>JAJJXM010000026.1:0-600000 GCA_024516155.1 Pyronema omphalodes | reverse complement strand
GGTGACAAGAGGAAATCTCAGTGTTTGCTTTTTCTAGCTATATAAATCTAAACTTAAGCAAGGAATCTCGGAAATGATTTACAAACGAAAAATGGAAGGAGCGAATGGGGAATTAAGGTTTAGACATGCGTGCTCCGATTATCAGATCGTTCATGTCCCTGTAGAGACGGTTCGTTTGAAGAGAGTTGACGGCCCTACGAGGCATATTTCGGATTGCAGAATGATCCAGCCTTATCTAACGAAGGCTAAAGATTAGATAGACGGTTCGTGGGGGTCATTGTCAGGGTCTGTGGATGAGGAATGACGAGGATCATGATGTATCACTCCAATAGAATATCCGGGTATGTACTCGCAGATCTTGTCTTAACGCTGTGATTAGATAATTAATATAATTTGATCAGGCCTTAAGATGCTTTATCATGAAATCAGTGAAGAGATTCATCTCTCGATTGCCAGTGTGATCATGTTGACGTCCGCGGCAGCCACTGAAGAGTAAGTACGTCGACGAACTCAAGCGAGGTACAAAACTTCAAAGAATTATATGTTTAACTCACCAAAGGTTATTGATTATGATTCAGCACATGATCTCCGGAAATTGCCGTATAACACAATCTGATAATCCGCGCATGGGCAAACTCAACAGCGGGGAGGACAACATAGAACTACAGTTGGAGTGTATTGATCCGCATATCTTGTACTACCAAGACGAGATTACTTCTCAGTGTTCAATTGTTTCGTGTAACAAAATTCTTGCAAAAAACGTTTTTGTCCCCTATATACTTTCCACTGACCTGATAAGAAATGCCTTGGTTATCTTGTGATGACAATGAATCGAAAGTCGGTTGCATTTACCTTTTTTATAATTTATATAATTTAAAAATAACACTGCAACAGCTACGGTCATAGAATCATGAATACAACGCATCCCGTCCGCTCTGCGCTATTTAAGCATGATATCGTCCGGCTAGTACTGTCGTGGGTGACCAGACGGGAATCCCGGATACTGTAGTTTTTTGCCCGTAAAGGTCATGGACCTTCATTTTTGTCTGTGGGTACAGTCATCATTCGATACACATTTGACCAAATAGCTACTTGAGTCATCCTCTGCAATTTATGACCCTCCATGGCCCGGAACTGCACCAAGCGGCAGAACCTATCACCATGCCGTACACATGACCTGCTCTAAGGACCAACCTAATTGAGCACTTACGCCGCAAGACAAAAAGAGAGGAACCTGATGAAAAGATGTACGAACGTGAGGTTACGGAGTGGTGACAAAACAAGTGGCAAAAACTACAGTATCCGGGATTCCCGTCTGGTCACCCACGACAGTACTAGCCGGACGATATCATGCTTAAATAGCGCAGAGCGGACGGGATGCGTTGTATTCATGATTCTATGACCGTAGCTGTTCTAGTTGCATAACAAAACAATATACTCTTTCAATCAAAGAATTGAAGCAAGACCCGCGCCCGCTTGCTGAAGGCGGAGTCATAATTTTACGGAACTGCTGAAGTCAATCAATGAAAACGCCATGTATAAATTTGAAGTATATAAAAAGGCCAATTAAATCAAACGAGATTAATATTGGAATTTAATAGCGTGAGGCTGTAGATACGAGAGCTTCGGCCTAGTGTAACTGATACCACTCGATCTCTCCCTGGCCCCTTTGCCCTGGAAATATATACACAAAATATCACCAGGCTCGATTCGATCTTTTGTTCTGTCCCCTTTATATTTTTCTTCATCTCTATCGTCATTATGATCTTCCGAATCTTCATAGCCGTTACTAACATCGTAAAGCTGTGATACAAGAAAAGTGCAATCTGCCGCATATCCACCCAGGCAAGCGCGTAGGATAGATCCACCGCACGGTAAAACGGCATCGTAGAGGAGGTATGGTTATTCCGAGTGACACTATCGATACGTCTCCATCTCGTAACTAAACTAGTAGATACGTGATTTGAAATATGAGTTGCATAACGACAGTCTTCGGAGGTGTAAATTCTGGGGCGAGTGGCACGAAATATACGCTTCCTATCAAAAGTGAAGATCATAGTTCAAGTCCTTTTTTGTAGGAATTGGAAACCAAGGCTGAAAGTGTTTATTGCAACCATATCAGATGCAATATTGTTTATCTCGAACTAATATGGATAATTACACGGTCTACCGTCATATTATTTTTCAGGAGCTGAGACTCGGGGGTTTTTTGGTCAGCCCATTTGAGAGGTGCAGATATATGTAGTTCGTCTGATCTTGGATATTGAGACGTCGCCACCACTTTTTCGAGAGCTCTAGAATATTTTGGAACCGTTGGTTTTGTCGTGAGAGGCTGTGAAGTGAGTTTAAGCTGCCGTGTTTCTCCAGATGTTTGGATACCGTGCGCAAGACGCCTACGATGTCTTGGAAGGTGTTGAAAAAAAGGTGTTCAGAGGAAAAAGACCATTCGGAGAGGTCGAGGGTGATTAATCCGAGGAAGAAGTTGTGACGCCTTATCACGGTGGCGGAGGTGGATGAATGAAGAGATTTGTAATAACATCTCGCCACCGGCTAGTTGTGATATCAAATTCTGGTTTATTTCGTAAAATAAAAGTGCTAAAGAATTTGCTTGGGATATCAGTGATAAGAAACGAAATCCATAGAAAGTCGTATGTGCAGTGGCGCAAATGATAAAGAAGAAACGGGTGGGGAGAGAATGAGAGGAAACATAACCTACGGCAGAAAATTAAAAGAATGAGGTGAAGCGAAGGCAAAAGGCGGAAAATATACACATTGGTAAAGCACACGCAAAGCGGCCAAAGGAGAAATTAGAAATGAAAAGTGCAAGGAAATGTCGTGATTGAAGCCGGCGCTAGGGAAGTCAAAGGTATTCATAATTCCATTCTCTACCGAAAGTCCCTTCGGGGTAAATATGCTACAAAAATTACCGAACAGTTCCAGCAGATATCGCGGATACATCCACCGCCATTGTCTCACACTGTGGCTTCATCATTATACCCAGAACCATGGTGTAAAAGATGCATGTAGCACTTTTTACTAAGGCTGGAATATAGTATTAAAATCAGGAACTCCTGTGCCTCACTCGCCACATAAATGTCTTGCATGCACGTAGTAGTAACGTTGATATGTGACGCCGTTTACGCCTCAATATTCATCCCATTCCCGCTCTGGCCTGCTGTAACGCATAATAGACACTATTGGGTTATACCCAGAACTCGTGAATTACAAAAACAGGAAATGAAACTATCCCGTTTCCGAAGCAAAATTTTAATCCGAGCACAATGCCACGAATATTCACAACTGATTACTCATAGAGTAAAAAGTTCCAGAAGGGTCCATATGATAATCCACTGTTTAATATCCCAATAACATTGATTCACATCCTCTTCTAGTAGCCCGAGCTATAGAGTGCACCTTTACGTTTTTTCAAATAAATTTTCAATGTCACCACCTACAAGCTACAGCTTTTAGTGGCGCTAAAGCCCGTGTTGTCTCGTGACTCGTCCTTACTCGCCGTCTCCGCTCTACAGTTTAGACACCCGCCTCGTACCCGAATTAATTATAATCATCAAGGGATTAAGGTCTCGAAAATTTTGAACCCAGCTCTTATTCACGTTCGTGCGCGTACCGTGTCAGGAAGTCAATGTTAAATTTATTTCTACTTTAATTAATGAATTACTCATACATAATTATTTACAAATTGCGCGCTTGGATTATATTAATCTTCGCTGTGCCCTGTCACTGTAACACCATTCGTCAGTGTATCCAGACGGAGTACACTAAAAAAATTCAGGCTCATTCGTTCCTTGTATAGAGAAAGACTCCAAGACTTCAATAGCCAGCAGCCTATATATATAAAGGCTATGGGATCCAATGTGTATTTTGAACTATTAATTAAAATATTTTTACATTAATAGGATCCAGATACTGCTGGTAATCATTATTGTTGTACTCAGACCCAAGATTCCAGGGGAAATCCATATATCTCCTTTTCAGAATATATAGATACATATTATAGTTCCAAAAAGCGTATGAGAGGAACAGGAGTCCTTGCTCAGTGATGGAGTTTGAGGATTTGTCCATCTCCGTAATAGCCTAAATTAGCAGTTAATTCGATGAGGCATATATTCCTTGCATTGTAACAGTAATTGGTGACCAGATATTCCTTATAGAGAGTATTTCATAAACCAGATGATTTAAAATAATCTCCCTCAAACGAGGTTTTGACCTAAAGACCACAAATCTTTGCAACAGTCCGACTCTGGTCATTTTTATGGACTGATGTTATTATTTTTTTGAAAGTACCAAGCCTGGGTATACGCCAGTAGATAGAGGACGGTAAATCGTTACCAAAACTGCTATCCACGGTTAGTGAATTCCTTCCAACCCAACCAAAGGGTGTTAAAAGCCATATATCTTTGCAAGCCAAAAGCAGCCATACTCAACCCTTTACGCAACCCCTTCTTCTCCCATGTATTTCGCCAGCATATATCGGTTCTGATAGCGATGGGAAGTTATCCAGACTCCAGTATGATCCGTGTAGGTAGTGCGACACTACTTATCACTCTATGCAGGACACCGCTCTGAGCACACAGGTTCCATTTTGTGGGGTGCTTTTGCATCCTGGAAGTGCTTCTATCATCATTGGATCACTTCTGTTCTGCTATTTGTGGTGCTCGATGATAAGCTCTTGGCTTTGAGGTGGCTGTTTCTAAAGACCTGGTCAGCTGAGCCGAAGGGGTTAAAGATGGAGAAAAAGAAGGATGTAAGATGTAACAGAAAGGCGGAATAAAAAGCAGGAATAAGAAAAAAAAACACAAAACTAATGAAAAAAACAAACAAACAAGCAAACAAAAAAAAATCTAAAATAAGTGAGAATATATCAGTAAAGAAACCACCCCTCCCCCTCCCAAAAAAAACTTCACCGCCTACAGTAAGTTTGAAAATTAATACACTACAAACCCCTACTAAGCGAATAAAGTTCTCATATCAAACTCATTCGATTTCAACTCATCAAAACTAAAATACAATTTATAAAAATACATTTCTCTCACAGACATGCGTGATGCAGCGAGCGACTTGGAAAATCTGCTACAGCTCTTTATGATGCCTAGACCAACAATTCTAAAACAAAACGAGCCATGTAAAGCAGTTATGATTCCAGAGTCATCAGACGTAAGTAATTCAGGGGTATAAAATAAGTAAACAAAACAACAACAACAACAACACAACTTCAAAAACAAGGGAATCATTATTACCAGACATTACACATTATCATGATCGAATTGCATCCGCGTGATTAAACGATGTGAGAGTCGATTCCAATGGGCTGAGATCCAACAACGGCGTTGAACTTGGGGGCTTCGGCAACGAGAGTACCAGGTGCGGAAGGTCCGTTGATATCGACGGTCTGGTCTCCGACAACAGCGTTGAACTTGGGGCCCTGGACAATTTCCTCGGGGGCGTGCTCAAAGACATCAACATACTCAATAGGCTGGGCGATGACAGTTTCGAAGGGGACGAGGTTCTGTGCGGGGGCAGCAGGGAGGTGGGCAGGAGCAACGGGGACACCGCAGGGCTTTACGCAGGGAGCAACACAGGGCTGGACATTAACGGGAGCGGAGCGAACAGAGGCGGGAGCGCTACAGGAGGCGCAGAAGCAGTTGTCGCGCTTAACAGGCTGGTTGATGTTAACGTTGATGTTCTCGGTGGAGGTAGGGACCTCAACGGGGACCTCGATGATCTCGGGAACAACGCATCCACCTCCGCATCCACCCCCGCATCCTCCTCCGCAACCACCGTTGCATCCGTTGTTGCTGCAGCAGCAAGAGTTGCAGCAATCACGGTCATGGTACTCGCGGTAGGGGCGACGCTCCTCACGGTAACGCTCAGCGGGAGCACCAGACTCTCTAAGGGCAGCAAGAGAGGCGGGGTCAAGGCTGACTTCAACAGGGTTGGCGATGGTGGAGGTAGCAGGGGCTTCAGTTCCAACGAGCTTGGACATGTCGGATCCAATGAACTCAGGAATGTTGAGGCCAGAGAAGTTGGGCTCGGCGGGGGCGTCAACAGGTCCCGCGCAAGGCTCAGCACAAGGCTCAGCACAGGCAGGTGCATCGAAGAAGTCGTTCACCTTACCGCCAATATCACAGCCGTCGCATCCAAAGAGATCACTGCGCTTGCAGACGCAAGGAGCCTCAACAACGGGCTCAACGGTGGTTTGGTAGATGGGATCATTTACACTCTCGGAGTGAACAGGGACAACGCTCTCATCCACGACATTGTGGTTGATATCAACGTAGGGCTGGATGTAGTTGACGGGCTGGATGTCAGTGTGCTCGGTGACGGTAGTGTCCTCGAGGGTCTTGTGGCAGCCGCCACAGCCGCAAGCGACGGGAAGAGGCGCGGCGCATCCGCAGGGAGCGGGTGCACAACCGCAGGGCTGAGGACCAACAGTAATGGACTCGAATCCAATAGGGACATCGATCTTGGCCCTCTGGCAAGGAAGGACGTCAACAGTCTGGGGGCAGCAGGGTCCGGGTTGGGCAACAGAGACCTGAATAGGACGAGCAGGAGCACAAGGAGGAGGGCAAGGCTCTCCAATGCTGAAGGTGTTGCTACGCTTGCAGATAACGGATCCAGCACCGGAGTCGCTGCAGCTGTCAGCGGCAAGGTTGGAGATGGGGATAGCAGTGGCACCGGCATCGGCACCAGAGCCACTGTTGGCAGCAAGGTTGGAGATGGGGATGGCAGCAGCACCCGCATCAGCACCAGAGCCACTGTTGGCAGCAAGGTTGGAGATGGGAATAGCGGTAGCACCGGCGTTGCTTCCAGAGGTGGAACCGGCAGAGTTGTTGGTGATGGGGTCAGCAGTGGCATCAGAGCAGCTGCCGGCGGCGAGGTTGGTAACGGGAGCAACATCAATTACGGGAACTGAGGCGGCACCGGCATCGGCGGCAAGGCGAGTGATGGGATTGGCAGAAGCACCAACAATGGGGTCCGCAAGAGAACCAGCGCAGCTGTCAGTAGCAACCTGAGTTACAGGAACAGAGGCAGCACCAGCTCCGCTCTCGTTGTCAGAGGTAATATCCGTCTGAGGGATAGAGCTGGCAGCGCTGTCAGAGCAGGATCCACTGTCGTTGTGAACATCGAGCTGGGGAATGGCAGAGCTGTCGCTGTTCATCTGGATGTAGTTGTTGACAACAGGAGCGGAGATAGCCTGAGCATCATTGGGCTGCTTCGCAACAGGCTGGCAGCAGCACTCGTTCTGGCATCCGCAAGGGTATGCAACCTCAACCTCGTAGTAAGGAACGGTCTCACACTCCTCGACAACAGTGTTGCAAGGACGAGACACCACACAGGGGACATCGTGAACACAAGGAACGTACTCGGTCTCGACGATTTCAATGGGCTCGATATCAGGGGAGTTGATGTTGTGGTTGATGTTGATGTTTGAGGTGCTGTGGGACTGGCTATCTCCCTCGCTGAGGAAACGCTTCTTAAGTCCAATGGTGTTGGTGGTAGTGGTCGGGGCAACGATGGAAGGCTTGTCCTTAGCAATGAAAGGGAGGAAGGAACGAGTGGTGCCGAAGCCAGGTAGAGAGTTTACAAAGTCAACCTGGAGGTTCTGGTTGGTATCGATGTTCTGGTTGACGTTCTGGTTGTTGTTGTCAGAGAACTGACGCTTGGTGAGAATTTCGACCTCCTCCTCTACCTCCTCCTCAACACGGGCACCGTCGGCAAACACAATGTTGTTAGCAACAATGTCACTCTCTTGGTTGAAGACCTCTCCAAAGAGGTCAACAGAGCGCTTCTGCTTAAAGAATCCGCCCTCGAGGAACTCAACATTGTTGGAAACAACAGCAGCCTCCTGGTTCTCGACAACGGCGGCAGGGGCAACACGACCAGCAGCAACAGGAGCAGCAACAGGAGCTGCAGTAACTCTGTATGAAGGGGGTGCAGAAAAGTAATCCTTTACACCAATGTTGGCCATAAGGTTTTGATCAGCCTCAACAGCCTGGTTGATATTCTGGTTGTTGTTCTGGCTGTCGACAAGGCCCACACCCTCTTCCCCAGTCTCAACAGTCTCCATAAGATCATCAGCGATATTACGCTTGCTGTGAGATCCACCAAGAATACGACCAAATGGACCTTCCTCGCTCATCATCTCATGAAGGTTGATGTTCTGGTTCTGGTCGCTGTTCTGGTTCAAGTTCTCATTGTTGTTATCAGAGAAGCAATCATCACCACCGCATCCACCACCGCAACCCCCGCCACAGCCACCACAGCAGCATCCGCACTCGTTACGGTCGTGGTCACGGTCCCGGTCCCCGTCGTCACAACCTCCCTCTCCGTATTGGCGGTGGCTGTTGCGGAGACGGTTGTAGTTGTTGTTGTTGTTGGGACTGAATCTACCACAACCACCACCATTGCGCTTCACAACGGCGGCAGGGGCAACAGCCTCAATTGGTACAGCGGAGGAAGCAGCTGCGAGGTCTGAGGACCCATATCCCCTGGGGGCGGCGTTGGCAAAGACACCAAATGAGATGGCGGCTAGCACCACGGAGTGAGAGATGGTCATCTGCATCTTGAAAGTAAACTCAAGAATGTCTAAAAGATTTATTAGCTTCGATTTAATTATAGAAAGGGGGGGGGAAGTGGGGGATTATTACCGGAAAGCGGGGTATCAAGGGGTATCTATCCGAGCGAAAGTATCGGCTTTCTATCAACAATAAACCAAATAAGTTTCAAAGTTGATTCGAGATGAGTTGATGATTGGGAAAAAAAACCTCGCGGTGAAATCTCCCGTCTTAAATACGGTAATTTCATCCTACAAACTTTTTTTCTTGTTATTATTTTTTTTCCCCCTTAAAGGAAAACGGAAAAAAAAAAAAGCTTTACGCGCAATTGAAGATTTCCTGCATTAACCAAAGTGACGTCAATAAAAAGCGCGATTTTTTTTTCAACCCGGGACGCGCTCAAAGATTCATACGCGTGATACGCGACTTGTCATGACGCGCCTTGAACTCTCTTTTGATCACTCGAACTTACTGTTATGTATGGCCAACTTAAGAACTTGGCGGGGGATAATGGACAAGCATCCGTCTACTGTCGCTAATTAGACGCGACTGCATTAATGGCTTGAAAGGCTGGCGGTAAGCTCCCTGGATGTCGTCATTTGTTAAGCGCGGTTGATTTCAGGGGCTTGATAGGATGCCGGGTATGCTTAAGATTAAGCTCACGGTTTCGTCATGAATTCTTTAGTTAGGGACCCCTCCACAGGACTTGGGAAATTGAAATCAGGTAAAGAGATACAGCAGCGGGGAGACTGCGGGGAGACTGCGGCGGAGAGACTAGGGTTATATATCCGAGAATAACTAAACTGTTAACAGTAATATACAGCGTATGGAAACGCTTACCTGTAGGTACCTCTGGGGTTGGAAATTTATAATTAGAACTGCGGAGGTAGACTTGATGTTTAGGCTGTGGAGGAGCCGGTTTGTGGTTTGTTGTCCAGATGGAGACGAAACGCATGTACCTGGCAGGGCAACACAGGGTCTGGGGAGTACCCTGAAGTTTGAATTATCGAAATCAGTCCATTTACATATCATATGTTGCGGTCTATCGTAATTGGCAACTTTTTTACTTCGATTATAGTTAACCTATTTTTATGTATGTACATATATATATCACGGAAATATTTTCTGCAGGATGGCAAGTACGTGATAGTATCGTATCAGAATTATATTTGTAGAGATAATCTACACAATACCTCAAAAATCCGGTCACCATGAATCCCATGAATCTCATAAAATACGATGAAGAAAATACTGAAAATATTGAACCATCCCCAGACAACCATTCTACCAATAATAACTCCGTCCCTTGCAAGTGGTGGTCAATGACAGAAACCCTCCAACTCTCAAGATAAAATATATGTACGAATATATCCAACCGAATCTGTCTAATATAACCCCATGTTATCCCATAAAAAAAAACAAAAACTTAAAACCATACCCCCCCCCCCCCCCCTGGATAAGTCCCCGCAATTTATACAGTACATGTACTCCATCAAATACCATTCCTCACCAGCTCACAAACCAACCACAAAGAAAAAATCACGCTTTCATCACCCTACTATTTTTTTCCCCTCCGGCCTGCTACGTATATAAGTTAAGGAAGTACTGCCTAATTATTCTTTTAATCTTGTACTGAGATCGGAATATTGTCATGTTCTAATAGAACTTTCGAGATGTCATCATCGTAGTCTACATAACTTCACATGATGGTAAGTAATTTCTTTGATTGTTTTTTGTTTTGGTTTTTGTTTTTGTTTTGGTTTGGTTTGGTTTTGTTTTTGGTTTGGTTTTGGTTTGGTTTGGTTTGGTTTGTTTTGCTTTGTTTCACCCGCTATCCCTATCCTTATACTCCATATCTTCATATCTTCATATCGTAAAGCCCGGGAATATCCTCCTCTCCTCTCCTCTCCTCTCCTTTCCTATTCTTTTTTTTTTGCTTTTTTTTTTCAAGATGGATTAGTACTATATGCAGTATCCTAAATCTCAGTTTTACTACATACTCCTACTACTGAAATTATCAATTTCCCTCTCTCTCTCTCTCTCTCTCTCTCTCTCTCTTGCCGATGTAGATCCAGATTATAATAGCATTACGGTGCTGCTAATATTACGGTGCTGCTAACATTTCGATGGATTCCGTTATACTATTTGATTTCGATGGGTTATATTGTACTATTTGAATTTCTTGATTTCTTTATTGCAATGAAATATATCGATGGTGTAAATAGTGGGGTTATGGTTTAATTGATTAATTAATTAATTAATCGAGAAATCAGGCAATCGAGCAATCAGTAAGGTGGGTATGGATAATGACTAGTTGATATATACGTAAGGAATAACACGGTGTGGGGTATGATAGTGTAGATGGGATATGGAACAGTTTTATAGATATTAGAAGTAGGATGTTGACAGTTTGGCACGTGAGGGGTCGGGGTTACGGGGTTGGGTTGAGGTTTGTTGTGGGTTGGTATATGGTATGGTATGGTATGGTATGGTATGGTATGGTATGGTATGGTATGGGATGGGATGGGATGGGATGGGATGGGATGGGATGGGATGGGATGGGATGGGATGGGATGGGATGGGATGGGATGGGATGGGATGGGATGGGATGGGATGGGATGGGATGGGATGGGATGGGATGGGATGGGATGGGATGGGATGGGATGGGATGGGATGGGATGGGATGGGATGGGATGGGATGGGATGGGATGGTATGGTATGGTATCTAAGTTAAATCGAAGGGAAGGAGGTTAGGATTCTCGATTAAGCTGGTTATTGTGGCGGGATATTATTGCTGTTAAATAGTTTGTGATAATCATTCTTCTTACTCCATTCTCCCTCCCTCCCCCTCCCCCTCCACTCTCCCCCCTTCCCCCTAATTGGCCTAGATTCCTTCATTTCCTACCCCCCCCCCCCCCCCCCCCCCCCGCCCCCCCCCCCCCCGCCCGCCCGCCACCTATTACGCAACCACTCCCTCCCTTCCCACAACAATCATATTCTCACCATCCCCCAAGCGAGTATTAACCGTCTCCGTAACCCTTCCACACCCCCAAACACCAACCCTCTTCACGCCAACACTAGCCAACAACTCCACCGCCTCATCCTCAACCGCCCTCACAAACCCCGCATCCAATTCCCTCAACTTCGCACACTCCCCCGCCAACATCTTCAATCCCCCCGCCGTAAGTTTCTCACAACTATTAACCCCCAACCTTTCCAAGCTCCCCTTAGAATGCGCAACCACTGCCCCAAGTCCTTCATCCGTCAACTGGACCACTCTGCTAAGATTCAAATCCACCAATCCGGAGTTTCCATTCTGTGCCCAGGTAGAGAATAAGGAGATGATATCTTTATCCTCAAGTTCTTCTAGTTTCTCTAGGTTCAATTCTCGCAGGATCGGACAGTGGTTGGCTATCGCTTCTGTCGTGTTGGAAGAAAGAAGGTAATTACCCGCCAAATTCAGACTTCGCAATCCCCCGCCAATGGATTGTATCACAGGAACAAGAGCTTCGTCGGTGATCTCACCGCCGGCGTGGGATATATCGAGTGATGTCAACTGGCGTAGATTGGACAAGTGGGTTAGATGTGCATTATCGAAGCGCTGGAGATTGCTGAGAGTTAGATGCTCTAGCTTTGGACAGTTTTTGACGAGAGCTTCGATAACTGCTTCGGAGGTACGGGCGGTGGAGGAGATGGTGAAACTGGTAAGTCGGGATCCGACCTGTTGGAAGAAGCTGATAAGTGCATCTCGTGACACTAGGAAAGCTCCGCGGATGTGGAGTGATGTTAGATCCGGCAACTTTTCGGCGTAGTAGGAAAGTACTGAGTCGGTCATGAAGCCGGCGTGGGTGAGGTCTAGATGTTTCAACCCGGGGATAAGGCGTGGAATATCCAACAAATCTTGTTCTGTGACTTTGGCACAATCGTATAGGCGTAGCCTTGTTGTTTGTGGTGTAAGGAAAAGCTTTAGTGTCGAGGAATTCAAGGAGCGATTCCGGGAGATGATTTGACAAATTTGGTCCATATCATGAGTTGAGATATCCCCTAATTCATCAACGTGATCAATAAACTTGGCCACGAGTTTGATACAATAACTTTTTAGAGTTCCGGCACCAGTTTGTGCTCCGTCTAGCAAGGTACGGGTAAGGTCTCGCTTTGTACGCTTAGCTGCACGCTTCTTGGGCGCTGGCTTGTCTTTATCTTTTGCTGCAACTTTCTTGCCGCATTTGGCACAAAGTAACCCGTCGCCGTTAGGACCGGCTTTGGAGTAAGTAGTAACGGTAAAACGGTCTCCACATTCTGCACAGTGGGAGATTTGGCCGGGGTTAGGAAGGGGTGCGGAGTACATGTTCCATTCTTCTTCACCGTCGTCGTCGGCATTGCGCTTCTTGCGTTTTTTGACGGCAGTGGTAGAGCGTCTGCCGTGAGCGGCTCCGGCGGCCGATGATTCGGCGGCGGGGGTAGAGTTGGAGGAGTCAAGAGCGGGTGTTGAAGATGCCGTATGGTCAGGTGTGTTGGCCCCAGTTGCGGGTGCGGAAGATGTAGCTGGACCAGGCGTAGCTCCAGCTTCAGAGGCAGAGGCACCTTCAGCTTCGGTTTCAGTGGCAGCTAAGGCAGCACGTTCTCGAGCTCTCCGCGCAATGTCAGCGGCGCTGATACCGCGTTCCTGGTGAATGTTAGGGATTTAATGGGGAAGAAGATTATAGATGGACTGAAGACTTACGCGTAGAAAGTCGGTAAGGGCGCTGTTGGGGCCTCTAATTCCACTGCCTCCTGCTCGGCGAGACCTGAGGGAGAAGAGTTAGCTATGAGCTACAGCTTACAAGCTTTAGAGAAAGCTTACATTTTGCACGCTGATTGAGGGTAAACCAGGGGAGCTGTGGATTGTCGAGACGGATATGTGTAGAGGTGTTATCCTTGGAAATCTTTGTTCTGTGCAGTTACCGCCTGCTGTTGGAGGGGTGTTGAGTGGCAAGAGACGAGTTTCGTTTTTCCGATTCACGGAGCTTCCGATTAGTCTTTGTCTCCGACCAATTGCTCGTCTCGACTCATCTCCCGTTTTCCGGCTCGGGATTCGTTTACTAAGCGACTTTCCGCTTCCTCTGCGATCTCTTTTCTTTTCGTTTTTTCTCCCAATCGACCACAGAGGTTCGTATCGTACCTTGTCATCGGTGGCTATTCTCAATCAAGCTAGCGAAACGCAGAATAACACGCTAACATCCCTGTAAAACGCGTCGACTGACTCATTAACACGCTGGAAAACCGCTTTACGCGTCGTGTTTGGTCGGTTGTCAACTGTGGCAAAGCGAAAACTTGAGAATTACGAATCAAGAAAGTGGAAAAGTTGCCACAGAAGGGCGGCTACCAAAACCCATATTGATCAGCTTTTTGTACCTGAACATCAACACCTCACTTGATTGTTGTTCACAACGCCACGGTCTCTCTTTCACAGCAAAACACGCCGCAAATTACACAAACTTTGGGGAATTAGTTTACAGCTGAAATATCCCGCAAAACCACGTCAGGAATCTCAGGAATCCTCTTCTCGACGCAATTGGCTTAATTACTGAGAAAGACGCGAGGTGAGTTGGGCTTTGGACTTTACTTATCCTGCCTTGCTTCAACCCCGCCTACCACCATACTAACCAACACCTTGTGGTCCCGCCAGTCTCCGCCAACCTGAACAACACAACCCCACCCAAGGGAAACACCAACCCATAATCAATTTTCAACCGCGTACCATTTGTCATATCTCAAAATTCCCAATAATCTCACACATATCCTCCCATTAAATTAATCTCACAACCGTCCACAAGGATGGTCGCAACCCGCCGCTCCTGTAAGCTCTGCTCTTTCACGCCCGAACTCTGGGCAACCCAGGGAATCTAACTAACTCACCCCTCCCATAGCCTCCCGCCTTGCCGTCTCAGTCGAAATATCCACCACCCCCTCAGGCACGCAAACCACCAAAAAAACTACCACAAAATCCAATACCGTTACCAAGCGGCGCATTTCCAAAATCTCAGAAGAAGAAGCCGATGGACCCGATGGCGGAGAGGACCATCCTGATGATTATCCCATTGGTGCAGCCACATCGACCTCAGATGCGGCGGTCGACGCACCAGTGGTTAAAAGAAGACGTACTCACCTAAAAGCGTCATTAACCGAGAGTGAAGTAGGAAGTATTGCATCCTTCGCATTCTCTAGAGAAGGAACTATTGAAACTCCGGATACCTCACTGAGCGAGGCACCAGCTGAGGAGTCGGGAGTGGAAAGAATTGAGGAGCTGGCAGATGATTATGAGGTGCACAATGAGAAGCCATCGACTAGTAAAGCTAGAGGGAGTAATAAGGGTAAGGGTAAGGGTAAGGCAGTGGTTCCGCCCTCAGTAGGGGAGCAAAGTGATGAGGACATTGGGGAAGACGAAGTCCCGCTATCCGCACCCCGCCGTACAACCCGCCGCACAACTACTACTACTACAAAATCCACTTCCCAAAGCAAAGGCAAAGGAGCTAGCCAATCCACCACCACTTCGATTGCCGATAGCCAAGATGCGTCTGAAGTATCCTCTATACCCCGCAAGGCGCCTGCTAGAAACAAGGGCAAAGGAAAAGCCCCGGCCACCACTTTGGATATCGACGACTTGGCGGACTTTGATCTAGAAGAAGAAACTAAGGAGGATATTTCCCTCCCAATTCGAGGAAAAAACAAAGGTGGTCCTGCAGGTTATGTTGAAGAAGGTTTCAGTGACGACTCTTCACTTTCCGAAATTGAATCCCCTTCAAATGAAGAGGATTCTGAAGAGGAGGAATACATTCCCACCTCCGGAGGCCGTGGTCGAGGAGCTCGTAGAGCCGCTACAAAAGCTAATAGCAAAGCCATCGCCCTCGAAGATGACGATGACGATGAGGATGAATCCGACTTTGTTGCAAACTCTTCCAATTCGGAAGCGGATGTATATGAAGATGATTCCGACGCACCAATGATGAACCGTAACAAGCTTACCTCTGCTGCTACCACACCAGTCGTAGTTGCTCCTACGCCAAAGCGACGTAGTCGTCCCAACATTGTATGCCCCATTGGAGCTTCTAGGGCTGAACGAGCTACTGTGCGTCTTTATCACCAACACCCGGAACTAAGCACAGTCTTTGAGGATCTTGATCATCGACCCATGATCCCCGTTCAGGAGGACCCTCAGCCTGAAGGATTATCCTTATCTCTTCTCCCATTCCAGAAAGAGGGATTGCACTGGTTGCGGGAGCAAGAAAAATCCGAATTTCGTGGTGGAATATTAGCGGATGAAATGGGAATGGGAAAAACCATTCAGACGCTAAGTTTAATCATGAGTGATCCCAAGGCAAA
Source organism: Pyronema omphalodes (assembly GCA_024516155.1). Lineage (NCBI taxonomy): Eukaryota > Fungi > Ascomycota > Pezizomycetes > Pezizales > Pyronemataceae > Pyronema > Pyronema omphalodes. The sequence goes on along the minus strand of JAJJXM010000026.1, from coordinate 584,062 downwards.
ACCAAACTTGGTGGTAGCACCTACAGTAGCAGTTATGCAGTGGAAATCAGAAATTGAAAAATACGACGCCAACAAGGTTTTGAAAGTCTGTGTATACCATGGAGCAAACCGGACTAGCAGTATAAAGGATTTATCGGATCACAATGTAATTATCACCACCTACAACATCCTTGAGTCGGTTTTCAGAAAACAAGAACAAGGATTTAAACGACAAGCTGGATTATTCAAAGAGAAATCCGCACTCCACGCAGTTTCCTACCACCGAGTAATTCTAGACGAAGCCCACAATATCAAAGACCGTTCTTGCAACACCGCAAAATCCGTCTATGCCCTAAAAACAACCTACAAACTCTGTCTCAGTGGAACCCCTCTACAAAACCGTATCGGTGAACTCTTCTCGTTGCTACGATTCCTGGAACTAGATCCCTTCGCATATTACTTCTGCCGTAACTGCGACTGCAAATCCCTCCACTGGAAATTCAGCAACCGACGCAACTGCGACTCCTGCGGCCATCACCCCATGTCCCACATCTGTTTCTTCAACTGGGCCTTACTCAAGCCCATCCAAACCGAAGGCAACGAAGGCAACGGAGCTTTAGCCTTCCGCAACATCCACCGACTAATGCGACACATTATGCTTCGTCGCACCAAAAAAGAACGCGAAGAAGACCTAGGCCTACCCCCAAAAATCGTCACCATCCGTCGCGACAAATTCTCAGAAGAAGAACTAGACCTCTACGATAGTATCTACAACGACGGCAAACGGAAATTCGATACCTACGTAGCCCAAGGAGTCGTCTTAAACAACTACGCCAATATCTTCACCCTAATCACAAGAATGCGTCAAATGGCAGATCATCCGGATCTTGTCCTACGAAAACACGCAGAGGAAGGACAAAATAATCTCGTCTGCTCAATCTGTGATGATCACGCGGAAGACCCTATCATCTCTCGTTGCCATCATACCTTCTGCCGTGACTGCGCTTCTCGCTACATCTCCAGTTTCGTAGGACAATCCACAAACGACCTCCCCGAATGTCCCCGCTGCCACATTCCGCTAGTAATAGACCTCCAGCAAGCGGAAATCGCTATAGATGAAGCAGCATCAGGCGTCAAAAAAGGTAGCATCATAAATCGAATTAACATGGCAACCTGGCGATCATCAACAAAAATCGAAGCTCTGTGCGAAGAGTTATATCACCTCCGCTCACAAAACTCAACCACCAAAAGCATCGTCTTCTCACAATTCACTTCGATGCTACAACTTATCGCCTGGAGACTTAATCGTGCGGGTTTCAGATGCGTTACCCTGGAAGGAAGTATGTCCCCGCAACAAAGAGAAGCTACCATTAATTCGTTTATGAATAATGTGCAAGTGGAGGTGTTTTTGGTTAGTTTAAAAGCGGGAGGTGTGGCATTGAATTTAATTGAAGCAAACCAAGTCTTTTTAATGGAACCCTGGTGGAATCCTAGTGTTGAATGGCAGGCCGCCGATAGGATTCATAGAATTGGTCAGAGAAGAGCTTGTAGAGTTGTTAGGCTGGTTATTGAGGATAGTATTGAGAGTAGGATTGTCGAATTGCAGGAGAAGAAGGAGAGAATGATACAGGTATGTGGAGATTACGGACTGCGTGCTGGAGATTAAGACTAACAAATATGCTCTATAGGCAACTGTTAATGCGGATGAAAAAGCTATGGATCGGCTAACTACTGCGGATATGCAGTTTTTGTTCCAGAACTAGTTATCCGGTATCTTCGGTTGGGTATATAATACTCGACTGGGACTTGGTGGTTGGGTTTTCTTCTTTTTTTTCTTTTCTTCGGTTTTTTCTTTTTTTTTCTTTTCTTCGACTTTTTTCTGTTATTTTTCTTTTCTTTCCCTTTCTTACCCTTTCTTTTTCTTCCCTTTTTTCTTCGATTTTTTGTCTCTGTTCTTTCAATATCGGATGCCTTTTGTATTCAAGGAGATAGTGCATAGGAAGTTGTTTTTGTTTTGTTTTTGTCAGTACAGCGTATGATAAATGATGAACGAAACTATAGCATACTTCTGTGTCTCGCATTACGTTATCGAGGGGTTTTATAATTCCATATTCCGAAGTTGAGGATTCGTGACGATTTAAACTACTTGACGTTACATGCTTCTAGGCATGTAGTTCAGATGTTGGCACGATGGGCGGCAGGGTAAAGTGATGGACATGAAAAACGCGAGTGAAGACGCGTTCAGAGCTTTGTACTTGCGTAACTACAAACCGCTGTCGAGTTTTTCCAAGACTTCACCGCACAACTTTGTTCTGGGTTGATACTTCGGAACGAAATTGCTGAAGGTGGTAAAGAAGAGCAGCACAAACACTTCGCTAACGAAATGATTATTCTGCAACCCGCCACCTTGGCTCACCAAGGTGTATATAAATACGGGAAGACAAAAAAAGGCCAGCAGACGCCTTTTCAGGTTGAAGCCCCCAGTGGAAAAGAAAAGAAACCAAAAGTCATCTTTTCAAAAAAAAAAAAATGTCCATCACTCTATAGTCCCGCGCAATCAGTTTTCATGAGCGGGGTGGAAGTTGATGTCCCTGCTAGATTTTTCTTCCACGTCTTAAAGGAAAGTTACACTCCGCACCTGGGATAAACCCTGAAGGATAACCCCGAAGGATTCAGCAACAGGATGGCATGCGGAGGTAGGCATTCGGTGGAGCTCTTGCAGATAGCCGAAGGAATTCTCGGACTCTGATAAAGAGACTTTGATGGGACGTGTAGGAACTGGAATTGGGGTAGCCCGGAATGGGGTGAATTGTGAGGAACCCGGAATGGGTAATAGGGGAGGGAAATGAACGGCGTTTAGGTGAAAGGATTGAATTAGGGGCGGCCTATGTACATGATTGTCGTGATGTCGTAAAGTTGTCAGCAGCTCCCAGTGGAGTCGTTGCTATTCGGTCGTGCTATGTCGGGAAGACGAGGTTATAACCATGGTGGGAAAATTCTCTTTTGTACCCCGCCCTGCCAAGACATCTTTCTCCGATTTGGCCGCTGGTTGTGCGATGAACAGACTGGGGGACAGGGATGGAGGTTTTCCTTCGTCTGACCTTGTCAAGCGGCCAAACTCGTTGGGTTGCAATTCATGGAGCTGCAATTGAGCCGCTTTTATCACGTGAAATCAAATCCGGGTGCCGATAAAACTCCTCATTCCCCTCACCCTCTTAGGTCTTCACCTCAAGGACGTTTATTCATACACCCTCCCTCAACTCCGGTCATCCGGGGGGTTCACGGGAAAGGTGTCATATTGGCGTTCGAGAAAGACCCACCTCTTGTCTTTTTGACGGAACTTTGTCGCGTTCATGTGCGTGATGAAGGAATGTTGGAAAGATGGGGGGGAATGCCATTTGTACTGTCCCCCTAGAGGCGTGTATTGAAGCTGATGGATCTGTATGGTGAACTTGGTGGAGGTGCGCGCCCTCGATGGGAAGACGGTCCTTGGTTATTCGACATGATTGATGTTAAGAAAAGGGGTTTTTTTTGTGAAGGTTCACGATGAAGTGACGGGTTGCGACAAACCGTACGACGTTGCTTCGCCCCACTTCCGGTGACATGCTGAAGATGCAAATTTCGGACCGAGCGAGTGATTAAACTCTCCACATTCCGCGGTAACTTGCTCAACTTGCATCACGGACGCTGCTCCGCTGTTGAGCAGATTGGAGTGTCCACAGATGGTGATGGGCAAAAAGTTATCGGGCAACAGGGCACCAGCGCTTATCCTCATCACCGGTTAAGAGAAAATGCGGAGGTCAATTTAATTCTGGCATCTATCATACTCGACGAGTGCAACACAGACTTCAGACCACTCCCTACGGAATGATACCCTATGACCATATTATCCCATCAATTGCCTTTGTTCTGCTGGCTGTCTGCAAATATGGTGGGTGAAAATAAACATACTCTTATCACCGTGGCGGTGATGAGGGCCGCTTCAGTCTGTTCGCCGGATATTCTCATTTCATCGCCACAGGCCCCCAGAACATCTGTGTTCTTCTTTGATGCTTCCAGTATGCTTCCATCACCGTCTTGGGCTTGGGATGATCCATCGCTGCAACGTCTGATCGCCGCCCTTGGTAACCTATTTTCGTCAGTCCCTCGTTTCCGGCTTTGCTGTGTTCTGTTTATTTTTATTCCCTTTATTCGGTTTATTTTTATTCCATTTGTTTTACATTTGCATCGAGATTAGTAAAATGACAATTGCACATTTTGTACCCAGTTTCTTGATCTTCCAGTCAATAGTTACTCATCCGTCAGCAGCAGAATCTAATTGGGAAGTGCATTGCTCGCATTCATCATCGCTCATCTACATACGCAGACCCGAGAAAATCAAGCAAGGCGTTTGCCGTTGACAAATTTCGAGCCTTACATACAGGTACATCATCAACCCAGCATTGACAGCTCGGTAATCTATCTATCGTTGGACAAGGCTTTTCAAACTTTAATTTCTACATACGTCCCTGTATTTTTTGGATATTATAGTTTGATTATTTTATACTTTTGAGTTTTCTTTTTTTTTTTTTGTTCAGATTTCTTTTATTTTATTTTTTTCCAGTTGTCTCTGGATAACTCCCTCCGATTTGCTTGCTATAATCCTAGGTCGCGTGTACCCAAGCGAGAAAGCAAGCTTCCCCTTCTAGACTGCACCCAGCATCCAGCATCGGAACTCGCCAAGCAGGGGGGCACACCGCCGAAGGGAAGCAACCACCGACCGTAGACAGGGCACCACCACCGCGACAAGTTCACCCAGGCAATCAAAATTCACCCATCGACGACGACGAGGCGCGGTGAGCGAGTGCAAATAATCCAGCTTATCAACGTCCGACACCGTTCGACAAATCTTCAGTCAATCGTCGTCAACTGAGGTGCAACCAGTAACGTCGGTCGCTGCAGCTATCGAGTCGGGTTAGCATCCAGGAGCAACAATCCAACATCTCATCTCGTCTTGATTTGTCTTGTCCAACACCCGCAAACCTACACACCGCGATCACACACTCTACGCTACGCAGACTGTGAACAAACCAGAGGAGAATAGAGGGCAGGCACGATGTCGTCGAAATCAAGCAAGCGTCAACACGCGAGGAATGAGAAAGTGATTCAGGACCTGATCAAGAACGTGAATGGGAATGATCGTTGCGCGGATTGTGGTACAAATAATACAGGTGTGTTTTCTACTTTGTTGGGTGTTTGTGGGCGTTTTGGGCGTCGCGGACTTTCTTCGGAGTCGCTACGGGAGTTATCCAGGGTGAAGGTAGCTAACGGGGAATGAATAATAGGATGGGCGAGTTGGAATGTACGTACCACTACTACCGGCCTTCCAGGCTTCCAAATCGGAGAAGAGAGAGAGACTACAGGTTCTGACAGGAGTAGTTAGGAATTTTCCTCTGTGTGAGGTGTGCAAGTTTGCATAGAAAACTTGGAACGCATATTTCCAAGGTCAAAAGCACAACGATGGATAAATGGGAGAATGATCAAGTGGAAGTATGTTTTCCCTTGCCATTCAATAATATCTCCTCCGACCTACATCCCAAAACTACCTCACGATTCGTTTGGATTTCAGCTGCTAACATCCCTCGCAGAATATGAAGAAAATTGGTAACCTCAAATCGAACGCCTACTACAACCCCGACACACGGAAGCACCCACCCCCGGTATCTCAAATCGACGATAGCGACTCTCACATGGAGCGTCACATTAGGGCGAAATACGAATACCAAACGTACCGCCGAGACCAATCGGAGCCGAAAGCGTCGTCCGCCGTAGCCGCATATTCGTCCGGAGCGACCCTCGGAGCCTCGTTGAACCCCGCAAACATATCCCCTCCCACGAGTAGCCACAGCACGCATAAAAAGAGCGGATTCCGGGGATTGTTTAGATCATCTTCCCCTGCCGCACAAAATGCAAAGGTTAACCAGATCCTCGGCACGAATGGAGCGCCATACACTGATGCAAGAAAGTCCATGAGTGGTCCAGTAGTATTTCCGCACGGCATGGCACAGCCAACGCCACTTGAACTTTATGGAGATCAAGTTAAGAATCTTAGAGAAATGGGATTCACTAATGTTACACAGTGTCTTGATGTGTTGCAGCAGGTAGACGGAAGGATGATGGATGCCGTTGAGGTGCTTGTGAGGTTGAATAAGGATAAGGATAATGATAAGAAACCAGATCCTCCACCAAAGACTCAGCCTTTGACTGTTCACAAGAGTGGTCCTGCAGCCGTGGCCAGGCAAAGAACTGGGGGAAGCAATAATCCATTTGACGCTCTTGATAAAGAGCAGCAACCATTACCTCCGCTACCAGCAGTCAAGACCGGACCGAGTGGTCAAATGAACGGAATGAATGGAATGAACGGCTATGGAATGCAACAACCCCCAATGCCGGGAATGCAAAATGGATATCCCCAGCAGCAGGGAATGTTCCCCCAAGCCCAATATCAAAATCTCCAACAGCAACCCACAGGTTATCAGCAGCAGCAGCAGTTTCAGCAGCAACAGGCGGCAAATAATCCTTTTGGCCCATTACAATCTGCGTTACCCCAACAACAACAGCAGCAGAGTCCGTTTGCTCCATTATCACCACAACACACCGCCTCTCCGTTTGCTCCTCTTCAGCAGCAGCAGCAGTCGCCGTTTGGCCCTCTTCAAAGCCAACAGCCCCAGCAGCAACAGCAATCTCTCTTTGCTCCTCTTCAGGCACCGCAACCTTTTGTCCCCATGCCCACAGGCGGTAGCAACAGCTTCAACCCATTCGTCTCCGCGCTTCCTGCAATCCCAACCACAAACCCGTACGGTCAGCAGCCATTGATGGCAACAGCAACCGGTACATCAGGCAGATTTAACCCTTTTGAACAACCTCAACAACAGCAGCAGGGATCGTCACCATTTTCTCCAATTCAGCAGCAACAAGGAAGTTCACCATTTAGCCCTATTCAACAGCAAGGAAACTCTCCCTTCGCCCAGCAGCCCCAGCAACAGCAGATGACCGGAAATCCCTACGGCCAACCTTCTAGCCTATTATCTCAGCCTACCGGGTACGGCCAGCCCCAGCAACAGCAGCAGATGATGCCTCAACCTACCGGTATGCCGCAATTTTCACCTCAAGCTACTGGATACAACCAGCAACCCCAGCAGCAGTTTGGACAGCCTCCAGCACCTCAACAGCAACCCATGAGGACTGGATTTGATAAAAACTCGATATTGGCCCTCTATAACGCACCGCAACTTGCACCGCCTAGAAGTCAAATGCAGATTCAGGTCACTGGAAGTCAGGTACAGCAACAGCAGCAGCAGGAGGTTCAGCAAGCTCCGAGTGCGGGAAGCAATAACCCTTTTCTTCCCGGAGGAGGACCTGGACAGCAGCAGAATCAACAGAATGGAGTGCAGGGAATGAACGGGATGGGACAGGGACAGGGAATGGGCGGAATGAACGGAATGGGACAGGGTCATCAGCGAGCAAAGGAATCGGTAGATTTTGGGGCTTGGCAGAGTGGAAGACATAGTCCGGATGCGTTTGCTAGTTTGGCGTTTGGTGGAAGGTGATAGTAGTAATTTTTAATACGGAAAGGCGGGACGGGGGGTGTGGATGATAGAGGAGGGATAAATGGTGAATTGATTGAATCTTGATATTTGTTGCGGTGGACTTATTTTTTTTTCTATTTTTTTTTTCTTTTTCTTTGTGGCTTCAAAAGAGGATTTGTAGTTTGTTTTTTTCTTTTTTTCTTTTTTTCTTTCAGAACTTTTTTTATGCAGTAGTTTTTCTTTGACTTTTTCTTTGGCTTTTTTTCGTTTTATTTACACACTTATTTTTCCTTTTTCTTTTCTTTTTTTTCTGTTCATGTTTTTTTTTTCCCCGTTTCTCGATATTTATAAAGCTTTGTCTATTTTTTTTTTCTTTTCTTTTTTTTACAGGCTGTGGGGCGTAGGCTGTGGGGCGTAGTGTGTGGGTGTGGGGTGTGGGTGTGGGTGAATGCTATGGTGTAAAGTGCGTTGGCAAATTTCGGTGGTGGAGATATATACATACAGGCAAAGTTGAGGGACTGGCCTGGCTTGGACTGGACTGGCTTGGCTATATTATAAGCTACAAATCGATGGGAGTATGGTGTAGATATTGGAAGATAGGATAGGAGAAATGAGGATTTGGAGAATAGGATTTTTATAAAACAAAAATAACGGATGTGTGAGACTAAACTGAGATGATACTAACGACGGGTATAGCCCTGGCCCCTGTGTTATATTGAAGTGGAAATATATATACTGTAGGCCCTAGGGGTTTGGATGGTGGAATGGGTAATGGTAAACAGAATAAACAGAGTAAACTAATGAAATACCATCCACTTTTTAATATCCAGATTCAAGATTCTTTAAGTTGGTTGAAAAGGAAAAAACATGCACATACTGTCGATGAGTCTAAATTTTATTGTATACTTGGGGATATAGATATCCATAGAGCATTGGATAGGAGAATGGAGTTGTAGGGAATATGGGAATGGGAAAATACTATCCATATCATAATTAGAGGAATGATTCTTTTACAGCATACCAATAAGGAATGAAGTTGAGGTACTCTATTTTTTTTGACCCTAGAGTCAAATTGTTTGGGTGGGTACCGGTCGTTGGTGAATGTTTATTCATACACAAATATCAGCAGAAGGATTGTAAATCTCTAACATGAGTGATACATACAGGTAGTTTACACAAAACCCAGGAAGCGCAGCATGCACGTCGCTTAACCCAGATACACCAAGCAACCAACTACCCGGCCAGTGCAGTACTCTAAGCGCGACGCGACCTCACCTCACGTCTTCCCACCAACCAGCCCACGTCATCCACCACGCGCGCACCATCAACACCACCTCAATCCATCCCCTCGTCTCCAAATCCACCGACAAATCCCCCCGCAATGTCCGCTCCACCACCGCCACCACCACCAGCCGACCTACCACCACCCCCACCCCCGGGCGATGCACCCCCACCACCACCACCCTCACCACCCCCGCCACCACCCCCATCCGACGACCTCGTCCCACCGCCTCCTCCGTCCCGTAAAATCGTCCCTAAAAAACCCACCGGACGCGGCCCACTATCAATCGAAGAAATCCTCGCCAAAAAGAAAGCCGCAGACGAAGCTGCATCTCGTCCAAAGTTCCTTACAAAGAAGGAACGTGAGGCAATCGCACTCGAGAAACGTAGGGCGGAGGTTGAGGCGGCGAGGAAGGCTGCGGGTGGTGATGTACAGAGACCTACTACTGCTACTAGTGCTGGTGCTGGTTCTGGGGCCGGGAATAATGGTGTGCAGAGGAATGCGCAGGGAATTCCTACGGGTCCTAGAGCCCCCCCTACTGGACCTGCTGCTATGAGGAGGAAGGGTGCGTTTGTGCAGCAGCAGGAACAGCAGGTTATGCCACCGCCACCACCGCCAGAGGAGAAAAAGGAGCAGAAGAAATATCTTACACCTGCGGAGGAGGTTGCGGCGGCGGAAATGAAGAGGAGGTATATGGGGATTGATCCTGAGACTTTGGCGTTGCAGTCGAAGAAGAAGAGGAGAAAGACTCATGAGAGGAAGTTTACGTTTGAGTGGGGTGCTGAGGAGGATACTTCTTTGGATGATGATAGACAGGCTTTGTCTTTCTTTGGAAGGGGAAAACTTGGAGGTTTTGCGGATTCTCAGAAACCTGTCGAGGCTTATCTTCAGGCTCTTGAGAAGAGAGGTGAGGATGAAAAGAGGAGAGCTAGGGAGATTATGGAAATGGAAAGAAGGAAACGGGAAGCAACGAATTGGGTGGATAAGCATTGGTCCGAGAAACCTTTGGAGATGATGAAAGAGCGCGACTGGAGAATTTTCAAGGAGGATTTCAACATTTCAGTTCGTGGAGGAGGAATTCCATTGCCTATGCGGTCATGGGCAGAGAGTGGTTTGCCGAGTCGATTGTTGAATGTTGTTGATGAGGTTGGGTATAAGGAACCTTCACCAATTCAGCGAGCAGCTATTCCTATCGCTCTACAAAACAGAGATCTTATCGGAGTCGCTGTTACTGGTTCCGGAAAAACAGCATCGTTTATTTTACCCCTGTTGGTTTACATTTCAGAGTTACCTTCTTTGACGGAATTTACCAAAAACGATGGTCCTTATGCTATCATTCTTGCTCCGACTCGTGAGTTGGCTCAGCAGATCGAGGTGGAGGCTAGGAAGTTCGCCACCCCGCTCGGATTCACTTGTGTTTCCATCGTCGGAGGTCACACCATCGAAGAGCAAGCCTACAACCTTCGTGACGGAGCAGAGATTATCATTGCTACCCCCGGTCGTTTGGTAGACTGTCTCGAGCGTCGCCTGCTCGTCTTGTCACAGTGCTGTTATGTCATCATGGACGAAGCCGACAGAATGATTGACATGGGATTTGAAGAATCCGTCAACAAAATCCTGGACGCATTACCAGTACACAACATCAAGCCCGACACCGAAGATGCCGAGAACCCAGTTCTCATGTCCAAACATCTCGGTGGAAAAGACCGATTTAGACAGACCATGATGTACACAGCAACCATGCCACCTGCCATCGAAAGAATAGCCCGAAAGTATCTTCGTCGCCCCGCTATCGTCACCATCGGAAACGCCGGAGAAGCAGTCGACACCGTTGAGCAGCGAGTCGAGTTCATTTCCGGTGAAGATAAACGCAAGAAACGTATGCTTGAAATCCTTGGTTCCCGAGAATACGCACCCCCCATCATCGTCTTCGTCAACATCAAGCGAAACTGTGACGCCGTTGCAAAAGATCTTAAACACGCCGGATGGCATGCCGTTACTTTACATGGATCCAAGTCCCAAGACCAGCGTGAGCAAGCGCTACAACAAGTCCGGCAAGGACAAGCGGAGGTCCTGGTTGCTACTGATCTGGCTGGAAGAGGTATCGATGTTCCAGATGTTTCGTTGGTTATCAACTTCAATATGGCAACGAGTATCGAACAGTATACCCACAGAATCGGAAGAACGGGTCGTGCGGGAAAATCTGGTGTTGCGGTTACATTCCTTGGAAATGAAGATGCGGAGACTATGTATGATCTCAAACAGATGTTGATGAAGAGTTCCATTAGTAGAGTACCGGAGGAGTTGAGGTATGTTACTTCCACCCTTATTAACAGGAGTGGATTGATGCTAATGGATGAAAATAGAAAACATGAAGCGGCCCAGAGTAAACCAACTAGAGGAAGAGGAGGAGGAGCTAAAGTGCAGTCGAATCAAGATGATACAGTTATGGGCGGCACATCAGGAGCACGGTGGGGGAAGTAGATTTCTAGCGCTTTGGGGGTGGGGTGGGGTGGGGAGGGAGGGGGGGGGGGGGGTGTGTGTGTGAGGGCAAGAAGGGAGAAAATGGTATATGTGTGTAGATGTGTGCGCAATAGTAATAGGATCCGAGGATAATTACACATTATACCCATAGAAATAGATTCTATCCTATGAATATTTCAAATTCCAACAGCGAAACGAAGTGGAGCGCAGGGAAGCGCAGGGAAGCGCAGGGAAGCGAAGTGGAGCGAAGTTAAGCTAAATCAAAGACAAAGCCCAACAAAAGCTGGTATAATAAAGTTTCAAAAGATCGGAATGTGGCTATGCATGCATTCATGCATACATAAGGTTTTGCTTCCGTTGCGATAAAATAATCTGCGGAATAAAGTTTCTGGAACCCTGGAACTTGAGGCCTGAAATTCTGATAGATTGTTTGGTTAATAGATTGATTGATACCTTGCTTTACTTCACCGGAGGGGGGGGAGGGGGTGGGGGGATTCATACTAAAGTGAAGCTTATGAGCGTAGGAAGGGAAGTTGAAAATTTCGCAGGGTGGCAGAAAAGGAAATATGAACACGACAAGGTAACTAAAAAGAATAAAACTACAGTATCCGGGATTCCCGTCTGGTCACCCACGACAGTACTAGCCGGACGATATTATGCTTAAATAGCGCAGAGCGGACGGGATGCGTTGTGTTCATGATTCTATGACCGTAGCTGTTGGCTTAATTTTTTGGGCATTTATGATCTGTTGTTTTAGGTTTGGTCCATCTTGTCGGTTGTCCTAGCAATTGGTATCATAGCAAAGGTCTCGTGCATGTTTTCAGGAATCGATATCTGTTAACCACTTATATCATTTCCCTTTCAATTCGACATAACCTAACCTAACCTAACCTAACCTAAACCTCAACCCCAGATCTCTCCATTCCCTAACAACTTGCATCCCAATCTCCCCATTTCTAACCCACTATGCGAATTTCCCAAACAAGCGCCCAATCACAAGCGCCCTAATAATAACTACATCTCCCATACCTACATCTTCCTCCCCAACAGCATCTATCACGAACCGTACATCTTGAACCACGTCTCTTACACCAGAAGGGGATCTATATCATCGTTAGTCTTGTTGTTCGCCTATATCTCTATCATCCCCCCTCTCCTGCTTGGTACCCCCGTGGAGAGTATTGATGATAAGGAATAGGGAAGCTAGGGAGGCTAGGGAAGGAGGGGAACATACATTACTTCCAACTTCTTTCTCCTCTTGTTCTTTGTCCATATCTTGATATACACCATCACATAATCCCTCGGCTTCCATAGCCGCATCACAGGTATCGGTGGGTGGCTCCGTGGTCATGTCGGTGGATGGATCGTTGTTTGTGTCATCGCTTAAGTCAACGGGCATGACGATGGGTAAGACATCGTATATGTCATTGGATATGTCATTGGCGTTATCGGCAGCTTCGACTGTGGCCGCGGCAGCGAGGGTGCTGAGAGCTGTGATGAGGAGGAGGGGGAGGAACTTCATTTTGAGTGGGTTAGATGGGGGCTTGTTGGGTTTTGGGGTTTTTGTGGTGAGTATGAGGAGTAGAGAAGGAGTGGGGAGTGCTGTGTGGATGATGAGGAAAGAAGGGGGGATGGAAGTGATAGCTTTTATAGATGGACAATGCATAATGGATGGTAGTTACATCTATCATGAGCTACAAAAAATGCGGTAACAGTTACAGTGACAGTTACATCTGATAACCACTGGATAAAGCTGACATGGAATGAAGTAGTAACTGTGGGGCTTGGTATTGGGAAATGCAGTATAATTTACGGTTTATTGTGGCGATGTGGTGATTTGGCAATGTGTGGATGACGGCGGAAACTTGCATTAAAGGGAGATATCGAGGCTGTGAAAAGATGGGTTATTGGTTCGAAGCTGATCCTTGGGGGATTGATGTTTATAGTGATGTTGTGTAAATTCCAGAGGTTTAACTTGGGGCGGATAGAAGCGGAAAAAGGATAAGGTTGGAATTTGGTGGTAAGTGCGTTAGAGGCTTATGGGGTGTAAGGTTGGTTGCTGGGCAATGACAGTGAGATAATGATTTGGTGAATAAGAAAAATCAATGAAGGGAAAAGCAGCAACAGTATGGAATGGCTGGGGAGTAAAAGAAAATTCTGCGTTATCTTTGAGATTGTATATCTATAATAAAATACAAAACACCAAAAACCCCTGATAACACACCACCCTCCTCAACTATATTGTCCCCTTTTTCACAACGCAAAACGAACTCCGAAAAGCTCCAGGAATCTAAAGTTTAAACAGTATTAAAATTGATCACCTTGTACCACAAAGTCTCCCCATTCACTACTTCAAAATGTTATGACAAATGCTATGCCAAGTCTGCAAAAGTATATCGAAACTTAACAATAGTATGCCAAGCTTGATGAATATACTTTAATACTAATTCCTCCATTCTCAAGCCGCACATGGTCAAAATATGAGCCGGAAATGTCGGATATCTCTCCAGTAGTCTGTTGTGAACCGGGGTGGCTCGATTTCACGTTGTTAGAAGAACCAACACCGTTGAGAAGAGCCGTTCTGATTTACCAGTGATTCTAATCGTGACTCGTAGTGCTCTGCACCGTTTTACTAGTTTAAGCGCTTGAGATTGGTTTAGGATATGACAATTTCTTGAAATCTACGGAAAAGCAGGATTCCTGTTGATTTTGCTATTACCACAACAACACCAGATGAAAGATCTCCAAGCAGTCCTTCAGAGAGTCATGGGTTTCTCAACAGAGCATGAAAAGGTATATGAAACTGTGAAGACATGGTGAATGAGCTTGTATTGGTAAATTTCAAGGCACCATTTGTTAGACTTACCCAAAGTCTAGCCAGCTAAAGCACAGGAAGTGGTGCGAAGAAGATCTTTAGGCAAGGCGATCTTCTTGAAAATTCTCCTTATACTCCAACGCTAATAAAACAACACGTTTTTCGCTTAATTATCCTAATCGGGAAGTCGGAGAGAACTCTCACGGCTTCACGAATTCTACCCTCCGAGGCCCATGGCTCCCATGAAGCCTCCCCCCCCTCCGCGCTTCGGCCTCACCTCCGATATGCGCATGTTCGGTGGCAGCAACTCATCCCGAGTCTCCACGCCTGCCCCCGCCGCCGAAGACGACGTGTTTGGGTCCTCCGCACCCGGCACCCCAACGCGTCCCAGTAAAGACGCCCCCTCCGCAGCCCCAGGATCAGGTTGGTCCTCGGGGAGCTCCCTTTCTTCGTGCCCCAGCACTGTGAAGAAACGCGCACACGTTGCGGCCTTCGGGTCGCTCGTGCAAAGCGAACTCCGTTCCGCCCCCGCGGTAGGTTCCCAGGCCTCCCCCCAAGTCAGCGTGTCCCTTATGGACAAGTTGTCGGAGCGCCTCGCCGCTGCGGAGGAACGTTTGAAGGCTCTGGAGGAGCAAATACGTCTCCAGGAAGCCCGCCCATGCTCGTGCCCGCAGGCAAACCTCGCGACGTCGACCCAGTCTGCCGCCCCTCGCCAGCCCCACCTTGTTGGCACCCAACAGTCTGCTCAGGCAGAGAAATCCAGAACTTCCTCCGTTGTCGTCGGCATGCCCAAGGCTGCCCCCATACCATCCCTCCCCGCCCTCCCGCGTGCGTCCAAACTCACCGCGGCCCAATCCTACGCCGCAAAGCTCCGCAGCAACCTCCCCGAGCTCCCCCCCCCGCCCCCCCCTCCGGCGTGGCAGATCGTTCCCTCACGCAAACAGCTGAAGGCCCCCCAACGCCCCCCCAACTTCTCCGTCCCCGAAAAGAACCTCGCCGCTGAAGATCGCCGCATGATCTTCATCCGTCAGGAAGGCGCCCGCCCCTCGTCAAAACCAGACCAGGACTTCACCGCCGCCATCAACGTCTGCTTGCACCTCCGCGGTGCACCCCATTTCCACCGTGTAGCCCGAGTCTCCAGAAACTCGAAGGGAACGATCACGGCTACCACCAACCCGGGAGTGAGAGCGGATTCACTAATATCGTGCTACCGCAACGAAATCCTCAATGCCATCCGCGAGGTTGACCGCTTTGTGGTGGACGTTAAACCCATGGACAAATGGGTCAAGTTGAAAGTCCACGCCATCCCCCTCAATCGTTTTCTGGGTAGAGGAAGGAATGGCCTGCAAAAGCTCGAGCTTGAGTTGCAAGCCAACCACGACCAGCTCGAGGTCATCCCAGGTGCTCGTTGGTTGGGCAGCAGACGAAGCATTCGCGAGCGCTTTGAACAGGGCGAAATTCAGTCGTCCTCAGCTGTCTTTTCGGTGAAGGGAACCCCCGCTGCGCAAATGCTCATCGCTCGGGGCGCCCTTCTAGGATCCTCTCGTTACCGTGTCGAGCTCTTCAACCACAACGGCCCTGACAGCCAGTGCTCGGGCTGTCTTAAGTGGGGACACATTCGGGAGAAATGTCAAACCCCCAAGCTCTTCCGTTGCCGATTCTGTGGTCAGCACCACGCGTCGGAGGAACACAAGTGCAGCATGATAGGATGCTCCACCTCCAAGGGACTCCCGTGCCAGCATTCGAAGGAGTCTGCTCGTTGCGTTAATTGCAAAGGCAATCACTACGCCAATGCTCGCAACTGTCCATCCCGCCTTGAAGCCTTCGCCCTGGCCCGTCAGCGTCGCCAGATGTCTTCCTCCTCCGATCAAGTCTCCTCTACAGCGGAAGCCTCGCAACCAGAAGCAGACCCCTCCTCTTCCGCCTCCAGCGATCCAAACGAACCCTCAACCACGGAGACCACATCAGCCCTCTCCACCCCCCGTCCTGCAGCCACGGTGTCTGACCCAGACGCTATGGTCGATGCCGATGTGCCGGATAACACCCAATGCTGAAGTGCCTCACGGTACTTCAACTAAATTGCCGAAAGAGCGGTGAGGCTCTGACGGCGGTGATGGAGAGCGGTCTCGCTCTGGGTGCGGATGTGGTGTTGGTTCAGGAGCCCCCGACCTTCCAAGGTTGGCGCCATCCAGCCTACGAGTTCCTCTGGGGAGGAAGGGTTCTGACGGGGAGACGGCGGGATTCAGCGTGGCAGCTTCGTCCACGAGAGGACTTGGCTGCGCCCGGGGAAGGTGACCTCCAGGTGTTGGACGTCACATGCAGAGGTCATAAACAAGTACGTATTGTAAATGTTTATGACGCTCCGCGGACTGATGATGGAGTGCGCCCTGCACGCAATGCGGACTGGCGCAGGATTATAGGACGGGACACTATTCTTGCTGGCGATTTCAACGCTCACAGCAGAAGGTGGAACCCCCTGTGCGAGAGGCCACTCCATCATCAGTTCTTGGAAGATCTGATGGACTCATTCGATCTCCGCTATGTCGGTGATGGTAAGGAAACCCACACCCAAACGGGCCAGATCCGACATAGCGTTATCGACTTAGTCCTGACGACGATGGAGCTTGAAGCCCACGTCGTTGCGAAGCTCCTCGATGACCCGAATCACTCCACAACGTCCGATCATGAGGCGCTGATCTGGAAAGTGGACTCTGTGACGGTCCCAGAGGACTTCGACGCCCCAACTAGGGGATGGGCGGTTGGAGAATGGCTGGAGAGTGACGAAGGAGCGCAGAAAGCGGCGTTAGATTATCGCCATCGAAGCGAACGCAGACCGCTCCTATCCGATCACTGCTCCGAGAACGACGTTGAAGAAGAGGTGGTTTGGGTACGTCAACAGTTGGTGGACATGCTGAACGCTCACGCTAGGAAGATTCGCATCACCGCTCGGTCTAAGAAGTGGTGGCACCCCGATGTTAAAGCAGCACGCAGCGAATACGGCCGGAAACGGAGGGCAGCCAAGCGCGGTCAATGTTCGATAGAGGAAGAACACCGCCTCCGCAACGCCTATCTCAGCACCCAACGTCGCCACAAACGAGAGTGCTGGGTTTCTTTCTTGGAGGGAGCCAACGGGGAGGCGGTATGGAAAGTCCTTCGCGCGACCAAACCGCGAAATGCTGCGGTGGTTGGATCTCTTGAGGATGAACACGGCAACCAGGCTGACGAGGAGGATGCCAAACGTCGAATGCTTGCAGACGTTTCTTTCCCCCCCCCGAACCCATACCCCGGTCACAGTGGCAACGAAGGTCCCCCAGGACGCGGATTCCTCCGAGTGACCCAAGAACTGGTCTCCGATTCGATCCACGGTCAGAGCAACTCTAAGGCTCCGGGTAGTGACGGGTTAGGAGTACCTATTATCAAGGCGCTCATGCGATGGGACCCTGAACGGGTGACTTCCATCGTCTATCACTGCGTGCGGCTAGGATTCCACCCAACCGACTGGAAAACTGCCAAAGGAGTCTGTATCCCCAAACCGGGAAAGACTTCCTACCGCAAAGCGAAGAGTTTCCGTATCATATCTCTCTTAAGCTGTCTGGGAAAGTTAGTAGAAAAAGTCGTCGTCACCCTCATCGCGGAGGAGGCCGAGAGGCTGCACGCTTTTCACGCTGGGCAATTTGGTGGGAGAAGAGGTCGCTCCGCCGTCGACGCCGCGGCAGTCTTAATTGAGGCGGTTGAATTCGCTTGGGAAAAGCAGAAACTCGCGGGCGCTCTAATGATGGACGTTAAAGGGGCCTTTCCCACTGTCAATCGAGACTGCCTTATGCGGAAAATGCGGCGAGCAGGCATGGATGAATGCTATGTGCGGTGGGTATCTTCGTTTATGAGTGATCGAAGAGTCGAGATATCACTAGGCGGCGATTCAGGCACTCCCATCGAGACGAACACCGGACTCCCCCAAGGATCCCCCGTATCCCCAGTCCTGTTCTTGATCTATATAGCCGATCTCGCTGATCATGTCGAATCAAGAGTCCCCGACGTAACAGGCCTGTCGTTTGTCGATGATGTAACCTGGATCGTGACCGGTGATTCTGCTCGAGAGGTCTCCGATAAGCTTGAACGGTGCGCAAACGCCTGCTCGTGGTGGGCCTCCACCAACGCGGTGGTGTTTGAGACAGAAAAGACGGAAGCCATGCTTTTTTCTCGACGGAGGGGAGAGGCTAACCCTGACGAGGTCACAGTCTCGGTAGGTCCTCACCAGATCCCGTTCGCCTCGTCAGCCATCCGTTGGCTCGGCTTTTGGCTCGATCCAAAGCTCACTCTTAACCACCATCACCAAAAGTGGTTGACCAAGGCCAAGCAACAGCATGCTCGTCTGGCAAGGCTTTGTCGCGCTCAGGGACTCCCTCCGGGGAGCACTGCCAATCTGCAGAAGGCGGTAGTCCAGTCAGTGGCTATGTATGGCGCTGAGATTAACGCAGTCCGGCGCCTAAAAGGTAAGAGCTCGGGACGCACTGCTCGGCTGCAACTGCTCCTCAATAAGCAAGCACGAGCGGTCACGGGGTGCTTCAAAACGACCCCACTCGGCTTCTTGATGGCTGAAAGTGCCGTACGCCCAGCGGAAGCGCTCATCAAAGGCCGAGAAGCGAAATTTCGGTCACGCCTTCTCACTCGCCCCCGCCCCGCCCCCCCCTCGACCGGCACTCAACCGTCCCCGACCGCTGCGGCTATCACTCGGCTGCTTAAGCGCACGGAAAAAGCATGTGGATTCGAAGCAGTCGAAAATGTCACAGTCCCCGACCGCTTTCGTCGCTTCCCTGTGGTGATCGCACCCAGGGCTGAAGCTGAAACCTTCGCGCGGAACTGGAGAAACCTCACGTCCACGACATGCATCTGGACAGATGGCTCTCGAATGGAGGGACATACGGGAGCGGGAGTAGTCCGCTACATCAACGGAGCCTTTCGTTCTTCCCAGCACTACTTGGGTCGTCATACGGAGGTGTTCGACGCTGAGCTCTACGCCATCTGGCGAGGGCTCAAGGAGTTCCATTCCAATCACTTCTGGGATCCCAACTCGAATACCAAAGCGATCGTTTTTTCGGACGCCCAGGCTGCTCTCAAGCGTCTGGAGTCCGACACCCCCGGTCCCGGCCAGGAGCTTGCCAAACTTATCTCCCGCGAAGCCTACTACCTCCTCTTTGACTCCGGTATCGACGTGGAATTCCATTGGATCCCGGGCCACAGCGATATCCCCGAAAACGAGGAAGCGGATCGAGTAGCTAAGGAAGCATCGAAGCATCGCTGCGACTCCCGTATGCTCAAACGGTGTGACGATCCAGTGTGTGCTGTTCCGGCGTGGGCTTCCCTGGCGCACCTCAACCGGATCGCAACGGAAACGACATCAACTATCACTCGTCGCTGGATTAAGCAACAAACAGCGACCAGCCGTTCCTTCCGCCCCCGCCAAAAATGGGGAATCCGCCCTGAATTGGTTTCCCTCCCCAAACGCCGAGCAGCTGTGTTCCTCCAGCTTGCTTCAGGCCACGCCCTCATCGGCACCCATCTGGTGCGCGTTAAGAAAAAAGAGTCGGACCGGTGCTGGTGGTGCCAGTCGGAAAAAAGACAAACCAGAGGCCATTTGTTTGGAGAATGCCCCCGCTGGCGAAAGGAGTTCAAGACGTTGAAAGAGGAGGTTGAGAGAATACGGGGACGGAGGGGAAGGCCGAGAGGAAGGCTTAAGGTGGTGGATTTATTTAGGGACGATCGACTCACGAAAGCGATCTTGGAATTCTTATCTGCAACGGAGATAGGCAGACGATACGTATAGGCATGGGCAAAAGGGCCAGGTGCTTGGAGGGTGATTTGTAAATTTTTTCATTACTTTTCTTTTGATTTTCACGATTTTTCTTTTTAGTTATAAGAGGGGAAGGTGTGAGCGATACGGGGGACTGTCAGGTTTCGGCTGGGGTTTAGGATTTTTTGTTTCTTTTTGGGTGTTTCTTTATTTACTTATCTTTTCGGGGACGTCACGGGGTGCAGGAGATTGGGGAGCCTCTTTAGGTGGTCTCGGCCACGAGGACAGGAAAAACGGATTTAGTTTCCCGCATAGGCCTTAAAGGCCTCGAACGGTGTATGATTAAAATCAAAATCAAATCAAATCAAATTCTCCTTATCAATCATCTTAGTCGTATACTAGTTTACTCCCATGATGTTATGGCGAGGGTTTGGCAGTTGAGGTACGCCGGGTATTTTTTGGAAGTACGATGTTCATATCTTATTTCACTATCTTGTAACATCATACTGCCTGTGATTCAAATCTTATCGCACATCTGCATGGTCGACTGTGGGGTACATATGATGGGCCGGAGAAGCGTGAAGATCAGCTTCGGGTGCAGCATGCAGAAGTTCAGGTAACAGTCGAGAAGACAGATGTAGGATATTTACATGGCCCGCAAATTTTAGGAGTATAACGAAGTTGGGCTACTTTTCGCACACAGTGGGATTGGATATTTACCCCAACGCCGCGCATGGATAATGAGATGATTCTCGAAAGTTGGATATTATTCACAAGATAAGGAGAGTGACAAGAAATAAACATTTTCCGGTGCTAACTATGCAAAACGAAACCCCAATACTCCAAACTCCAGTAAAACAGACACGGTCTATAATTCCCCAATTCCCATCCAGCCCTAGCAAAGCTCCGAAAAGTCCCAAGCCCCTCCAAAAGTGAAGCGACATCATGGGCATCACGCCCACCACGACCGCGACTGTTCCTCTTGAAACGCCTCCGATGCATCTATCCAAATAACGCGATACGACACTCTATTTTTCATAGCATTCATAACACCTCCCTGCATCGGTAAAATTTTGATAGTACCAGCACACCCACCCCCGTGAACAGAAGTCTGAGAGACACATTGTTTCACGTCTCTTAGCCAGCCTTCTTTATCCATCTCGACCTGTTTCGATGGCGATTCTTGACGCTCAAATACTGGTGGTGGATAGGAAGCTAAGTTGAACTCTTGTCGGAAATTCTGTAAATCTTTTTAGTAACCGCAAGGACATGGACAGTGATCGCTATACTCACTTCCCAATTGATCCTGTCTAGCTCGAAATCACGTGATGCTGCTGGTCCCCGCATACCGGGTATTGAGTTTGAAAATTCCAAAGAGACTTTGGCGAAAGTTGGCCATTCACTTATCGTCATGATGAGGAGGGATTATTTGTGAATTTTGAGGAGCTGTGAAAGTATTGAGCCAACAGTAATAGCAAGGCACGATTGTCGGTTGCCGAGAAAAATCTGAGGTTATAAAGAATATCACGTTCAACGGCTTGTGAGGGCATATGACTCTTAAATGACTCGGAACCGTTGTTATGGCACGCCGCACTGGCGCGTTGAGGGTACCACAACTCGCATATGGTAGGAAATTGGACTACAACAACGCCGCACAGATCTGTAGTACTAAATAATAATACGATACACGGGTAGCCAAAGGAGACTGAGGATTCGTTGAGGGGGTTATTAACAAGCTGCAAGGGCGTTGCTGTAAGTTAAAGCACGGGCTCTCGGGTTCTGAAGATCCCGGAATTATGGATTAGCGGGGGATTGGACCATCATAACGTCTAGTTGCCTAGTCAGCTGAAACATGATAAGTTGTCGCGTGTTAATTCACCGAAGCTGCAGGACGCGTTGGTTAGTATCGTGCGCGCTGGTTCCAGAAGTTCTTCGCGTTATAATCGATTTGACCCTGCGCAAGCATCGAGCCAAGACATCCGGATGCGCATAGAGTAGGGTTAGGTCAGGGGTTACACACTAGCAGTGCTAAGGCAGATGGGTGTCAAAACGCAACAGAAACGTATATGCTAGATGATTAGTTCGGAATAATTATATTAATGTGTGGCAAAATCAGGTTTTTGGCGACTTGACTTCGCTCGCACTTTGGTATTCAGTCTGCATAACAGTCCCCACCAAAGCCGCCGAAGAAGTCCCAACAATTACCAAAACAAGATAGTATGAGGCCTTCTTAGGGGTTCGGCATGTTCAGTGTCTTGAAAGAGATACACATGAGGAAGAAAGCGGATTGAGTCAACTGGTTTATTGATATTTGTGCTACAGAGAAGAAGAGTCTACATAGTTTACACCACGGTGCACGTGAAGTGTGTGCTCTTGGCAGGAAGCGCGTCACTGTAACTATGGCCCATGGAACAGAACTTGGAGATTCTATGGATCTAGCCAGTAAGACTGACGATCTGTCACGACCTAACGGTTTCAATGCCGAGGCTTAAAGCGTTCAAATCATGACGTGTCACTCTGCTTAATACAACGTTTCACATTTTGCGGAGGTTCACAAGAAAGCTGCTATCAAGGCAAAAAGAAAACATTATGACAGATATTGCATAATTATTGAAGAAATAGCATTGATAGCAGCAAAGAGAAGCCAGAACACCACAGAGTTCTGGCATCGAAGGAAGTCTGATCGAAACACCTCAGCAATGTGACATTCAACCAGCCGTCTTACCACTGTAATGATTTGCTTCTGCCTGAATTATGCCTATCGAACAGTCTTGATCCACCAAAAGCCGGACCATTCGCGCATGATTTCCCTCCCGCAGGGTTGTCCAACATCAAAAACCCCGGAACAAGAACATGGGCCAGCTCCTTGAAAAAGTATTCATCTTTATACCTGACTATGAACTGATTCTGGTCGGGTTGTCGTGCTACAAAAATGTAACCATAACGCCGGCTAGGTTTCCTCTCGGTCTTCACAGGACATTTTGAACATAAATAATCAATGATCTTGGTCCAGTTTTTGTATGATATTAAACCATAATCATCACCGTCAATAAAGATATTATTTACCGACGGGCTGGGAAGATATGTGCCGTTAGTACCGCGATCGACGCGCCTGACAATCTCCTTGATGACTGTTATGAAATACTATAGATGGTATTAGCGTTAGTGTTATTCGGGAAAAAAAGAGTTATTACCTCTGGATATCGGATCTCATCAAGCGTTTTGATTGAGTAGCGCTTGTAGTTTCGTCGATCGACCAGCGCGTTTTCACCAGTATAGCGCACCAGGATGGGCCGGTTCCAGCTGGTATTCTTCCCCAATTCAACGGACATATCCATGAGACACTTTAAGGGGTCTTTCTGGTTAAGTTTCCATCGGTTGATTGCCGTTGTAGATGTTAACCTCGATGCGTCGAAGGAGCCATCAAAGGGTTTTGTCGTGGCATACAAGTAGAACCATCCTCCGACCATAATAATGTATACGTATACTGAACTTATCATCCGTAAAGTACCATCTTCGTCTTTAGTAGTGATTTCACGGAGGTATCGCGGCCATCCTTTCGCACCCGGAGAAGCTGGTCTGTTTTCAGAAAACCCCCCGAGTGTACTAAATGTGAACAAGTGTGTAATCCGGCCACAAGGGGTCTCGGGATAGTTCAAGCTGTTGAGAAGCGCGTGAAGAGCGCGATGACGTTCCTTAAGATCGATTGCTAGAATAGCAGCATGGAATCTGTATCTCGAGATCTTGAGTAGCTTCTGAAAATGGTACATTATAGGATTAGCTCGAATATATTATATGGAAATATCATACAGCTAAGTGTATTACTTACATCCCATGTGTTCACGTCACTGATAGGACGGGACTCAAGTTCACCGGAGATTCTGTCATCAAGTATACAATGAAACCTGACGGACATATTTTCTTATGTTGAGGTGTATGAAGACCTCTCGGGGAGTTTCCTTGCTTTTGAGAAAAGCAGTGACGGTGAGAGTACTAGCACGGAAAACTCAAATCATTCAATGAATGACAAACACTATGATAAATAGAAAAATAGGGCCAAATGCTAGAATGGATACATCTGGAGGTAATTAAGTGTAATCGTTGCCAAGTCTTTAGATTCTGAAAGTCTTGGTTCTGAAACAGTTCGAGGCTACTGGAGCGGAGTAAATATGGGGTACAAATTTTATCAAGTACCCTTTACAGAATTACTATTGTGATATATTTTAGGGAACATTCCTACCCCAAGATCCTTAATCCGCACACTACTATCCGTTGAAATTAAAGGGTTATCTCTGGCAGCGCTAGATAGTAAACTGGGTTACTCATCACCTGGCGTCGCTAGATTTCGAGTGATAATACAAGATAATCATTCTTTTAAAATGGATGAAGGGATAACGTGTGTTATACACCTGACATCTCCCACTATTCCTTCAAAAAGCTCCACAGCATTATTGTAGAACGTCAACATAAATATATGGAAAGCAATCTAACATTACAATCAAAATAAAGTAAAAAAAGACAAAAACCGTATATATGAGCAAGCATTCTCATGATCTCATCTCAAAAAGTAGCACACTTTCAATCAAATACACTAGAAGCCTCCCTCCCAAAACCGCCCTTCATAGTGAATAATGTTTTCTTCAAAGAATTCGAAGCGCATTATCCTCTTTTCTGTGCCAATATCACGAAAGATGATGATGTGACTCACAAAACGCGGGGCAGCCGGTGTTGCAGTCCACTCATCAACTGCATTATTGATAGCCTGTAACCATGCATGCTCTCTACATGACGAGAAATTAATTCACTGAGAATCAAACTGCGGATCCGCAATTCGATCACCGGCTTTGAACAGTGACAATTGGGGAAAACAAGACCCCTATCGTTAAACCCGAGGACAACAGCTTGCAGTATGTCCTAATCTTTCAGTTAGATGAACAAAGCAATGGGTTTTGTCGGTGAATTCTTATCTTCATGTTGAGTTGATGAGATTTAAGTATGACCGGTTCGCCATGCTCTCTTTTGCCTTGTATTGACTGTTTTATCTAA
Organism: Pyronema omphalodes; assembly: GCA_024516155.1. NCBI lineage: Eukaryota > Fungi > Ascomycota > Pezizomycetes > Pezizales > Pyronemataceae > Pyronema > Pyronema omphalodes. Next base: position 559,097 of record JAJJXM010000026.1, on the reverse strand, counting down.
ACAGATACATGGTGAGGGCCCTTTTGACGAGCCGCATGCTTAGTTTTCGATATTGGCATAGTTGGAAAGGTGTTTGTTTGAAATTTGAATTAAAATTCTGGTGTAATTTGAAAATGGAAGATGCAGCCTAGGTACTTCTTGTATCAGCGAATAATGAACTTAGTATGTTGACAAAAAGAGGCTCAAGAGCGGTATGGAGGTAAGGCCTGACTTGTGGACATTGTGACAAAATTTGTCTCTTATTTATCGCCAAATCTATGAAACTGATATTCAGCTAACAACTGTCGGATTCTGTTCACCAAATTGTCCAAACGGCATATTGGGAAATTATTACTTTGCTTGAAGAATGTTGGATTCAGTTGGATTATTATCGTGACATATGCATCGTAGTTTATCATTTCTACAGGATAACATTACATAAACAGCTAGAACTGTAGAGCGGCACATCCGAACAGAAATACATGTCAAGGTGTCATTACCCCCAAGAAGGAATCTTGAGGGAGCATTGATTTATACACATCTGCACAAAGCCCGCCCGTCGTATTCTTTGCAACTGATTTATAAGACAATACTTCAACAAGCATCTACATACACAACTCAAAACATTTGAAGGGTAAGTATTATAATCGAAAATTTATTCCAATGCTATCACATCAGGAAATTGTATCGTCAGAGCTGGTGAGCAGTGCAAGATAATTATTAACGGTATCAACATAGTTGTCCTGAACTTGTAAAGGGCATCTACTCACGAAGACCCGTACATCACGAGATCTTTGATCCTCAGCCATGACATAAATGTAAAGTGCAAAAGTCCAAGAAAGTTCGTTTACGTTCTCTTCAATATCGGTCCATGTCGATGTCCACAGCTCCTCGGTTTCTGTATCGTCAACATCACAAATATCAACAGGAAGGTGGCCCCAATCTCCATGGATGCTACATCCAATTGGCGTCAAGGAGGTGATCATCACTTGGGGAACGTTTGTTAGTGCTGTGTTCTCCGGATCGAGTGGGTTCGTAGTGTGGACTAGGTTGATAAAGCCTTGCATATCCTATGATTCAATGAGTTATTGAACGACTAATAAAGAAGGGCCTACCGACCTGCCATCTTTTAACACTTTCAAATTTATTGGTCATCCCAGGTTCAAAGTGAAAGCCACCTTTACCGTCTCGCTTCATACGCTGTCCGAGGATATCTGGTCCTGAGAACTGGTGGCGATTAACTTGCGTGACATCCACGCTTGGTTCTTGACATGACGGTTTTTGGCAAGCCTTCAGCACACGCATTTTGGAGTAGATTATCGGAGGCGTATCTCGAGGATTGAAAGCGAAGGTGGCGATGGAGAATGGAATTCGTATGGCAAGTAGAACGACATTAATTAGCGAGGTCAAAGCTATTTAACGCTAACGAATTAGCTTATATGTCACCAAAGGTAAAATAATATGCACCAATACAATAACTGTGGTTTCGCAGTGATAGTTCATGATTATGACGTGAAGAACACTTGGTCTTGATTAATCGGTTGTCCCACTTGCCAATCCAAGCTATTAATTTGCTGTTGACCAAATAAATGTAATTGAGTGTATTTCATTACATGCTGAGATTAACCACGATAGCGGTATCTCGTGAACATGTAATGCGATAACCGGTGATTAGGTTGTTTACGTTTACTCGGTAATAACACCCCAGGTAAATCCAACACAATACATCCACTCTGAAATGATAATGCATGAATAAAGCGGTACAACTTCGCCACACCAGTGAGCCTGCCGGTAAGGTTGGGGTGGCTTGGTGCACAAGAAAATTTCACGAGGGGGCTCCTCCACTTCTGTAAGCTGTGTATATACCCTCCACAATCCTCTACTTTTTTATTCAACATCAGTCGATAAATTACCACTCTTAGCCTACAAAATAAAAGCGGGAGACTAGATAATTAAGTATATTACTCTTTCTCGATTCCTTACCTGTATTTCGAGTTATTCTAAGGTTTACCATAATCGCAGCTACGCCGTATTTTCATAGCACCGCTACAGGACTAGTCGACCATAAAGCAGCATTTTAAGTATTGCAATTCCATGCTACAGATGGTGCGGAACAAATACTAACTTAGCCTGTCCGCGCTATCAGCAAATAAATATCAAGTTTCGAAATCAAAAAAATCTTTAGTTATGCATATTATTCTTTAGGCTATATAAAATACAGGACTTCTCCAACCAATTTAGGTACCGATAATCTGCATACTTTGAAACGTCTCGTTATTGACTTAATCACCCCATCATTGGGTATTAAAGTACCTAGCTCCTCTATACCGTCGGCTAACAATGGGCTGTAGGTTAGATTTATAAGATGTACATGCAATAGAAGGCAACGAGGGCTCTGAAGCGGCGAATTGGACGACCCCGATCAGTCTGGGTCGCCCAATTCTGAGTCCCCCATTACCGGCGATGGAGACTGTGAACTCGTAAACAATTATGACGAATCGGAATCAGACGATGACGATTGGCCTGCCGCTTCCGGTTGGATTGCGTTAGAATCCGCTGGAAATTCGCAGGAAATTTCTACAACTGGAATTGTGCTTCCATCCAGTGATGTTGAACAGAGCGATGCCGATTCGCTCTCAGTTGCCTCAGGGCTGGCCATTGGCGATGATGGTGATAATTCGCTACCATTTTGCTCAGGTGAGGAAGACCCGCTCAACTCCATTTCAAAATATGGAATGTTGGAATGACGGGATGGTGAAAGTTGGGGTGTTGATTCTTGAGCTGGGACTTCGACCGGCTCAGGCAATAATGCTCGTGACGGATGGTGTGCTGGACAGTAAAACTCTCCGCCGTCATTTATATCATCACCGTGCCTAGTTTCAGGTAGTGCTTCACTCGTTGCAGGACTTACAGAGGCCAATGTTTTTACAGATCCTGTGGGCGATGATCTTCCATCTCGATCATTGTCCTCGCTCAGATCATCAGATGGAAGAGAGGTTGGCTCCTCGACCATCTGATTAGTTGAATGGCCCATCTCTGTATCCTCAAAATCGCCGGACACCGAATCCCCAGTGTAAGTCGGCATTGAACTTCCGAGGCCTGAGGCAGCATCTTGGTCATTGTCAGTTACAGCTTCCCCGCTTAAACTAATGAGACCCGGCGTTTCTGAACCTACAGCATCAGAGGAAAGCTGCGCTAAATCAAGCGCAGTAGCGTCCAGGACCTCGATCTCTGGAGTTGCTGATGATTCAGCTGTGGCCAGGGAGATATCGGACTTGCTATCGGTATCACTTGCTGCCGGGGGTTCGACGTTGGGTGTATCGATTGGGCCGAGACTCTCTGGGTCTGATGATTCTACGCATGGGAGAAATTCGGAGACTGAATCACCAAGAGAGGATTCAGTCTCTGACTCAATTTCGCAATCTCCTGAGTCCGATGGCGAAACTGTTTCCTTCTGGAGATCCGGCAACTCCGAGCTTATGGGTACCAGCTCATCTGAAAGCTGGTCAATCTCTTTTGGCGCTAAGGGTGGAGACGACGAAACGTCTGGTTCGTCTCCAGTTTCTTTTGACGGCAAAGATGCAGACGATGGAATGTCTGCCTCATCGCCACCCTCTGCTGGTACCGAATGTAGAGGCTTTGACTCGTCATCTGGAGTCGAAATCCTTCGATCTGGACTGGAACTCCGCGACCAAGTTGGCTGGGGGCTGGTAGGGCTGTATGGTGTAGCACTCCCATCTGTCAACTCCGAGAATGAAGAATCCAAAGCCTCATCGGGGCTGGAGAACGGAGTTGCTCTGCCTGATTCAGGTGAGCTGGAGCGCTCGGCATAAGATGTCTCGTCCGGTAATGGTGTATTGTCGGTCCTATTATAGGCTTCTTGCTGGGTGACTTTTACTGACACCTTCGTAAGTTCCTTCTGCTGATGCAAGGCAGAAGAATTTCGGCCCATAACTTTAACCGTGTGGTTGATGGGTCTAATTGCCAAACGGGAGCTTTTTGTTGGCCGCTGATAGCCCTCTTGCGAATTCTTGACTTTATCTTCCGATGAGTTTGAAAAGCTCAAACGTGTCATGTTGTATATCCTCGCATCATCCGGAGGAATTGGCTCGGTAGAAAGCCTAATGTGAAACTTCCTGTCGCGGCGAAGGTGGAAAACGTATGCATAAGCCTTGAGCAGCGGCGGGTTATCGTGAGGATTTATGAATAACTTCCACTTGGATCGTTGTCCATCCTGAGACGCTGCAGGTATAAATTCTGTCTTGCTCTGACCGACGGTTGCGAGGGTTACGTCAACGTCAGGCGAAAGGTACCACCTCGAATCTTCAGGTGGTACGTAACCAACGCTCTCTTCTGCAGCGGCAATGTTTCCAAGTGCCATTTCATCGGTATAGAGAGCGTTATTGTGCTGATTTCGTGCAGCTTTTGAAAATTCCTAGAGTATCGTTAGAAAAATTACTGGTAAAATTTGGGGAAACCGATACTCACATCCCAGGTCATGCCGGCATCCGCAACCACACTCGAGCATTCTACGAATTTTGGTTGTTTATTGATGAGTTGGATTGCGACTATGCTTATTTCTGCGCATACGGTTTGCTTTGTCGGAGCCATAATGAAGTGCTGATTTGGTGTTTCTGATAATGTTGTGGATAGTTAAGATCTTGGCCCGGTGTGTTGTGCTGTTGTTTAAGTTGGATAATATGCTACGAACGTCCAGAGGGCGGGGTTTTATAGGCCCAGTATTTTCAAACTGGACATTCTCCCTGAAGTATATCAAGAGGCATCATGAATGACCAGGCAAATGCAGTTGATGAAATCTACCAATATGAAGACAACTATCTACTTGAATAAAGAAATCCCAATTACTGGTGACTCACGCTATGCAATTAATAACTCTCTCAAGATGACCATATTCTATAGCGTTCGACACATCGTCATGCATCATAAGTTCGGCTTTCCGGCTTCTCCAAAAGTTCAATACCCTCAATGCATCCATCTTTGCCCTGTTAAAACGATGGCACGTGCACATAGCACTGAAATTCTCCTTGAAATCATGTACATATTCGCTGATATGCTTCCTTGACTGACTTTCAGTAGTGTCTTTAACATGGGAAAAGCTTTGGACTAGCTCATCATGAACGGTGTGCCATAACTCCTGTTTTTTTTTTTTTTTTTTTTTTTTTTTTTGGATTCTCCTGTTTCTAAAGTCTGTTTTTACATCAATAGCTCCAAGGAAATGTTGTTTTGCAAATTTATTAGAACAGTGGTCATCCTCGTCTACACCATGCGTCCCAAAAAATTCGCAGAGGATTCGACCCATTATCTCTTTGGCCTGTCTAAACAACGGAGTTGCCCATTGGGAAACATATGGATTAAATTATGCACTAGGGATTGCCAGATTTACTGTATTTGTCATACTCTCAGCTGCAATTTTGCCCAATGAATTTTCAGGCGAATATCTTTGTATAGTGGCTATTCTTCATGTATCCGCTGTCTCCATTTCTGCAGTTTCATATCGTATTTCATGATATGTTTGTGATTTGTGTCCACCGGTACGTAGGTAGTGCGTACCTTGGTGCAAACCATGACTTAAGACGCTAGAGGTGAGAAGAAGAGATGGGAGGACAAGATTTATTGTGATGTGGCATTAAGGTTAAACTATTTGACGGTGGATGCAAAACTTACTCTATAGTTACATTATAGAGTAAACATAAGTTTTATGAGACTCATGAAGCGTGGATGCCGGGAAACTCTGGCGGCCCGTCCGAGTCCTAGAGGCAATCGAGTCACACTTTGTGATCGCGATATATATTAATTGCAATCCTCGCTCTGTCACAAGGCACACCCGAAAAAAGGATCTGGGGGTTTAGAGACAGAGTAATTGTTTCACGGGCCAATCTTATGGAAGTGAACTCAGTCAATTGCGCGTTTGGCAAGCCAAGTTCGTGTTTCGACAATCTGGTGAGTTTCCCAAAGCTCCAAGGAAGCTTTCCCCTTACCCTAACCCGGAATTATTTTTGCGGAATCTCCTTCACTAAAGCTAAGCCAGTAATATCAGAGATGGCGGAAGACTTGATGAGTTTATTTAGCACCTTTTGGTATCAAATAAATTGTACTGTTCAAGTATGGCCGACGCGTGGTGACGTTTTGAGTTACCAGTTGTATGGTCACCATAATGGTAGTACCAAGCTCCTAATAGCGTTAGTACATTAAGGCGGCTCCATCGAGCTTGCCCCGCACCTCTGCTCCAGCTCACCACACTCTTTCATCACCAACGCGTCGTCCTATCGCCATGCCATCCTACACAAAGATCACCTCCTCCGAGCAGCTCGTGACGTTTCTCGCCAGCCCCAAGGTTTCCGTCGTTGCCTGTGAGCTCCCCTCTGCAGCGTTGGTAAACTGTGGAACTTCACTGACCACCAGCAGTCTTTAAGAGCGACCATGAGGTCCTCAACACCATTGCAGGCGTTGCAGCCCGCCTTACCGAACAGATTGCCCTCGCTCACTGCGACGTAAAAAGTAACCCCTGGGCCGAGTCCCAGTTCCAAATCACTACGTACGCGAAGCTACCTAGCTCGGCCTAGACGCAGCTAACAACCCCAGTGATCCTACCTTCCTCGTCTTCAAGAACGCCCAAATAATTATGCGTCTACCCGGTGTCCAAGCTCTTGCTTCCTCACTCAGCCAGATTCGTGCATTGGTTGAAGGAGACAAAAATGCCGGAGAGGGCTCTGCTGCCACTCCTACGGATAGTTCCTGGGTCGGCGCTTCTCCCAACGGAAAGTACGCCAACATTACCTCCTCTGTCAACCGGCTCGCACTCGAGATGTTGAACGCCGACCATGCTCTCGGATCCGCCAGCACTTTGTTCGAGGGTACCAAGCCCACTGCTCTCAGCAAGGAAAAGGCCTCAAGCGCCACTAAGGACTGGGTTGAGAGTCTTGACGACCCTGAGCTTATGCTTTTGGTCTCCTTCCAGAATGCCGTCAAGCTCTACTCCATCCAGATCACCTCGCTACCCGACGAGAATTCTACAAGACCCACGAACGTCAAGATCTACCAAAACACCACCAATATTGTCGGTTTCGATGAGCTAGACGGTAGACAGGCGACCGAGAACATCACTATTAAGCCCGAGGACTGGAACGAGAACGGTACTGCAACAGTTTTGACTACATTCCGCAAGTTCCAGGAATGCTCAAGCTTCACTATCTTCTTCGGTGAACCAGATGATGAGGATTGCGAGAGAATTAGAATTGACAGGATACGTGTTTTCGGAGTTGTGAAGGACCAGAAATTTGATGGTACGAAGTTGAAGCAACAGCAGGAGGAGTAATTTTATTCTACAATAACAGGGACACGCATGAAGAAAAGGATGGGGGAAGAGGGGTATTAGAGAAACCAGTTTTAAGCTGGAAAAAGCATATTCTCATGGCATAGCGGAGCTAAAGGACGGGTTGCATTTCTTTGGGGTTCTGTTTCGAATTCTGTATGCTGCTTGTGATATCTGATATGAATTGAAGCGTAGAAGGGAAGGGAATGAATAATATATTGTAGTAACTTTCGCCGTATGTGATGCAGTCTCTCAGTTTACGTCATTTTCACTGTGTAATGTGGGGATTAGCGCCATACATAGACCGTAATCCTCCCAATTGACTAAACCCCACTGCTCTAATATTCATTGCCAAGCAACCTCCCTCCAATATTAGCTAATCCACACCACCCTAAGCCCTAAAACTCCATGAACATCGCCTCCACTCTTCCCCACCCCTCCCGATGCCACCTCTAGAAACTTTCCCCCTCCTCTCACCAGCGGAATTCAAAACAATCTGCCATGGCTTCATCACACTGCAGCAAAAGCTACAATCAACAAGCCCATCCTTAAAGCAACATATCTGGTCACTGAAAGAGAAAAAGTTACCATGGGTACCGTACTGTCATTCGGCTCGCTAAACTAAGCTAAGCTAACACTAGTCTTTCAGGGTCAGGATAGTATTACTTATCTATCCCTTAGAAAGCCAGCTGGGAATCTACCAGCCGGTAGACCCTCGGAAGCCAAAAATGAAGCCGAAGTAGCAAGCGAAGCCGAAGACGAAGCCCAATCCGAACCTGCAGCCGAACCCGAAGATACCCTCGACCCCGAATCTCTTCCCCCGCGTGGTATCATCTCCAACGCATCCCCGGGGGAAGTAGAATACACGATCCACTACTCCCCGACCTTCCGAGTTCCGGTCCTATGGTTCTCGCAGCCATTACAAGGGGTTAAAGTAGTAGAAGGAAAACTGTCGTTGGGTGATCACCCGCTTACCGGGGAAATCGCTTGGTTTGTGCATCCTTGCCGGACGAGGGAGGCGATGGAGGTTTGGAGCGGGACCGAGGTGGAGTGCGTACCGGAGGAGGGTCGGTATGTTGCTGTTTGGTTGGAATTGGTGGCGGCGGCTGCGGGGTTGGGTTGAAGGGGGGGCGGGGATGGGGATGGGGGGGGGGGGGAGGGGAAGATATTGGTGGATGATTTCTGGGGAGTAGGTATATGGGGAAGTATCATGCTGGTTTCACGGGGGGTGAGTGATTATTGGTCTTTAGTGTCGAGCCCTGGAATTTGGTGATTCGCTGTGAATTTAGTCGATGTTAAGCTTGGATGTGGCCACATTGATTCATGAGACATCACGCAGAAGGCGCAACTTGTGTGCGATGTTGCTGTGGTTTTTTGCTTTGTTTTACTTCATTTAGAAGTAGTTGGCTTGATTGAATGGCTCATTACCATGGTAGGTTTCTCATTTCGTTACATATCTATTTCTGGCTATTTCATCTGGCGAGGTTTGGCATGATGAAGTGGATGAAAGAACAGTTAGGTTAGAATAGCACGGGATCTGATGTAATGTCCTTTTTTGGTCATCATTGATTTACTAAATTCCTTGGACCGTACTTTTTTATTTACCAAACCAACCCAAATATTTTGTTCCGTGCCAATACGATATGCTACAACTTCGCCAGCTTTCACCAGCTTTCACCAGCTTTTACCAAGCCTTTCCGGCTCCAAAAGCTACACCTTCCAAACAGCTCCCCACGCAACTCTTTCACCCTTATCATTCCACACCTTCTCCACCGGCACCACCATAACCCCCTCTACCGCTCCCAGTCCCTCCTCCTTATAATCCACCCCCACAAATACCTGCCCCCCTTTCTGAACCCCCCTAATTTCCCCATCCCCAAACACAAACTCCACCCCCCTCCCCACCCATCCCTCAGCCCCAAGATCATCCTCCCTCTCATCCACCTCTCTATCCGACGCCAACCCAACCCACTCTACCACCGCCCCACGCGGCAACGCCGTCGTCTTCACCACCAAAACCTTCTCCCCCAAATCCCCATGCACCCCCTGACCACCATCAAATTCCTCCTCCTCCTCCCCCTGCTCCTTCGCCAACCGTGCCGCAACCCACCCCTTCCAGCATCTCAACGCTTCCTCCACAACCTCATCCCCCGTAACCCAAACCACCACACCTCTCGCCGTAGCACCAATAGCAGTCCATATACGTATTAAATGCTGGAGTGACAACGCAGGTTGTAGATGCTGGGATGCGAGAGATAAAGATGCTGGGATCAACCCGATTTGTCCGGCGGTCTCCCACCAGTTCGTGTGCAGAATTGACTGGCTGTAGGGTCCGATGTTGCTCGGTGCCCAGTAGGAGAGGGATTGTACGTGTAGGCCTTTTCGGTCGGGGGTTGCGGTGGTTGTTTCGGCTTCCGGGAGGGGGATGGTGAAGCTGGCGGATAGTAGGAGGGTTGATGGGATGTGGGAATTACCTACACAGGCGCGCGCGGGTGGAAGGGAAAAGGGGAAGTAGGTGCTGTATTCGGAGTTGATGGTGGTGAAGGTGCTCATGTCGCGGAGGATAAGGGTGATGAAGGTGATGTTACGGAGGGGGGTGTATTGTTTAAGGATTTCGAAGGCGGCGGAGAGGGAGGGGGCGGAAATGTTGTAGACGCCTGTTGGGGTGAAGGTAATGGACAGAGGGAAGGAGATATGTGCGGGGGTGGTGGTATCGAGTGCTTGAGGAATTTCCGAGGAGGTTTCCGTAATCCCTTCAACGAGCTGTTCAAACTCAGGATCCCAAAGATTTTGTTCCTCAGCTCCTCCTAATCCCGCAGCCCATGATTCCTGGTTCTCCGACGGAGAAGATGCCAGGGGTTCAACCCTAGCTCCCGTAAATCCCATCCAATAAGCCCCACCATCCGAAGTAACCACCCGCTCGCTTTCTTCCACCACAATCCTGCCCCTCCATCCCGGTCCTTGTACCACCAGCGATTCATACTCCCCTCCTTCTCCCGCAGGATTCAATCCCCATTTCTCTTTCAACATCCCCAGTCTTGTCTGAGTCCTAACATCCCCCAACAGTTCCCAAAGCCACCTTTCATCCAGGCCAAGACTAGCAACCTTAACAATCCTCGCCTCCAACCCCAATCTCGAAACCTGTCTCAAAACCTCCTCCTGTTGCATCTGCCACAAATACGCTAAACTCTTCAGTCCAAGTCTTGAACATACCGACTCAACCCTTGTTCTTTGGTAGTTGGAAAGAATAGCCCCGCTGGTTACAGCGACAATATTCGGATGTTGCTTCTTGATGGACTTTAGGAGAAGGTAAAGATCCTCCGTCTCATCACTTGCACCGGTTTTAGAGGGCTCATAGTTAAGCTGAGAATTCCCGGAGTTTCCATCGATGGCATGACGATATAATGGTAATCCGATAGAGCTGGCGTAAAGCGGAAGCAAGGAGTGGCCAATGGTTTGGTACATGAAGCTATCAAGCTCATCGCTTACAGCAGCGGCGGTACCGAGAGATGGGGAAGCGGTGGGGAGGTGAGTGGTGGTTCCATATTCGTCGACGGAAGCATCGGAGTCGTTGCTACTGAGAGGTGGGTGAAGGTTGCCTAAGGCGACAATGCTGTAGCCGTTACGGATTGCGTGGTAGAGTGCAAGCAGCGAGTCTTTGCCGCCGGAAATTAGGGCGATGGCTTCGGGTCGGGTGGTCATGGTGGTTGGTGACGCGGGGATGGGGCCCGGACGCGGGGTGTCGTGGGGTACTGGCGCGATTATGAGGGTGGGTAACGCGTCTGAAGGTGGTGTCAAAAAGAGCAGAGGAGCAGAGCAGGACGGAGGGTGTTGAGAAATCACAAGGAAGCGAAACAAGGAAACAAGTGAACAAGCGAACAATTGAACAAATAAACAAGCATTACAAACAAAAAAAAATGAGTTTTTATTAACTAAAAAGAAGAAAGCAGTGGCAGTGGCAGTATTTGCAATATTTACAAGCCTGCTCACAGTATTCACTGCCCCAAAAAAAGAAACTCGTTGTAAAACAAACGAGTGTACCAATCAATACCTATAGAATACCCCCCACCTTTTTCAGAGGGGACTCCTCAAACGAGATGGTATATTAATCTCGGCAAATTGGTGATCCCCTAAAGAAGAAAGACCACCTGAACGACGCTCTGGTTATGGAGTAAAACCCAGCGCGCCGCCCTCACTGCCAATGCGAAATGCGTGCACCAAAGAGAAAAAAAGGCGTAAAAGAAATAAACTGGAAACGAAACGTGGTAGGTAAGACGATCTTACATTAGCTAAATACACCTTGAGAAGCAATACAGTAAATAAAGAGTCGGAAGGGGAAGAATCGCGGTCGTGAACGCGAGTTACACGAACAACGGCGGAGATGGAATGCAGAGATGAAGGATGCAGCGCGGAACTTTTTTAAAGAGGGGCACGTCAAAAATTCTCGGCGCGGCGGCCAATTCCGCATGACGCTAATCTGCATCAGAAAGCGCAACCAATCAGGCGGCTTGGCTATTCCCATCGCTTATCACTCGCAGTTGCTAAACGAAATCCAGCACACCTTTTTCGCAAACAGCGCAATCCTCATATGTAAGCTTTAAGTGAGTTGCAGAAAATCACATCACGCTTTAGATACGATAAAGGTCTCCCGAAAGAAAAATATTCATGATCTACTTATGCATTACAGGTTAGGGTATCAAAATCCCTGTCAATCATCATCATCTATCATCATAGTTCATTTTCTAGATCTATCCCGCAATCATTTAAACCCAAGAAGTCTAGCAAAACTTGTCTACAACTTTGCCTCCTGCTTCTCAAGGTACCCATTGGACTTCAACCACTGCTTAACATCCTCAGAATCTCTCTCGAGCCAAGAAGCCTTGGCAGCAACGCTGTCCATGGACTGAGCAAGAGCTCTGTCGAAACCCTTAGTATCCTTGTTCTTAAAGAACTCCATGACGGCATCGGCCTGCTCGTTGGAGGTAAAGTTGCTGGTACACATCGAGACGACGCTTCCGAGCATGGAAAGTCCAGGAGGAAGCTTCTTAATAAGAAGATCGTAGTTCTTTTGGAACCAGGCCCAGAGTGCCTCTGATCCCTCACGGTGAGAGCGGACTCCAGAAAGGGGCTGGTAGATCTGAATGGCCGTTAGAAAAGAGCTTTTAAAAAAAGTAATGCAGGCAAACTTACGTCCTGGTCCTTGACGTGCTCAGACAAGGCGAAGGCAAGGGTGTCCTGGATATCCTTGGGGTGCTTAGAGCGTCCGAGCCAGCGGAGGGCAACGTTCTTCTCGTCGTTGTTGCGTCCCTCCTCGAAGGCGTACATGACCTTCTTCCACTGTTTTCTTTATTAGAACCGTCCACACGACTTCACGCGGAGCAGCAACTTACCTCAGCAGTGTTCTCGTCAGCACCGACGGGCTTAGCGTTGTCAAGAGCAATTCCGTAAACAGTTCCTCTCAAGTTGGGGTGGATGACATCAGGGTTAGTCTTGGGGTCCCAGGTGTTGAACATCTCCAAAGCGGCAGCAACAACCTGAGGGTCACCGTTAAGACCGGCACAGTTAAATGCCAAGCTCTTAAGCTGCTGAGTCAACTCATCATCGGCATCGGTGAACTCCCAACCAAGCTTGTGGGCAAGAGGGGACATGAGGTCACGCTGGAACTTCTTAAGGGCATTACGCTCCTCCTGAGGCTTGAACATCCAGGTAGCCTTGATAGCACCAATTCTACCGGAAATCTCAGCCCAGACGACGTAGCTGCTCTCGTTCTTGAATCCAGAGAGAAGGTCCAAAAGAGCGGAGGTCTTCTGGTATCCACTGGTAGCGAGAGCACCAGCATCTCCGAGGAGACCAGCACGGTCCTCAACAGAGAGAAGACCATCCTGGGCAGCCTGACCAAGCTTCTTCAAACGCTCAGAAGAGTAGTTGGTACGGTAGAGAGCGGACTGGTCAGCATTGAGCTTGTAGAACTCAGGGTCCTTAATCTCCATGGTGTGCTCGCGAGTGTTGAAAGAGATGGACTCATCGATACCCTCCTTGGTCTTAAGACCAACAAAGATGGGCCAGAGAGTCTCGTCCTCCTCAGGCTTGACATCGGCAGTCTTGAGGTAACGGTTCTGCTTGAGGTGGATCTTGTTTCCGTCCTCAGTAACAGTGACGACGGGGTATCCAATCTTCTTGGTCCAAGTAGCCATGGCAGACTCGACATCCTTTCCACTGGCCTCGCTTAAAGCAGCCCAGAGGTCGGTAGTCTTGGTGTTTCCAAAGGCGTGCTTCTTCAAGTAGGCGCGGACACCCTTGATGAAGACATCCTCTCCAAGGTACTTGGAGACCATACGAAGAATGGAGGATCCCTTGGCGTAGGAGATGCTGTCGAAAATCTGGTTGATCTCGGCCACGCGCTTAACAGGAACCTCAATGGGGTGAGAGCTACGGAGACCGTCCAAGTTAAGGGCGGCAGCAAGGTTGTCGACGACGTAGTTCTCCCAGACCTTCCAGTTGGGGTAGAACTCGTTCATGGAGTACCAAGACATCCAGGTAGCGAAACCCTCGTTCAACCAGAGACCCTCCCAGAAGTCCATAGTAACCAAGTTACCGAACCACTGGTGAGCAAGCTCGTGCTGAACAACCTCAGCAATACGCTGCTTACGGTCAACGGAAGCAGTCTTGGGGTCGTAGAGAAGGTCAACAACACGGTAGGTGATCAATCCCCAGTTCTCCATAGCTCCAGCGGAGAAGTCAGGAATGGCAACCATGTCCATCTTGGGAAGAGGGTACTCGACACCGAACGCCTTCTCGTAGAAAGTAAGAGTGCGGGCGGCGATGTCGAGGGAGAAGTCGGCGTACTGCTCGTTTCCGGGGGTAGCATATACACGGATGGGGAGACGGAAAGCATTGGTCTCCTTGTAGCGGAGGTCTCCAACAATGAAGGCAAGGAGCTATTAACTGTCAATACCGGAACTTCCCTAAACGAGTGACTGAGCTTACGTAGGTAGACATCAACGGGGTCTTGTTGAAGGTAACAGACTTCTTTCCGTTACCAGCATCCTTCTCCTCCTTGACGTCCATGTTGGACAAGCAGGTCAACTCCTTGTCGGCAATGAGGGTGACAGTCCAGGTAGACTTCATGTCAGGCTGGTCAAAGCAGGGAGTTGCCTATCACATATCAGCATCACCATTACCATTTCCATGCAGAATTGACCCACCCTTCGTGCATCAGTAGGCTCCATCTGAGTGGTAGCCATGTACTTGGTCTCTCCAGTAATAGCATCCTTGTATGACGATCTGTAGAATCCAGCCATCTTGTCGTTCAACTCTCCCTTGTACTTGATAGCCAAGGTGACCTTCTGGCCAGCCTGGATATCCTGGTCGAAAGTGAATTTGTGGGTCTGAATGTCTTCATTGTAGTCTGTGGAAATTGGTGAGATGGTCTTTCCATCGATGTGTAGCGTCGTCTCGTGAATGGTGATATCTAATGTGTTGACAGAGATCTCTTTCGAAGTCTCCTTGACGTCGAGGCTATCAATGGTTTATTAGCATCAATTCATCTAACATTTATCAAATATCCCATCCCAGAGCACCCATCAAGCTTTATCAAGCTATCTCTAACTATCATTCATCCGGCTCATCCACTTCCATTGTCCGCCTATCGACAACGTCTTAATAAAGAAAGGAACTAACTCACTCAATCTTCACAGTTCCCTCGAACGTAAAGTCCGCAAAATTGGGCTCCAAAGTTAAATCATAGTGAGTAGGAATAAAGTCGGTAGGTAGGACCTCTCTGCCCTGGGTGATATCGACGGAACCCTCAGCACCCTCAAGAGCTTGATGACGGCACATTCTGGCACAAGAGCAATTTCTGATAAAAGTTTTAGGATTAAGGTTTCTTCGTCGTGATGATAGCGTAGGATAATTCTTGTTGATGGAAGTGATGAATGATGAGGAGGTAGAGGTAGAGGTGGAGGATGATGATGGTGAAGTAGAAAGAGTAGAGAGCGTGCTAACCGCAGGGCGGCGGATCCCTCCTTCCAAAGCTCCCAGGGTTGTTAGGCGTGGACGGATAGTACCAGCAGCACCAAGGCGGGGTAGCTGTGGTTGCAGCAGACCGAATCGAGAGAGGCTTGAGCCAGCGAGTCTGAGCGACGACGATGCTCCCATGATAAACTGTTGTTATTTCTTTTGCAAGTTTTGGTTTTTTCGACAGCTCTGTGATCAACTTCCTCCAATCCTGTACGGTAAACGATACAGTACAAGGGGGGACTTGTATGGCGTTGACTGCGGGCGGATGGCGTAAAAGAAACGACGGCTGGCGGGAGATTTCGTCAGGGCCTTCGAGGCGAAAAAAAACCGAGTTCTAACACGGCTGCACGCGAGACCCGCCCGATGATCCATACACCCTGGTATAGGACAACCCGGAGGCTGCAGCCGACAAAAACGCGCCTCTTACCGCGGGGCTAGGGAGGATCCAGAAAGCTTTCTGGGCGGTTTGCACCGTGGCAGAAGGTTTTTGGGCTTCGAGCTCGCTTCGAAAGGAGGGGTACTCGAGCAGATGCGTGGGGTGCAGCGAGGGGATCTTCATTCAGCCGCATATGGTTTACCGGTGGTGAAGGAGGACCGAACCATGAAGCTGCGAAGAAACACGGTTCAAGGGATGGCAAGAGGGAGGAAAGCCGAACGATGTCACGCGGGGAATGGAGATCAGTCTGGAGAAAGTTAATTGACCGGTAATTCGAATGCGTTGTCGGTGGGGTTGGCTTTGGACGAAACGAAGTAAAACGGAACCGGTATTTCACCGGCATACAGAGTGGTTTATAAAAGCATGTACAGTCGACTGTATGTACGACGGAGAGCATGAACATCGTGCTCCCAAGCGGGAGTCACCCAAGAACGTTGGTCCTGAATGCGAAGACTCTGGATTGGATGACAGAAAACGTCCTTCCAACAAAGCACTGGACTTCAGATTTCCAACTGATGATCTTGAAAATCACAAGAGTCGGACGAGTCACCGCATGTGGAAAGATATGGGTTCAACAATTTCATCTGGTCACAGAATCGTGAAGACAAAAGGCCTTGAAAAATACAATGCGCTCTTGATCGAAACACAAAGCATTGCAAAGAGTTTCATCACAGCATGGAGCACCGAGAAAAAGATATTCTTCTCTCACGAACAGTCCACACCTCATCCTTTCGCAGCACACATAAAACCTCGCTTTCCCGCTCTCACCGCAGCCAGAGCCGACATCAACCAACACGATTGAAATCATCAGAAAAGCAAGAAAGAAAAAAAAAAAGATATGTATCCCGTCTATCAGCATTCCCACTCCATCGCCCCAACTAAATGGGACCCAACGAAGAGGAAACTTCCTATCGGGGAACAATACTCTGGAAGACTAGAACGACTGAAAAGTACGATCTGGCATCTAAACACCGTGGGAAAAAACTGAATGTTTGACGTGGCTGTCTTCGTGAATTTTTGATCTAAAGAAGAAAGTGTCAGTTGGGCCGGGAGGGGATGGTTTTATACCAGGGAGAGGTGTCGCGCCAAGATGGGCTTGGCCGGGGGACGGCGAAAATTTCGCAGCCTGGCAACGATCAACGGCGGGCGGCGAAAAGTTGATGCGCTAGAGAGAATCTGGGATAATCATGTGCGCAGAGATCTTTGAGATGGATTCTGCGCACGCGTAACGAGTGAAGATTCAAGTGAGGGATAGTCTGGTTTTTAACGTAGCTTTGAGACGCGTGCAAGTCGTGAGCCAAATATGTGTGATATTCACGGGATTTTGTGAGATCCTAGTTATGGTCATAGAAATAATTTGAACAAGGGCAGTAGGAAATGACCTCTGTTTCGCTAGAATACTGAATGTCTTTCGGTTTTTACACTCTTGGTTTCTTTCACACTTGGTTTAACTCGAGTAACATGTTCTCGAAGTCAAGATAAATGGGTACAGAGAATAATCTTGTGTTTTTTCTCTCATTCCATGCTCGCTAAAAGCACATGACACTTTGCAAAAAATTAGCTATGATACAGGTTTTCCCGTCTTGTTCCTTAATATCCGCTCGTCTGATCCTTAAAAGAACGTCCTTCACTTCTTCTTCTCAGGCTCATGTAAAACACCCGCTCGGCATCTCAATTCCACAGCAGTAGATCTCCAACCAAATATTCCGCATCCTAATCCAGACCACAACGTATGTGCAGCCTCGATCAATAGTCATTGAACCCCATGCTTTAATCCTCTCTCCTTCTCTTTCCTCCGCCAGGGCTTGGTGATCTGGAAACACTCCTCTTATCCCTACCCCTCATCTGGAGCCACTTCTTCATACTGAGTTCCAATTCCGTCTCCAGATCCTTCGAAGGTTCCTTTCTGTGAATGAAATTACAGAAACCACCTCTAACACAACCTTCCCCAGAATTCAAACGACAACAGGCTTCCCGGAAATCTGTGACAGGACTGAGTTCGCAATAGATAGGGCGCGCGGCGTACCAACGAGCGTTGAGGGCGTCGCAAGCGGTTTGGGCATCTTCTTCGTATTTGAAACGTGCGTAGACATTGCCAATTAAGTCTGTGAGATGTCAGTATTGGGGGCTCCAACAAATTCCTAGCTCAGCCTCCAGTCTATCCCAGTTCTCAGCTGTCGCCACCGTGTCTTCGAGCCCAGCTGTCTCGCTTCTCGGAAGCAACTCCTCATCCATGGAACCGAAACGTAGTTACGTAGACCGAGACGAAGCGGCGACTGCGGCACCAGCTGAGCTCTTGTTCCCGTCCCTGGTGTAGGCCTCCCTCTTCTCGGGGTGTGACAGGTGTACTCACGGTCATTATTATTATCACAGACAACCACCTCTTCAACCTCTCCATATTTGCACATCTCACAAAAGAAGTCCTCATAGAACGCGTCGAAATGATTCTGAAGCTGACTTTGGTTCATTTTGTTTTTGGGATCAAAAGCAGGGTTTTGGTAAAGGTTCGGGAGGAGAATGGTTTGACTGTAGGACGGCTTGACATGCTTTCTGGAACATCGGTCCCCGTGGCGACAGGCTCCGATCTTGTAGTAGAAGGAACCTATCAAGTTTAAAGTTAGTGAACTGGACGAACAAGATCTTGCTTAACGAGTAGAGATAGAAATAGAGCTGAAAGTTTAAGGCAGCACTGGGGGAAAGGGACAAAGAAGTCCAGCCAGCTTGGTAAGGGAGCTCAGCACTAGCAGCCAGCGTTACAAAAAGCAGCAAAGCAAGCTCTTCCTTCCCTTTGCATCTTCCAGCGTGCACCAGCACGCGCATGCTCAAAAATAAGCAAAGAATTCTTGAGAGAACTTACAGTTAACCTTATCTTGCTCGGTACCGAAAATAGAGGCGAGATAATTAGCCATGGTTGCTTATCTTGTATATCCGGTGGAAGTGAGTGAATTCAGATCGGGAACTGCTGGGCGCGACAGTTGCAGAGGTTTGTCGCGACGTGACGAATGAGCTTTGGTGTGGTATGTTACCCGGTGGCAGTGCGTGAGACTAAATACATCGCGCATCACTCGAGGCTTCTAGAAGTGGCTAGACTATTCATATTCGCGGTACAGAAAGGTGGGCTCGCTTCCTTCTGCAAACCCACACTTTCACTCTTCAACTGCATGGGACGCTACAATATTTATTCGCTTATTTTTGTTATTTACCCTTGATTTTAAGTACATAGCAAGCAATCTAGGTACAAGAAAGGAGTAGAGGACCAACATAAAAAATAGCAGATTAGAGAAACAGAAAATGAAAAAAAAGGAATTCGAAAACGCCACAAGACCAGTGGAGCCCTTTTCCTTTTTGAATTGCAATGGTTAGTTGTTCTATATGAGTACTTGAAAATAAGAACCGTAAATTCCAGGAAGTAATTTGCGCTCTGGTATTCCTAATGGCGAGCTGGCTAAGGAAAGCTTTGGATATGTAAAGGCTAAAATCACCACCCATTACGTATTCCCATTTTCATGCCCATCACCATCACCATCACCATCATTATTACCATTACCATTACCATTGCCATTTCCCAGTGCTTGTCCATGTCCCTGTGTCTGATTTTGATCCTGAGTCGCAGGTCCCAAGCCCCAGCTCCTTATATCATCTTCCGCCATACTTTGCACAAGCCGTTGAAATCTTTCCATTCGTCGAAACGTCTCAATTTGTAGTCCCCAATCCCGTGGGTTCTCGGGGGAATTAAAGGTATGATCTTCCTGGAAGCTCGGATAGCCAGTCGGGATAATTCGCGGGGCATAGTTATGTGGGCCAGGGTTCCCGGGATGGGGGAGCGCTGGGAATGGTGCATAATCGTAAGGGTTTAAAAGGGTGTTGGGTGGCTGTGAGGGGGGATGGTGAATTGAAAGCCTCAGACGATGTGGCTGGGGAACCGGAGTATTACGCTGTTCAGAGATGCTTGGAGAATTATATAGATTAGGTGGCGGATTATGTTGTACGGATACGCGTTGAGGATGAGATTGGTGAGTAGGCGGATTAGGCGGGCGAGGAATAGGGTTGCGAGGGCGGGTGGGAGCATCAGCATTGTTGCGCTCGGATTCGCATGAAGGGTTACACGAGTGGCAGAAACTGAACTTGTTAGCATATCCTGACTCTCAACAGCAGAAAATTATTAACCTACCTGGATCTATGCGATTCATCATCCTGTTCCTTACAGTGGTAACCATAAGGGCATTTTTTTCTGCTTTCCTGAATCACGTCCCTCTTCTTTTGCCGAATCCACCATTCCATAATTTTTTTTTCTGCTTCCCGAGTAGAACATACGGAACATATGGTCTGAATACGTTCATTTAACTCGGGAACGACGAAATCTCTGAAGATTTGAGAACAAATGTCACGTTCTGAGATACCCTTTAGCATTACATATTGGACCAATTCTTCTTTTTCTAGGGCGTTGAAGTATCTCAAGTCACGAGCAAGTATAGAGCGAGGACTGAATTTCGGATCTATGCTTCTAATCAGCACTGCCATAAAAAAATTTCAAGGTATCAAACCGCTTATATCTCGAATAGCAGGACCATCACAGTCTTCCAAACCAAACATCTCTGCACAGGAGATTTCGTGGCATGAATCGCATTGATATGGCCTCCACCCAGTAGGTACGAGATTCGAACAATATCCACATTTAGCATGCCCTCTGAAAACAAACTCCGACTCCGAACGCAAGAAAATGTCAATCATGACGTTGTGTGGAGTCCGTACGGGGCATCGATATCCGTAGTTGTTTTCCGTACAGCACATACACGGGTTGACAGTGTCTCGACCATAATATTCATCCTCTTCGTCTGAATAGGAACCCCATAGACCGGTAGCTCTGGGGAATCGGATCTGTTCATTAATAAGTATAGGTAGTGGTGGGAAGAACCCGGGAATATTTCCACCTTAATTTTGTCACCAGGCCGATAATGCTTTTCGCACTCACTGATGGCTACGGGGTCTCGTTTTCTGTCTGGAAATCGTTTCGTAGCCACGGAGATCATTTTGGAGAGCCATGGGTGTTCCACGATTGCTCTGGTATTTGAACGGCATGTCGGACAGGTGTGGTTGTTGCAGTACCACTGAGATGCACAAGATCCTATGACATGCCAGTCAGGAATGCATTCAAGGTGTCCAAAGCTCCATGTAGCCTACCGCAATAATTGTGCCCACACGGCTCCACCTTGACGGGGTTGAAGTAGAAATCAAAGCAGATGGCACAGGTGAGAAGCGAGATCATCTCCTCCGGTATGATTATCTTGGGTCCATCCAATCGAGCAACGTCCGTGCGAGCAGACTTTGAAATGTGCTGTTCTTGGTCGTGGGCATTCATGGTATTGGAGCGTTGGCGTTTCCTCGAAAGGACGGGCGAAGTTTGTTTGCCGAGGCTCGCAGCTGAGCTGATAGTACGGTCGCTCATAAAAGCAAGCCAGTAAACCTATTAGCACCTGAAAAATGAAGAAAATATGAAGAAAATATGAATCGGGTTGAGTGTTGGGATTAGTTGGGGGAGGCTGGACTCTCGAAGGTGGAGAGTGTCAGGAGAGAAGACGCGATAGAGTTCCGGCTGCAGCTATGTGATGGATGGAGGGGTGACACATGTATGTAGCATGAGGGCACTTTGTACATAGAGCCTGCTGAGCCAGGTGAGCCAGTTGGGTCAGTTGAGTCAGTTGAGCCTCCTGGGCCTCTTCGTGAGGGGTTAAATAGGGATTTCCAAGGATACAGCCAGCGGGAAGCTCTGGTTGCCGAGGGGAAGCTTCGGTCAGTCAGACAGCTCTTGCCCAGCCTTGGTTTCTCTGCTCCCCACAAGCTTATTTACAGCTCGCAACAACATAAACCGGCTGATCTGAGGCTGACGGCTTCTTAAGCGGGGTATTATGTATGGTGCTGGGCAGAACAATTTCAACTGTAGCATACATTCAAAAACTGAGCCTGCATAGACGACCCGCGCAACCCAGTTGAGAAACAGTGCCGGCTGAGCTCATCGGTTCGGAGCAAAGCAGTGACGAATTTGCCGCGAAGAGGGGGAGCTTGTGGAGCTAGCACGATGATCCTAGAAATTAGAACTAACTGTGGCTCACGCGGCTCACGCGTCTAATTTTACATCACTGTGTACTGGACAGTCCAGAGAAAGAATGTATATTTTTCAAGTTGAACAGTAGTAATATTACTTTCATTCAATTATTATACTATTTCAAGTACAATCCCAGGTCAATAACAAGTTCCATTTTTTAAGTTGCATTGGCACCGCTGTTCGTACCAATAATCGCTTCAAAAGTCTTCGCCTAGCGTCCCCTTTTCAACACGCGCATCCCGTTTCGCGCCGCAGCCTGTCATACAAAATTCCAACCCTCCACCTACATCAAACCCCATCACAACATCGCGCCGACGAACAAAGTCCCATCCACCTAACTCACTTATTCACGTCGAAACCGTTACATTACATATGTCGGAGTACACGATTAGCGACGAGATGAAGCCAGAGTTTGCGGAGTTCGAAAAGGCCAACCGCGTTGTGGTCGAAGATCCAGATGACTTTGAGGGATGGGAGAAGCTTGTCCGGATTGCTGAGTCGTTAGAGGGAGGGCTCAACAGGAACAGCTCGCCCCACGCTATCGCCTTAACGCGGGGTGTCTTTGATCGTTTCCTAGCAAAGTTCCCTCTGCTGTTTGGATACTGGAAGAAGTATGCCGACATGGAATTCAGCATTGCCGGAACTGAAGCTGCAGAGATGGTATGGCACCTAAGATTTCATGGCGAAAACGCGGTTTCTGACACGCGCATAGGTCTATGAGAGGGGAATTGCAAGCATTGGAATCTCCGTTGATCTCTGGACCAACTACTGTTCCTTCAAAGTCGAAACCAGCCACGATCCCGATATCATCAGAGAGTAAGTTTGAGTTATCTGCTATTTTGCAGCGAAGATGGACACAGTACTGTGACCGAGAGTTTCTTCCCCTGTATCTCCCCGATCCGTACCCCCTCTCATCTCACCCAAACGCAGCTGCAAAACGGCGTCGAAGGAATTTGTGAAAAGGGTCTATTGGTGAGCTGCTATCAAGAATCAGCCATCTTTAATATGTGGTCTCACACCTATGTCCCAGACTCGTTTGTCCTTTCCTTAGCCTACACCACCGACAACCACCGAGAATGAGGGCTTGAAGTTAACATGACATGCTACTTTCCCGTATTTGCTCTTTCTTTCCCTGTTCGCGCTCACAATCCCCTAACAATCCCCTCCCCCATAACATGACCAAGCTCTAATAATCAACCATTACAGATTGTTCGAACGCGGTGCAAATGCCGTCGGTCTTGACTTCCTATCGCACCCTTTCTGGGACAAATACATCGAGTTCGAAGAGCGCTTAGAATGCGAGGATAAGATTTTCGCTATTTTGGAGAGAGTTGTGCACATCCCTATGCACCAATACGCAAGATATTTCGACCGCTTTCGTACTCTCGCACAGACACGCCCTCTTAATGAGCTCTTGCCTGAGGATACTTTGGCCCAGTTTAGACAAGAGGTTCTTGCCGATCCTCCCCCAGCGGTCCAGGCTGGTCAGCAACAGATCAAGATGGAGCGAGGCGAACTAGAGATTGAGCGTGAAATCCGGGCCCGTATCGACAGCCTCCACCTCGAGATCTTTTCCCGAACCCAGACCGAAACTACCAAGCGTTGGACCTACGAGTCCGAGATCAAGAGACCTTACTTCCATGTTACTGAGCTTGACGAGCCCCAGCTCGTCAACTGGCGCAAGTACCTTGACTTTGAGGAGATTGAGAGCGGGTTTGAGCGGGTCTCGTTCTTGTATGAGCGTTGCCTCGTGACTTGCGCTTTCTACGATGAGTTCTGGTACCGCTACGTCCGCTGGATGTATGCTCAAGAGAACAAGGAGGAGGATGTTCGCAACATTTACCAGCGTGCCAGCATGGTCTTTGTGCCTATCAGCCGACCGGGAATCCGTTTGCAGTACGCTGTATTTGAGGAGTCCCACGGTAGACCTGATATGGCAAGGGCTGTATACGAGTCTATTCTCGAAATCCGTATGTTTTGAACCAAAGCTAAATTTGGGTCTTGCTAATAATTGATAGTTCCCGGTAACATCGAGACTATTGTGGCCTGGGCAAACTTTGAGCGCAGAAATGGTGGCCTGGATGCTGCCATTGCCGTCTACAGAGCCCAAATTGAGAGCGACAAGTGTGACATTTACGCCAAGGGAGCTCTTACCGCTGAGTGGGCACGTTTGTTGTGGAAGGTCAAGGGTAGCGTCGACGAGGCACGCCAGGTATACCAGAAGAACTTCAACTGGTACTTGGACAGCCGATACTTCTGGATCAACTGGTTGCAATTCGAGATGGAGCAGCCCACTAGCTCAGAGACCGAGTCTGCCAACCACGCGCGGATACGCAAGGTTATCGATGACATCCGCAAGGTCAGCCACTTGCCCCCAGCAACTATCAAGGACCTTTGCCATCACTACATGGTCTACCTTTTGGAGCGTGGATCCAAGGATGCTGCCAAGGAGTACTTGCACTTGGACAAGGAAGTCAATGGGTATGTTTCTCTCTTTCCCTCCCTCTCCTCCCCCCCACTCTCCACATCAGCAGCACCTGATGATGCTTTTGTCATCATCTAGCCCATCGCGTACACGTACACGGCCATCGAAGTTCCATCGTTCTGCGGATTGAAAGCCCGCGCTATCGTTGTCACTGGTTTTGTCATACCCTTTCCCTCTCTTTGCCTACTGTTGGACTACTCATATCAGCTTAATCCGTTACACTTGACTACCCTCCCTATAAACGTGAGATTCGATGCTGACTAAACCTCAACAGCCCCTTCTCTGTTCAGTCTGTAAACAAAGCCAAGCTTGCAGAGGATGGAAAGGAGAGCACAACCAACAGACGGTTGATGCTTGAAAACGGACACCCTGGAGTTGAGATCGACGAGGCTGCTATTAGGAGAGGAGAGAACCCATACACCAAATACTTTCAACAGCAAGGAGAAAATCCAGTTCCTGCAAACGGGCAGGTGAGCCGTCTTACACCGGAAGCATCCGCATTGCAGCTGTAGAAGTTGAATGTGGAAAAATTGGATCCTGAATTGATGATTTGATCTGATATGGTTGTATCGTATCTGGCATCCTCAATGTTCACAACGTTACCCAAAAAAACACACGAATGTCATGTAATGTAGCCGCTTTTTTTCGATCTTTCCCAACCATATCACGAAGGACAAGATCACCAATTTTATGTACTGGTAGTTTTTAGTATATTTTTTCAGTGTGTTAGTTACTACCTAGTCTTTTATGCACCATACATATCTGCTATTCAAGTTCAATTAACCCCCTATTGACTATAAAAGGAAATTAAAATGATGGTCCTGTTTAGTGGCTTTTTTCAGTCGTATGCATTTTATTGTCTCTTTGGAAGGTATCTCACGGATATGAAAAAGGAATGGATGAAGGAGACATGCGTAACCAGTGGTGCTGTGCACCTGTCTAGGAGAAAATTGTAATAAGAGAAACATATCAAGTCGTTCTGAATTTTGAATTCTTTACAGTTCGAACCCATCACATAAAGTGCATTTTCGCTTGACCTTTGCTCCTGGGGCCTTAAAATCACGCTAGCAACCAGGGCCCCACCAAGAGCCTCAACCACGCCAACCACCATCCCTGTACCCCAACGCGCCGTCACGTCACGTCAATTCCAACCTCAGTCCATTACCGTGTTCACCCGCCAGATCGCCACCCGCGTCCAACACTGTCCACCATGTCCAAACGATTAGCCGACGAGGAACTGGAGCCTACCTCCCCGCGATCCAATACTCCACTCACTCCCAAGCGGACACGACTCGATTCAGTTGAAGACGAGGATGATTCCCGAGCGGCACTACCGGTAGCGGAAAAGGAAGAGAAGGAAGAGAAAGAGGAAGGAGAAGAGGATGAAGATGAAGATGACGAAAATGCTTTGGATATAAAGGATACTATTCAGAGTGGTCCTGCGGATGGATTTTCGGATCTTTATTTGGATACTATTGATCGGTTAGTCTATATTTCTCCTGGTTGTTGTTGGTTTTTATTAGGTCATGGAATATCACCCGCTTCTGGACGTTGTTGCACGGCTGTTGGAATGGGCCAAGCTTTATCATTTTGAGCCTATGGCCTTTCCTAGCTCTGAGCTTTGAGCTTCGTTTCGAGCTTCGCTTCGGTGATATTGAGCTTACCTTACCTAAGCTCTGTCAATTGAAGATTCCTGAAAAACAATTTACTAACGAATCCTAGGAAGCTCCTCGATTTCGATTTCGAAAAGCTGTGCTCGGTATCCTTATCCAATATCAATGTTTACGCCTGTCTCGTATGCGGAAAATATTTCCAGGGACGTGGTCGATCATCTTACGCCTACACACATTCCCTTGACCAAGACCATCACGTGTTCATTAATATGACATCGTTGAAAGTCTATGTGTTACCGGAAAGCTATGAGGTGAAGAATAAGACATTGGAGGATATAAAATATGTTGTGAATCCGACTTATACCAAGGAGGATGTGAAGATGCTGGATAAAGAGGTTAGAGATAGGAGGGACTTGGGAAGGAAAAGATATATTCCTGGTAAGTGGTGACTTGAGGATCAGAGGGAGAGTGAGAGGGGACAGAAAGAGTTGTGGGATTGAGGCTAATTGGGTTATAGGATTCGTCGGTCTCAACAATATTAAAGCGAACGACTACCTCAACGTCGTAGCACACGCCCTAGCCCACGTAGTACCACTACGAAACTACATGATGCTCGAAGACCTAAAATTTAAGCCCGAGCTTGGTATGTGTTCCCCGTCCTATCACCCTTTGCATCACTACTCTCACTCCATTCCCAACCTCACCATCTCACCATCCATCATTCGCATCATCGCCTCTCACTCCTCTCATCACTATTAATCACTCACTAACATAACTCAGCACAACGTTTCTCCACCCTTATCCGCAAAATCTGGAACCCACACGCCTTCAAATCCCACGTTTCCCCACACGAGCTCCTTCAAGAGATTTCCCTCCGCTCCTCCAAAAAATTCACCCTACTCCACCAATCCGACCCCGTCGACTTCCTGCACTGGTTCCTAAACCACCTTCATCTTTCCCTAGGCGGCAGCAAAACCCGCGCCGGCTCAAGCATAATCCATGCCGTCTTCCAAGGCCGCCTAAAAATGGAATCGCAAGCGATCACCGCCAAAGCCGATGCCTCTGACCGACTCCGATTCGAAGAAGCCGCCGACATCACCACCACCATATCCCGCTTCCTAATGTTAACCCTCGACCTACCCCCCAAACCCATCTTCAAGGATGAGTTAGACAAAAACATCATCCCTCAAGTTCCCCTAACTACCATATTAGCCAAATACGACGGACTCCACCCTCAAGAACTTCTCGGACAACGAAGACGGTATCGACTTCTCCATCCTCTACCTCCTTATTTAATGTTCCACATTAAACGGTTCGCAACCAACAAATTCGTCGAAGAAAGGAATCCTACAATCGTAACCTTTTCCCCAAGAGCATTAGATATGGGACCGTACGTCGAGCCGGATTCGAAACATCATAAAGGAGGGGAACCGATATTATATGATTTGGTAGCGAATATTACGCATGAAACTGTTGTTGCTAAGGAGGGGGAATTGAAAAGTGTTTTTAAGGTTCAGTTGCTGGAGAAGGCTAGGGGTCAGTGGTTGCAGATTCAGGATTTGTTTGTCGAGGAGGTGGCGAGGGAGTTGTTGTTTACTAGTGAGAGTTATGTGCAGATTTGGGAGAGGAGGAAGATGCAGGGGGGGAAGGGGAAGGAGAAGGTGTAGGGAAGGAGAAAGTGTAGGGGAGGAGAAAGTGTAGTGGAGGAGAAAGTGTA
Organism: Pyronema omphalodes; assembly: GCA_024516155.1. Lineage (NCBI taxonomy): Eukaryota > Fungi > Ascomycota > Pezizomycetes > Pezizales > Pyronemataceae > Pyronema > Pyronema omphalodes. Next base: position 531,412 of record JAJJXM010000026.1, on the reverse strand, counting down.
GGGGAAGCAGAGAGTGGTGGGGAAACAGAGCGTGGTAGGATGTAAATGGGGTTTTAAGAATATTCTAAGGGGCTTAATAAATGCTATCAGTGCTGTAGTGAGTAACTCGCGACGATACCGATATTTTTTATCACTGTGATATTCCATCACTTTTTTCCAACAAACTCCATCATGAGCTATAACAACATCATTCCAAAAATTAAGCTATCCATAGATATCCCAGATACCCTCGAATTGAAACCAAAATAGAGATCCCGTGTATGAAAGGGCCCACTATTTCCGATCCACACATCCATACATCCACACAAACGACGCATCAACCAACACCCAAATTCCAGATTTCAAATTTCCGGAGTTTTGGTTTGGAATAAAGTTTATTAAAACAACCAATGCTACAGAACAAGTTGAATACCAGTGCATAAAATAAAGTTACATATGTCCAATACAGCCCCGCCTATGGAAAATATCGATAGAAGTTGGGTGCTAGCTTTAAGAAATACATGCTTCTTCCAGGGTTTGGTTTCTGATTCTTGGGTATAAAAAAATAAGAAAAACAAGCAAGATAATAGGACGAAAAAGATGAAAAAGATAATGAACCATAAACAATAGAAGAACTGGAGGACAGAAGAATAAAAGAACAAAAGAACGGAAGCGAAAATTATCAATGCCAGACAAATGTAGGAACGATTCCAGAAAGAAAAAAATATGCCGAGAATAATCAGCAGGTTTGAAGTACATATGCCATAGAGTAAGTATGATCGTCCAATCCCAGAAACATGGTGCTCTCAGAATCCGCTTCAAGATATCGTAGCACATCTAGCAATCGAAATAAACTGTGCCACCTCCTTGAGACATCTGAAAATTATAGTAGCCGCGATCAAGTATGTATGTATGATTTCCAACCCCAAGTTCGTATCCAAAAGAGATGGTGAAGATAGCTGCATAAGTCCTAGCGCTTTCCATATAAACAGATACACAGCAATACGCGGCGCTATGGTAATAACTTACGACCATCCCACAAATCCCCCTTCCTCACAAACCCCCATCCCTTCTCCTTTCCTCGCATTACGAACAACACTGTTCAGCAGTCTGAAGCGTAAGCTGAATCAAATGACTATTCAACGACACGTTCCTTTTCTGTGAATAATTCTGCCGGTGTCCATTACTGGTAGATATCGATGCTGCCCGGTATCCGAACCTTTCTGTGTCTGTGAATGATGCAAATTGTTGTTCGGGTGGATTTGATTCTAAATTTTATGTTAGCCTTTGAGATTTATAGTTATGGTTTGTGCAGGTTGGGGTTGAGGTTGAGGTTGAAATTACGCACCGGTTGTGGTGAAGGAATGTTCGTATTTTTCTTCAGCTTCATGTTCTTCGGCTTCTTTAACTTCGTCCTCATCGAGTTCCTCATCGAGTTCGATATCATCATCCTGGTACCCTTCTTCTTCATCTTCATCTTTTCCATCCCCATCAAGCTCAAGCTCATCGTCCTCATATATACCATCATCCCCACCAATACTGCCCCCCTCATAAACGCTATCATAATCAGAGTATTCACAGAACTCCGTATGGTCCTCGATACTTTCCCTATCAAAGGAGTCGGCGGATTTAGAATCATCATAGCTGTATTCATCGTCTGATGTGTCGGAGGATTCCGAGGATTCCGAGGATCTAGAAGATTCAGAGGACTCGGAAGACTCAGTATGTTCGTAAGGAATGATAACTAGCGGTTCGGGTTCTTGATTATGATACTGGTTGTTATCTGATGAATGAGACGAAGTAGACGAAACTGACGAAATAGATGAAGTAGACGAAGCCACCAAATCAATCCCAGCAGGCCGCACCGTGGAGTATGGTGCATACTTATTCCGTCTACGGTTTCCTTCCTCGTAGCTTCGAAGATCGTTGGTATTATCGACTTGAAGATCAAATAATCCTGATTCGGGCATGTAAAGACATATATGATACTGCATTTCGTCTGAGTTGCGGTTTGTTTTGAGGGTTTGGTATGCTGGCTACGTCGTGCTGTGTTCGGTGGAAGTTTGTGGATGGAATTGTGGAATTGCTTAGGTTGGTTTGTTCTCTAGGTGTAGCTGTTATGAGCTTAAGAACTGGAGAGGGCTTGGCGTATATGGCTTGCGATTATTGTCTTTGCCATTTAATTTATGCATGTACGTATTTACCTGCTCGTACAGAATCTGTGCCAAAAACAATATGCAGTCCTTTTTCGATAACCATGCTATTGCTTGATATTTATCTAGCTTAGGTCTAACAGTCATCAGGTCTTTCCAAAGTAATTTCTTTTGAGGTTCATTTGTCAATTTACTGAATCATACTGTCGTACTCGGGGATGCAGTCCAACGGCTATCATATTGAAAAAAAGACACTCAACACACAAAGTACTCGTGAAACCAATTCGTAGAACAATTTATTATTCTAACATCAAAATCGGCATCATACCTATCCGAATCCCGCCTTCTGCCTTCATTAGTTCTATTACTGTCTATTTCGGATAGAACAAATACTTGAACACAGAATTTCAAAAAATCCAGCATTCATGCTGAAACACATATCCCAAAAGTCCCATCTCTTCCAGTTCCTGTTATCTAACTCATACTCCCAAAACATTTCCAAAGTTTAGTCCATCGTATTTCCATCTTACAAGACCCACTTCATCAATGTCTCAAACATCACTGATTCTCCGATAAATAGTTCCTGTACCTATGCATAACACTTAGTACCTCACTCAAAAGAGTCCCAGATTCCCCTTCATCTTCCTCCACTTCTTTCTGCGTCATTCCCCTCTTCACCCTCGCAACCCTCCTCACGAACATCCTGTCTGCCCTTGCAAGCATTTCCCGACACTCCTGCTTCTTTTTCTGTAGCATGTACATTCTAATCCCCGCCTGTGCCCTGCAATACTCCACTCTTTGATACATGGTCCTCATGAATCCACAGTTCTCTTTGATATGCATCAGGAAAATGAGGTAATCATTTAAACATTGTACTCTGTCCATGAGCGGGAGTTCTTCTTCGCAGAGCTCGATATATTTTGCGCCGAGACGCATTCGTTGACCGATGTAGGATTGTTTCAAGGAGAGTATAGTAGCTTCAACGGCGGGGTCATGAGAATTGGCAATAACTGAGGAGGCTAAGGGGGTGCCTTGACGGGATGGTGTGGCGGATCCGGGAATTTCTGAGGAGGTAGAGGATCCATGTAGTGAATATACTGTGGATTCTGAACGCGGAATTTCTGAAGATGGCTGTTGAAATCCAAATCGGGAAATGAGAGAGGCAAAAAGTCTGGGTCGAGATTCTGGGTCGAAACGTCGGGGAGGGCCCGGAGAAGGATCGTCGGATTGAGAAGGATCGTCGGATTGAGAAGGGGCGGTGCCTATTCTACGGGTTCGGGCCATCTTGCCTATGCCGTATGATTGACGATCTTATATAAAGGAGTGACAAAAAAAGGACTTCAAAATGGGTCCGAAGTGAACTCTATACAAAATTATCTGCAGAACAGATTATTGAATTATGTTTTAGTCGTAAGTGGCACAGTCGAGATCGCAATCGGGATTGTTGGGGGTTGTGAGACCGTGGAAGTGGAATCTGAGTTGAGTTGGGGGGATAGAGAGCAGGAATTTGGGAGATCTCCACCTGGATATCAACTGATGATACTGGTTCCATATTTGCGATAACTTTGCTAGCTAAAAACCGGGAAGTTGTTGATGCGTCAAAATTTCAAATTTCTACTTGGATGTCAAATCACTCGGTCTTTTCCATTTGAATTTCATTTTTTGTGGTTTAAAACTCGATTTAGAATACAACTAAATCTACAACCGATCAAAAATCTATCGCTAACAATCCTTTCATTCCTAAACTAACACGCTTGCAATTACCCAAATTCCACTAAAATGCAAATAATACAAAATTTAAACACCCAATTCTAATATCGGTACATGTGTAAGTGGTATCATAAAATGCCATTTCCATTCCTCATAATCCATCCGTATGCCTAATCCTGAAATTCACCTCACAGAAAACCAAATCTTTGCAGGTATCAAACCTCTTTTCCTCTACGCACCTCATCATACACCTAAGCCCCCAAAATCGACAGTAACCCTTCCCTGCCCTTGACATCCGCACCACTAATCGCCGTCAACAACTCCATCCGACCCACCCTACTAACCACAACCTCCTCCATTCCCTTCACAGCTGCCTTTCCCTTTGGTTTATCCTTTCTAACATCCACCACACCTCCCGCCTCCATCGCCTCCAACACACCTCTAAACTCCGCTCCAACAAGCGGCATCAACTTGACCGCCTCTCCCTTGCAAGCCTTCTGATATGCCTCCCTCAATCGAACCAAGTTCATCGGAGTCGTGTCACTCTTCGCCACCAGCACGCAAAGAAGTGCCTTCTGATGGGCATTCAACTTCCCAACTCTCGTGCTGATACTGTTTCCTAAAGCTGCGGCGGAGGCCTTTGCAACATGTGGCAAAGATGCTCGGGGTGCTGTTAAAGCAGTCCAATTTGGCCTCACCAAAGCGCGGGACGGTGTAGCTAGGACATTGCCGACAGTCTCGCCAAGCACAGGGCGCTCAGAGGAGGCAGCTTGTGCTCGCAATGCGTTTAGAGATTCCATCTCTACTAGCTCTAGGGCTCGACGTAAGATGTCAAAAGCTTTTCGTAGGTCACCGCTTGCGGCAGCGACTTTCTTTGAGAGGAGTTGAATTGCGGCAGGGTGAACGAAGGGTAGATGGTTTGGGGATTCTTCTGCTTCGGTAGGAGAAAGAAGGGATTTAAGGCGGGTTGTTAGAACCTCTGCGATCTGCGGAGCGGTGTAGGGTAGAAATGGAAGAAGACTGGGTGTTAGGCCTTTGCTTTTGAGACGCGGGAGGAAGCGGTCAGTAAGGTCTAAGGCGTTTGCAATACCGAGCAGTATTAGGCGGGAGTTTTTGCGCAGGGATAGCTCAAAGAGAGTGGGGAGGATATCGCCTGTTAGGAGGTGGTCGATTTCATCGAGGACTAGAACATAGAGCTTGGATGTCTTGGTGGTTATGAAGAGAGCTTCAAGATCAGACAAAGAGTCGCCTGAAGCGTTGAGGGAGTCGAGGAGAGTGGAGTAAATTGCAGATGGTGTTTGGAGAGCCATGCAGTTGACCCAAGCTTTGGAGACTGATGTTGTTACGGTGCCAGTGACAGTACCCATGATCTCAGTAAGCAATGCGGATTTACCACAGCCTGGCGGCCCACTTATGTAGAGACATCCACCGGCCTGCTCCTCCAATCGCTCCGTGATAAACTCATTTAGTTTTGTCCTCTCGGTCTCACGGCCAATCAGCTTTCCTCCCTGGGTGCTGCGGGCGAACAATGACTTTGCAGTCGTAAGTACAGTGCTAGGAGTTGACGCATGTGTTGGAGTAGCGAGAAGCTTAGAACGCGGGGTCATAGGCTTGCTAACTACGCAGACCCTGTGGCGAGGTGTGCTCGGCTTCTTAATTGCATCGCGGTGCCGCGGCGTCTTTGGCGGGGAAGCGGCAACCTTTTTAACAGCTTTAAGAACTTCGGCGGCAACCGACTCATTTATATTCTCCTTGATGTTCTCTTTGACAACTTCAATGTTCTCGGTATCTATCGCACGTCAATGTCCGCACCTTGAGAGCTACCAACTCGGACCTCCAACATACCAACACTAATCCTCGCCGCTCTCAGCCTAGAAGCAATCTTCGTGCTCGGCGTTGTCGGCGATAAAACATTCGTTGCTGTCGATGGCGTCGGTGACAGCGGCTGTCTTGCACTTAAAGGGGTGGAACGCGTCGCCCGTGTCGCCCGTGTCGCCCGCGTAACTCGTGCACGTTTCGGCGTCCTTGGTTCATCCTCCTCGACTGGATCTTGTCTCACAACGATTGCATCCCCTGCCTCTTCCTCCTCTTGTATCGTCGAGATTCTTCGCTTTGCTCGTTTGGTACTTGGTGAAATAACTGATTGTTATTAGGACCCTGCTTTAAGCGCGATCGAGCGGCGGAAACCACAACTCACTTTCCACGGAGAAGTTCTGAACGTGTTTTCCGACTACTGCTGCCATTGCTTTTTTATTTACTGCTTGCTGATTCGTATAAAGATCGTGATGTGTCGGAAATTGCTATTAATGAGTGTCGTACTAATCGTGAGGTTCAAGTCGAGGGAGCGTGAGGAATTCGAGATGCAGAGAATCGAGGGATGAGGTTGAAACTGAACTGGCCAACAACAGCAGGGACAGGTTTTGCGTTTCGCTGGATTCGGTTGTTGACTGGCTCGGCGCGTACGTGCAAGGATTGTGGACGCGTAAAGTGGTTAGAGGGCCGGCTAGGGCTGGGAAGGCAGAGGATGGAGCCGAAGGCCGGCGTGGATTTCAAAGCCTCGAGTCTCCTTTTTCAGAGAATGGATCCTAAGTTGATGTTGGAATGATGGCAAGAGTAGGTATGTCGGTATCCAAAAACGTGGAGTTAAGGTGGAGAATGGAATGATAGAAGGAACAGAAGGCGGTATGCAGCTTGCCTAAGACGAGGAGCCTTATGCAGCACAGAAGCCTTATGCGGAGTACTCCTCCATCTCCACTAATGCATACAGGTCAGGTCACAGAAATGTCTACAGGCACTAGTCGACTTTTAATTCTTTCCGTTGTTTCTAAATTGCAACTTAAGAGTGTTGTTTTTGCAGAGTGCACTTTGCGTCAGACGAGTGCGGACATGAGTGTTCCCTAGGATTGATTATTGACATCTCTCCTATGTTTTGCATATATATCACAATTTCCCGTGGTGTGTCTTTTGCATATCTAATGGCCAATAACGGGTCAAAGGAATGAGATCGCGCTTGTGCATGCTGTTGCAGGCCGTCATTGAGCGTTTGTTCAAAAAAAAAAAAAAACGTAATTCGTAATTCCGGCCGTCAATTCTTCTATACTGAAAATAAAACACCACCCTCCCATACTCCAAGTTTATAATACGCATCAATAATTACAAAGAATGTTATCCTATTCATAAAATAAGCGGTGAAATTCCCAATGCGACCTAAGTACAATGCAAATCCAAATAACCAAAACACCCATTACACTATGCCATACCCCATCATTGCTTTGCTGATGCTTCCACTTTGTCCAATACCCGCTCCGTCTTTAATGCCTGTTCTTTCTCCAATTTCTGATCCGTCTCTGATGCTCCGTTCTCGTCCCCTAGATAAACAGCGCTAGTTCCTTGACTTTCCTCTCCTTCCCCAGAAACCTCGGATGTATCAAGAGTTCCCTGTAACACACATTAGACAATCAGCCCTCCTCTCTATCAGCCATCGGAGATCACCTCTCTGACAGAAAACCCAGCCGCTTTCCACAGCTGAATACTTTGAGGGTCATTTTGGACGAACCAATCGACAAACGCCTTGGAGATATTTGGAACCTCTTCAATCGTAACCCTCATATCCTTTGCCGTTGCAATATATCTCAAAAGGAACAGAATATCATGTGTATCCGTTCTTTTCTTTTCCTCCGTTCCTCTGGATAATACCGATCGACATTTCGCATTCAATAAAAATGTTGGTTTTAGCACGTTGACACCCGAAACCGAAATTACTGGTGTAGTTGAATCAAATTCCTCTTTGAATAACATTGGCGGGGTGAGAATTTCGATTTGTACCGGAATCGGTGATGTCGGAGACTGGTAATAGGTATGATTCGTTCTGGGCTCGACCGTAAATCCCGGTGTCTTTCGTAGTAGCGATCGAGCTTCCGCTGTCGCGCCTCTAGGAACCACGAAATCGACATCTTCAGTCGCTCGTGTAGAACCGAGGAGGTTACAAGCCGCACCACCGACTACTGCGTAGGTCATCCCCGCCATAGCTACACCAACAGCCCGCGCAGCTTCATTGAGCGTTGTCAGAGGAACTAGGACGACGGGAGTTTGGGTTCGAATAGAGGCTCGGCTGCCGGGACGACTTATGGTGGTTCCCTTTTCCTCAAGTTAGTGGTTGCTTAGGGCGGGGTCTGGAAGGCCACGTACAATCATTATTGCTGTGTGGCTGTCGGTATAATTCTCTTTGGTGTGCGATGTAGGGGTGTATGTAAAAACAACAAACAAACGGATTCTGGAGGCAACAAGGTTAGGTATGTTCCAACCCAACTACCTATATTGACACCTGGCGTTTACCCCAGCCCACTTATAGCCGCGGAAGGTATGAAAGGTAAAGTGCGCGAGCTCTTACATTAATGTGTGGGTAATCTTGGTGCGTGTTCGATTGCGGTGGGTTTCGAGGTTGCAAGTTTGAATAGCAGGCTTGAATCTGTTGGCGCAAGAGCTGCGATGGTGTCTAGTGCGAGGCCCTTAGGTAAGGGTTAGAGGCTCCCGATGGCGCGCGGGAGTGGTATCGTTGCTAGACCTCAATTTGACGAGTACATATGCTAGGGGTCTAGGTCGTTTTCGGCTCAGTGTAATCTCGATGTTACAAGGTCGTTTGTCAGTTGTCTGGTTGTCGTTTGTCGCCGGGTGTCAGCCGTATTTTCAGCCTTGAAGAATGTTGATGGTTCGTTATGGTTGGAGTAGCAAAATGAACAAAAATTCTAGAGACAAGGGAGCTTGCATATATTCCGATTCACTTTACCCCACGGACCAATCATACTCCGGGGATCTGTGCATAGTCGGTGATTCCTTCGGTTGCGATCTGAGACCCAAAAAGCGGATCAATTCCCTTTCGACTGCTGTCTCCGATGGTTTTGACCTCCTCTGACGGAAAGACGAGCGAACGTATCTGTATTGAGAGCAAATACAACCTCCATCCAGCCCTAAAGGCACCAAGCCAGTCCTATCTGGTTCGCCAAACTTTAATCGCGTCGCATCGCGTAACGTGAATGAACACGGAATGTGGAATGTGTGTCGAAGGGCGTACGCTAGATGGAGATGGAAGATTGGATATTCGGCGGAGAAGGAAGTTCCCCGCACGAAAATACACGGTAAGGCCAGTCGGTGGCTCCACCTCCATGTCTTCACCGACCGAGCGCCGAAGCACCCCGTACCGTTGCCCGGACACCGGCATCATAATCTATCACTCACTCATACACGACCTCCCGACCGAGCCGCCCCGCGTCACCGAACCGCGCCTAACTCGGTCGGGTAACGCCTGAAAAGTTTCCCCAGCAGTCGCACCTCTGGGACCTCAAACCTCACCTCCGGTCGCCCCACGTTGAACACCAGGAACTCCAACACCATGGCCGAACAGTTCGTTTCTCTCGCGCGTCAGCTGCCTACCCGGTTGCAAACCTTCTTCGCTAAATACCCCCCGGGAACTTGCAACACCGCCCGTACAAACCCATTCAAGCCTACAGTCCACACCGTTACCGGAAAATGGCACAATCCCGTGTTCTCTCTTAGAAGACAGGCGGAGCTTTGCAAGCTGGCTAGAAAGTGGGGTGTCGAGGAATTAATGCCTCACAGCAAGAAGAGATCCGACATTAGGGAGGAGCAGAGGTTGAAGAGAATCGCGAAGGGAATCCACGTCAAGGGAACCAAGGAGGAGAGGACGCTCAAGGCCAGGTATGTAGAATCCCTGGGGTGGATGCGGTGGGGGAAGTGTGGAGATTTGAGAAGATGGGGTTGGATACGGAGGGGCAGATGCGGTCTACATGACATGTATCGGGGGTGCGAGGCGGAGCTTCCGAATCTCATGGATACCGTGAAACCCGTAGAGTCTGGGGAGCGCGTACGATTTCTGGAGCTGGTGCGCTTGGAAACGCGGACACGGATTCCCCAGGCTCAATCCAGCCCTCAAGCCCTTCCCCTAGCCTTTCCGGGAGAATTGAACAAAATTTAGAACACAGCTAACTTTACTCTTTCTCTACAGACTCCAAATGCGTATGAAGGCCATGGAGAACATGCCCAAGTTGATCGAGGAATGGAAACGTCGTGGTCACGGAAAGGGATGGAAGGAGTGGCCCAGTGGAAAGGCCCGGTTCTAAATGGTTTCCTCGGTTTTCTCAATGGACTAAAAAACTGGTGGCGGGGGTGAGGGGTGAAAGGAGAGGGGAGAGATGTTACGATATCGAATGGTGTGGTGAGATTTGTACAATACTTACGCAATCAATGTATGCGATTCAATTTCAACAATCACAGATTGAATTATGGTCTGAGTATCTTGAACAGTACTGGTGAAGGGAACTCGTGGGATTTCGAGAAATAAGAGAATCCAAAATAATCCGGTCAATGATAGGTATTATTCCAGACTTAATTAATTCTGAAAACAACAGGATGCAGAAAATATGACCTGTACCAATTAACTGAAGGGATTGAAGGGCTCCAAAATTTCGAAAAGGCCGGAAAGCATACATGGACGATTGATGCCTCATTCAGAATTCGCCAAAGCTATTGGCTTGGGAGTCTACGACAGATATCCTAGTATCATTACGAACCTGAACATATGATACAAAAATCAAAGTACCCCATTGGTACCGCCCAAACTAAGTGGTTGCATAAGCATCAATTTCAAGATCTTCATATGCCATCAACGTCTATTCCCCCAAAATACCGAACACATCCAGCGGTAACCACCAATATCATACCTTTCGTTTGAGTAATCGACTACCTAAAAGCATGCATTTAAATCACGGCATCGATCCCAAACTACATCACCGAGAGTTCAATATCAGAACGCAAAGTTATTACAATCCCCAATACATATGGGGTAATTTCTGGAGTCTCTTTTCACTAGCATTTCGAGACTTTGGTTTTTTCTCGAAATCCGAATTTGTTGTGGAATTGGAGTGGCAATTTATTGGCTTCTGTCACGTTGCAGGAGGCTGGTGGAAGTAGGTGTAATTAATTTTTTTCTTGAATGCCAAATGGTACTTCATACTGATGGGGTAGGGTTGAGGATTGTAGTTTGGTTTGTGAGGTAATGGATTGTAGAGTGAGGTAATTTATTGTCGGAGTATAAGTATACCGTTATTATCATCCTCAAATGCGTGTCCGAGTACACAAGAAGCGGCCCTATGCACTATTGCAGTGTGGCCAGGGATACTATGATTGCAATACACTGGATTCACCGTCACGGTTATGTAGAGATTATGTAGCAGTGTAGCGAGTTTTAACGGTCACGAGAGGTATACATTAAAAACATTTATAAGACAAATATGCATACTAAACGTTATTCAATGGGGGAGATGCACCGATATTATGAGCGGCGAAATTCGAACCAACTTTCCCCCGCGGCTTATCACGTGTCTTATCATTTCTCACACCCTATCACCCCACCCAGCAACAGTTATATACAACCGCATGGAGGAACCAAAGCATTCTACAAACCAAACATCCCATGAACCCAACTTCCACATCCACATTCGCACCTCCTTCTCCCATTTTCTTCTGTCAGTACCAAGTCCCACATCCTATCCCAATTCCTCCGATTTCCTGTTATCTATCTAACATCCAAACAACAGTCACCACTTCCGACAATGATCCGCGACATGGCCTCAACAGAGCTAATGTACCGCTACTTCCAAGAGCTCGCTGAGCACCCCTCTATATCCGAACTACAGGATGCCGACGTCGACGCCGAGAAAGACGAAGAAGCAACGACAGTGATATCCGACATTAAAGATATCGAGCTCCACAACTATCAACAAGACGATGGATCAGGGACGGCATTAATTGACCAAATCCGGGGAGCGTTGCAAGAGCGACGAGTCGAGCTTCTCCGAAGTCTTCATAAAGCAACCCATCAAATTCTATTTCTCCACGACCGGATCCAGGAGTTATCTGAGAAGCAAAGTATTCTTCTTGATCAACGAGTAACGGCATTACGTAACTGGAGGAAATCATTAAAAAAGCGTCATATCCCCGGTTGGGTGATTGATAATGTTATCCAAGAGCCTAAATGGGAGGGGGAGAAACAATATCAGGTTTTTGAGATGATTAAAAATGATTTTGGATGGTGGTTAGCGGAGCTGGATAGGAAGAGAACTGGAATTACGCAGGTGCTTGCGGAGGTTGATAATGAGTATTTGAGAAGATTGGAATATTTGGCGGTAAGGGAACATGGTAATGGGTTACTGAAGATGAAGACAGGAAAATTGGAAAGGTCGCCGGAACCAAGGATTTGTATGTGATAAGAACCCATGATATATGTAAAAGACCTGGGATTCGGTCGGCTACGATGGTTCATATGATGGGGATTTTTGTTTGTTGGTTTATATCCTTGTGACTCCTTGCTAGAGAGGCTATGATGGTCTGGTCTGTTGTTGAGTATTATGTAGTATGCCGTAACCGTGGTTGTTATTTACAGTGTTTTTATTTGAGTTAATTCAGTTAATTGATACTTTATTTCTGCCGAGTTACTTTTTTTTTTCTTTTTTTCCCCCCAGATAAAATTCACAGAAAAACATAAATGAAAACTGTGATAGGAAAGTATATCTATTCAACGAATCCCCAGTATTCGAGTGATGCCACATGAATATCATCATCTGCCATTTCAATCCAACTTGGAAATAGTCCCGTAGCAAGAGATGGAATTTGTTTTCACCCACAGAGAGCGGGGATGAGAATTTCGAATTGACAGATGGTGGTTATGGACGGGTCGGTTTTTAGATGCTGTTGTTGTTTTGGTATGGGTGTATGGTTTACGGTGTGTATAATCCTGCAGTTATTGATGTTGCAGTACCACTGCAAAGCAACACCAGTATCACAAGCCATCCCATCATACCAAATATCACGTCACGATAATAATAAAAAAAGAAAACCGAAGCATAATTCCAAGAGCTAAAGCCATAATTTATTCCCCAGCACCTCGAAAAAAAGCTGATGACTACATCCACGTCCAAAAACCAGACTCCGATGATATCCTTCATGCAAAAAAAAGAAAACAAAAAGAAATCTGCAGAAACAGAAAGGGTGAAAAAAAAAAGACGACAACAACAACATAACAACTTTTTTTTTGTACAAAACAAAAGCAAACCGCTAATTAAATTCGTGATTGTAGATTAGATTTGGAATATATCATCGTATCATTTATTTGACCTCAAGAAGCTTGACTGTATGATATGTTAGCCTCCATTTATGGGTATAATTGTAATAGGGATAGGAAGCTTACCATCGAAGGTCAACTCAGAGTTGGCGGGAATACCGGGAAGGGCCTTCTTTCCGTAGGCGAGAGCAGCGGGGATAACGATTCTGCGCTCTCCTCCGACCTGCATACCCTGAAGACCGACATCCCATCCCTTGATAACCTCACCCTTTCCGAGACGGAAGGTGAAGGGCTTTCCCTTAGTGTTTGAGTCGAAGACCTTTCCGTTCTTCAACTTTCCGATGTAGCGCATACCGAGCTTAGCACCGTTCTTGGCGATGGGACCGTTTCCGACCTTCTTGTCCTCGATGGTGACACCCTGGACAACCTTCTTGGTGGGGGCAGCGGGGGCGGGCTTCTCAGCCTTCTTCTCGGCCTTCTTCTCGGCCTTGGGCTCGGGCTTGGTAGCAGTGTCCTTTTGGCCGTTAGTCGGGCCCTGCTCGATAGGGTTGGCAAACTGGACCTTCTTCTTGGACTCGGGAGTATCAGCGGTCTCAACGGCCTTTCCGCTGTTTGCCTTCAACTTCTTCTGCTGCTTCTTGGAGAGCTTAGGCTCCTCGGGCTTGGCTATGATGCAGTTAGTAACAGAAAAGTTGAGGGTGTAAAGAAATATTAAACTCACCCTCCTCCTCAGCGGCGCGCTTGTTTCCCTTCTTCTCGTCCTTCTTCTCCTCCTTCTTAGCAGGCTTCTCATCCTCGGACTCAATCTCGGTGATGCGGGGCTCCTCGACGTCGTCGAGCTCATCCTCGGAGTCATCCTCCTCTCCTCCCATCATGTCCAAAAGCTCATCCTCATCGGGGGAGAGGTCGTAGTCGTCCTCATCCTCGGAGTCCTCCTCGTCATCGTCGTGGTCGTGGTCGTGCTCATCAGCAGGGGCGACGTAGTTTCCGGTAAGGTAGATGTCGTAGTTTCCAGCGACCTTGAAGAAGGCCTCCTCGTACTCTCCGATGGTGATGTCAAGGGGCTGCTGGTAGGTCTATTGCATTACAGTTAGTTTCTGTAGTCTAACAGCGCTATAGTCATCACAAACCTTGTCGTCAAGAGTGCAGATAACAAACTCCTCAGTCTCGAATCCCTCGTCATCCTCGTCATCATCCTCAGCGTCAACCTCCATAGCGTTGGCCTTAGCATCAGCCTGGGCCTTCTTGAGGGCCTTGTCAGACTTGGAGAGCTTGTCAGACTTGGCAATGAGCTTCTTGACAGCCTCATCATCGTCAGAGTCCTCCTCATCGTCCTCCTCGTCATCATCCTCAAAGTCGTCGTGGTCCAAAGGACGGCGGACAAGCTTCAAGGTAGCGCGCTTGGGCTCGTCCTTGTTGAGGGGGGTCTGGGTAGGGTCAATGGCGGCCATGGTGATGCGGAACTATTATATTGTCAGTCGAGAGGCGAATGGTGATGTTGTAGGAGAAAACACGAACAGTCTGAACATCGGGGATCTCGGAGACGGCCATGACGAGCTCCTCACCGGCGGGGACCTTGAGTCCCCAGAAAGCGACAGGTGCACCGGACATTGTTGTATAGAGATTGATAGTGAGAGAGGGTGGATGAAGGAATGAGTGGTTGGAGTGAGGTGAGAAATCTTTGAGACGAGATGCGCCGCGATATTTAACAAGAGCGAACTTTGCGCAGCGAACTTTTTTGTTAGCCAAGATTTTGCCGCGCTAAACAAGATAGGGATGAGTTATGCAGGTCAACAATGGTCGCACAGAATCACTATTCCTCATCTTGACTAGCAAGGCAAACCAGGTGATGAGGCGAACTAAGGACCAGGGAGAAGAGCTACGGCAACACGGACGAGAGAAGGAAGAAGAAAGACGAAGGGGCTGGCTGGCTGGCTGCTATGTAGACAACAATGTGGATTAAACAAATGGGTTCTAAAACTTTATGAACTCTATTCCTACTCTACCTAAAGACTTTGTTACCAGTTCTAATTACCAGTATGTTTATTGATGAAATTTCATGACCATCAAGAACGGCTCCATTTCAACCGTCGTGGGTGCACGATCTTCTGCTGGAGGTCGATTTCTCTTAATGATCTCCTTATATTCTGCAATTGCATTCCCACCAAACATTCTCGACATCCAAGGCTTTTCTCTAAAGCTGTTTGCCATCTTTGGTTCTATCCGCATTGCTCTGAACATGTTTGCCAGTAGAGATTGTGCATCTGACCATGAGATATTTTCTTTCTGGAATCCCATCACTGCTGTATTCATGATATCAGTTGCAATTTCCTGAGCACTCAACAACACCTTCTCCGATATTGCAACAGGCATGCCGTCTTTGTCGGTCCATTGCATAAGCAAGATGGTACGAAATTGCGAGATCCAGTCCAGGACAACTTTCTCTTGAGCACTATGTATTGCCATTCGTCTTAAGAATTTGCGGTGTTCGACTTCAAGCATATGGCTGTGGGGTGGAGTATTGATCTGTGTGTTGAACCGAGACATTGATGAAGGGTGTGAATGTTATATCCATCAGTTTGACACAAAGAGTCAGTTATGGACAATCCTTTAAAGTGAAATGGGCATCTTTTCCTATCGTGATGAATTGACCAAATTCTGAGATGGAATCCCTTTTTTTCTTCAACGCGAGTCGACATGGGGAGGTTCATCCTGAGCGCGTTTACGCGCCTGTTATGATCCTGCTGTCAATGCCGACAAATTCACCTCCCAGAATATTTCCCTCTCATGTAATCCATCCGTATCAGCCCCACCTGTACATGTAACACATCTCGATCGAAAGGTTATTCCTGAGAAAGAAGAAAAATCCCTCGTATACATGATGAATATTTCCCATATCAACAACCCACGCACGTGTAGATGTCTTGAATATCATACCCCACTATCCACTAGTGCCGATAGCTCCCCAACCCCTTGAGCTGTACCTTTAGGTGTGTAGCTATAACTCCGAGCTTCCTTCCTTTCCACCATCATCACATCGGCGCGCCGGATATCCACAACCATCAACAAAATCCAATCTTTGAACGTAACAGTAGCGAAATTTCCAAGCCATCACCCAGCATGCCTCAAATCACGCAAAACTACACGAAACACGGCGAGCTGTACCTTACCTCAACAGCCGCAAAACAACGCGGGATCAATCCAAGCGACTGTCTTTCATCCAATCTACCCGTGGTATCCATCGCACCCGGCAAAACCTTCATCCTCCTGGAAGTGGTATCGGAAGAAGCCCTCTCCAAACTCGTTCCTTTCCCATCACCAATAGATTTGCCGAAGGGATACATCGGGGCTTGGGAACAACAAGCAAAGGCACCGGCGTATGCATTCTATTGTGAAGATGATAAGAATATCCGGGCGAGATTATTCCGTGGCTCAGGAGAGGAGGAAGCGGCGACGGAAAGTGCTGCGGCTGCGTTGGCGCTATACTTGGCTACAGAAACTGGAGAGGAGGGTGAATGGGAAATTATCCAGGGTGTGGAGATGAATAGGAAAAACACCTTTACTGTTACTATCGACAGGGAGGGTTCCGGCTACACTGTAAACGTCGAGGTTGAGGAGGCACCGATTCCTATCGAAGAGCCCGTAGCGGAGGAGCCAGCGAAGGAGGAGGAGGAGGAATCGAAGGAGGAGACAACCGGGGAGACAACCGAGGAGACAAAGAACACCGAGGATACCGAAGACTCAGAGAACGCAGAGAAGTCGGCAACAGACAAGAAGGAAGTAGAGGATGTTGATGCATAGATATAATACCCCGTCGGATTTTTATTTAGGATTTAATGAGTAGGAAACAATTCCATATGAATTTTTAATACCGTAGATGATCTCTTTTTTTCCCCCATTGATAGGTATCCCGGTGCTTGTCCATGACTGTTGACGTGAAACGGAGTGAACGTAGTGAATGTAGTGGATGTAGTGAACGTAGTGAATGTAGTGAAACACTGAAACTCAGTAGGCCGCAGTGAGCCATGGTACGTTATCTGATACACCTATTCCCATTCCAATTCCTAGTCCCTATTCCTTCTTCCTTCTCCTCGTGTACACCGAATCCACCCAAACAGCCAATACAACCGCGACAATAAGCGCAGAACAGATGCGTAGATGATTAACGACCATAGCTGCGAAGCTGTGAAGCCGGCAAGTTATAAAGCAGTGGAGCGACGAAGCTGTGAAGCTGGTAAGTTGGGAAGCTGTGAAGCTGCGAAGTTATAAAGCGTGAAGTTATAAAGCCGTGAAGCTGTGAAGCTGTCAAATTGGGAAGCCGAGAAATTGGGAAGCCGTAAAGTTATAAAGCCCCAAAGCCCCGAAGTTATAAAGCCCCGACGCTATGAAGCCGTAAATCTGCGAAGCTGTCAAATTGGGAAGCCGCAAAGCCGCAAAACCGTGAAGCCGTGAAGCCGTGAAGTCGTGAAGCTGTGAAGTTGTAGAGCTGTGAAGCTGTGAAGCTGTGAAGCTTGAATGTCCGCAATCTGCTCTCCAGCCCTACGTCAGGTTACACGGTTACACTGTTACACAGGCTGGGCTGGCTGGCTGGCTGGATGGGTGGCTGTGGCTGGTGAGGCGAGGCGAGGCGAGGTGTGAAACGTGCTGAGCAAGACACGTGACGTGAGTAAATCGAGGAAATCGAGGAAATCGAGTACATAGACCGAGTACAGTCGACTGTATATAGACCGAGTAGACCGAGTAAAGCGTAGACCGAACGAACGAACGAATGAACGAATGAAGTAAAGCGTGCGAATGGAGTAAAGTGTGCAAAACAAGTAAAGCGAGACGACTAACCCAGCCCAGCCCAGCCTAGCCTAGCCTAGCCAAGCCAAGCCAAGCCAAGACAAGACAAGCCAGGACAAGCCAAGTCATAAGAAGCTTCCCGCAGCAGTGCGAAGCTTCTCCCAGTTTCCGGAACCTCGCTATGATGGTTACTGGTGTCCATATACACATGATATGCGGAGTTAGTTAAGATGATAACTTTTTATTTTTTATGTTTAGATCTCTAGCTTGTTGTTCATTGGCAGCGGAAGAATTGGAAGGTTTAAAAATTGGCGGTGGATTTTGGTAGTGATGATGATGGTGATTGTGATGGTCGAAGCCAGGAGGTCACGGAGCTAGGAGGTGACAATACTTCTGTTCCCACCATGTACATAGACAGATACAGGAAATGAAACTAACATAACCCCAGCATCACTATGTAGTCACAACACTAAGATGTAAATACATATAGTTTATGTAGAAATGACCAACTTAATTAATCACAGTGCTGCATAGAGTCTTCTAGAGATCTCCGGAGGTGTCTACAGCGGTTCTCTACCGTATGGTTATCTACAGTAGTTCTCTACAGCATTTCTCTACAGCATTTCTCTGGTTCTCTATATACTTCTCTACCGTATGGTTTTCTCATTGTCTACAGCATTTCTCTGGTTCTCTACAATAATTCTCTACAGCACCCCCTAATCCCCCAATCCCCCAAGGGATAAGCTATAAGCTATAAGACAAAATTATTATGTAACAAATATCCGAAGTTTCTTACGGGGAATTATATTAGACTAGGTATACATATATATGGTATTATTGGTATTGTTGGTATCGATATATGGATACGCAGATATGTGAATATATTAATACGTCGATATATCGATATCAATACGTCAACATAATTTCCATTACTGATAGGAATGAAGTTCACTCACTCGTTCAATCCCTCAATACCTCAATCACTCACACCATCCCTCACTCGTTGAATCCCTCACTCGTTGAATCCCTCACTCTCTCCCTCACTCACAATCCCTCGTTCAATCCCTCACTCACTCACAGTCAATATGAACTGAATCAATCATTCAAAAAAAGCAACTACCTACATACATCCATACATCGATACAACACAAACTCCAAAATTCCAATCCAATCCAAAAGCTTACGCAAAAATAAAATAAAAATAGATCAAAAAACCCCCGCCCCAAGCAAGTAAGCAAACCATCATAAAAATCAAAAAAAAAAAAATCAAAGACGGTAGCCACACAGGATTCTGAAAAAATCCTCAGAGCATAGTCATTCTACTCCTTCCATATCACCCCGTCACCCAATCACCCCGCCACCCCGTCACCGTATCACACCATGCCCCTCTAATCAGTCGTAGCCTTAAAAACCCATCTCTCCTGGCCCTCGGGGAACGGAACACCCAATTCAAAGAGCTTAACACAAACCTCTGCAAAGTCCCTAAAGAAAGCATCCTGATCCTTAGCATAGATCTCAACATATTTCCTGAACGCCTTATCATTAACCAAAGCCATATCCGCAGGAAGCATCATCAAGCTCTTAGTTTTCTTATCCTCATATTGTTTGGGACCATTCCATTTCTTCCAGTTCCATTTCTCATTCAACAAAAGCTGATAGAAATCGTTAGTCAACATAGTGGGGGAGAAAGTCCAGGGTCCGTCGTATCCCGAGCGGTCTTTGTGGCAGCGACCGAGAGCGTGGGCTCCTGATAGGGCGACGATTTCTTGGTCGTTGAAACCCATGCGGTAGAAGATGTTACGGAGGTGGTCTTGAGCTTGAGCGGCATCGGGGAGACGTCCATCTGCCAGAATATCTATGATCAGCAACGCAACCTCCAATGCGCAAGACAAGGGGAAAAAGGAACAAACCAGGGGTACAAGCAGCAACATCCTTATCAGAACGTCCAGGACGGAAGGGAATCTTAGGACCCCCCATTTCCTGGATGGCACAGACGGCTCCGAGGATCCAGAGATCGGAATAGGAAATCCATGGGTGTTTGGATTTTACGGATTCGATTCTGTCGCGGGCGACTTTAAGACCGGCGTTTGCTCCGTGGTCGGATTCCGGGGCGAAGCGCATTGTCGCTCCGTTGGACCCGCCGGTTTTCGTGTCTTTGTCGTAGGTGCCTGAGGCGTGCCATCCGAGACGGAGGAGGATCTGTTGTGCGGTAATGATGATTAGCTTCTATTTCTACTTTCTGATATCTGGTATCTGGTATATTGTTGATAGCACAAATGAAAGAATTCCGGGCAACAATTAGGAGAAGGATAGAACGGAGGATGGCTTACAGGTCCATAGGATCCATCATCAAAGTCATTGTCCTCAAGGATCTCGGCAATGTCGTTGTAAACCTTCTGGTAATCCTCAAAAGTGGGCTTGAAGATAGTAGGTCTAGCAATCTTGTCGTTCAAAGGACCAAGCTGACCCTGGGAGTAAAGGTAGTAACCAGCACCACCGGCAGCAGCGGCCGCAAGACCAACGTAAAGGCCTGTGTTACTCTTAGCCGCAGGGGCAGAGGAGTAAGATCTTTTTGCGGCGGCACGGATGGGGGTTAGAAGCTGGGGGCGGGCAGCTGCGGAACGAAGGATAGGACGAGCGAAGGACATTGTGGTGGTTGATATTGATAACGATATCGACGATGATGATGATTATGAAGGATTTCAAAATGCAAGGAGAGGTGGGGTAAAGGGGGGTATCATATATACCGACGGACGATGGAAACACAGTTTCGGCGAGAGCTGGCGGAATTAATCAGCTGCGAAACGGTCAAAGTAGCTAAAAGGTACATACAGACACAGTCATAACCTACTCCGGTTGGAAACCCGCCACTAAGATTGGCAGGTGCTCGATCGGTTTATCGGGGCTGTTCTGGTGGTTCCTTAGCTGCTGGGCTCTGGGTATGTAGCTCTCCCCGGATTTACGAATAAGAAGCCACCAAGGCCATTTTGAAGATGAAGAAGCCATAGCTAGATACGTAAGGAGACTCGCTATGGAAGTGAAGCGGCGAAGTGGATTTACTGTAAAATCATGAACCGTGGAGGTATTGAGCACGGGAACACATGAACACATATGTAATGTGGCTTTCAATCCGTATGTAGTGTAAGTGGGGTATGTATAAGGTTACGGTATGTAGAGGTACATCCATTATTGATACGTATCATAATATAATCCCATGAACACACACACACACATACATAACAGCCAGCATGCAAAGTTCACCATGATCAAACTCAGACACGACACAAATAATAATCCGTAAAATCGGATTGGACAAGAAAGAAGAAACGTTTCGTTATCCTAATCCCTACACAGCAAGTCAAACTTACAGCTGGGCAGTTTTGTTATACCTTGCAGTTCGTTCCCATCAATCTGTTCCCCCGCTAAATTTCCTTAGCGTCCCTCGTGGTTCGGATAGACCTCGCAAGGGAGCACAGCCCGCGCTATGATGGGGGTGTGTTTATGTAACCCATCGGATCTGGACCGACGCTGTAGTGCTGTTCAGTAGCCGAGGTCTTGGGCGCCTTGTTCTTGTAAGCCTTGTCAGGACTGTCAGGACTGTTGAAGGCCCGTCAAAGACCCGTCAGCAACCATCAGCAACCGCCCAAGACACATCACCAACCACCAAGCCCACCGCCGACCATCATCGAATCAAAAGGCTGACTAAAACACCAAGGATCCAAAGCCCAAACGAGCCTTACGAAACAGCGAACCATGACACGAAATTCGAACAAGGCTGGCCGCTGACAGATGTCTATCGTCTCGCCACCACAAAGGCTGGAAGGTATCAATCTTCAAATCAAATACCGTTCAAAACTACTGTCATCAATCATGACTCCAAGAAGAAGAAAAAGAAGAAGGAAATTTTTTTTCATTCTTTTGCCTCTTTTTTTTTTTTTGATCCGTGAAAAGATAGATTAACCACCACCCCATCCCCTTCCTTCCTACATACACCCATTCCATTTCATTCCAGCCTAGCATCAAGAGTTATACAACGGCAATGAAGATCATAGAAACCCCATCCATACACCATACACCATAGAAGCCTCCAGAGCCACCGATGCAAGGCTTCTGCAGTGCGTCGGATCCTGCCTTTTCCCATCACCCCAGTCGCCAAGACGTAACATAACTGGTGCATTTTCTTGTGAAACGTGAAAAAAACTAGTGGTCTTAAAGTAGTTTTAAGGTGGGTGGTCTAAGTTCTAAGAAATCGCCCTGGGGCCTGTCCACTCACGTCATCAGGGCTTCAAGATTCACGGCCGGTGAAAGCCGTCGGAAGTGTCCGGCGTTGCCCTGAGACGAGGGTCCTGCCACCTGGGAGGCTTGAGCCTTGCGGCACACTGGGGAGACGGAAATGCACGTGATTCGAGGGGTGATGATGGACGAGGAGGATGATACTGGTGGTGATGGTATACTTGGATGGATGATTTATATAGGAATTACATGGTGAATGTATAGTTAATAACCTCAGGGTATGTTCTCGCAAGTCATGGATAAAAACTGCCTGCTTGGGTCTCGTGAGTCTCGTGAGTCTCGTAAATCCCATAAATCCCATAAATCCCATAAATCCCATAAATCCCATAATTCCCATAAATCCCATAAATCCCATAAATCCCATAAATCCCATAAATCCCATAAATCCCATAAATCCCATAAATCCCATAAATCCCATAAATCCCATAAATCCCATAAATCCCATGAAATCCCATGAAATCTGCTCCAAGAGGCGAGGAGCTAAGAGGAGAGGCGAGGAGAGAAGAGGAGAGGCGAGGAGAGAAGAGGAGAGGCGAGGAGAGAAGAGGAGAGTTAAGGAGAGCATAGGAAGGCAGAGGAGAGCAGAAGAGAGCAAAGATAGGGTACGAACAAGAAGTGAGAGTGTAGAGTGAGAGTGCCGGGAGGGAAAAGAGCAAACAGGGCTCCAAAATGTAACGACGAGAATGAAAACCAGCAGAAGGAAGAGAGGTGGCAACAGGCCCAAGAAATGAAGTACGCTCTGGGGCGGATCCCAGCGAGACTCCAAGGTAACAGCTGGAGCCTCGAAATGTAAATAGACTGTAGCATACGTCATAACCTTAAGGTTGGGAACGTTCAAGAAAATCAAATCAAATCAAATCAAATGAAATCTGCTCCAAGACAGTCGTCCTCGATAAAACAACCCTATAAACAGTTCAAATTTCTACTACCTATCAATTCCTCGCTGAAGTTAATTCAAGCCGCTCAACTATATCCTGCTTCTATTCTTCAGATCTCATTTATGGGCTCGATATATGCTAACTGCACCTTACGCACCCTCGAAGCGAGTGACGAGTGACGAGTGACGAGTGACACGAGTGACTGACACACCTTCGCGACGAGCCCCACCAAACGCGTAACGCGTATCGTACCAACCGCACCCCACCATCGCGTCCTCCCTCGCATCTCTACAGAATCCGCGTACCGTCTCAAAGCCACCTCACCAATCCCACCGGCGCAACCACCCACCTCCCCACCAACCCCACCGGCGCAACCTCCCCACCCACCCACCCACCCGCCGCCGCAACCCCACCCTCAGCTATGCCACCCCCACCACTAAACTACTACACGCTTCTACACCTACCTCCTCCACCATCTCAGGTCTCGCCACAGATTTTAAAGAAAGCTTATCATGCTGCGTTACTGAAATATCATCCTGATAAATCTGCAGCTTTATCCTCCTCCGTGGTCGACTCCTCCTCCTCCGTATCCTCCGTATTCGATTCTGCGGCTAAGTGCCAGACTTCGCAGGCGCAGGCACAGGAACAGGAACAGGAAATACCAACAATCGACAACATAACCACAGCATACAAAACACTTTCATCCCCGGAACTAAAGAAATCTTATGACCAAGAACTATCCCTTTCTATCTCCGGTGACGGAACCGGAACTGGGAGTGAGGTTATTGGTGTTATTGATTTAGATGATTTTGTATATCACAGCGGGGATGCAGCAGCAGACAAGGATAAGGATAAGGATAAGGGTTACAGAGAAAAGGAGACAGAAGATATAGACAAGGAGACAGAAGATATAGAAAACGAGACAGAAGGTAGATGGACGAAGGAATGTAGATGTGGAGAAACCGAGGGCTTTGTTTTAACAGAACGGGAGTTGGAGGATGCGGCGGAACAGGGGGAATGGGAGTTATTGGTTGGTTGTAGGGGGTGTAGTCTTTGGTGGAGGGTTGGGTTTGAGGTTGTGGAGGGGGAGAGGGAGAGTTGAGGGGATTGGGGATTGGGGATTGGGGACGGGGTGGGGGGGGGGGGGGGGGGGTTATATAGACGTGTTTATGCTGGGAGGTTTCGGGGGTATTGGAAAATGAGGTTTTTGGCGTTGAAAAGGTGGGTTCATTGAGAGGTTGATAGATATGAGAGGGGACCGATGGATGGTGTACATAGAGCCGGGGGGAGTGGGGAGTTTGGAGGTGTTGTTTTTTTGGGGTTTTTGGCGTTTAAAAGTTTAAAAGTTTGGTTTCAAATTTTCGGAAAGGAGTTAATAGATATGTACGGTATAGAGGGTATAGAAGGTTCATTTATACATCACTTACACATCACTTACACATCACTTACACATCACTTACACATCACTTACACATCACTTGCACATCACTTACACATCATTTATATACACCACCATACTCCACCATACTCCACCATACTCCACCATACTCCAGCATACTCCAGCATACTCCACCATACTCCACCATACTCCACCATACTCCACCATACTCCACCATACTCCACCATACTCCACCACGATCTATCCACAGTCCCCAGAACCGAACCATAAAAAACAGTAAACTTCCTTCCTTCCTTCCTCAGGAGCCAGTATTTCCTTCCTCAGGAGCCAGTATTATCAAGAGGAAGTTACTCTTTTCTTTCTTTCGGGAATTGTTTTGTAGTTTCAGGAATTTGGAAACTTTACAACTTTAAAGATTTAAAACTTTAAAGATTTACAACTTTGAAACTTTGTATGAAGATTTCCGGTGTTTCGAGGGCTCCTGGAGTTATACTTCGGATACTTTTGTTAGGAATTTCGATTACGGGTTGTAATTTTATGGTGTTGGGACTCGGGAATTATGAATATGTAGGTGATAGTGGTGGGGTGAAGTAGTTGTGGAGTGGTGGAGTGGTGGAGTGGTGGAGTGGTGGAGTGGTGGAGTGGTGGAGTGGTGGAGTGGTGGAGTGGTGGAGTGTTATTTCTTGCTGTAGGTTGGAGGTTGGAGGTTGGAGGTTGTAACTCAGAACTCAGAACTCAGAACTCAGAACTCAGAACTCAGAACTCAGAACTCAGAACTCAGAACTCAGAACTCAGAACTCAGAACTCAGAACTCAGAACTCAGAACTCAGAACTCAGAACTCAGAACGAAAACCCATATAATAGTCTCATAGTCTCATAGTCTCATAGTCTCATAGTCTCATAGTCTCATAGTCTCATAGTCTCATAGTCTCATAGTCTCATAGTCTCATAGTCTCATAGTCTCATAGTCTCATAGTCTCATAGTCTCATAGTCTAGTGTTTTTGTTTTTGTTTTTCATAACTTGAAGAAATCAAATCCAGCTTCCAATGTCGAATGAATACGATAAAGTAAATAATCCCAGTGCAGTTTTGATATACTTATATTATATACAAGACCTTAGACTATAAGACATTGGACTATAAGCTACAAATTGACCAATTCCCCAATTCCCCAATTCCCCAATTCCCCAATTCCCCAATTCCCCAATTCCCCAATTCCCCAATTCCCCATTCCCCAATTCCCCAATTCCCCAATTCCCCAATTCCCCAATTCCCCAATTCCCCAATTCCCCAATTCCCCAATTCCCCAATTCCCCCAATTCCAATTCCCCAATTCCCCAATTCCCCAATTCCCCAATTCCCCAATTCCCCAATTCCCCAATTCCCCAATTCCCCAATTCCCCAATTCCCCAATTCCCCAATTCCCCAATTCCCCAATTCCCCAATTCCCCAATTCCCCAATTCCCCAATTCCCCAATTCCCCAATTCCCCAATTCCCCAATTCCCCAATCCCAGTTCCTCGATTCCCCAATTCTTTGGTTCATCCATAGTCACAATCACAGTCACAGTCACAGTCACAGAAACCTCTAATCTAGCTATATATATAGTCCATACAAGGTTCCACATTCTATTATCTTCAAATATGAAATGGTACCAGGACTACAAGTCTACAGCATATTCCAGACTCACGAAATACTAGAATCTAATCTAGACACATATAGAATAAAAAGTAGTATTGAGGGAGATGTGGGTTATTACTATTACTATGTATTACTGAAGAATAAAGACCGAAAAGTAATACCTTCATATATCATCATTCTATGCCGAACCGTAGAGTCGCGTCATGGAAATTCAATTATTTCAATTCTATGTTATTCTATTCTATTATCCACCCGACGAAATCATGGAACCGATGGTTATTTGAAGGGTTAAGTAATATCCATTCTATTCACTGTATCGTGACTAATAGTTTATTAAGGCTTTGGTATGTCATGTAATATCTTTAAGATTCTTTGCTGCTTTTTCTTCTTCTTATTACTAGCTCTTAGGTCCTTAGTCATTGATATACCCACTCGCACTCCACCATCACTCGCACTCCACCATCACTCGCACTCCACCATCACTCCCACTCCACCATCACTCCCACTCCACCATCACTCGCACTCCACCATCACTCGCACTCCACCATCACTCCCACTCCACCATCACCACCACCAACCATCCAACCACCACAATGTTCGCATCCCTCACCAACAGCCTCCGCAACCAGCTCCTCTACACACGTCTCCTTCTGCGCCTAAAACTAACCAAGCATCGCAACAAGCATCACATCCAAGAGCTCGAAAAACGGGCCGAAAAACTAAATTACAAACTCGAGATAGAACGCGGGAGGGAAGAGTTAGCGGAAGAGGCTAGGGAGGCGAGGTTTGGATTGGGGGGTTATGCTAGGGGACGGAAGATGAGGGTTTGGAATAGGTATGGAGATGGAGATGGGGGGAGTTTATGTTCTTAGGGGGGGGGGGGGGGGGGGGGGGGGGGGGGGGGGGGGGGATTGGGTTTTTTGGTGGTGGAGAAAGGGAAAGGTTGAATTGAATGAGATATGAATATTGATGATCCCGATCCAGCTCGTGATGAGGAACTTTTATTTTTTTCAGGATTTGTTATATTTACAACCCTCTCCCCGCTCGCCTTGATACGTTCTGTACAAAAAAAAGAAAAAAAAAAAATCAAACCCAAAACTCCAGAAATATTTACTCCCGCTACCATGTATCCATCAATCCAAATTCCAGTTATCCAATCCCGGCGCAATGTTTTAGATCTATATGCAGCCTATCTTCCCTTCTAGTGATATCCTGTGATGCTCTTCTCCACCCCCACCCCCCCCCACTCCCCCACAGCGCCAAATATACCAGTCCCAATCAAAAATCAACCCAACAAAGCAACAAAAAAAAAACAAAAAAGCATAAAACTCCGATCCCATTCACTAAACATACAATCCCATCCTTCCCTTCCTTTCCCTCCCCATAGCTAGTGCTTAACCCACCTCCTAACCCTTCTCCCCCCTCTCTTCATCAATCCCCCCCAACCAAGTTCCTCGCCCCTAACATTTCTTTCCACCTCCTTCCATCTTTCCTCCGTAATCGGTTTATCACAACTAACACAACTTCTATTCCAGCTCTGATTGGCAGTTCCACAGGGGTAAGGACAAGTCCAAAACCAAGTCTCCGCCCTCTTTAGGCCCTGTTTCGGGGGTCTTGTAGAGGTAATGATAGGGGTTGGAGGGATATATAAAGCGATAGCAGGCTGGATAGAGTCAGGAGGAAAAGGTGGTGTGAATTCGTAGGTATATTCTGGAGCAGGGAGGCTACATTCGTAGCTGCTGCATATGCTGGTGTCGAAACTTGTGCGGGTGGATCCACAGGATGGTGGGTTTAGCGGACTGAAGGGTTTGGAGAAATTTGGGGTGCTGGAAACGCTGGAGATGGAACTGGTGGTGGTGCTGCAGGAGGTGCTGGAGAGGTTGGAGGAGCGGGAGGTTCGGGAAAAACGGGAGGAGCGGGAGGTGGAGCGGGAAACGGTGCGGGTTAGGGAGGTGAACATTGAGGTGGTCATGGTGTTGGTCGGTTGTTTTTATGTCAATTGGTACTAGGTCTCTCGTGGTGGGGTTTTGTTTTCGTGAGTTCGTAAATGTCGTGAAGATTTCGTGAGGTGAAACAGGTAGTGATACCTGGTGATCAAGGGCGACAGACCAGGATGGTAGGCGACCAACTGGGGGGCAGTACAGGTGTTTAAAAGGAAATTTTAGGGCGGTTATTATTGATGCAATAACACCAAGTGTCTAACTATCTATCTACCTCTCTTTGAAGATTCCTACGGGAAGTATCATTTCTTAGTTTCCATTGAGTTGGCAGGTTCATCAAAATCGCCGGCGCCATTAAACGGTAAGTCGAGATGTGTTGTAACGAGATGAGATGAAAACTGTTGAATGAACACGTGTGCTAGGCTTGTATGGATTTTAGAGGATTTTGGTTTTCTTTTCGTTCAAGAATGCAAATGCAAAACCCGATAGAATGGGTCGTGGCGGGTACACGGGTAGGGTTAAGCAAATAGCGCGGAATTTCGTTTGCTTCCTTCGAAGCTTTCAACCCCCGATACCACATCACAGATTGCATCGCATCTCATCGCGCTCAACGTTCGAAGGAACATACATATAATAAAAAAGATTACATATAAATTCAAGACAATTCCCCTGACTATAGATTAACTAGTTGTTTCGCTTTCACCGGATTTGCGCATGCATTATTGTTGTTGTTATGATGGAACAACAAGAGTCGCATAAATTTTGTACCGCATGCAATTAAACTAACAACGACACGTTTCTAGAACCTACATACATCGAAACATCCTGGCTTTTTGCACTTGAAGGACAACAGTTTCTGTCTTAACTGTTTCCAATTTTACCGGCGTTGCGCCCTGCGTTTCCGAAGCGAGGATGTCGATCGAACATCAATTGAACAGCAGAGCATCGGCTTTTTCCTTAGCGTCGTTTGCGTTAATTCCTTCGTTGTTTGAACTTTAACCTAGTACATACCTCAAGCTTCTGAAGTCGTTTGACCACTCATGCAACTATATACCAATCCATATAAACAGACTTTTACGTACCGCGCCGGGTATATTGGAGATATTTAACCGGAAATTTTCAAGGCGGGATAACATTTATCGCTTCAATGATTATCACCTCTTCCGGATTGCAAATGTCGGTATCTTCAAAATAACGATCTACGCCATCTGGTGGATTTTTAATGTCTTCCGCCGCAAAATGATCACATTTATTGATCTGCACTGGTCTCTGCTGATACGATATAATATGATCATGCCAAACTCGGACTGTTTTACTCTACTTGGAACCCTCGAAAAAAATCAACCAGAGATTTAAAAACTGCTTCCCGGTAACGAAAAAAATAGCTTACAAAGATTGGAAGATTATGAAGCTGTGGGGGGATGACTATCCAGAGAGATCCAGCGTTGAAAACGTTTCGGCTATGAGATACACGAACCTACCAAGAGAAGAAACGTGCCTATATTATCCGTTATCCAGTCCCCTAATATCTTCTCTAAAACATTTTCCAAGCGAAGCGTTAAACGCCACGGCCCACCAAAACAACCGATTATGTACATACATAGCACCCGTAGCCACCGGCTATCGGCAGACAGTATGTATCATGACCGCATCCACTTACATAGCGAATCTATCATCTTTGCGTATGCAGTTTAGTGTAGGATGACATCAGGTCTCATGTGACTGCAGTATTATCAAGGCAGGGTCTGTTATGTATATTCTCCGATAGGTCTTGAAGCTTATCCAATGATGAAGACGGCCGTTTTATGTATGGACTGAAATGAATTGAGTTTGGTCCAATGGTTGACACATAACCAGTACAGTAGGAGGATTTCAGCTTCTGGGTGCTTTAGTTGGCTTGCCACTATATATGGCTTATCTTGTTGTTGATCAGTCATCGCTTTGGCTTTTCGTGTTTCGACCAATCGTAATGATGTATTCCACTGAGAGGATAAAGCTTGAAGGGAGAGTAAGGAATCTAGATTTTCCATGGACCGAAATAATGGAAATGATTGGACTGAGTCATTGCGGGGTAAGGTCGGCGTTTAAGTGGTATGTTGAAGGTGATAAGGGTTTATGCAGGAGTGGTGAGAAGGAAAGGCCGTGGAATGACGGCGGGGAAAACGGGGAAGAGTCATGGAGCTTGGATAAGGGACGGTGGACAAAGATGGCGAAAGCCTCAGGGTCTGTGAGGAATTTGGAGTGCTTCGGTTTGCGGTTTGTTAATGAAAAGCAAAACGTGGAAATTACTTTCTAAAATAGGCCATTAGAGAGCGTATTAGTACTCCAGAAGTCGTTCGTTAACGAGTGACCACATGTGAACATCTTCTCGCGATCGTAACTTAAGTCTTAAGTGGCTTGGAGGCAAATAGAGATAAGGAAAAAGTGCAATTTGCTTCAACGATGAGATTTTTTGTCGCAGCCATCAATCGGTTGTTGATTCTGAGCCTTCTCCTTGAGTTATGGTTACCAGGCCATAGGCACGAGAACCAATGGTACCAACGGTCTTACCAAGCCTTACACAGCCTTACCTCGCCTCATTCAGCCGACCGCCGCCCACCCCCAACACTGACATAATCAACCGCGTCAGGAAATCCAAGCTAACCGAACCTACTCTAAATTCGCGTCGTGCCCATGCCGCGTGCGGTTCACATCGTGTCAACCAATTCTTCACGCGACACCACTTATAATAGTTACCCTACCCTAGTTGTAGCACAATCCCAAGCTAGCTTGCTAGAAGGAAGATACACGTCTTTTTGCCTTTGCTTGCTACCTTGCTTAACGCGTCGCCGCACCACCAACCGATAATCATGGCCGCCCCCAACCAAACGCTCTACATCTCGAATCTTAACGATAAGCTTCGGAAACCTGACCTTCGGCTTTCGTTGTACACCTTGTTCTCAACTTATGGTGTTGTTCTCGATGTCGTGGCATTGAAGACTATGAAACATCGTGGTCAGGCTTTTGTGGCTTTTAGAGATGTCGCCAGTGCTACTCAAGCTATGAGGGCTATGGATGGGGTTAATATCTTTGGAAAGGAGATGGTACGTTCTATCAATGGGGAGTTCCTGGGGGTGGGGTCGTAGGATGGAGGAGAGTGGGGTAATGATGGTACATCACCGGAGGGTACGAGGAAGAGACAACTCTAGATTCTCAAACGAGGGGCCATCTAGAAGCTCATTCTTTTGATTCGGAGAGGAATTGATTCTCCAGAAAGAATATTTCCTTCTCCAGCGATGAGTTCAAGCTTTTTATCACCGACAACCCAGAGCTTTCGACAAGCTCATAATTTCTTCAAGTTACATTCATTAACGTAATATTTCCATCTAGAAAATTAAATACGCCCGTACCAAATCCAACAAAATCGCCAAACTCGACGGAACCTACAAAATGCCTAATAGTGCTGCCGCTGCCGCCGCTGAATCCGCCGAGATAAAACCTTTCGTTGCACTCCCCGGTGCTGTTGCTTCGCCGCCTGCTACTGCGTCTACGGGTCCTCCTAGTGCTCCTGCTGCACCCGCTGCTGAGGCTGCTGTCGGTCAGAAACGGTTAAGAGAGGAGGAGGAGGACGAAGATGGTATGTTCCCTATGAACTTTATATCTACATTGTGCTGGCGGTGGACCCTATACATTCTGTGGATCTCGCGCTAGTATAGTAGTAGCAATGCCTCTACATGTCTTGATGAAATAAAAGCTAACGATAATATCAATGCAGAATCCGAGGTAGAGATGGATATGGCAGACGACGATGATTAAGCTTAAATATCAAGAGCGCTCTCGAAAACCATGCTCCAAAACAACCAAAACATCCAGAACTAGATAAACGAGAAGAATAGATAATTAAGGAGATTAAAAGATGAGAAATGAGCAGCGATAGGAGTAGTGGTAGTGGTAGTGATAGGGAGTAACGATCGGGGTGGCCAAGAGTATCTATCTATAAAGATCGGATTTGGAATGGGAAAGGTGCTTGCATATATGCATATCAATGGGTATATCTTTTTCTTTTTTCTTTATTTTTTTTTTTACTTGTTTGCTTGCTTGCTTGCTTTTGTTAATTGCTGTTGTACTTTTTTTTTTACTTTTTTCTTTTTTTTGAACCCGGGTTTTTTTTCCATGCAATCAAATAAAAGGAAATAGGCTGAGGATTCTAGTTGTTGTTGTTGTATCATACACAGATCATCCTGCTGAGTTGTCTTATTGTATGGGATTGAAAAAAGGCACAAAATGTCGTGGGATTATGAATGGCTTTGATATTCTTTTCGCATCGAGCAGCAAACATCGAATATCAAAGGGTATCAAAAGGTATCAAAAGGTAGCAAATATCAACTATCAGCTATCAGCTATAAGCTATCAATCGATCCTAAACACCCAACCCATATCTCGAAAGCAAATAAAAAATCAAATTGTGGCTTCTTTATCTGCTTCTTAGCCTCTTGTCTTGGATGAAGATAACTGTAAAGTTGCGACCTCATAGCGTGAAGTAAAGTGAGGTAGAGCATAGGCGGGTTGATACAGCAGTTGAATTTTAGCTGTTCCAGAAAGCAGCAATAGGGCTTCTCGGATGTCCTATTGCATACGTCGGGGGAGTTCGTAATCTCCTGGTCCATGTAACTACATAACTTTCGATATGATACTCAAATCAGGATTCAATACATATCCCATTCATTCCCTCGCTTCATCACGATTGATCAATCGGAATAAATTAAGGCCAAGTACTTCACCATACCAAATTCTACGGGTTTTATTAACTACATCAACTACAGTAAGTAGCATCGTAACAACCATCCAATTGAACCATCGAGCCATCATTGCATCGAAACTAGTAAACCGTGGAGAAAACATCAAATAAATGGTGTACTATGTTAGGGCCTTAAATCTATGATATAACCGCCGGGTAAAGGGGGGGGGGGGGGGGGGATTATAGGATATCACTCGCCCCGGCAAGCAAGACCATGTATGATCCATTTCCATCCTTAATCCTCCATGTTTTAACTTCAAACACACTGTAATCATAAATCTTCTCTTCTTTTCGCGTCTCTTTCCTACCGTCCTTCCGTTTTGTTATAGTCGGCGTCTTAGATAATCTTCGATGCCGCTGTCATCTTTCAAATCTACTGATGGAATTTTCACGCATTCTTCCACTGACATCAGTTTGCAATCTTACGCAGACAAGGATGGCAACTCTAAAACCGGGTTGAAATTCGACTCTGCTTCTGGTTCTCTCGCTTTGCTTTCCTAAGTCTTCTTAATTTTTCGTTTCTTGAAGCACTCATCCAACGCAGTAAACCCACCATGAATCACACTACAACAACCCACCACAATCAGTTCCCCCACCATCACCTTCCCAGCCCAAAAAAACGCCAGAAAGTCACCGTTTCCCGGATAATGCATCCTCCAACGACCCTGATCTCTGTGCCCCGCAATCTCGTCTAACGGCTACTACTGGCTACGCCTTTGCCCAGGGATTGATAAACTGTGCTGGAATCGGAAGTCTTACCAAACAATGAGGAGTTGGCTGGGACGTGTAGGTTAATTCTGCTGCTTGTGTTACGGGGTTTGGAGTTTGGCCTGGTCCTGGTTTTGTCTTGCTTTTTGTCTTGTTTTTGGTGTGTTGTTTTTGTAAGGTGGTGTGGTGTGGACCGGAGGAGCGTAGAGAGATCTGGATATACAAATTTCTCGGTCGCTGTCGGGGTGTACTGATGGCTCATAGTTGCTGAGCAGATTTTAGATGGAATGTTGAAATTCTGGGGGGGGGGGGGGGGGGGGGTTATGCTTGATGTTAATCTTATTGATCCGGAGGCGTAAAACCTGTGTTGTTTTTCTGTGTTTTGTTGCTTTTACTGGCCTATGTGGCTCAGTGGAGTAAACCATTTTTTCTACTTTTTCTTTTGATTTTTGGTGTTGACTTCAAATATTAAGAATTAAAAGTATGTTTGTTTTAACTTATTGCTCGTAAAACATACCTTCAAGTCCATAACTTCTTAATTCTTAACCCAGCGCATCCACACTTCCCATACTTCCCATACTTCCCATACTTCCCATACTTCCCATACTTCCCATACTTCCCATACTTCCCATACTTCCCATACTTCCCATACTTCCCATACTTCCCATACTTCCCATACTTCCCATACTTCCCATACTTCCCATACTTCCCATACTTCCCATACTTCCCATACTTCCCATACTTCCCATACTTCCCATACTTCCCATACTTCCCATACCTCCCATACTTCCCATACTTCCCATACTTCCCATACTTCCCATACTTCCCATACTTCCTATACTCCCCATCATCCTAACCAAAATCATACTGCACATTCAAACCAAGGAATACCATCCTTATTCCTGCAGCTGTCCTTATTCCTACTTGACCCAGCGGCCTAAAATTTCCATCCAGCTCACTGAATAATACGGAACGCCGCCAGTAACTATTAGGGGAATTGGGGGAATTGGGGGGATTGATTGCTTGGTGCTTAGGTGATAAAAATATTTCGATAGTTTCGATTTCGCCATGGTGATGTGTTCCCACGGTTTCCCAGGGCCTCCAAGTTTCCAAGTTTCCAGGTTCCCAGGGACTTCTAGGGACCTCTAGGGACCCCGGGAGAAGGTTGAGTACATCTCGGGGTTAATGTTTCTTGGGTACTGGTATAAGTACCCAATACCGCGTGCACTCTCAGCGCATGCCATCTAATTCCCATATAAACATATCAACAGCACGACGGTAACTCCAAGTATTTCACGTATTTCCCATATTTCGAAAATCTTATGATAGCTGAATTTTCGTTTAATTATCATTCTTCAAAGATATTTGATGCTTCATAGAAAGCAGTTGGTTTTGAATTCACAGTTGTATTAGGGGTAGAGCGCAGGACTTACGCCGATTCCCTGCCACAATATGTACCCGAGTATGATAAAGGTGGAACTGAGAACATAGTATAAGTCCGTGTAGTTATAGATACCAAATCTTATGTAGATCTAAGATCACAAATTCCCCATTACAATCACGAAGCACGTATATTACGACACAAGCACACAAACGTATGCAAAGCTTACTTCCCATCTGTATGGTCGCGTCATATCCCTATCCCTCCTTATCCAAACCATGTTTCATATTCAATATCCAATATTCCAAGCCTCTGGGTTCTGCAGCCCGACCCTTCATCGGCGCCGAAAACCTCCTTCTCAAACACCGATAACTCCACTGCATCTTACTGCGGATCTGAGTCATGGGTATTTATCCGGCGATATAAGTGACTATGTATATGCGTCCAGTTAAAGTTATTCCGTTCCAGGGACATGCGGATAAATTGAAAAGCTTACAGCTTACAGCCTACCATACAAGTAACAGGGTTTGAGATGGGTTGTTCCAGATCCTTAATCGAACCCTAAATATATAACGTGCACGGGTCACTTTACAACGTCATCTTTGTCTGGTGTGTAGATAGATTGATAGATTAGAGCACAGAGATGGTATCAACCCACCCCACTCCACCCCACGCAAACGTCATTTTTGGGGATTACAAATGATAAAAATACATCTGGTCAGTGCTCTTGTGGAGTTATGTATGTACCCACAGACCAAGGGCGGAGGAGTTTGTTATGAAGTTATGAAGTTATGAAATTGTATCGAAAATCAGGCAAATCACGACTTCTGTCCAGTGTCCGCATGCCGCATGCAGAGAACGGATAGTTCGGCTTTAGCGCGTCGGAAAGTCATCGCGAACCAGAAGCATCAAATTCCTTCCATGGCAGGCTGGAAGCTTAACTCCGATTGAAGGTTACATCCAAAACAGTCAACTACAATGTGGGCGCGACGACTTAGGGCTTAAGGAATTGCTGGCCGATATACCGAGAGATTCTTATTGGTTCTTTGTGCGCCTTCGGCAGGTGCTCGGCAGGTCTTCCACAGGTCTCCGACTGGTCTTCGACAAGCTTCTTCCCACGTTGATTACGCTTAGAATTCGGAATTGGGATTAGGAGCCGTAATCAGGTAAGTTTAAACTCCACTTTTCTCGCTAATTACAACACTCTAATCAACTACATACCAGCGCAGGATGATCAATAACAAACATCCCCGCCACCGATATGTTATCAGCAAGCAACGAAAAAAAAAAATGTTATATATAGTGCGGTAATAAGGGAGGGGAGAGATATCTCCGAATTGAAGTGGGGATAAATAAATAAGAGCCTTCTTGGAGAATAATCGAAGGAACGAGCCGATCGGGAGTTATATCAACTCGCACGCAGACACCGGTCAGAGCTTGAAAGGGCAAGACAGTCCTCGACGAAGACGACGACAACGCCACCACAAGATAAGGTTCAGAAGCGACATAAGAAGGGAACAGAAGGCCTCATTTCCATTACGAAATCCCCACTACAACCTCAATCTTTCAACCGATAACCGTCTTCCCGCTCCCGGTAAACAGCAACCACATCACGAGGGAACGACAACAACTTCACCACCATGACTACGTCCTCAGGCCGCTGGGGCGAGTCTGAAGCCGCAATGGTAGACGTTGCCGGAGCTATAAATGAATTCGAAGAGTCTGTATCTCCATCATTGTTGCCTCAATTCCTATACTAATACCTTGCAGACTCAGACAAGAGCTTTCCCGCACGTCCGCGCATCACCACCATCACCCCCGACCTCACAACGATGACGACACAGCCGCTGGATCTAAAGCCGGATCCTCTATCGCAAAATCCATCGACTCTGATCCCGAAACTGCGGGACAATCTGCAGACCCAAGTTTCATTGATCTCAACGACTACATCTCCAGCACGGAATCAGGACCAAAGACTCTCGGCATTTCATTCCGCGACTTGAGTGTGGTTGGTTACGCCGGTGCAGGATTTCTAGTTCTCCCTACATTTCCCTATGAGCTTGCCTCGCTTTTTGGATACGATATTTACAAATATGCTCGGTCACTCTTTGCATCAAAACCGGAAGCAAGACCGATTATTCAGGGATTTTCAGGTGTTGTTCGTCCTGGTGAAATGCTTTTGGTTCTTGCAAAACCTGGTTCTGGAGCTTCAACCTTTCTACGGGCTTTAACAAACCAGCCTAGACAGATGACTGAGATTAAGGGAGAGGTCAATTATGCGGGTATTCCGTTTGAATTGGCAAAGGGAGAGTACCGTGGTGAGGTGCTTTATAACGATGAGGAGGATGAACATATGCCTACGTTACTAGTAGGACAGACCGTCGACTTTGCATTGAAATCCAAGACACCCGGATCAGGAACAAGAACACCAGGAAGATCAAGGAAGGAATTTGTAAATAAGTTGAAGGGAACATTTTTGGAGATGTTCAAGATGAAGCACGTTGAAAAGACGATAGTAGGAAACGCCTTTATCCGTGGAGTTTCCGGAGGAGAGAGGAAGAGAGTATCAATCATGGAGGCACTAGCTTCCAGGTCTTCAATTAATGCCTGGGACAATTCGACAAGAGGATTGGATTCTAGTACGGCGGTGGATTATATTCGGTCTTTACGGAT
Organism: Pyronema omphalodes; assembly: GCA_024516155.1. Taxonomy (NCBI): domain Eukaryota; kingdom Fungi; phylum Ascomycota; class Pezizomycetes; order Pezizales; family Pyronemataceae; genus Pyronema; species Pyronema omphalodes. Next base: position 493,960 of record JAJJXM010000026.1, on the reverse strand, counting down.
TTTGACAGATGTCGCCAAAAGTACGACTATCGTTACACTATACCAAGCTGGAGAACAGATTTATCGCGAGTTTGATAAGGTCTGCTTGATCTATGATGGACGACAGATTTTCTTTGGAAAAGCCTCTGAGGCCCGCGCTTACTTTGAGGAACTCGGATTCGAAGCCGCGCCAAGAATCACCACCAGTGACTTCCTAACTACCATCACTGAGCCGAAAACCCGAAGAATCAGACCTGGAATGGAGGATAAGGTTCCACTTACCCCGGAAGCTTTGGAGCAGCGCTTCAAAACTTCCCGGTTTTTTGAGGAGATCCAAAGAGAGCTTCGCGACTACGACCAAGAGCTTGCCTCCCGTAATGGTGCCGATGCCGTTGCTTTCAAGGCTGCTGTTCGTGCTGAAAAGTCTTCCTCCGCACCCAAGAAATCACCTTATGTCGTTGGATTCTTTTCTCAAGTCTGGTATCTCTGTATGCGTGAGCTTCAGCTACAGGTACAGGATACTACTGCCTGGAGAAGTAAGCTTATCAACATCATCGTCTTGGGTCTAGTAGCTGGTTCGTTGTTCTACAATATTCAACCCACTAGTGATGGCGTTTTCTATATGGGCGGTGCTTTGTTTTTCAATGTCATTATTGTTGCATGGATGCAAATGATTGAGGCTATTAATATGGTCATGGGAAGAGGAATTATACAGAAGCAGGTCAATTTTGCTTTCTACAGACCTTCGGCTTTGATTTTGGCACGTACTTTCTCGGATCTTCCCGGAACGATCATTCAGTCTACTCTATTTACTGTTATCTTGTATTGGATGGCAAATCTTGCTCATGATGCTGGAAAGTTCTTCATCAACTTGTTGTTTGTCTTTGTAAGCATCCACAACCTCCTAATCACTCGGCAGGAAAAGGCTAATTTTTTTTATTAGATGACTGTTACCTGTCTCACCGCCTTCTACCGTATTGTTGGAGTCCTCTCCAAAGATATCAACGTCGCCATTCGTCTCGCCTTTATGTGTCTCAACATCATCGCCGTCTTTGCTGGTTACATGCAGCCATTCGGAGTGATGAAGTCCTGGGTCTACAAATGGATCTACTGGGTGAATCCTCTCAGCTACTCACTTGAAGCTGTGATGATCAACCAATTCCACGGTCTTCTCCTTCGCTGCTCTGCTTCTCATCTTGTCCCTGGAATTCCTGGTGCTTCCATCGAGAACCAGGTTTGTACCTTGGCTGGATCTACCCCTAAGTCTGCTACAATTGACGGAACTCGGTATATTGCAAGCTATGGATATAAGCCTGAGCACCTCTGGCGCAACTTTGGAATATTGTGTGCATTTACTGTCGGTTATATTATCATTGCTATGATTGGAATCGAGGTCGTTAACCACGGCGGCGGTGGAGGTAGCGTTAAGGTCGTTTCCAAGCTCCCTAAGAAGGTCGCCGATGGACTTCCTACCATCGAGGAAAAGAAAACATCTGATGAATCCGGTCAACCTGGAACTCAGGACCACGCAATGGCAGAGCTTGCACGCCGTGTTACTACTAACGCTCCTAAAAATGGCTCTAGTTTTACTTGGAAGGATGTCTGCTATACTGTTGGCTCTGGCTCCAACGAGACAAAGCTTCTGAACAACATTTCTGGACTTGTTCGCCCGGGAACTTTAACTGCACTCATGGGACCGTCTGGAGCTGGAAAAACTACGCTTCTTGATAACCTTGCACAGCGTAAGAGAGTTGGTGTTACCACTGGTGAGGTTTTGGTGGATGGTAAACCTCTTACGGCGGACTTCGGTCGTAACACGGCTTTTGTTGAGCAGCAGGATGTTCATGATCAGATGTCTACAGTCCGTGAGGCACTTCGATTTTCTGCTATGCTTCGTCAACCTGCAACTATTTCCAAGGCGGAAAAATACGCTTTTGTTGAGGAAATTATCACCCTTCTTGAGCTGGAGAACTTGGCCGACTGTATCATTGGATCTCCGGGATTTGGACTTTCTGTTGAGGAACGTAAACGTGTTACAATTGGAGTTGAGCTGGCTTCTGCTCCTTCTGAGCTTCTGTTCCTCGATGAACCGACTTCTGGACTCGACGCCAATGGTGCTCTGGAGATTGTCCGCTTCCTCCGTAAACTCGCTGATAAGAGCAATATTGCTATCCTCTGTACTATCCACCAGCCTTCTGCCATCTTAATCCAGGAATTCGACGACCTCTTGCTTCTCGCAAGGGGAGGAAAGCAAGTCTACTACGGCCCGATCGGAAAGCAAGGAGGCCAAGAAGTGATCAGCTACTTTGAGCGTAACGGGGCCTCACCAGCCAGCGATGATGTCAACCCGGCCGAATATGTCCTGGACACAATCCGCAGCACACCGGGCGGCAAGACCTGGGACGAGATCTGGCTTTCCTCACCAGAGCGCATAGCAACCCTTGAGGAGATCCAACACATCAAATCCACCCGGGGCACAATCCCCACCAACCGCGAACTCCGAACCCTCGAATATGCCATGCCTCTCTCTACCCAAATCCTAACCGTCACCCACCGAGTCTGGCTACACTACTGGCGAGACGCATCCTACGGCTATTCCAAAGTCTTCTCAAACCTCTCCATGTCCCTTATCGGCGGTGTTCTCTTCCTTCAATCCGGTACCTCGGTTCTAGAAATGCAATCCAAATCCTTCGCAATCTTTATCTGTCTCTTCCTATCGCCACTAGTAATCACCGGTGTCCAGCCTAAATTCCTACAATTCCGAACTCTCTACGAAACTCGTGAACGGAACAGCAAAATCTACTCCTCAACCGCATGGTTAACCGCCATGGCCATCGTCGAAATCCCTTACGCAATCCTAGGAACCGTCTTCTTCTTCCTTCCATGGTATTACATGATCGGACTCCCCTCTGATTCCTCCCGCGCTGGTTACGCCTTCCTCCTTCTGGTATTATTCAACATCTGGGTCCCGCACATCGCCATGTGGATCGCCGCCGCTTGCGAGGACATGAACATCGTCGCCTTAGTCAACCCGTTTATCTTCGTGATAACACAAGGCATGTCAGGAGTTCTAGTGACCTACAATGGACTTTTGAAGTTCTATAGTAGCTGGTTATATTGGGTTAATCCATTGACTTGGTTTGTGAGGGGAATGATGGGGAATGTTATGCATGATGCGAAGGTGGTTTGTACCGAGAATGAATTGGTGACTTTTGAACCGCCGAGGAATTTGTCTTGTGGTGAGTTTGCGGGGGATTGGTTATTGGAGGCAAAGGGCTATATTGTCGATTTACAGGCGAGGGAGAGTTGTCGTTATTGTGGGTTTAAGAATGGGGATGAGTATTTGAAGGGACTTAATGTTGAGTGAGTTCTCCCCCCCCCCCCTTTTTTTTTCTTTTTCCTTACCCCATTTGATGCTAATGATAAGTAGTTATGAAACTCGCTGGAAATCTCTGGGAATCTTTTGTGTCTTCATCGTCTCGAATTTGGTGTTGGTATACACGGTTTATTGGGTTTTCCGTGAGGCGAGATGGGGAAGGATGTTGAGTAGGTTTAGGAAGGCGAAGGCGGAGTAAGGCTTGGGAGTGTGGAGCTTGGGGGTGTTGAGCTTGGGGGTGTGGAGCGTGGGGATGTGGAACTTGAACCTCGGAGAGGCCTAGGGGGTTGCCGAGTTGTCGAGTTGTCGAGTTGTGGAGCCTTAAAGTTTGGAGCTTGGAGTGTGGAGTATGGAGCGTGCAGGCAAGCAGTGTAAAGGTTTGAAAGTGACGAGGCAACGACCCACAAAACGAACCCACCAAGCAAGCAGTAAATAATAACCCAGAAGCCCTGGTACATAGCATACATTTGGAGTTATATGGCTTTATTATCTTTATCTTTTTTTTATATTATATATAGAGGGGAGTTTTTTATGATGTAATGTATATATTTAGATACCTTGATGGTTAGATTTAGATATGTAGATATGATGGATTATGGATGATGGATTATGAAGTATGGAAGATAATGATTAATGCTGTTGTTTTTATCTCGAGTTTTTTTTTATGCATGGGGTATTTTTGATGTGGAATGGCTTTGGCTTTGGCTTTGGATTGGCTTTGGATTTAGCTGCGTTTTTAGCTCTCCATCAATGAAGCTTTGAATTCATTATTGATAAGATGCTAAGAACTCCAAATATTGGATTTATGGTTTCGAATTTTGAATTAAGAAGTTTAAAGTTTAAAGTTGAAAGTTACTTTTCTCGGCACGTAATGAGATTTTGGATATTTTGGATATTTGGGATATGGTTTCTAGGAGTTTTTGTTTTTGTTTTATGGGGAAGGAGGATAGAAAAATTGAAGGGACAAAGCAACGACTCAACAAGTAAGAAAGAACGAGCAAGAAGCAAAGCAAGAAGTAAAGCAATAATATAAATGTTGTAAACTGTGTAGTATATAGTATATACTGTGTAGTACATACCCCACCAAGTTACACAAGCCAGCAAAACTAAGACCAAACTCAAACACCAAAAATATTTCTCCCACCCAAGCCATCAAGGTGAACCGCAAAAAGAAAAAATAAACAGAAAAAAACCACTCCGGCTCCATCTCTGGGTCATTCATCCAGCCGATCCAACATAATCTAAGCCCTCGGCGATACTTACATAGTCCAAAGTTGAATCTAGCAGGGAATTTCGTATACCAAGTGGTATTGCCGCTTTTCTAGAACATACCACACCACGCATCATCAAATAAAATAAAAAAGGCAAAACAAATCAAGACAAGGGCAAGGAAGATGCAAAACCCGTAGTCAGGGAATATTACCAATCACAATTTCCGCAGGAAAAACTAACCAAACCAGGAAAAAAAACAACAAAACACCCAATACCCAATGCCCTCATGATTAGCTTGTATTTCAATCTGGAGTTTTTGAACTCCATGTGATCCTTTGCCCCTGAAGCGATTAAATGGGATACCATGAACCTTCAGTTTAATCCATTTCTCCAGCTGATGCAGAGCAAGGATGCCATTTCGGACTCTCCATATAGCATTCACAATTTCATGCCGGTAGTTACTGATCATTGTTCTGGCATCAACCTCTGGGCCAGTTATCGCTGTGATTGTGCCGTTAACGTTGTGTACAACCTTGGCAATCCGGTAGAAACCCCGATCGTTCTTGAAAAAGAGACAATTGTTTTTTACCACAGTGATTTCCTGGTCAGGTTTGGAAGTTGCTTTTGCTCCTTCGCGTCGTGTGAAGATTATCCTTCTGTCTTCCAGCCGCAGGTTCTTTGCTGGTGTGAATACCGTAGGTTGCTTCTTGATGAGCTGTTTTTGTTATTTGGAGACCTGTGTCTGCCATTCGTTTTTGCAAGCTTCAGCGTACGACTGCACCTTTGTCAGTGTTTTGGGAATGTTCGGTTGAGTTGTCATTGTGGGTTGGTGAGACCCCTCAGACTTCGAATGAGGAATGGCTTTGCCCCCACCAGGTTTTTCGCTTTCCGTTCTTGTTGTTTTGCTCGCTTGCAGCGCCTCGACGGTCAGTTGACCGAAGCGTCTCTCATACTGCTTCGTTATGTTTTGCTGTTCCTCCAGGAGTTATTGGAGTGTAGCTACCTGCTCCCGCAGGTTTTCCAAACACTCAGCATCGGCCCCTTTTATTCTCGCATCACTTTTGATAACCACTTTTTCCACCTCTTTGATCTTTTGGAGAAAAGCTGCGAGTCCAACCGCCTGGCTGTCTATCTTTGTGGTGAGTATTCGAACTCGACCATCTGTCCGCTCCGCAGGGTCCAGTTCCTGGTCCCTATGCCGTTTGTTGGGGTGTGTCCCTTTTATAGCGTTAAGGATTACGTCCGAGTCCATGCTGCCCTTTAGGCGGGTAATCGATTCTGTTTTTTTTTTGTTGTCAGTTGTGACGAAGAAAGAGAAGATTTGATTTCGAAAAAGTGGAGGTGGAGGTGTGTGGAGTAGCTTGAGGATTACAGCTTTGAATCCAAGAGTAAGTCCAAAGTTGGATCTAGCAGAGAATCTTGAATACCCAGTGGTATTTAAACTCAGCCAACACACTACATATCACGCATCTGAAAACAAAAAAAAAGCCAAAAGAAAACCAAACAGAAGGGCAAGGAAGATACAGAATTCGCATTGTGAGGATACCAATCCCGGGGTGCGCACGGAAAAACAGAAAAACACAATCCATCTCCACTTCTTCTTCATCTCTGCCTAATCCCCACCACATTGTTACAATCAGTCCAAAGTTGGATTCAGCAAAGCTTCAAAGGATCTTGTATACCCGGTGGTATCTAATCTCGTCTCGTACACACCTGAAAATGAAAAATAACACTCAAGCAAGACAAGTAAACCACAAAATCATTCCTGCGGTGATATGCATAAGCCAGTGTCTATACCTATCCCTCCTCAACAGCCTCATCCCTTTGGGACCCCATGCACAGTTGCATTTTCATACAAATTGGAACCCCAAGGCCGGGCAGATGTTCTGGTGCTTGTCCTACAGTTGTTGAGATATAGATGACAAAGTTGTCTATTTTCCAGGGTCACAGACGGAAGAGCAGAAGCTCGGAGTCGGTGGAGGAGGAGGAGGATATGATGATTTATCATCAGCCTGGTCGCAAGGGGGGGGCAGGAGGTGTAACGGCGGCCTGACGAGGCATTACCATTGTTGGTTTTTCCTCTCTCTCTGTGTGCGTGGGGGGGGGGGGGGGGGGGGTTGCCGGTGGGATTTAGGACGTAGGATGTTGATACCCCGAAAGGTTGCAAAACGGAACGACGGCGACAGCAGCAATGCAAAGGAATATTAATGACGAGGCAGCTCAAGAAGCGGAGGATCGAGTGTTGTTATCTAGCTCGCTATCTAGCTGAAAGTGAGGTTACTTCGTCGGTTAGCTGGGTGTTCCGAGAAAAGAAAGGAAAGCAAACGAAGCGGGGTGAAATACTTACAGAGTTGTAGATTTACTTGATTTACTTGATGGCATCTGTGGACTACAGTCTCCAGGGCATTCTAGCAGCGTGATGTGAACCAGTAAGGCAGAAGGAAGGGATTCCGGCGTGGAATTAACAAGACCACGAGAATAAACGACGGGCAACCGACGACGAAAATTAAACAAGAGCAAACACCAGCCATCCAAAGCCTGCAAAATCCTGCATCAAAGAGTGCGCGAAACGAGGTACAAAAAGAAAGTCTAAAGATGGAAGTGGACGAACACCAAGACATGATTAACTAAAGGACAACAACGAGTACAACGATAGAAGCTACATATAGCCAGCGGCAGCCCATCCACATCCACATCCACCTCTACTACCCGGCGAATACAAGTACCTTTCAACATCCTGCTTAGACATCCTGCATAGCGTAACCCCCCCCCCCCCCCCCCCCCCCCCCGAGCAAACAGGGCTCCAAAATGTAACGACGAGCATGAAAACCAGCAGGAGGAAGAGAGGTGGCAACAGGCCCAAGAAATGAAGTACGCTCTGGGGCGGATCCCAGCGAGAATCTAAGGTAACAGCTGGAGCCTCGAAATGTAATTAGACTGTGGCATACGTCATAACCTTAAGGTTGGGAACGTTCAAGAAAATCAAATCAAATCAAATCAACCCCCCCCCCCCCCCCCCCCCAACCGGAATACATACGCATGCATAGTCCGATCAACCCCAGCGCAACACAACAAGCAATATGCCTAGTAGAGCATCAAGATAGAGTTTATATCGCCTTCGTCACTGTTCCGAGTGACGAGTGGCGAGTGAGGAATGGCATAACCTATTCTGTATCCAAGCCCAGAGCAAGCTACAAGAAATCCCGAGTGACATAGCGCATCCATTTCGCACTGCTTCCCAAGGTGCTCCTAAGAAAGAAGTGATATGCTATGATTCACCAGAATCCATCCAGAATCTACGCAGAATATTAAGCTCAGACATTCTGTTTATGTATATAAATACAACGGTATTGAGATCTCATGGTTATATATAGAGATGCATGTATATATATGGAGAGAGAGAATATTCAGTCATTTGTATCGTCGACCCCCCGCCCCCCCCCCACCCCCCACCCGCGCGCCCAAATTATTAATTTATCCAACGACATCGATATTACTCTTATTACTCTTATTACTCTTATTACTCTTATTACTCTTATTACTCTTATTACTCTTATTACTCTTATTACTCTTATTACTCTTATTACTCTTATTACTCTTATTACTCTTATTACTCTTATTACTCTTATTACTCTTATTACTCTTATTACTCTTACTCATATCTCAAATCAAATCAAATCAAATCAAATCAAATCAAATCAAATCAAATCAAATCAAATCAAATCAAAAATTACCAAAGCCAATAAAAACGTCTGTCTCATCATTCCTTATTATTTAATCCTTTTTTAAAAAAAAGAAAAAAAAAAAAAAAAAAAAACTCATATACAATCAATGAATCAATTAATCAATCAGTAAAGCCATCTTTAATTCGTATACAAAACCATGCGGTTATTTCCATTCTCTACGATAACCTCGTCCTAATCCTCCTGTCCCCGCCCACCCGCCCACCCGCCCACCCACCCCCAGCTCACCAACACACACACATACCCAAAAATTGTAAGTAAAGAATCGTATCCTAAGTTAGCCCAATACTTTGAAGTTTGTTATAATCCCCTAAAAAAGAAAACCTGGTAGGTATTTTGCATCACCAAAGTTTCCTATATGGTGAATACACCTCCAAAAAAAAGAAATCCATAAAAACCAAAAGAAAGAATAACAAAAAAATAAGAAAGAAAAAGAAATATAGAATACAAAAAAAAAAAAAAAAAAAAAAAACAGAATTTTACGCCTTTGCTCGCCTTTAAGTAAGTTGTTGTTTTACTAATATATACCGCCAACTGTAATACCTCAAACAAAATCATTCTTCCACCACCCTATCTCCCTTTATCCTTCAATAAACCTCAACAAGATCTATCAGGAAGTTTGGGATACAATCTAAGAATAGTTGTCATAATAGAGGTAGGTAGATATTGATTTTCCAAAAATAATGCTGTTGATGTAGCAGGGGATCGAGTATTGACAGCAATGGTAGTAGTAGTTGTAGTAGTTGTTGATAGGTGATAGTTATTCCCGGTAGGTGCCGTGACGTCGACCGAGTTGATATCCATAAGTTTTTATGACGTACACCCGCCAAATAATCGCACACGCTAAACGCAAAGTTAAACGCAGTATCCAAAACGCCGTTTCCTTCATGCTCTCTTCAATGTTCCTCCCCTTTACTTCCTCTCATCCTTCCCTCCTTCAATATCCAATCCCTAGTCCCCAGTTTCCATCCAACGCACACCTGCCATTGGAAGGAGTACTGCCCCCTAATAACTAGCCATCCTCCTCTGTCCTTTATCCCGAGTATCCCTGCCCATCCCTGTGGGGCTACCATCACTAAAGTTATCATCCCTTCCTCCTAATCCTCCTAATCCTCCCATACCTCCCATACCTCCCATTTCCGGCGGACCTTGTCCCCCAGCAGCACCAAACGTAAAGCTCTGGGTCCTCGTGAATTTAGTGTTGCGGCGGAAACGATGCATCTCCTTCTCACAAGTTCTCTTGTGGGCAGCATCATCCATTTCCACGTAGTTCTGGGGCTCGCAACGTTGTCGGTGTTGTGAGAAGAAGTTACTGTAGCCGCCTTCAAGGATGTAGATATCGGGATAGTGTAGCAGGGGATAGCGGTGCATGTTGAGCTGGCGATCGCGTTTACGGAGGTGGAGTGCCCTGAATAGGATTAGCGAGCCGATCAGATTAAGGGGTGACAGGATGTGGGGATGGATAAGGATAAGAATTAAGCTTACATCCGTGGTGCGCGGTGCGCACTGTACTCGCAATGGAATATGATCAACTTTTTAGTATCCGTTGGCTTAGTGAAAAACTTTTCCTCTAGGACATCAATGGTATTGACATTGATAGCCCCGGCAATATGTCCTCCTTCGTACTCATACTCAAAGCGACAGTCTACAATGAGGAATTCATCGTAATGCATTCGATACTTCTGATCAAGTACATCACAAAGAGTTGCCCTTGTAATTCTCCGTAGAGGGTCGTCTTTAATTGTGAATGACGGAAGGTAAGAGTTCTCGCCAGGGTCAGCAGGAGAGTCACTCGGTGCCTCAACAAGGGGGGCCAATGACAGAGGGCTGGGTACTAATGGCGCAGGCGTCATATCGATGTCCTTAGAATCGTTCTTGATGACGTCACCAATATTCTCATACATACTCAGCGCTCGTCGAATCTTGCCCTGCTTGCGGAGCAAGGTAGGACGGGACTGGCGGGAGACAGGTAGAGGGGATCCACCATCGTCGGCTCCAAGGTAATTTTGGGGCGGTGCTAGGAAGTTGTCGATTTTCTTTCCTTGGGGAGAGGCAGTCTCGAAAAGTTCTTCTAGCTTGATGGCGGGTGTCCCTGAGGGTGAAGGGGTGAATAATGGCCGGCTGGTTTTGGTAACGGCGTTGTTAGAAAACCGTGTACTCTTGCCGAGACCGAGCAATGAAGGACGGGATAGACCGGAAGCCTTCTTGGCAAGGTTTGGGCGACGCGGGATACTATTCAATGGCGACTCTGATGGAGGACTGCTATGGATACTTCCCATCATTCCGGAACTGCTACCACCGCTGCTGGGTGTGAGAGGAGTGGAACGCTGGAATCCGCCGGTGAAGTTCGCCTTTTGGCGAAGCGGCGAGACATCACTTATGTGATCCCCGAACGGTGAGGGGCCATTCCACGGGGTTCTACTCGTAAATGGGCTCTGTCCGAACGGTGATTGTCCCGATGACTGAGAAACGCATGGCGAATTTCCAAACGGAGACTGACTAAATGAACTCTGGCTCGCACATGGGCTGTTGACAAATGGGGATTGAGTAGCGAAAGAACTCTGGCTTGGAGCCGGAGAGTTGACAAACGGTGAATCGCCCGTAAAAGATGACCGACTAGGTGCTGGACTGTTGACAAACGGAGACTGAGTCGCGTAACTTGACTGACTTGCGCAAGGGGAAGCCGGGAATGGAGACTGCTGCTGTGAGAATGAGGGCTGGCTGCCGCAAGGCGATCCTACAAAGGGCGATGAGTTGACAAAAGGCGACGAAGCAACATAGGGGGTGTTGATGTTTGCTATTAGTCGAGAATGGTCAGCAACGTATCGCGGTTAACGTTCGGGGGACTGACAACGCTGATTCGTGACTACAGACGCGAATAATGATCGCCGAGGAGTTGGATTCACCGGTCTATGGTAACTGTCAGTACTCCACTTTACGGAACCGTTCACAACAACAAAGACAACGCACTGTCTGTCGATATGAAAATTATGCGACATTTCCGACGACAAATTTCCATTTGGATCTTCCTTGTTTCCTCCAAACAAATTCTCCTTCTGTGCCGACGCGTCCAATCTCGGACCAAACATATTTGAGTTTCCACGGTTTACTGACGGAGAATCGCTCCAAGCAGGACTCCTAAAAGAATGCGGTTGTAATGGCGATGAGAGTGTTGTTTCGACTTCCATTGTTGTGGTGGTGATCTCTACTCCAGCTTTTTTTTTTATCCCGACACAAAAATACACAACTCTTCTTTTGCAAACTGTTCAATTCCCCCTTTTTTCACCGTCCCTTGCGTTTGTCGTACGAATTTGTTGGTTGTCGGAATTATCGCGTGGTGATCATGAACTTCTTTCTCTTCTTTTGATTCGTCCCTTGATGTTGCCCCGTGTCGTTCCGTGACTCCTCGTCTTGTCAGTAAGTCGTGCGGCGTATGATTCTTTAATCGTGTCGTCGTTTTTATTTTTTTCGTCTTGAAACCCTCGAATTGTCGATTCTCGCGGAGTGCTGGCAGATGTCGCTGTCGCTTCGTCCGGTCTTTGAACCTTTTTTGGCAATTCTTCTGGCCGTCGGTTGGTTGTCAGTCTCCACTCTTCGGGTCTACAAGACGAAAGAATTGGGCCAGCTGTGTAGCTTAAGTATGGGTCCTTCGTTACTGCGGCGACAGCGCTTGGCAGAAAAGGTTGTGCATGGGGGATCCTTGTAGACTGTTTTGTGGATGGTGTGTAACTTTATACTCGAAAGAGAATAGGCGGGCAGGGAGGGGGGGAGGGGGGCGGCGAGGGAATGATGAACGGCGGCGAAGGTGTGGAATTGGATGTAGAAACTCTAGATATTGAATAGATCCATTTTGTTTCCCAATATCAAGCAAAATTACGATATAATAAAGTGGTGATATCTTCAATTTGTTGTTGATCTGGCTCACGGAACATTTCGGTGGACACCCACTAACATACAGCAAACCCTAGACGACGCGATGCAAAACAACACGAAACTCGTGACTGGTCGGATCCCCGATTTGTTTACGGCGGTTGCCATGGTTACAAGCCCACCGCCAACAACACCGCCGCCAACACCACCACCACCGCCAACAGAACAGCGGGGTTTCCTCCCTGGGTAGCTCGAAATAGGCATCTACTAGAGTTTGTCGGAAGTCCAGAAGAAAAGAGCCGGGCTGAAAAGCAATCACATAAAAGTTCATATATTCCAAACACCATGCACATATCAAACCAAACACAGCGTCAAAATATAAACTCTTTAAACTGAAAACAGCTGTGATGACATACAAGCTGTTGATCCCTTTGAAGATTACCCTTGAGACACTCTCTGCTACCGTCATTCGGATGTAACAGTCTTCCCTCTCCGTCTAACCTATTCTTGGCACTTAGCAGCAGCCTAGGGAATCAGTCCGGCCTGGTTAGATAGAGGACACTGGTGGACCTGAAGGATGGCCTCCGCACCTGACACCTGACACCTGCTCCTGTCATTGGAAATTGTAGATTGCAGGAACTGAAAGCCCATCAAACATAAACAAAGACATACCCAAGGCAACCAATGACAAGCCTGTATAATCAAACATAAACAGTGATTCTTCATGAAGCGTAGATTATGACGGAGAAACTTAAGGATGCCTGAGGTGCCTGAAATACCTGGAAGTTCGGCTAAGCACAGAGAATCGCCTAGAGAACTCCTCGGAATGGTGGGCAGATTTCTGAACGACCTTCCAGAAGTGCAATCCCTCTCACCCGGGCTTGGCTCGCTATCTCCATCAGGAAGACCAGGAGGAACGCCAATCATAGCCGCTTGGTACAGTGTATGCTCAGTCATGCATATGTAACGAAATTTCCTCAGGCTGTTTGAAACTTTGCGTACTCGTGCACCGAAAAGGCAGCATCAGCATCAGCATCATCTTCTTGTCTGTCTGTCCGGGGGCAATTCGATAACTTTTCAGCCGGTGCCTGGTGGAGAGCTGATGTGATGCGATGTGATGCGATGTGATGTACCTGGGTTGTGGGGAAACCAGGAAACAAGGAAACAAAATCGATGGCTGGGCTTCTTCTAGGTTCAGAAAATATCGCATATTTCAAAAACCCAACGCCGTATGCTCCTTACTCAATGCTGCACCAATCCTGAGTCGTTCTTCATCCCCTGATGCCCCAGTGACCCAGTCTCAAAGTAATCCTTCGACGTTCTGAAACGCGTTCAAAGATATGTATGCAAGATGTTCAAGATACCCAATCATCTATTACCATGATTGGCTTCTACTGGGTCTACCCGGTGTGGTTGATGACTGACTGATGACGCCTTCTTTGGGTTTGTGCACTTAAAAGTTAAAACCACGTTGGGTTTCGGGGGTTACCAAAATTTCTCTTACACCAGTGACCAACAGAGGAAGAACGACGCGACGCAAGGGTACTTTACGCGCTGTCACCTGATTTTGGGAAGATAGCGCACGGTGCCACAGATGGACGCGTCTGGTGACCAGTCACCAAACCAAGTAACCAACCATATCGGCGTTTAAACTTTTAGCCAGTTCTGGCCGGCTCGGTGATTCGGTGACTCGGTCTATCCACCTCCGCCCCCGAGCATATATTTTCGGTGACTGGTAACTTGCGACTGGCGACTGGAGACTGTAAAAGTCCGGTAAGAAATATGTATGTATTTCCCGACCTCTTTAAAACCCCAGCTAGCTGCTATGTATGTATATAAAAAACCAAAAGATATTTCGGCAAGTTATGTATTTATTTCTATCTTCCACTGTATCTTTCAAAGTAGACCAGTTAGAAGTTGAACTCAAAGTTAAACAGCCCAAAAAGTATGCCCGCCATACATACATCTCGCCCAACCGCAACATTCCGGTTCGTCGGTTTTTTATAACCTGCACCATCTGCACCTATTATTCGAAGCCGTGAAGCCGGCCGCGATCGCATACAAAATCAGGCCAGTAGGTAGTCGCCATCTCTGCTCTGCTCCTCTGCTCCTCTGCTCTGCCTTACCAACCTTACCAACCTACCAACCTACCAACCTATCAATGAAGAACCCGGGCCCTAGGCTCCATCTAAATCTCCATGTGGAATGCAGGAACGGGAATAGGAACAGGAACGGGAATGTAGATAGAACTCGTTGATCGACGCTGTTAAGGCTGCTGCCGATAAGAAAAAAGATGTCGAAAAGAAAAAAAGAAACAAGAAACGATTTAGATTGCCTTATAGACTCATAAACTCATACCACATAACCATTGCCTACAAATCTGCTTTTATCGATATAGTTGGATATCGTTATCACTGCCTATGTAGGGTGATGAGGATTGGAGACTGATGGTCGTGGCCGTGTTCGTGTTTGCTGGCCGATGATGGGTTTAAGCTTTAGGCTTGTATATGTACTCGTTTTTCGGCGCGATTGATGGCGGGGATTGTTGGCGGGGAATCGGGATTGACCAGCCAAGGCTCAAGCAGCCAGCGAAACTCGCCGGCGAGACCAGCGAAACCAGCCAGCGAAACATCATCCATCCAGCGAAACATCATCCATCCAACCAGTGAAACCAGTGTTTTGCCTATCGCTTATCGACAGCCATCATCATATAAATATGACAATCATCATCATCACCATATAATCATCATAAATATAACTATAATAAATATAACCATCATAAATATCACCAACCAGTACGAATAATTTCGAATGAATGAACGAATGAACGAATGAAATCCCATATACAGTGTCGGAAAAAGAAAAATAGGTGTCAGAAAAACAAAACAGGTACAGGTACTTTACTAGACCGTCACCCGTGGAACCTACACGTAACGCATCTAGAGTACCTAGATCTAGGATAGGGATAGGGAAATGAAAGGAAATTGTCACTAGCTACTGTCTACTATCTTAAACTTCATCAGACTGTAGAAATCTTAAGATATTTTATACGATGTGAAATTCCAAAGCAAGAATCAAGATGCTGGTGGGGAGGGGGGGGGGGGGGGGGGGTTTGTTCTTTTTGTTTCTGTAGTGGCTGGATCATAGTAATATATAACTTACGCCCTTTAATCGTGCTAGCCGTATATATGTATATATGTATGTATTCTGGTGTACTGAAACAATCGTTTATAACGTATAATTTCATTAATCTTCCACCAATCGTTAATCGGTCTTTCATTAGCGGCTAGCATTTTGTCGTTCTTGAATCAGCTTTTAGTTGTTTACTTGTATACCATTGATATATATATAGTTACACCTAGATTCTTATAGCAGAAAACTTATCTGTATATGGTATACGATTCTAAGCCGTTAGGATCCGGGGTTCGGGGTTCGGGGTTCGGTGTGGGGATTATGGATTGTGGACTGTGGATTATGGATATAAATCTTACAGTACATAGTAATGAATTCTCGATTGGTGATAGGACTAAGGATGTTGTACGATGTATGAATCACATTATGAGGTTTTTTTTGAAGGGTGATATGAAAATTTGAAAGGTAATGTACTTAGTACACTAGGTTATCAAATTTTGTTATTGGTATGGGTGTTGGTCGTTGTAGTTGTAGTTGTATTTGTATTTGTATTTGAATTTGAATTTTGAAATATCGGGATATTGGTGCGATAATGGATTTTTTTTGCTAAGGAAAACTGCTTTGGGGCAGATTTAGATTCTGGGGTGTTGTTATACAATACACTGAACTTATCTTAAAAAAAAACTCCTAAATGAAAGAAGCAGGGAGTTGAAAAAGTTAAGAATATATCAGTTGAGGCTAGAAAATTTACCAGTATATTGACTTCTGCTACTAAAGCCAAACTTTGAATTTCCAGGGAAAAATTAATTTTCCAAATTCCAAATTCCCGGTTTAGAACCGGTAACCCGTTACCCGTTACCTAGAACCTATGCCCCTGAGCAGAACCCGTACAGTACAATAGTCCAAGTCACAGCCGGTAGCGTGTATATCAATCTTTACCTCTGTTCAAGTGCGCCTAAGGCCGTAGTGCCTAGATGGAGGGTGGAGTCTGTGTGCAGGCTATAAGCCTTGCTTGTTCGTTAGTCGATAGCTCTTCACTCACAATAACATCACATGTTTCCACCTCCACTTTTCACGTCCGCGCTCACTCTCTTCTCTCGTGACCTTCGACAACCTCAAAAAGGGATTATATGATCATTCTAATGCCCAGTTACTTGAAGCGATGAAGCGATGAAGTGGGAAACGAACTCGGAAAGAATAGCTGGCTATGTAAGGGAACCGCTGGAACCTGGTTGGTATGAGATGCTACGACTCTACGAGTATATACATAGGTACGCCCTGTCATTACGCCCCGTCATCATAGTCTACATCCTATATTCGCTATCATTACACACCGTATTCCATATTCCTTTCTTCCTTTTTTTCTTCTTCTTATTTTCACTCTCCCGTCCCTTCTTCCCGTCCCCCGTTCCCTATCCCTTCCCGCTCTTTCTTTCTTTTATTGCTTTTCAACACAATCCGACTGTACTGAGACATGTCTGTATCCTATCCGTCATCATACATACATACCTTAAATACTTCATTCTTAACGAGCTATATAACGAACCAGGCAACCATCAACGAATCAATCAACGAACCAATTAACCAGGCAACAAGGCAACCAACTATGTAACCATACATCTTATCAACGAACCAAATAACGTACCAAATAACGAACCAAATAACGAACCAACGAACTAATCACTAACCACGCAACGAGCTATATAACTAACCAGGTAACTAAGCAGGCAATCAACTAACGAATAAACGAACTAATCACTAGCTACCAGCGGAGATGGTATGTACATATATGCGGCCTGGCGCGTGGCCGATGATGATGATGATGGTGATGATGATGTGTACCGGGCGGGGTATGGAGGTATGCACTGTGGATGGCTGCTGATGGGTTACCGACGGGGTGATGACAGGTTACGGAGGGGTTACGGAGGGGTTACGGAGGGGATTGATTGGATATGATTGGGATGCCGGGGAACTGAGGAGTGCTATAATTATGGTTACGGGGTGTTATGGTTATGAGGCACCGATTCAAGAGGTATGAAGGAAAAGGCATCAACAGCATCATCATATTCTGATCTATGATAGATATACATATCAACGAGACAAGTTAGATGAGTACGTGGTTATTCCTAGGAACCCTAGGCACCCGAAAACCCTGGGAGCCCCGAAAACCCTGGGAGCCCTGAGAATCCCGGGAGCCCTGCAGATCAATTGTACATTTCCGCACCTACGCAGCATCACGGACCGGCACCTATACATCTCCGCACTTCTGGATGCTACGCAGCTACGCGAAGCGGCGGCTGATTCTCACTGCTGTTATTTGTATCATCCCCGGTACGCCCACATCACAGACAATCCAAGCGAAGCTTCAGACAACATTCCGAGCTCGGTATGTATGTAGTGTTACGGGAGCGGGGTGTTGGGTTTAGGTCATGAGTCTTATGTCTGCGTCTACGTATGTATGTATGTACTACTGCATCGTACCGGCTGCACCGCTGGCTAGGTCATGTGGGCGACCGACCGTCTGTAACGTTGCATCTGATGTCTGTTGCGTGCTGCGTCGGTTGTTGTGGTTGGTTGGTGGTTGTGAGGTATGGATGGTTGCTGTGGATGGTTGCTGTGGATGGTTGCTATGGATGGTTGCTATGGATGGTGTCGGGGTATTTATTGATTTATTTATTTCGGTTTGTTTATTTTTGTTTTTGTTTTTGACTTGCGATTTTCTGATTCGCTGATTCGCTACTAACTACGGCTAATTCGCGATTTTCTGATTCGCTGGCAACGGTGGGGTGATGAGGTGCTGGTGGGGTGCCTATACATAGTGCTATGTATCCGCGAAGTAAGGTGTGGTGACGCTGTGGGCTGTGGGTTGTGGTGTTGTCATCGATGATCATGGTGTGAAGGTGCGGGGTTGTTATGGTGTGGTGTGGGTGGGATGTAAATAAACAACATAAACAACACAAGCGAGCAACATAAACAGAAGTACATACATGAAAGTAAAAGTAAATAAATAAACAAAAGTAACCCCGCACCACGTACCACGTACCACGAACTACTCAGACAGCGGAAAGTAAATAGAAACAAAATAAACAACAACGCGACGTAACGCGATGTCATGTGATATTTAACCCCGCACCCCGCGGCGGGCGGCGTGCAATGATCGGATGCACGCTATGAAATTTGCATACAGCAAAAACACGACCGTAACCCCAGAAGTTTCCTGGGAAATGAGGAGGATTTGAGAGCTCTGTCATAGAAAATTCTAAGCATAATTTTAAGAAATATTTGGCGGTTCATAGAAGGCGGTTATTTTGGTATTTGTAGTTGTATGAGAACACAAAAGTTCGGTGCAGTGATATACAAGCGAAATGCCGGACGTAGCCTTGTGATATCCTCCAAAGTCTTTTACATACATCAAAGAACATAGATACATATGTATCTTCACATCCAAACAAACGGCCTTAGAGCACCTTTCGCTTAGGTAGCCCTATATGCATAAAACACATACAAAATTCAACTTCCCCTTCCCCCTAGCTTCTGCCTTGCTCATAACGTTAACCTCCTCCCCCATATGTCACCAACAACGAAGTCCAGCTCAGCTCAGCCCAGTCCAGCTCAGTCCAGTCCAACTCAGTTTTTAGCCCATGCACCTGGAAGAAAATCCATACATACCGATTTCTCCATGATGAAATGATGAAATGATGCTAAAATCACCAGGGTCAAGCTTCAGGAGGAACTAACCATGGTTCTTGGAGTTTTGGACAAGGGTGGGGGACCATCTATCCTTACATGCTATGGGAACGAATGCTTTCACACGCTTTTCGCACGCTTTTCGCACATGCATCACGGTTCAGGAATATAGGAACATAGGTGCATGGGAAATGTTTTTTCGGTGCTGGAAGTTTTCTTTTGGGATGGAGTTTGGTGAAAATTTTACCCCCCCCCCCCCCACTTCTGCGTGATGGGCAAGATACATTTTTCCATGGGATTTTTGGGAAATTGTTTCTATTGAACGGTATGATAAAGAAATTTGAATGGAAATTTGAATTGCTAATGAATAAATAAACTATTTGCATGACAGAAGAACTTCCGAATAAAGTAACAGAAGCACTGGGAGTTCCGAGAAAATAAAATACATAACGAATCCCCGAATCCCCGATAAAAGTCAAAAGTGGAAAGTTCAGGTGGCGAAAATAAAGTTCTCCTATATATGTACTTGATTCATCCTGCATTGCAATTCGCACGAAAACTTGATGTGAAGGACTAGACTACTTATCGGAGGATGAAATGAGGCGAGAACCTGGAGAACTTAAAGAACCCAGTTGTCCAGGAGCCCAGCAATCCAGCAACCCAGAAACCCAAGCAGCCCTATAGTATCAGTGAGCCAAAGTTACTGTAACTCGTACCTTATACGTAACCTGTATTCCATACTCACTTCCAGACTTTCCAAATATCAATGAACCTTCCCTTACAGAATATCCTGTAATCACATCACAGGCCACAAGAAACATCGCTTCCAAACAAGGTGCAGAAAACACAAACTAGAACCCCCCCCCCCCCGCCTCTGCTACAGCAGTAGCTAGCAAGGTCTGGATCCAGAAAGCCTAGAAAATCTTGAAAAAAAAGTCTGCAAGTTGGGGAATTATATGCATGACATATGCATGACATATATCGTGAAACATTAGCTTGGTTTGTTTCATGGATTTTGTACGGGGGTATTGAGGTGATGGAGGATTCCTGCTCATACTGTATCTATGTATCTCATCGCTGGTTTTTTAGTTTTTTTTTTTTTTTTTTTTTTTTCGATGAGCTACAAGCGAAGAGTGCCAGCTGAAGACTGGAGTAGTATGATGGTTGCCCTCCTTATCTATACTAGATATCATCAGACCTGATTTGCCCCCTCAGGCTTCTCATAGACCCCCCGAACCTCCCAGGTAGTCTGGTAGCTTCATTCATTATCGTGTATCAGATCTTACAGGGTTTTTGTACTGTGGGATCATGTAATATCACTCGAAGATGGTAGGGTTTTTACATGATATGATGCCTAGTAGACGGGTGACGCGGACGGGTTTTAATCATTGATTAGATTTAAATTCTGGTTTTTTTGTGGTTTGCAATTTGGCGATAATCATACGTGGTAACCAGACTGTGTGCCATTTGCTGTTCGCTGTTCGCTGTTCGCTGGTTGAGGTTGTGGAGGTGATTTCATGGGAGTATGGTGGGGATTTGTAGGTTGGTGTATATTACGGTAAATCCCTTAGTAATAAGCCGAGGATTGGTGTAGTTATTTAGCTACTGTAATAATGAAGTTGATTTGCTGCATAAAATTTATCGAGATTCGATTTTGATTACTAACGGCAGTCATGTAGTTTGCATGGTGATTTTTCGTGATTGAGTGCGAAGTCATGACTCGGAATGGTCGATTTGTAAGCAGGCTGCAGAAAATCAGTTCATCCGAGTTGGACTTCACTATGTCACAGTTGGCTTCCCTGTCCAGATTTTTGAACTTACGAAATTACTGCTCCTATGCCGCTCGATGGTCTTGGACATACGTAATTGCTTGATTCTTACGAGGAGTTACTGAAGCCCCACATGCCTGTTCCACACAACCTCGATTATAAAATTTGGCAGTTACAATTCTCAGACTCATGCGATTGAACAGTCCTTATAGACGCCTAGTGATCTTGACAAATGTACATTCTTTAATAATATACATAGTGGTTTCATAAATTTCCACTTTCTGTATCGTAACAAGTAATCTTCCCCCTGTTTATTCATTTCTCTTTTCGCTTTTGGGTATCCAATGAGTTGCACTCTAATCGCGGATTGAATCGCTTAGTCCCAACTATTGTCATTAGTTAGCTTGATTCTTCGGGTCTTCAGAGCTTGGTAGATAAGTAGTAGGGCATACCCAGTGGTCTTGGTTCTGGTGATGTCGCCCTTGTTACCAGTCTGTCTTCCGCTCTTTCCTCCCTCAACTACCAACCGGTCGTTCTGGAAAAATTGGGAAACCATGGTTTGTCTCTGTTATGGTGTCAGCACCCGTCCCTGCTGTAGCTCTGTCCCACCCTCGCAGCTTACTCTGCCCCGGCTGTTTCGTGGCACCCCCGGTACCTCGGCGTCTATCGCTTCGCAGGATTTGCTCGGGTGTACCATTGCAGTCATAGCCGGGAGAGTAGCGAAGCAATATCGAGCGGCGGGGAAGACTCGACTCAACGCACCTGCAACATTCTCAAGTCCTTCTGCCCCTTGGCCAAAAGCTCCTTGATGCGCTCGACGTCGGTGACTTTCTGGTGCTCTCTGAATGCATCGCGTGTTCTGCGCTTTGCGTATTCACGGAAGTTGTATGCGGCGAAGCGGTTAGAGAAGCGGAGGAGGCTACGGTACTGCTTTCAAGTTAGCCATAGGTCGCGCAATTTTATACCGCGGTTCCGATGAGAGGATAAGAAAGGGTAATGGGACAGGGGAACTGGACATACTGACCAAGGTCCGCGCGGAAGTTGCTGTGTCGGCCATATTTGTGTTTGTTCGTGTCGGAGGAGGCGTAAAGCGTGCGATGTCGCCCCGGAGTTCTTTAGGGTGAATTAACCGGCGCCGAGACTTCTGACGTCGTTACACCAACGTGAGTAACTAGCGATCTCTGCTCTCTGCGGCCTGCGCGACACGAGACCTTTCGGAAACTTTGGGATCCGACAATTACTACCTCTTCAACAATTGTCGACAAACGACACTGTTGACAAGATGCTTTCCACACTCGCGCGTCGTCCCCTCGGACGTATCGCTATTGCCAGACCAGTATACCAGATAATCCAATCCCGCAACACGAACAGCCTCCCAGCTTCCCACACCGACCTAGGCACCCCCAAAAACATCAAGTCAGTCGCTATTCTCGGTTCATTTCACTCCTCCGTGCGAGTCATTTCTCGCCATACTAACCATTTCAATTACAGGTGGTGGTATAACCGGACTTTCGGCGGCTTGGTACTTGAGTAGACTTGCGCCAGATGTGCCGATTACGCTTTACGAGTCGAGTAATAGATTGGGAGGTTGGCTGAGGACAAAACGGGTCAAATATGATGGTGGAAGTGTTGTGTTTGAGACGGGCCCGAGGACACTGAGAGCTAACTCGGTGGCGGCAATGGTGACGCTGGACATGGTATGCACTCTAAATTATTTCAGTTACTTCAATTGCTTCCAGTTCTGCCGGTCCTATAGGTGTTTATGAACGGGTGCTAACTGAAATGATAGATTCGCCAGTTACAACTCGAAGACCAGCTCAACATCGTCCACAAAGAAGACCCTTCAGCCAAAAACCGCTTCATCTACCTCAATAACAAGCTCAACAAAGTCCCCAACAGCGTCACTGGAATGTTATTTGGTGTCCTCACCAATCCTGTCCTAAAGGGTCTCGTCCCTGGTGTTCTTGCAGAACACACTCGCGAACAGCGCCCCAAAGAAGCCATCGACGAGAGCGTTGGTTCCTTCATTGCCCGTCGTCTGAACGATAACGTAGCCGATAACCTGGTCTCCTCAGTCTTTCACGGCATTTACGCTGGGGATATCGATAAACTTTCTGCTCGCTCCCTCTTACCGAAACAATGGCGTCTAGAAGGAAAATATGGATCGATCACAAAAGGCCTGCTGAAGAACAACAAAGAGCAACCTTTTGAGGATACAGCGTTGCGGTTCGAGATGCAGCAGGTGGACGAAAATGCGGAATTGATTAAGGCAATGCAAAATGCATCGGTATTTACCTTCAAAGACGGTATCGAGACTTTGAGCAATGCATTAGTGGAGGACCTCATGAGGAGCCCAATGGTAGAGATCAGACTGAACGACCCGGTAGAGAAACTGGTGTACAACTGGAAGGATAGCGAATACCCTCTCGCCATCGACAACCATTCGTATTCCCACGTCCTCTCGACCTTATTAGGACCTGTCACCAACTCCATGCTACCGAAACACGCACAAACTCATGAGTTGGGTGACGTCGAAGCTACCAACGTCGTCGTCGTTAACCTCTTCTACAAAACCCCCAATCTCGTACCCAAGGGCTTTGGTTACTTGCTGCCTAAATCCGTCCCTGAAGAAGCCAACCCCCACCGTGCTCTCGGTGTCATCTTCGACTCCCTGGCAGAAGGAGAAAGCGGAACTAAGCTCACAGTGATGATGGGTGGTCATTGGTGGTCCCACATCCACCCCAGCAAATACCCCAATGACATCGAACTTACCCTGATGGCACGAGACACATTACGCATGCACCTTGGAATCCACGAAATTCCTGTTGCGAGCTACTGTGCAGTTAACAAGAACTGTATTCCGCAATATCATATGGGACATGAATATAAGATGGCAACGGTTCACAAGAGCTTGAAGAGGAATTTCCATGGAAGGATTGCTGTTGCTGGACCCACGTATGCTGGAGTAGGTGTCCATGATTGTATCAGAAGCGCTAGGGCGACGATTAATGGGTGGCTTGAGAATAATGGCGAGTTCACTGGATTGGAACGCCAGATGAGGGATGATTGGGTTGATATTAGTAAATTCGATATGACCAAGGAGGAGAACCAACCCACTGAGGAGGAGATTGAGTGGGTGAATGAACAGAGAAATAGGAAGTAGAGGGGAATTGACCCGTGGATGAAGGTGGGGGGAGGTGGGGGGTAGGAGCTGATGTGTGATGGAGAGGATTACACCCCGAGTGGAGAGATGTAAACAAAAAGCTTGTGTAGAAGCAAATCCAAAAGGAAAAGGATAACGAGTAAAAAAAAACTTAGGAGGCTGATATTATACTACTCAATGATTACTCTATTTACGCACAACTGCTTCGAAAGCAGCAAATTTTGACTCAAATCTCAGTTGATGTGCTTATCTCAAAACCGCGTGTTTCCATGTTTTTATGTTCGCAATCCTCAAACTTATGCCACAGAATTTCGCTGCCCCTGTTCTGTCGCATAATGCACGGCACAAGCCAAGCCACTCCCTTGTTAGGGCTCAGGGTAATTTACCCCTTGTCACAACCGATCGCGGCGGTAATGAATAAAAAACAAGAAGCCACTACCTAGCGATGACGGCTCTCGAAATTCACACTATTCCAGGCTCTTTCTATGGTTGCTGAACTTAGATACTTATTCAGCAAATCGTCATATGTATCTCTAGCTATGTAATGATTAGCTACACGCCGACAATATAGACCTGTCCCACTAGAATACGTCACAATCTTAAGGTTGGAAAAATTCAAGAAATTCAAATCAAATCAACCTGTCCCATTGGAGTACTGAGCTGTGGTTGTACAATACACATATGCATGTGGCCATGAGAAAATGTTTTAAAAGCGTTCCACTACAGCACTAGAAAGGGTTTATAAGGTTTCAATCGAAGAGTGGTATGATCTGATCCCAGTGTTGATCTTGGATGGTTGGAGATATTTGTCATTATATGTACGACCTGGTATAGATATTAAAAAGAAACAGTTATTCTAACAAAAAAAAAACTATTTCAATGGAAAAAAGAATATACTCGATTATATTCCATGTTAGCAATGAATCCGAAAAGGGGGGGATAGCATCTTGATGACTCCAAAAAGGATATTATTGCACCTCACTATAACCCAGAATTGTCTTTTCCATAATAGACCTAATCAATCTTGAACCAACTTAAAGCTACATACATTCCCGTGTTAGAATAACCCTTCTGTGCCACTCTGAACCTACCCCCAATCCATGAAAGCCATTATTTTGAATCTCTTCCATTTGATTCGCTCTCCTTATATTAATCACGGATCCTTCCCTATCATCCTGCTATTAAACCATTACAATTCACACTATCAACAACACGCAATATCACAACAATACGCAATATCATCTTCTATCTTTCACAAAACTTATGATACACCACTCTCTTCACAACCCATACCGCATCAATATGTCACCCAACACCACGATAAGTGAACATACTATTTCCTCGGCTGACAAAAACTGTCAAAATATTCCCGGGAAAGATAGTTGGAAGATGAGATTATGCAGAAAAGGGAACAAAAAGAAGGGTGCGGCAGCGAAGGTGAAAGATGCCGATAAAAAGAAGAAGAAGAAGAAGGAAGTGAAAATCAAGGAAACTTTAGCAGTGGAGGTCCAAAGCAGAAAAGATACTGGGAATGCTATCTTAATGGCCAATGGGATGGCTTCTGGCTTTCTGTAAGTGGGAATGGGCAAGAACAAAAGGGATCCCAGGGATGAAGAAGATTTGGGTCATGATATGGTGGATGGTGGTGGATAATAGATATTGTATTTTTTTCAGTAGAGGATAGGGAGAAATATAAGGATTTTCGGGAAATTGTAGAATTGTGGTGGGGAAATGCAGTAGGCATCGGGGTGAGAATATGTATCTGTGAATATGTGAATGGCAACGGGGGTGCAGAGTCTACAGCGTAGCGAGATAAGGAAGTTCATTCCTGTCATGAGCAATGAAGCTAGAGGAGTGTTTTCGGCAAAAAAGAAGAATTACTATGATAGATAAATACTCCCGAATGAGTAAGGAGCCTCGAAAATCACTAGAATGCACTGGAAAAAGATACGCTAAGGTACGAAATACGGATGGTTTTTGTCACGGATCGTCCCTAGGAAGAGAGGGAGACCCAGGAAAATAAGAGAATAAAGGGAAGAGGAGGAAGATAGTAGTAGCGGGTAGGGATTCGATTGCGCTGTGTTGGTAGGGAACGGGACGGAAGGAAGGAAAGGGAGAATGGATGGATGGATGGATGGATGGACTCGAGGAACGGAAGAGAAACTAGATTGGAGGAATAAACGGGTCGGGGAGATGAGCGGAGGAAGTGAGGGATATCTCGGGGAGAAGGTCGGGCTGAGAGGGATGGAAAGATGCATGGGGAATCGGGGAGAAGCACGGGGGTTATGTCTGAAGGAAATCGGAGAAATTTAGTGGAGGAACTTTGTATTTAAAGGAGAAGATGCCGCCGAATAGAGTAGTTCCTCACTCAACGTCTTGTATTCTACTCTCACAGTCTAATACAGAAGTCGTCGACTCCTTGTCTCATCTTCCCCGTCCTGCCTAGGAGTGTATCATCGTCGATCACTCGTCCCGTCTCAACTCCTCTCCAGAGCGAGTTCCCTGTTCCAGTCTCTTGCCCAGCACCACGTTACGGTTTTCTACCTGGTTCTCATCTACATCCAACAAAAATTGCGTCACTGCTACAGGTAAAAGGCACTGAAGAAATATCCCTAGTGCTACGGAGAATTCTGGCTTTATGAAAATCAGAGGCAGTGGATACTCCATACTGTAAGTTATCGTATAATATTTCTCGCTCTGTGATCATCAGCTATAAACTAGACAGGCAGCAGGCTTGACTCACTGGAAACACCGAACAATGATTATTTATTCACATATGCAGGCATGATCCAATGAATAAAATGGGGATGGTAGTTACAACTTGATTTCTGTTGCAGATAGAGAGAAATATACCGGTTTCCTCAAAACAATAAAAACAGCGACGGCAAACAATAGCGTGATAATCGCATGACAATCAGTGACTATAAATATCCGCCTAACACAGCAAGAAACACCACCACAAGAAACCACAAGAAACCACAAGAAACCCCAAGAACAAACAAGACACCACAACTATTTCATTACCTAGATAAACAACAACCCACGTCTCCTCAGCCTGCACCATAAAAGCAAACCCCAAACAAATCCCCAAACAAATCCCCAATTCCGCACCCCAAACCAATCTCTCATACCAAATCCCCATTCAACAACCCAACCCTTCAATCATCAAGCATCAACCCTCTCATAATCACTCCCATCTCTTTTTTTCGGGTAGATGATACCGCATATAAGACCTGGTACTACAACATCCAGTACTATGCACACGAGTGATCGCCAGTGATACACAGTCAATAATTCTCATCACGGAGTTTACAGCGGCCATTGGATTGGTAGCGGTAAAGGTTCGTCAAGCGCGGCTGGTAGGGTAGGGTATGGGTACGTTGATTCATGTTTACGGAAATTTAGTAATGATCAGATCATAAATAGTTTCGGGTAGCAGCCCTGGTTGGTGTTGTAGACAAAAAGCGGAGTTTTCTTGACTCAGCAAAGCCATCGTAGATTATAAAGTCGGAAGAGCATTTTCATTTTTATGGACCCCGCATGGAAGTTAAGTGGGCTAAGTCGAGGGTTTAGTCGACTGTCTTCTGTCTTCTGTCTTCTGTCTTCTGTCTACGGTTCCTGTACCTTGCACTGGATTTTGTTCTTCCGTAAATAAAAAAAAAAAGAAAAGGTATCCCATAAAATTTTCGCCATCCACATAGCCTAAAGCCTAAACCGGGTATTCACAGAAAAACAAAACAAAACACACACTACCCAAAGAACGATAGTACATATGTATGTAGTAACAATTCGGACATTCTACTTTCACAAAAAACACCTTGTTACAATAAAATATAAAAATGGTACTTTTTTTGACTTTCGGAACTTGCTTGCAAAACACACATTCCTATCGATATCATAAAAATGGGGAGGACGGGGTGGGGGAAAAAAAAAGACAGAGAGAAAAAAAGAAAAAAAAAAAACAAAAGTAAAACAAAATTCCACCGAAAACTACTGGTTAAGTCTGCATCAATTCATAACATTCAGGTATCCCAATCTCCTTCCCATACACCAATACAAAAAGAAAAAACTTATTCACCCCTTAATCCCATTCCTATCCCTTCCTCTCCCATCTCCCCTCCCATCCCCTAAGCACCGCTTAATAGACTGTACTCTCTCCATCCGTCAAATCATGTACGACCCTAATTGTCTGCTGTGGTGGCGGTGGGGGCGGGGTAGCAGTTCCATCCTGCTTCTCCTCCTCATCTCCCTCAGGCACTGGGCCTCTCTGTACCACACTACCTCTCTTCAATCCCGTTCCTCTTCTTCCGCTTACAACGCTTCGTCTCTTCAAACTGCCAGAGGCGGACCTATCCAACTCTGGGAGCGCAGCAACGGGCGATGCAACGGCCGGTGATTCCGCCGCCTTAACTGGACTGGTTACTGACTCATCATCAACGGTTGACTGTTGCTGTTGCTGGGAAGCAGCCTTGACGAGACGTTGCTGCAACTCCTGGAACTCAGCAAGTTCATTCTTCTCCTTCTCCTCGATTTCCTTTGATGCACGCTGGCCTGGTACCTCAAGGGTCATAGAGTCGGTACTATTCCTGATCTGGGAATTTCTAGGAGAGTTGTTTGCGGATGTAACAACCGGGAATCTCATTCCTCTAGCTCCACCACCAGAACCTGCAGATCCTCGGGAAACAGGGTTAGGAGAAGGTTCTCTTGAGCGGGCCTTGGATTTTTCGATCAAGTCCCGTTTCCTCTGCATTTCATGGATTCGGCGCTCGGATTCGTCGGTCTCGAGGAAACTATCCCCGCGAGGACGTCCCTTTCCTTTGCTGGAGGCACGCTTCAATGCGCCGAAGATGGCTTCTTTGTACTGGAAGAGATCCCGAATGAGGCGGTAGCTGTGGCGCTCATTGAGGGTTAAGCTAGATTCGGTCTTGGGGCGAAGGATACAGTGGGTGAGGGACTGGGCGAGCTGGTGGATAAACGCCTCGGGGGCGCTGTTGGTATCAATGAAGCGAGTGAAGTGAGTAGTTAATGCGTCCAAGGTGGCAATGTTGGTAAGAGGTAGGGTTCCGAGAGTGTTTTGAATAATAGTCAAGCGATCATCTTCAGAGCCTTCTCCACCGTGGGTGCTGTAGACGGTTTTAATGATTTCGTATTTCTGGGACGTAACCAGAGAATCCGGAAGTTCGAGGAGGTAAAGTTTCAACAATGAGGCAACAATCGGGACATCATATTCAGAGAGGACTTCCTTGGAGGGGGCTTTTCCGTTGTTTACTGCGTTACGGAGCTTGTGGGTGGCTTGCAGAGGGACGTCGACCATCCAGATAGCCCGGCGAACTTCGTCGCCTTCTAGGTAGGGGTATTGTTCATCCAAGTGCTGGAGGATTGTGGTAATAATAATGGGCACACGCTTGCGGTCGGCGCGAGCACGGGCCTCGAGGTCAATTCCGAAGGTTTGCTCTAGAAGCACAATTAGTCATCATTCACTTCCCTACGTCATGTATCACCGAACTTACCATCGGGAGAGTTGTAGTAGCTCTCATAAATGATAACCTTAGGAACGAAAGAACCCGTTCTGTAATTCTCAATCAAGTACCGGAGATCGGTAGCTGGGAGAACAGACTCCTGGTGAATCGCAATAGCATCCATAGACTTCTGTAGACTTGGGATGAGATCCTTGACGGCAGCTGAGTAATCAAGAATGACCGACTTGATCGCCTTGATACGGTCGACCTCGCAGCGCTCCATGAATTTGAGATGCTCCATAATCGCCTCTTCTAGGTGACAGCGCATAGCGTCTAACTGGCGGACACCGGCCTTGTACCGCGCATCACTCTCCTTGGCCTCTCGTCGTACTTTCTGGTTGGGAGTCTCACCAGGGTGCTGGTTGGTGAAGAGGTTTCCGACATAGTCCCCAATTGTCGGGCTGCTGTTGGAATCCTGGGATCCATTGGTCTGCATAGTAGTCGTTCTTCTCAAAAGCGAAGTTGCAACTCCGGTGCTGGGCTTGGGGGTGACTCCCGCCCACTGGAAAGCCTTAGGCTTGAACTGGTAGCTAAACCTTGAGCTGTTGGAGAAGGTGTTTCCGACTTGTCCGACCAATCTCAAGAATCCGTTTCCAACCAAGTCCTGCCCAATACGCTCAGCGTATGCCACCGATGAGGCGGGCCAGTTCTTCATGATCCATGCAGTAAGGATCTCTCCGGTTGCTACGTTAGGATACGTTCCCAAGAATGCGACTTTAACTTCGCCGAGAGGAATCTCAGCAAGCATCTCGGCGAGCCTTGTTCGGACAATAGAGGGCTGAACAAAGTCGTCTCCAAGCTCCAGGGGCTCCTGTTCCTCATCATCCTTCTCCTGGTCTCCAACAAGCTTGATCACGGGGGTGATCAACGTGCCTCCGGAGGTTCCAGTAGGCGACTCAGTAGCAACGGGCTGTGGTACAGCAATGAACTTAGTCTCCTCCTCCATATCTTCAACAAGACGGCACTTGTTGAAGTATTGTGATCTGAGCTTCTTGACAATATCATGTTGCTTGTCGTAACCTTTTACGAGGTCTAAAAGCTCCTCGTGAGAGTTATTAACTCGGTCTGCGTGCTCTTCGCACCATTTCGAAAATGGGGTAACGACGAGGTTCCGAATGTTTTTGGCGGCGAGGCTATGTGCATTTCCTGATGCGGCCATCTCGTTGCTCCATGCTTCATATGCCTATGACATGTCAGCATCAGATCCTAGCTATTGGAAGCGCCCGAGGCCCCCGAGCATCGCGAGCACAGCGCAAAAGCTGTTATTCGGGAGTTTTGGCATCGCAATACACACCAGCCTAGCTGTAGCTCCATCATCTCTTGCAAATCCTCCCAATTTGTCGCTGGTAGCAGGAATCGCGACTAGCTTCTGAGCATATAATTCTTCTGCTTCGGCTCGTAAACGTGCTACTGTTAGGACCTGCTGGTTCTCGACGATTCCTTGTTGAAGTTTGTTGAAGAGGACTCCAAGACCTATTTTACCTTACTGTTAGCGACTGCTGCCTAAAGTCTAACCCGCCGGCCGCCACCCAGTGCTCGCCCATGCTCACTGCTCACTGCTCACTGGACTTCCTCTCATCCCGATAAGATAGCGGAGGTAAAGAGATGGAACCAGAGAAGTGCAACTGAGGTACCAGCGCGACGCGATCATAGAATGGAAGAGCAAAACTTACCTCCAGCGTAATCGCCCGACCAGAAGGAATCTGCGAAGCCGGGCATGGTGGTGATCAGTCAGCGACTGGTAGCTTCGTTGGTGTTGAGTTGGTGCGGGGCTGATATGTCGTAGACTTTTGCTCCTATATCACAGTCTGGTGATTTGGTTTCTTCTTCTGCTGCTGCTTCGTCGTCTTCGTGAAGAGGTGTCGAGGTATCGTCTGTGTTTCGGTCGGCGGTTTGTGGTGGGATGATAGCCTTTAGATGGCTGAGTGGTGTCCCTGTGAGTGGAATAGCGGGAAATGAATGTCGCCAAGTGAGGGAGGTGCAGGGTTTCAGCCTCAGCTCGGGTTGGGATGGTTCTAGTCTGTCTATATTTTGTAGAGAAGAGAAGAAAAACACAAGTTGAGATGATGGAGTTCTGGTTTTGATTTTGAAATCGCAAAACTCTTTCTATTCGCTTTGTTCTTTCCATTCGCTACACGCTCCCGATCACGGGCTGTCGCAAGGGCTTTACTTCCCGCTCAAGCCTGCGAGGTCAAGGTCTACGAGGTCTGCGAGAAGCCGTGGCATACATTATGCCAGCGGATAACCTTTCTCTCTCTCTTCCGGTAAGCAGAGCACGAAGCACCGCGATAAGAAAATTCCCTCTTCTATTCCATTCTAATACTCATCTGGATGTGTATTATTCCTTCAGCATCATTTACTGTGGACTATTCTGAACAAACAACTCCCGATGCCATCTTCTCGTGATGCCGTCCCCTCGTGGCAGGGCTGAAGGACGATGGACTCTCCTCGAGTTTCACAAGAGCTCCTAAAAATAACCCGCCCCTCACTAGGGCAGTACGCGTCCCAGCTGTACATACCGGATCCCCTCACACTCGTTTCTCACCATGACATGCCCAGGTTACCAGCCCCCTTTCTGTACCGTCCCCCAAGAACCTCTCCCCCAGTGACTGAAACCATATCAACCGTTACGCTTGTGTCCATCGCATCCCATCTCCCCGGCACCCTCCCGATCCTGTTCCGGGTTACAGCTGTAGCAAAAGTTTGGACCTGGCAGAACTGCCGCTAGAGAGGTGCCGTCCACCTCCCACTTGGAGAGCTTGCCAGGTTCTTCAATCCTAAGCGATTCTTGGCATAACTAGAGTGTATTTAGACGTCGCGATGTTACCCTACTGTGATGATGCACACGGCCCGCTGCGGGGCAGGAGCACGCATAGAGTAGTGAGTCAGCGCTATGATGTTTTTGGACCGAATGCAGTGACGTGCGAACGAGCATATCCGACTCATCCGGCGTAGTTTTGGCTGTTCTTCATTGGGCGAGGTGTGAAAAAGCTTTTCACGGCACCAAAAAATCGAAACCGATGGCTGAGCCCTGAAGAGAGATGGGGGATGAGCCGGAAATTTTGACAGCCGGCTCTGACGCGTTGTGTTCCTGAGCAGAGTGTAGATCTTCAGTAGAGTTTGTGACGCTAAAGATCCGGGGAGTCTAAAGCAGAGAAGATCGTTAGCGGGCTCAGGAACAACAACCATCTGGTAAACATGAAACATCCGGGCTTGGTAGAAAATTTTCTTTGCTTGTTAAACACGCCTGAAATCAGTGGCTGAGGCGGCGTATTGTGGCTGGATTTGTTTTGGAATGTTTCAGGGAAATACTCGGCCCTGTCTCGGTGTTTCATGATAACAGCTCGATACCCAAGACAACTTCGAA
This sequence comes from Pyronema omphalodes, assembly GCA_024516155.1. Classification (NCBI taxonomy): domain Eukaryota; kingdom Fungi; phylum Ascomycota; class Pezizomycetes; order Pezizales; family Pyronemataceae; genus Pyronema; species Pyronema omphalodes. The sequence continues at coordinate 461,143 of JAJJXM010000026.1, read as the reverse complement.
CCACACTACATACAACCCAGTCTAGAGCAGAAGCATCGTAGTAACCAACGGTAAACCAGGCTGTGAAAAACGGAAGGAAAAACGATTGCCGTTAAAGCCGTGATGACGTCGCCAGTGCCGAAATAATTTCCGCGGGCTGTGGTCAAGTCCGATGCTTCCTCTGCTATGGCATTGCATAAGTACTCTGCAGCACGTGATAGGTCGGCCTTCAGTATCGTCAGTCGGGAAAACTTTGTGGAAAAAAAGGCACAGGACAAAAACTTCGGTCTGATTCTAATATATGATCAGTACTGCGGGTGGTTAGGACTGTATGATGTAACACACTGATCGCCACAATCCTTCAAGACCTCCATTGTCACCGCTCTGATGAGATTTTTTCCAGGGCCTATGGGGTCTGGAGTGTAGTATATGTCATTTTTCTGCCTGCTTGACTTAATGAGGAAGATGGGTTAATAGACCTTTGTAAGCCGTGTTCAAGACTGACTTTACTACACTTCTGTAGTCCACCGTCTGGAAACATGGTAACTGAGAGCTTCAATTCTGCCGAAGATGGTGTTTGATGTTGTTTCTGTCAGACTATCAGCTAACGTTATTCCAATCTTCATAGCATGTGGTTGGCATATGAGACAAATAAGCTTCTTTAATAATAACAAATAGAATGAGTGAAACAAAAGTGAAGATTTGAGAATATGGAGCGGGCGATGTTCGGTTGTCTTCCATGTGGCACGAAACAAACGAGAAGGCGGCAGATAAGCGATTGAACGGCTACGCTAGGCTGAATTAGTGCCGAATGTACTGCTTCTGGAGTGCCATTGCGGGTGTTGCAGAAATAGTTGACCCATCAGACCGACAATCATGAAGAAGATTACCGCCAGAAGGTTCACGCAAAATTCGCTTATCACTGATCTACTAATCGCGTAATTTGGTACATCTTTTTTATTATGTGAAATTTAAACTCATATGCAGTGCATTTTCTGCAGAAAACTCGGCTTCTCATCTTCCCTTCTTTTCCTCCAAAATACAAAGACAAAGACACACAAGCACTTATACCGCACAGTAAAGATATTCACCGTCGTTCCTATGATTGGAAGTTGAAACTTTATGGGCATTTCTCAGTTGTGTTAATAGTGGACATCAACCCTTCAGGGCGTAGATGGAGGTAATGCTGAATGGATTATAATAGAAAGTTTGCGTCAGTGAAAGTTGCCTGAGATGTCGTTTTCGGGGGGAGAATGATTCAAATGTTTCATAAACGTGATGGTAATATGGTGGTAATCAAGACGGAAAGATTGAACAGGCTTAAGAGCTTAGAAATGCTCCGAATCTTTATCGCATAAGCCGCATTGCAGTCGCCCCAGCAGGATAGGTTCGGAGTCTTCACTCAGCGTGCAAGGAATTCCAAAGGAGCTTCGGTCTGAGAATCTGCTGAAACTTTCCGTGCTTGGTCCGACAGTGGTTAACAAGTTGTAACTTAGTTTCAGGGTTCCGACAAGTCGCGTTGGTGGATGGTGGTGCAATGATGTGGATAGACTGTTAGGGACTGGACTCCAGAGAAAATGCATCCACGGGGGCTTGGCACGAGGGGCTAGTTTCTTGATATCAGATAACACAGCCCCCAACCACCATCTGCTTCAACACCCTATACTCACTACAATTTCCATCCCATTAAATGCAAATGCGCTTAGGGTCCCTCAAGCTCGTCTAGAAAGCCTCCGTGTATTCTGAAATGCCGACAGGACTTCAAGCAGTTATGGCCTAGATTTAGATGAGATCCACCTTGTCAGTTCGATACTTTCAATATTCTTTTATTTAGAACCCTCGTGGAATCTTAAAGAATCCGTGGATTTTACCTTCGTCGTTCACAACTGCTCATTCGCCTAACGTTTTCGAAGGAAGAAGGTCACACCCGCACAGCTAAACCGTCTGAAGCACTATCAATAGAAAACATCGACCGTGTAAGTTCTTCCGCAATGATCCTTCTTTAGAGTTTCATTATCTTTATTTCTTTATTCAATCATACACTGAACGACGCCTATGGGGGTTTCTGCAGTACATAAAAAAACCAAATCCCATTCTGCAGTGAGGCGAAATCTATGGTGAGATTTCGTGACGCCTGTTATTGGTTTCCTTACGAGTCAATAATTTCTTCTTCGCTAGGCTTGACCAATATAACTGGTGCATTTATAGTTAGTTAGCTCTTATTTCTAATACTGGTTTCTGAGAAAGTTGTTCAAGGGATGAAGGCTCAGGGTAATTCTAGAGCAATTGACTGGCACATAGTAAATCGCCGTCAAGGTAGATTATCATCATAGCCGGGGAAAGTGGCGTTTCAAAGTATTTGGGAAAATAGATAGGATAACTTACTTAGACAGATGTGGTGACTATTCGTGGAGCAAGCAATGATTCTTTTCTTACTGAATGATGTTAGATTTCCAACCCCAACGATAAGATAAACGTGATAGAAACAGGGTATGCTGAAGGAGACTCAGGGTAATTCTAGAGCAATTGACTGGCACACAGTAAATCGCCGTCAAGGTAGATTATCGTCATAGCCGGGGTAAGGAACGTCTCATAGTATTCGGAAAACTGATAGGGTAACTTACCATAGTTGATTAAAATACATAGATGCAGTGATAATGTTTCTGACACCGGCGAGGAATACCTTCATGCCGAACGGGTTAGATTTCCAACATCAGCGATGAGAGCAGCGTGATAAAAAAGGATATGCTGAAGGAGGCTCGGGGTAATTCCAGAGCAAAGGACATGCTACAATGGTTCGCCGTCATAAGGATAGTATTAATTCTAGTCAACATCAACACAGAGTTCTATAGAAAACAAGAAGACGGAGATGCGGCAAAAAAAAGGATAATCGGTGGATTTTCTGGGAAACCAAAAATGAAAGCCCCACGCGGGGGTCGAACCCGCAACCTTCAGATTAAGAGTCTGACGCTCTACCGATTGAGCTAGCGAGGCGCTTTCATGCATAGCTTTAGGTAGTACTAAATATGAATAAAAAAAAAAGACAAAGTTATGCTATCAGTAGATTTCTGCAGAGTGCTTTGTTGTGATCGGCTCTGTCTTATTTCATCTCATGAATATCGAATGCATACTAAACGTGTAAGAGGTATCTCAAAACTTCATGTATACTGCGTGGCCTTGTGTTACAGGAGGAGGGATCATGTAGTGAAAGTCTATAGTGGCTTCGATGACGTTGCTCCTGAAATGTCCGTCATGCTAGTACCGGTCAATCAGCCGTCACCCATAGTGACGAGCTTACTTCAGGTAGATCAAACCTTGAACAAAGACAATGCCACCAAATTGTAAAAGACCGAACACTACCAATCGGCTATGCCAGTTCAGGGTGGTCGTTATCCGAGAAGGGTATCGAGCTTCGGAACGTAGTCGGCAGAGAAGCTGGGGAGGCTCGGGTTGAGAATGGCAAGGATGTGACTGGGTGGAAGGTGAAGCTGTGTCATTGGAAATGCTTCGGAGATATGCTGTTAATCAGGATGCGTTAGCCTAAGGTTGATGAAACTCAATGGAATGGATTCGGCGATGATAAGACTAGATGGTTAATAGCATGCGGATTTTATTCTCGAGTGTCTATTGGGAGTCCGCTTTGGATGTAACTGAAAGCTTCTGTATTAAAAATCAGCAATTATATATCAGGGATTTGAAGAGGTTAGTTCATTGAAACACCACCAGTCGTTGCTCCACGGCCGGAATGGTAGGTAGCGACTGGTCTGATAATAATGGTAAAGATACTGCTTGAAACATCGGTGGGAAAGTAAGGAAGGGAATGCGGGCTAGTCTGTGGGAACAGAGGGAATGGCCGGGTGAATGACCACATTGTGACGGCGGCCACAAAATAATCCGCGAACCGTTAGTCGTGTCAATCATAAGACCCAGAGTATGCATGTCGTTCGGCAACTGCGTGTTAGCCAAGTTAGACCTTTACCATCCGCAACATATATATCCAGTTCCATAATTGAAGTTTCACATTACGTAAGCGAGCGAGACAACAGCAGTTTTCCGCTCACATTGCAATACCGTCACAACATGAGTGTTACCCATTTGATCACCCCGCTCGCATTATCAATACAACTTCCAATGAAACCCCTTAGAATTACACTATAAATACGAGGCAAAGGAGCAGATGGCTATGAAGCTGCTGTAAATTGGAGGAGTATCTACTATGAGAGATGAATGATTAATACAAAACCAAATCAACAACTGTCGAGTTATCTTCAACAGCTCCATGTTATGGGTACTATAATCAGCCTATTGTTGTCAGAAGATCTCAGAATAATTTAACTATAAGAAGTTGATGATCATGCAAAATATACGTATGCATGCACGGAAGCTCCGGAGGAGAGCCGTCGGTTCAAATGCCAAGCCACGTGGCAGCGCATATTTCAGTAGACTTCGATATAAGCACGAGTGATATGCCCAATATCGAAAATAAGCCTTACGGAGTACTTATGTTGGAGTTTGATATCTCGCTATTTTCTGATAAGTTGTGTGTTTATATTAGCAATGAACCGAAAATCAGCTCGGACAAACGACCAGAATCAGACTTTCGGGATTTTAGGCTTTCAGCAATTGGTTGGCCGGACAACGGAACAAGCCTTTTGTCTCGCATTAGTACTTCTAGACTGCTGGGTGCTGTATATTGACAGGAAAAATTTCTGATGGGTTGGATTCGCTTATCAATAAAGTTTGTCACATTTCGATGTCTCGCGAAAGTTGTGATTTGAGGATGCGCTATGACAAAGTTGCTGTGTCTCTAGAAGGAGGCATAGGGCTTTAAAGGCCATTGGTCCAAGGTTCAAAAGACCGACACACCTATCTCGCCGGACTTGTACTTCTACGTCTTGTAGTGCCTCTTGAAATTTTGTGGATCCTCAACTTATGGGTATGCTGTCTAGAGTTTCACTTATGAAAAAAAAAATACTGTTTGTTGGCAAGAAGCCGAGGCCTTTTCGACGGACGAACTCAATCCGGTTTTGCCTCCGGTGCATGCTTATCTGAAAATAGCTATCTTTATGGATTGGAAGACTGCATGTTAAAGTTACAGAGGAATGTTTTACTTGATTAACATGTTACAGTGTGAAGTTATGAGATTGTTAAAATTCCTCGCTATAAACGATTTACGGCTATTTGGGAAAGCGAGGAATAACAATCCATAGAAAGAAAACGGGTTGTTGTACCTAAAAAATCCCTGCCCCTCAATAATGCGTTTTTAGTTTCACTAAGAGCTCGCGTATTTCTGTTCGGCCTAATCTGAAGTAAAGTTTTGACATCTTTATTTAAGTTCGGCTCTTCCCTAGAATTCAACACTAACTAGTCAGTATTATCAACGCAATATGTTTATCCTCACCCTTTTAATCTACTGGTTTTATATCATTGCTCATGCTTCACTCGCCTTGGCCACCGAATATACTCCTCTCTATAATAACCAAACCGCTCTTCACGAAGATTATGCGCCAATGTGGGTTGACGAACCTCTTAAGCGCGGAACTTGGCGTATCCTATACAGCTGCGTTTTTACTCTATCTCTATGCGTTTACAAGTCAATTCACCTGAATGTGCCCTCAATGAACGAAGGACAATGGAAGCCGTTTCTACGCAAAGTTATATGGGTTATAATAGCTATTCTGGTTCCAGAGATTGTCTTATTCAACGCTCTTGAACAATATCAGCAGGCGCGGTACTTTAAGAAATGGGCAAATGCAAGAATAGAAAAGGTAATTATTGCTCGAAAGGTTCCTCATGAATTTCGAAGAATCAAACGTGATCCTAATCAATGCTCCATCTAATTTGAGTTACAGAAACCAGGCATATCCAAAAAACATAAAAAAATTACAATGATGCAAGCTTTTTACATTACAATGGGGGGTCTTGTAGTTGAGGTTCCTGACTCAAGAAATCTCAATAGCTCAGATACTGGGTCGAGTAATGATACTCGTCCCAAAGATTTGGAGAAACAGCAACCACGCCGATTTCCAGTGGGCCATTTTGTAGACTTTCCTGACGAGGAATCTGAGCTCAACAAGGAAGGAGAAATAGACCTTCTCATTGATTTAATCCCCACGGTGGATACGATTGATAATAAAAGCAAGGTAGATATTCTCGGAAAACTAATTATTCTCCTTCAAGTTATATCAGCGGTGGCAGAGGTAAGTTTTGTTCCCACAATTATAGGGCCTTGGCTGGGGATTAACAAGTGGTTGTAGGCCATCGCACGCGGAATAAAGCAATATCCTTTGACAATCCTTGAAATTCATACCTTGGCCCACATTGCATGTGCTCTGGCGTCGTATATCATATGGTTCCACAAGCCAAACGACATACGCGATCCAACAATATTTACTGGACAGATTGCCGCACAGATAGGAAGGCTCGAGAGTATCCAGAAAACCTCAACAGATAATAATGTGTTGGACCTCCATTATGGATTTTCTTTAGTCAATGCATGCGCTCTTTATGGTATTGTTCACCTTTCAACCTGGAACTTTGAGTTCCCAACTGCCACTGAAAAGTTATTGTGGCGGATCATGTGTATATTCACTGTTATCGGAGCCTATGCATTCCACATAGACACCACTCGGATATATAAAGCATACTGTCGCAAGTATGCCGTCAAAAGATGTGAATACATTGTTCAAATCAGCGGAATTGATAAATTCAACAGAGATGGGACCCAAGTATGCAAAGACGAAAGAGGAGGGTTAAATACAGAAGGGGAAGCAGAAGAAGCTACAGGAGAGGCAGAGGGGGGAGGAGAGGGAGTGGTAAAGGGGGGAGTACAGGAAGTATTAGAAGGAGAATTAGAAATAGGAGTACAGGGAGGATTAGAGGCAGAATTAAAAATAGGACTAAAGGCAGGAGTACAGGAAGTAGTGCAGGAAGAAGTGCAGGGAGGAGTACAGGAGGAAGTACATGGAGGAGAAGGAGGAAACGAAAAATCGCCGAAGCCTCAATGTTTGCCCGTTAACACGGCGGCATCAAGATGGGAAACTTTCAAAGAAATGTTCACTGGGCCGAAGGATGAAAAGACAGGAATTATGTGGAAGATTCGGGTGATTTTATCAATTACCCTAACGTCAATTTATGTTCTGGTTCGACTTTTTATCACCGCAGAGTCTTTCATAAGCCTACGAAGGACCCAGTCTGGTGCATACGCAACAGTTAAATACAGCGACCTCGTCCCCCATTTCTAATGAGTGAATCAACGAAAAGCGCAATTCAAGAAAACTTGGACACAATCAGCCATGGGCCTCAAGAGTTTGAGTACGAGGCTATTTTTGTGACATAGTTCAAGATATTTCTTGTACGTAGCGAACTGGTTGAATTATGTCTCCTTTTTCTTTTCAGCGATTGATAGGGAGACCCGGAAAGTGGGGAGGGGGGGGGGGGGGGACAGTGCTCAGGGAGGGAACTGGGTGGGTGGGCATGATGTTTTTGGTTTACGACAATGCTGTACTGTAAGACAAGGAATAATCAATGCTAAGCAGTTATGCATGACTTGAGTAGGTGGCATTGGAATGAGGGTTAATTGTCTTAATTGTCCGATCTTAACCAGTTCATAATACTTAAGGTAAATCGGTTTAAGTCCCCGTACAGTTCTCATATTCCAACGGTCCGTACAGTCCGTTTTTGCCGTCATTTCGAACTGGTTTGTACGGCTGGGAGGTCTACTTTTTATTGTGTATCATCAGATTTACCATACTCGGCTGCGCATGCGCAGCCGCTATCAAAACCAGTTAGCTGGTGGCTTGGGGCGTATTCTGTGCGACAACAGGTATTTCATTTGCCAGGAGCGAATGAACTTTCAACTTCCAACGTCAATGTCTTTTTATCCATTCTCTCCGCTTAATTTCTGTGCTTCAGAATTATGGTCCCACGTGATTCTAACCATTCACTCCCAACCATGAAACTCTGGGATTCTCGATTACTCGTGCCTAAAGATGGTGGCGCTAGCCACCATCTTTAGGGACGAATAGTGTAACGATGACCGGCACATTTTCATGTATATACGCCTTCTTCGTCAAGATATGCCAGATTTTGCATGCACGGAATTTACCCGGGGCTGACTTTCGAAGGTTATCAGTCGAATTATAAAAGTGCCGATAGAAATCATCCATGCATAGTTTCCTCTTGATATATTAACAAGCTAATCCGAAGATTGTTTTGTATTCCTGCGATCTCGGGAGAAGTTCTCGATATCAGCAGCATTTGGCTATACTTCACAAAAGGACTAGGCCTCGCGCTAGATGATACGGATGCCACTCTGGCAGGGCGACCAAAGCATCCCGAATTTTTTTTTTGAAGGATGCTTGTAGAATCCCATTATGGATGCACGCGCTGGATGAGCGGCTTGAGACCGAAAAGACCGAATATCAACGAGACGAAATGTCTTGAGACTTTTCGAGACTTGTATATTCTATACTCTACAGGGAAAATATATGCCTAATCAAGTTAAATATGTATTTTTTTTTCTTCCGCGCTGATCACTCTTCCAGGTGAATTTGCGACCAAGTGTAAGAATCGACTTCATATTAAAATTACTTTGGCAGTAAATGCTGCTCATCAAAAGCTAGAATTGACTACCAGAACCTGAAGATTGTGAGGTATTCTAGGAGGAAGAGCATGGGTATTGGGGAAGATAATAGTCTGCAGAATTGTTGCTTCATATTTAGTTTTACAAATTGTTTTTTCTCAATTGAAGTCTCGAGACTTACGAAACTGAAATCCCACAAGACGAGATCTCTCGAGCAAAATGGCGGTCTTGTCTCGTCTCGTCTCGTGTGTATCACTCATCCCCATCAGCAAGATCCGGGTTTCTTACACGAGTATCTTTACCGCCTTTTTACTCTTGAATCCATTCATAATTGCTGAAACTTTCTCTAGCATACGGAAGGTCTGGATCCTGGCTGGTATTTACGTGACAGCTTGATGGGTTAAAATGATTCTACACGTCTAGAAACACTTTTGCTCTTCTTTGCGATCCATCTCATATTCGAAGATATTTCATCGACTATCGTCCGAATCATACTAAGTAACCACAAAATAACTCCAAAACAAACTACAAAACAATCTACAAAAGAAACTACAAAATTCAATAGTCAGTCCTTTCTGTGATCTTCAAGTTCAAACTCGGAACCTGAGCCCCAAAATAATCATCAATCCTTGCCTCCCAATCATCCAAAGACCCCGATTGCTCTACATCAAATCTCAATAATATCTTTGCTATCGTCATTCGCATTTCTAGCCATGCCAAAGGCCTTCCGGTGCAAGCGTATGATCCAACCGTGAAAGGCATAAAGACCTTAAAACCATCACCAACCCCCTCAATCCATCTCTCCGGCCAGTAATCATTGGGTTTCTTCCAGTAGCGTGGGTCTCTATGGATGAGTTGTGTCGGTACGCTGACGTTGATATTGCCAGGAATAAAGACACCATCAATTGTGAGACCTTGCATCGGTGTCGTACGGAGTAAACCACAGGGTACCGGTGGTTGAAGACGTAGTGTCTCGTTTATGCATGCGTCTAAGTAAGGTACATTTACTTTCGGGTCATATTGGCCACTTGGAAATGCCTCATCCAATGTCTGCCGAAGTTTTTTGAGAATTTCAGGGTGACGGACGAGGAAGTAGAACGTTCCAGCCAATGCTGTAGCTACAGTATCACTGTTTTTATCAGCTCTGAAGTCCTGAAAACCGATAGAAAACTTACCTCCCCGCGGCAACTATTGATCTCGCATCATCCAGAAGGCAACTCTGTGGAACCTTACCACGCCCAGTTGCTTTATCATCCAGCAAAAGACCAAGAATCGTCCTCTTTTCGTCTTTCTCAAATATCTCTTTAGTCTTCAGCTCAACCTGATCGCTTGTCCATTTCATGAACTTATAAATTCCCGAATCTTTACCCATCGGAACAATCAACAGCATTCTCAATACCCATGGCATAACTCCTGCTATACCCACCCACCACTGGGAATTTAATAATGCTTCAACTGCTTCATGCTCCTTATTATTATCCAACATACCATAACTCTTTCCCGTGCCAACTTCTCCAATAGCATCAAACGAAAACCACCTGAACATCTTGGTCAAATCCACTTCCTGTCCCCTTTCACTCTTTTCACCAATTCTTCGCAGCAGCAATGAGCAAAAGTGTTCCAGTCTTGGCGTATAGACAACAAGATTACCTCCGGACATAGCACGATCCCAGGCGCGTCTTCTATGTGCAGCAAGCTTTTTGTTACGTATGGAGAAAATAGAGCCATGACCTTCTGAAAAGGTTTGACTGTAGAAGCTGGATTTCTGACAGAGTGATGCGCTGCCATAGATAAGCGCAACTGCGTTTATGGAGTTGATGCTGAGATCTCGAGGGCCGACACGGACGATGTCTCCGTGTTGCTTGTGCCAGGCTGCATGGTATTCGAAGCGGCGGGGACGGCGCCAGCAGATGATGAATGTGTAGATTTTGGAAACTTTCGCAAGGAAAGGACCTGGGAAGTGGTTGATGCGGTGGAATAGAACACGGTGGAGGAAGATGCCGAGAGTTAAAGTGATGAGAAAGGTGGCAGCGAGTGAGAGCGTGTGGAACAGCGCGGGAAGAAATGAGGTGGCGTGGAGAACAAGGAAGACAATATTGAAGGAACACACAGAGAGAAATAAAATGGACAAGCGAATAACTTCGTAATCAAGCTCTGTATAGAGAGTTGCCCGAAGGAAAACAATAGCCGCAAGGCTACAGACGATGTGTTGGTGGAATCCCATGATGATGGGGCGAGTTCAGTGTGGACCAAAACTAGGGAAATGGCACAATTTATGTTCGAGAATAGATCAAGACTTCTGTATATTACGTACCAAAATCAACCGTGGGTCCCCTCATGATTTTGCTCCTGGGTTCTCATCGGGGGCATAATTATCGTGGAAGAATACATGAGAATTGCACACAGGGTATAACCGGCCGTGGATTTCATGCTGCAGAATCCTATCTTCTGGGATCTTTTTTTTGTCCAAATCAGTTTGCTATTAATCCTGCACTGCTTCTCTACTAGGTTGTTGCAATCGATAACACACATTACACAGCATCTCGAAGTACCGAAGCGCATGAAAAAAAGTAATTTGAGAATGTGATCGTGACCAGATCAGTTGTCCGGTGAATAGTTTATTCCAGGTTTTTAAGGATCAATTGAGCTCAGTATCACCTGATTGTAGAGACCTTTCTTTTTCCTCGGATATTAAATTCTTATGCCTCTAACCGATAGCAAAGATCTCAAATTACGCACCCCCAACGTGCTAGCGATGGATGTGAATCTAAATAAACAAATTTTCCATAAATTTTAAATCATAAGTATTACATAATAGATTTATGATCTTGTGCGATCATAAACAATCCTCGATATCTTCAGAACTACTATGTCCCACGATAGGGCGAGAATTTTAGTTTCAAGACATCCCAATTCACATATTGAATTCCTCAATTTTTAGGAGAGGTTTGTTATTGGATACAAGGCGCTGTAACAAATCGCTGCAGCGTACACGTGATGCAGTGTCCTGGCACTGTGACCGGCACACCAGAGCATCTAGGCGTGGCGGTTTGCTCATCCCACGCCTTGATCGATGCTGAATTTTTGTTATATCAAAGGCATTATGCAATTGAAACCATGTACAGCCGGTATTTCATGAGATATCTGCACTTTTCACCAAGTATTCAGCTCTAGACAGTCAGCTTCAGAATAAGAAACCATCCACTGGCTCTCGGCTACTGGTTTTCGCATACGCGGTCGGCGAATAGAAAGTGCAAAAACACGGAAGACTACTGTGATGGCAGCACATTGGACAATCAGGCATCTATTGCAGAAATGCGTGACACAGGTGATTAAAAAGTGCAAAAACCCGAGAAACCGCGATGGAAGCGTAGTGCGCAATGAGGGGCATATTGCGGCGAAAATTCACCTTCGCACAGGTAGTCAAACAACTCTAATATGGATTTAGACTATTGCACGACAATTATGATTCGGCTATTCCACAGCCTACGGACCGCGGCCACCAGGAATGGTGTAATATAAAAAGGAAACTCTGGGATATTCGAGAAGTTATAATGAAGTACTCCCAGGTGAAATTCGCTATGTATTTCTCTCATATAACAAACAGTCGAACTGTCATCGAACAGGAATGGATCCGCACACCGAAAAAGCGAATAGATTCTATTCTTAATTCTCAATCCTGGCCTACCCTGAATCACAGGATCTGTGCCTCATAGCTGTATTGTTTGATGAAAGAAATAAAAAAGCCTTGTTATTATACATGATATGCAGATTCAGCACAAAAATTTCATTTGAAGCTACATAATGCAGATTTACACCAGCTGAATCAATACCTAAATGAATTCTTGTTTTGGTGGCAGATTCCCTCCGATGAATAAATTCATAAACTAACCCAACCATGTCGGTGCCATCTGGTGTGCATTCGTTTATCTAGATCTCTGAATGCACGGGCGATTTGAAAGGTATTTCAAAAAGATCTACAGCGGAGCATCTGAATTGTGAATTACTATTAGATATGTACAACACTTGACAGTCCACTTATAACTACATGTCATATACCCGGAATAATAAGTGTACCAATAACTTATAATGAATTCAGCATTCCTGGCATTCAATGTTCTATGTTAAACTCAATCTCGCTGTCTCTCGTAAGATATTCAAAATATTGAACATCGTTCAGGAAGTCTAGTGTGTCAATATATCAGCCCCCATGAAGTGAAAGCAGTGTTGAGGGGCTATTTAGACTTGAGGCCCAAAAGCACATACCGACGATGATGTATCTGCAGATGAAGACCGCCAGCTCAAATACATCTTTCGTAATCATGCCGGCTTTAATGAACCGTATATTTTTAATAGATTGTATTCTGTGGTACTGTCAACTATTATTCTGATGTCGAACTAAAACTAGAATGTTTGGTCAGCCATACCTAGACGCGCACACGGAGACAGCCTGTCAAAGAACCTAGCTGACTGGGAAGGAATATGCGCGTCAGTAACCGCTGTGGTTGGCCGCGTAGAAGGAGTAACACAGGATATGCTGTTTTGGTTGGCGCTAAGCGATTGTTATGTTATAAGCGAAGACGGAGGGAGGAGTATGAGAGATTTCTCTGCAGCTTAGAGATTTACGAGACGTGTCATTTGAGGCAAGTTTTCCATCAGGACTCTGGGTATTTGCCGTGTATAACACATCCCCATGTCAAAAGGCCATAGATGTCAGCCGGATTCAGTCCACGCTTAATCACGGTTACCGTAGCATTCTTCAGAATGCGTTTCGCATCGATAGTCTCAAGACCGAACCTAGAACCTCTTAGGTAACGGCCAAAAAGTATAACATTGTTATATCGATTTGAGATAATGCCAACCATGTACTTAAAAAATGAAATTATCCATCGCGTACACAGCCTGTAATAGGTGGCCATTGGCAAAAGGTCCGGCTCGGTTTACATGAGCTAATCGATCATTCATCTGCAGGCGATATTCTCGCTTCCATATATGTACTCGTATACAAGGACAAGTCTGGTGCTCTGTTGTATGGCACCATATCACTGTGTCTGGCCTTTGTCCTCGCATACAACTGCAAATGTCAAGAGAACTACCCTCCACGAAGCACCGAATATTTGTTGATGATTATGCTTATAATTAGCTACCATAGAACCCTTAATCCTTTACCATGTCTTGGGAAACTTTGGAAGCTATAGTGGATATATTTCCATGTAGGAGTTGTATGGGGTGCGCCCGAGTTCTGATCCCGTTTGAGTACCGGAAACTCAGATATTGTACCCGGTTAGGGCTATTAGAAAAAAGAAAATACCCAAAGTGCGGGGTTGGAATATTTCGGGGTATGGTGCCATACCATCTTTAACTTAGTACTGCGGTAAAGGCGCGCTCCACCGTGTGTCACGTATCACAAGAAATGAGAGACGAGAGACACGAAAAACAAGGTGAGACAATTGGTTCATAGAGAGAGGGGTGATTTGAACTAGATCTATAAATGACGAGAGTCAAGACAGACGAACAGCAGATGAACAGAGGGTCGAACCTATCAAGTTGAGCGAACCGGGTGTAGAACTTAAGCATGAGTGACAGCCAGTGAAGCACACAATGGAACCTTGCAACACTATGGACCGGTTCCCCAATGTTTGCATATTTGAGAAGCAAAACTTGGCGTTATAAATTCATCACAAATGTACCGTATCACTACGGAAGCGCCATCACATATTTACTGACTCGAATGCGGTATTTATGCTAAACCTGTTGGAAATCAGTCAAGGAGGACTCATTTGCATGATACAACGTTCAGTAGTAAATCCTTCAGAAATGCCTTCCATTTTAACAATGATGATATAAACCTTGTCGCCTCCAATAACTGCAACGAATCTCAAGCTGTGTACAATACAAAAGAGAAAGAAGAAACCGCCTTCCCAATCCCAGTTTCAATAATGAAAAATCAAGTAATGCTCCCATCAACGCCCATCCAAAGTCACTGCACCTAGTCTCTCTTAAACGTCACGCCAGTCGAATCCCATACTCTTAGTCTTCTTCTTCTTCTCTCTCCTCCATCTTACGAAGTAACTTCACCGCCTCTTCAATGTTCCTTGCATTATGACCCTCAATGCCAACGATTCTGTCCTCTCCACCCCTGATTTCCCGTCTAACCAAGTTCTTGGCAATCTTACTGGGTCCGATGGCAATCCATCGTGTGACATCCTCCTCATAATCCAAGTAATTTACGGAATCGGCCCATCGCACTGTTGCTGTGCACTGCTTACTCAACAGCTCCCGTAACCTTTCCTTGGACTCGTAGACTCTCGCCGTAACATTACACACGACTGCCTTTACATCTCCACCCTGCTGAGGCGGCCAATTGATATCCATACCATCAAGCATTTTCCTCACCACTGGCACCGCTGGGGCCATAATCATACTGTGAAATGGCGCACTAACTCTAAGAGGCAGAGATCTCGGGTCGTGTCCAGCAAACTTCCGGATATGGCAAATTGCGGCGTTAATAGCCTTGAGATGTCCACTTAACACAATCTGATCCGAGCTATTAATATTCGCAATGCTCAAAAACTCATCGTTCGGTAGTGTTTCAGAGGCCAGAAACTCATTGACCGATCTGATGAGTCCCGGCAAGAATTGTTTTTCAACAATAAGCGCTCTCATGCCTGTCTCGCCAGGTCCTCCTTCCATTTCTGGAACCGATGCGCGAATAGCACAATCTCTCATCACCTCCCCGCGCTTGCGGACCAGCAAAAGGGCGTCCTCAAGCTTTAGTACACCCGCAGCTACAAGAGCTGTAAACTCTCCTAATGAGTGTCCCAGGAAGAAATCGGTTTGCATTCTAGGAGACAAGCCGAACTCCTTTTCCAAGATCTGGAGTATGACAAGGGAGGTGAACATGATAGCCGGCTGGGCGTTTTCGGTGGCTGTCAGGGTACCTGCTGGTCCTTGTGCGATAACGGTGGAAAGCTTTGGCTGGCCATCTGCCGGCTGTAACGTGTGATCAAGTTGTTCAAGCATAGGCTTTACGATATGCGGGAAGCTTTCGAGGAGGGGGGCAAGCATGCCGACTTTCTGGGAGCCCTGGCCTTGAGGGGGGGTTAGTCCAACACATGGGAGACACGGTGGGACGCGAAGGACAGGGACAAACCAGGGAAGAACATGGCGGTTTTCGGCCGCGAGCATTGCGGTGAGGTAGAGAATCTCCGCGCATGGCGGAGCGTTCGGGTCAGGCGCGTGGTGGGTGACATTGCGGGTGATGCGCGCGGGGGAATGCAGACGTGCGAGGTTGCATGGGTAGGGGGCTTGGGCGCACGTGATGATGCATGATATATCACTCGGTAGGTCATCGGATATGGATTTCTCCGAAGGCCAGGAGATAAGGGTTAGGTTGAAATCAATACTGTGGGGGCCGAGGAAACTGACGGAACTACATGTAATGATTATCAGGTGTTTTATTCATTAACTGTGGAAACTGCAAAGATCTTCGACACCACACTGCAAAATACCGCAACAACAATTTCTCCGTTTATTAACTACAGCAGTTTTGGGTAAGTTGGTAGGACACGTACAACAAGCATGGGAATAAGTGAGCTTCGTAAAAGAAAGCTCCAAAAAGGTAAACAATTGATCGATAAAAGGGCGGCGGGTGGGAGAAGAGGCACTGATAATCTGCTTGTGCATTTGCACTCTATCCTAGACATCTCCATTATCTTTCCTCTTATCCCATCTTGTCTCCCAGTGTCACTTTCGTACTAATTCTCTAAAAATAACGGAAATGCAACAACTTTTATTAGGTGTTTATTGATTAACTGTGGAAACTTCAAAGATTTGTGAGGCTGCACTACAAACGAAATACTACAACGAAAGCCCCTTCTTTTTATTGAATAGAGCAGTGAGACAAACAAGTGTGGGAATGGGCGAGCTTCGCAAAAGCACGAGTGAAAAAAGCGATCAATCGAATTATAAATGAATTCATTGGTTGAATATCTAAGCTGTACTAAGGACTTGAAATTACAGTTTGCAGGTAAAACAACATACTTTTTATTCTCAATGTTTGAAGTTAGCACAAAAATGAAAGAAACAAAAACATGTTAATCCCACCGAGTTACAAGAGCCAACAAATACATGCCAGTTACCTCGCTACCAATCACCGCGACGACTAAAGTATATTTCGCACCGCGTTCAAGACGCCGAAGGATGCTCACTAGCCAGTGATCATCGCCTCTGTCCCGGAAAAAAGACAAAGCCATCTCCAGCAGAATATTGATGTTCTCCAGTATCGTGACGGCGAGTAGGAAGCCCTGCAAAACTGATTCCAGCGTTACTTCGGTATTGTTGGAATTGGCGGAATCCGGAGGGTTTCCTGGCTTCGCCGCCTCAATAGTCGCAACGTGGTTCCCCGTGGTAGGAGAAGGTCGAGTGGTCCGGCCGCAAGTAGGGTATCCGGTGAAGGCGTGATCAGAAGCTGCCTTCTGGGGCATGGCTGGCGAGCGCTGTAAGTCTTCGGGCGCGGACCTAGTGGAGGAGGAGGCAAAAGACAAGACTAGGTGTCAGTAGGGAGGCGGCGATGAGTACTGTGGCGATAGCGGTCTCGGTGAGTTGATTGAGCTTGGTGAGTGTTCTTGGTGTAGCAGAGAAAAAGCAAGAGAAACAGAACTACTCATGGAGGAGGTGGATCTGCTCCGGCACACACGCACAGCCATGACATATCACTCGCGTGGTGAGTACCCGCGGCGCAACAAGAAAAATTTGCGGGTCCTAAACGGTCAAGACGATGCTTAGGGTGAATGTCGCTATCCAATTATCGGCGAGTTTACTGCGTTTGGTGTGTTTTTCGAGCGAAGAAACGAAGGCTACGGGCTCGAGGTATACGAAGCGGTATAAATGTGTGAAGGATATTCCGATGTGGAATTCAAAGGCTTGGAGAACGGCGAATAGAAGACGAAAAGAGGAGTTCGAACGTCGTAATATGACTGAAGGTAAGATCCAGCGTTGGATGGGACTGACGATAAAATCCAGTGTTGGATGAGGTGGAAGATGGATCCAGTGTTGGATGAGTATCCTGGGTGGAGAATAGAAGAACCGAAAGAAGTCGCGCTGACTGCCTACACATGGAGGTGGAAGATTCGCTCCGCCACAGACACACAGCCATGGCATATTACTGGCGTGGTGAGTGCTTCACAGCACAACGAAAGAGATTCGCGGGGCATAGGGTCGGGATGGACCTCGCATGGTGTTGGTCACTGTGACGATTGAAATCCTGCGTGTTAGCCCAGCGAAGATTCGACTGTTTGTAGCAGACCATGAATGCTCCATCCAACTCCGTTACACGCTGTGTAGTCGGCGTATCTCTACAATTATCGTCATCCAAACACGTTTCAGCAATAGAAGATTACCATTTGGGTTATGCAATAATAAAATTTTCACTGAAGACTTGGATTGTTATTACAGAATTATAAGTGCGATTTTGGATTTTTCGGTATTAAACACGTTATTATTTCTGGACACTCAAAAAAACCCGGATTAGAGTCTCGTATCTTCATGAATCAAAAATAGTGAACGCGCGATTCCGGCGCCCGCCTGACATACGATGTATGGTTTTTACATATATCTTCCCAAACCTGACAGGCGGACTGCTGAGTCTAAATACATATACTGCCTGCTGCAACAATGAAAGATAAGTAGTGGAGGGCTTCCCATTGCTCGATAGCAACGGACGGGAGAGCTCATTTCACCGCGAAAACATATTTTCAATAGAACGTTGAAAGAGCACTCGGATGGATAGGGGTGTGCCTTTCCCCATGTTGATGTAGATTTTCTAATGCTATCGCATAGGTGGAGTTGGCGTTATTCAATCCACCCTAATAGAGAGATAGGAAGTCCTCCTGTGAATGGGATGTCCTTATTGGCGCCTGTGATATTTATGTTGAAAACAGAATGGCAAGACTGCAGCATATAGCCTCCCCAGCACAACGAATCTGTCTAGGGGCGATGCATTGTCTTATTCTGCTACTGTGGTGGGGCAGGTCTGCAATACATAGCGTCAAACTCCTTGACGCGATCAATATACTCCTGAATCTGGGCCGTCCAAGAAGATTCCAGTGGATTTTCGACCTTATACACCGATAGCCCTATTAACATTTCGTGGTCCAGGACTTCGAGGGTTTCATCGATGAGGCAAACATCTAACAGCATTCGTACACAACTAGGATGATAACATTAATTAGCTTCAGAGAATCTTTAAAACGGTTGTTTAAAAACATGTTATTGGTTTCCTGCTGTTCGGTTTTTGATTATCGCCCAAGCTTCGCTTTTAGTCCCCGCGATGAGAAAGTGTGTGCGTACCTGAGTAATTGCTCGCTACCCTCATCCTCAATTGCGACGACCGAATCAATTGGACCACGAATACTCTTTCCAATTTCGACCAGATGAGCCCTCCAATCCTTGCCAATATTGCTGTGCCCAACACCCTCGTATACTTTTATAACAGCGTGTATGGCCCTGACTGACTCCACGTCGACTATCTGACGTCTGCTAAAGGGAATCCGTGGGACATTCTCCTTAGTGCCGAAGTAGTTCTCTTTCACGATATTTTCCTGCTTTGCCATATCCTGCAAATATCGGAATTCATCCAGGAAAAAGGGAGCCAGTTTTTCAGCACGTTCCTGATTTTTGATTATCATTTCGTCGTGTAGATAACTCATGCTATAAAGAAAGACTAGGATTACTATGATCCCTGAAATAATGCGCGAAAATAGGTCATTCTCTGGAATGCGGTTCGGGCCTTTATTAAGCGATGTGTCGGCGACTTCCCGATTCTTGGTTATTTTCGAGCTACAGCTGAGACTATATTTGGTAAGTGCTGCAAGACCATGAGAAATTCGGAGTCTTACCATGTCATGCATTCGATACCGGTGCCGATGTCTCGGATACTCGAGGAGCATGGAGAGCTATCCGATTTGGTTTCTCCTAGGATGCCCGGGTGGCCCGAAGGACGCGGAGAAACTGAAGCGAGTTGCCGTCGTCTGGGCGCATGGCCAGTTGCCATTAAACTTTTATAAGTGACCATTGCTACAGGGAAAAGACAGTCCCGGTGTTGCTGGAAAAACTTCCCAAGAAACTCTGTTCAACTGGAGCAGACTGCGGGTAGCCTTGGGGCGGTGTCGCTCGAAAAGTAAACGAGTAAGCGTTCGAATCTGCAGCGAGGTTGCACTCCACGCCTGTCTGGTGTCAATGTTATCGTCTAATCAACAAGAACTCAACGAGAAATGTGATGTCTAGTAACAGGGATATGATGACTGACATACCGTTATATACTTTCTTACACTTCGGGTCGAAGGGCGTAGGTTTTAAGACGGAAATCGCGAAATCGGGGATGATCAGTTGTCTAATGGATAAGAGCCACACCCCGAGTTCGACCCCCCCCCCCCAGCTATCTCAACAACCACCCGGAAATCATCAGATTTTCGAGCGGATTCTTGAATAGCTCACTCGATTTACCTACCCGAAGCCTCTCCAGACCCGGCACGCTCTTTTTCGTCGCGCAAGCGAGGTGAAAGAGAATCACGGCCCCTGAAGACGCCCCTCGGCACAGGCACAACGCGACTCCACCACAACCACAAAACAACAACCACTCGCTCGAACTCGTCTTCGCTTCTCTCCCCCTTAACTCTATCGCTCCCTCAATCTCCCCTCCCAACTCCTTCGCGGCGACATGGCCCCACGCTCTGCTGCCCCCCGCAAAAAACCCATTCCCCCCGACAAAATCAGCACGCCGAGCCTTAGCGCGAGCCAACACGCTAGCGCAGAGCCGCACTCCCAACCGACAACACTTGATGACATGAACCTCGACACTGACACTGACGTCAGCGACGAAGAAACCGCGTCGCCTACACCAACCCCAGCTCGCCGTCCCTCTACCCCGCCGCAACCCACTCCTCAAAACCAACCGCCTGCCCCCACTGCGCCCAGAACTGGACATACAATCCACGTCCGCAATATCCAAGACTTTCCAACCCTCCCGGCAAAACGCTCCGCACCGTCTACCACCACTTCCACTGAAACTCCTCTCGTCTATGAACATGGTATCCAGGCTTCCCTGCGCACCTTGGGCAATGAAACAGCAACCCCCGGACACACCAGCATCGCAGACCTGACAGCAATCGACCGAGTCATGGCCACAGTAACCGCACATGCCGACGCCGCACGCCTCAACGACCATCGTACCACTCAACGCCTCAATAAAGCATTCAGCATCATGGATCGCGACAGAGCAACATTACGCAAGATTGAAGAAATGCTGCGCAAACTGCTGCCCTCCCACGAAATTCCTGAATCCACCGACCCTGCCCCTGACACTGAACCCCTGCCCACTGCCCAAACCGACGATCTGGTCACCTACTGGAAGACCCGCTGTTTTGCTGCTGAAGAAGCGCTAGCCAAACACAATATCGCCGCCCCCCCCGCCATCCCCTTCCCCGTCCCCCAAGCAACTGCTGCCTGGACTGAACCTGATATCCCCAGAAAGCTCTTCAGCTCTGTTACCCAGACTGTCGCCACTCAGAAGTCCAAGACCCCATCCCAACCCAAAAAGCCATCACCGAAACCTGCTGTCCCTCGCCCTGTTACTGTTTCCATCCCCTGCCCAGACCCAGAAAAACTCACACATGATGTCAATGCCCACCTCGGTGCTGCTACAAACCGTGCACTCCGGGAGGCAGACGCCCCTGACCACATGACTGTTGTTACGGTGCGCCGCAACCAACTTGGAAACCTCACCCTCACGTTCTCCCCCAAAACTACCACTGAAGAAGTTACTGCCCACCTCAACACCCTTCAGGAGGCTGCCCAGTCAATCCACTACACCCTGCTTGCACCCCGAGTTGCCGAAAAGTGGTTCAAACTTACGGTACACAGCATCCCACTTGACTCCTACCCCGACACCCCTGATGGTATGCAAGCTCTCCAATCTGAGATTGAGCGCAACCATGACATCCAGCTCGCCCAACCCCCCCGATACATAACCCACCCTGACAAGCGCATTGGCAAGGCTGCATCTAGCGTTATGATCGCCCTTAAGACCAATGAGGATGCACAAAGGCTGAAGAGAACCAAGGTTATTGTACGCTACGAGCAGAGGAAGGTCACTGAGTATCACTCAGCCCGCCCCACCGACCAATGCCGTCGCTGCCTTACCTTTGGACACCACCATGCCGTCTGCCCCTCCATTTCCCACCCCACCTGTGCCCTTTGTGCCGGGCCACATTCCACCGACCTACATCAATGTGCTGAATGTCCGACCAAGACTGGACGGCTATGCCCCCATGTCAATGTCAAATGCAGAAACTGCACTGATTCAAACCAAGACGACACAGCTCACCCTGCATTCCACCCCAAATGCCCCTCCCGCCTGGAAGTCATAAGAACTGTCTGGCAAAGAACAAAAACCGCCCACAAGCCCTCTGACCTACCCTCCGACACCAATATGACCACCGATGAGTAATCACAACTCTTCCGCGGCAACCCTACGAATAATATCCCACAACATTAATAGGAGCACCATAGCCCTTAACTCCCTTTTGAACTCTGCTGGCAAGACCGCAGACATCATTCTGATACAGGAAGCTGATATCAAAAACCCCACATATGCCACAACACACCCAGATTTCCTTCTCCTTATACCCCCAGCAAACAACCACACAGTTGTCAGAACGATGGCGTACATTTCGAAACTAAACCCTCACTTACATGTTACTCCACGCCCTGACATCTGTGCGGACCCGGATCTCCAGATCCTTGAAGTACACACCCCCCTCATTCCCACTTTTTACCTACTTAACATTTACAACGAATGGGAACAAGATTCCAAACAATACACACTCCCACGCTCATTTACCCCACTCACCCTGCCCCACCGCTGCGTCCTGACAGGTGACATGAATGCCCATCATGCACTGTGGAACTCTCATCTCACAAGGATGACACGCGCGGACGAGCTGGTTTACCTGATTGAAGAAGCAGGCTGGCACCTAGCTAACACACCAGACACACCAACATACCACTACCGCAATGGCCACGGATCCTCCGTCCTGGACCTGACACTCTCTACACCCTCAATGGCGAACGAAGTACGGAACTGGGCAGTCGATGAGGAAGCGGCAACAGGTTCAGATCATGAGGTCATCCGGTTCCAAATACAGTCGCAACACCCAGATGTTGAACTTTCCAACCCCAAACCACGACTCAACTGGAAAAAGACCAACTGGGATGAATTTGCTGCCATCCTCATGCGACTCGCATCTTCCCTCCGACCCCGGTGGTCACACTTGCAAAGTAATCCCACTACCATCAACCTGGATGAATGGGCCGCCTCCCTTCAACAAACAATAGCCACAGCAGCCGAGCAATCTACTCCAGCCATCGAACATTCCCCCAGATCCAAACGCTGGTGGACCGACGATCTAGCAACCACCAGGAAAGAAATGAACCAGGCTCAAAGGGTCTGGAAGCGCACAAGGCACCCAGATGACCACGCCCAGTTCAAAAGCAAACGTAACCACCACTTCCGGGCAGTCCGACATGCAAAAGACAGCCTATGGAAGGAGTACCTGTCTCAAGCAAAAGGAGCTGACATATGGGCTGCCTTCCGCTACACGAACCCTCGCCGCGCCCAGCTCACCCCGCCAATCACAGACACAACTACACAACCCAACGCCCTCCGAACAGACTTTGCCGGCAAAGTTCAAGCCTTTCAGGCCCTCTTTCCCCCCCCACCAGACGCCCCCCCTCAACCCCATCAGAACAACCGACCCCCAATCGAATGGAACACGTTCTCGGAAGCCGAAGTCAAATCGGCCATCTTCACCTCAGCACCGAAGAAGGCCCCTGGCCCAGATGGCATTCCATTCTTGTGCCTTCGACAAGCCTACACTACCATCCCGGAAGATTTTCACCGCCTATACGCAACCCTAGGCAGAGTTGGATATCAACCACGCTGCTGGAGACAGGCTACTACAGTGGTGATACCAAAGCCAAACAAACCTGACTACAGCTCTGTGAAGGCCTATCGCCCGATCGCGCTGCTAAACTGCATGGGAAAGATTTTAGAAAAGCTAATGGCGACACGTCTAGGACAACTAGCAGAAACACACCACATCCTCCACCGAGATCAAATTGGAGGACGACCCAAGCGATCAGCCATTGATGCAGCCATGGCCCTGACACACGATGTTGAGGTTGGCCACAAAAACAAACTCATAACGTCCGCCCTATTCCTCGATGTCAGAGGTGCATTCGACAATGTATCCGCCACACGCCTCCTCGCTACAATGACATCTCTGGGATGCCCACTGCCTACAGTATCTTGGTGCGCATCCTTCCTGCAGGACAGAACCACAGCCCTGTCCTTCGACGGACACACCGACGAACAACGAGCCACCCGAACCGGTATCCCCCAGGGATCACCCGCCTCCCCAATCCTGTTCCTCCTATACCTGCGACCGCTCTTCGACAATCTATCATCAACCCACCCCGGCATCTGGACACCCAGCTACATCGACGACGTCGCTCTAGTCACACAGGGTACATCCAGAGAATCTAACTCAAGGGCCCTTGAGAAGGCCGCAGAAACAGCTTTCGAATGGGCCAACAACAATGCTGTGGCATTCGACGACTCCAAGTCAGAACTCCTCCACTTCCACAGATCGCAAAAAGACAACACCACCCCTCAAACATGTGTCAGACTTCCCAACGGCACCATAGTCCAACCAGGCACAAAAGGCGGAAAGAAAGATGTGGTCCGGTGGATTGGTATCCACTTTGATAGAAAACTTTCCTTTGTTCACCATGTAAATACTAGACTGACAGCCGCATCCAGGTCCTTTAACGCCCTAAGAAGCCTTGTGCGATATGAAACTGGTCTGTCCCCCTCCGCTACAAGAACACTTTACCGTGCATGTGTCCAATCCAGATCCGACTTCGGTTCAGAGATATGGTGGTCAAATCAGAAAACGCTGGAATCCAAGCTACAACGACAACAAAACACCGCCCTACGCAAAATCCTCAACGCCTTCACATCAACCCCAATTATGGCCCTGCACAACGAAGCAGCCCTCCCACCCGTTAAGATCAGACTCAACAACAAGAAACGAAAATATGCCCTCAGACTCCTCTCCCTGCCCCCCACCCACCCCGTCATTTCCCGCTGCCCCTCTTCCTACCCAACCCCAGGCCACTTTGAACACGCCATCATGTCCTCCAACGAGTATGACTGTGACTGGCATGGTCACACGCGCCCCCCGTCCCGTCTCACAAGCATCCTCACTCTGATGAGACCATGGCTATCCCCCACTAGCACAGTTGAGAACACGGCACAACCAGACCCCTCAATATGGAAACCACCCCCTCTGACAACAACCATCTCCACGAGCGAGAAGGAGGACGCAGCTACTGAACACCTTGCACTCCTACACTCCCTCAGAACAACACCCAACGCAATCGTGGTATACACGGATGGCTCCCAACTCAATGACAGAACCGGAGCTAGCTTTTTCATTCCCTACGGCCTCGACAAACAAATACAGGCCCTTATCCCCATGTCCGACACAAACGAAATCTTTGACGCGGAACTACAAGCCATCTCAGAAAGCCTACTCTCCTGCGCCACACACCTTCGACGCCTCCACCTCCACAACCGCCAGATACACATCTTCACCGACAACCAGGCAGCCATCATCCGCTCCTCGCACCTCTCGCCAGGCCCAGGACGGGAAACTGCCGGCATCATCCACCACACCTGTCAAACCCTCCTCACGCGAACCAACTCCACAGTGCACCTTCACTGGGTACCAGGCCATACCGACATTGCAGGCAACGATGAAGCAGATCGCCTGGCAAAATTGGCAACTGAAAGAAACCCCCGACCGAACTCGACAATCTCCCTGTCATGGCTGCGACGCCGCATCCATGAAGCTCACATCCATGACTGGGTCACCTGGTACACCTCATCCACCCGCCCAAAGACATACGATGCACCATTCAAGCGGAAGCTTGATGAAGCGTACACATCAGTGCCCCGAAAAATATCCACGGCGATACTGGGCCTCCGAACAGGACATGGTTACTTTCTCAACAGCCTGGCACACCCCCCCTCCGAACAATACCCCTCCCGCTCATGCACATGCCCCCTCCACCCACCTCAAACCCCACGCCACCTGATCCTGGCCTGCCCCAAATTTACCTCCCACCGGATTAACCTCCGCCACCAACTTAAACTACCACGGCACAGACAACTACAACTCAAGATGATCCTCCACACGCCACACGGAATTCAAGCCCTGACCACTATTATCTCTGACACGAAGCTCGCAACTGCCGAATGGGCACACACACAGTTAAGTACCCCTGTAGCGGAGAGACACTCACCAGAACACAGATTCACAATGGCAGATTGGGGTACGTTAACTGACCCTGATGAAGAACACCTGTAAAAAAAAAAAAAAAAAAAAAAAACAAAAAAAAAAAAACGAGAAGAAAAAACACCAGAATGTATTTAAACCAGAAGCAAACTGTCGATAGGACAGGACAAAGATGGATTCGAAGAAGGGAGGATTTGCTACATTTTCTAACTTTTCTTTTACACTATGTTTTCCTTTGTATCACGAATGACGAAAAGGGAGAGGAGAGATGGGAAAGTCAAGGAGCCGGGGATGGGTGTGTTTCTGTATTTCTCATTTCCTTTGTTTTCCTTTACTTTTCTTATTATTATCAGAGTTTCAGGCGGTAGAAACTGGGGAAGGGTGGAGGAAAGATACTGGAGCAAACAGGGCTCACGGACACAACGACGAGAGGGACAGACACAGACAGAAAGACAGAGGCGACTACTGCCAGAAACTTAGATAGACCGCTCTGGGGCGTACCCAGTGGCCATCGGAGTCACCCCCGATGGTCAGCATTGTACCTTAAAGTAGTACCCGCCATAACCTTACGGTTGCAAGCGTGTATGACAAATAAATAAATAAAATAAATAGTTGTCTAATGGATAGAGTTAGCACTGGGACTAGCTTCTCGATAAAAGGCTAACTGCTGGTTGCAGAATCGATAGCCGGACCGCTATGCGTAGCGAGATCACGGGTTTCACACACCGCATCACTCGTTGATCGGGTTAGGGTTCAATCGACAGAATGCTCGGGGTCGAACTTTTCGCATCGGACCACCTCGACCTCCATTCTGTATCGAAACAAGTGGTGTAACTTTATACATGTTCCTTTGTAATTGAGGAGCCAATGCTCCTGCCCTATCGCAGGCAGGTTACACTTATACAAATATGGGAAAAAGTCACGAGGCAGATTGAGAAGACTCAATGAGCGCAAAGTGATGCGGAGGAAACTTCTGTATGCCTCGGGATATGAGATTTAGTCGTTACTACTTCACCGAAAATGTAGAAGTTGCAAACAAGACGGATTCCGGCGGCCTTGCATGTTCCTCAACCGGGTCAAACTCTTGGCCGTAGGTTCAATCGGAGCCTAGGGGAGCTTAAAGAATCGAGCGCAAGTTTGCCAGCAGTATCATGATTTCTTCAAGAATCAAGATGACAAAAATTTGGAAGTTTTGGATTCGCAATTGAGAATGTCAATCAGAAGTATTTATCCCTGCGGTTGTGAACCTGAAGATACAGTTTACAAGTGCAACATACTTTTTATTCTCAATGTTTGAATTCTACACAGAAATAAAAGAAAAAACAGAAATCTCACTCCCACCGAGTCGCATGGACTTACATAGCCAACACTACATAGAAAAAAACAATTTTACGCCGGACCAATAAGGTCAACATAATCGCCGTTACATTTTGTGCCATGTTTGCTCTTTCTTCTTGTTACTTCTTCCGCCTCTCTTCTCTCTTCCCTCTAGCTACTCCGCCTCTCTCTTCTCTCCCCTTCTCTCACCTATCCCTAGCCTGTAAAAATTCTCTACGCTAGTAACTTCCATAATTTCAACGATCCCTCCAAAAGTCGCCCGATGAATATGAGCCATTCTAGTAAATGTTGGCAGGCATCGAAAAACTTGTATATCCGGAGGACCGGAGTTGTCTGCGCTCCTCTGGAACGCGCCACACAACGTAAATGAGAATCCGGCGTAAAATCTCGAACGCAAATACTATAACTGCGACATATGCTTCAACTATTTCGAGTTTGCTCATTCCATCACCAGACTCTGCCACAGCCGTAGGTTCATGGACCCCCTGGGTTGGAATGCTGGTATTGTTTATTGGCGACGAGCTTGAGGAGCTCTGGGTCGCTGAAGAATGGATGGACCGGACAGCAGGTGGCCCCGTCGTGGTCATTGGTATCTCAACCTTCCCGGTTGGCGAGGTGGTGCTGGTACTGGTTATTGGCGTCGAGCTTGGAGAGCCACTGTGGCTTTGCAAGTCGATGTTACGGGCAGATCATCTCCCTTTGTGTTCTCCAACTCGCCGCCGGCAAAGTTTTGAAAGAGGTCGCGTTTGTTAATGGGGCCGGCCGTGGATCGGGAGTTTTTTTTTCGTACCGTGCGATGACGATTTGGGAGTGTTTCCTGGGCGACAAAACGAAGGCTGTGGGCTCGAGGTATGCGGAGCGGTGTAGGTGTAAGAACGAGATTCCGGTGTGAAATTGAAAGAACAGGAAGACAACGAAGCAGAGGAGAGGAGGGGAGGGCGATCTTTTTGATTTAACTTAACTAAGCCTAACAAATTCAACGTTTAAAGACCTGATGTATTGTTTTTGCATATACTCACCGAGACTCAACTGATGCACTTCTAGGTCTAAATACATGCATTTTCCGTCATAATAATAACATAAACAGAGTTTATGGGATATCCTTATCAGTGCTTGTAGTGTTTTCTTGGAAAATCTGAATGGCAAGACTACCACAACGTATAATCTCCCGAGCAACGATTCTGTCTAAGGGCGGTATAATCTCTTGTGAAGTTCTTCCAGTGGTGCAGGTCTGCAGTATGTAACGTCAAACTCCTTGACGTGATCAATATGCTCCTGGATCCGGGCCGTCCAAGGAGATTTCAGGGGATGGTCGACCTTATGTACCGCTAGACGAGTCAACATTTCGTGGTCCAGGACTTCGAGGGCTTCGTCAACAAGGCAACCCTCAAGCAGCATTCCTATGTAACTGGAATCAAAATAGTGATCAGCCTGATAAACCCCTTACAATGGTAAGGACTCGTGGATATCATTTTCCCGAGCCTCACGTGTGTTGTCAAAGCCGGGCCTATATGTACGTACCCCAGCAGTTCCTCGCTACGCTCAACCTCAGTTGTGTTGACAGAGTCAGCGGGACCGCGAATACTTTTTCCAACTGTGATCAAGTGTTCTCTGCTCAATTCAGCATTTTCCTTGAGACCAGCGCGTTCATATACATTTAGAAGAGCCAGTAAGGCCCTCACCACCTCCTCATCAAAGACCCCACGTTCCCGGTAGGCAACCCGTGGTACGTTATCCATTATTCCAAAATAGTCCTCCTTCAAGAAACATTGCTGCTTGGCTATATCTTGCAAATATACGCTTTCGTCGAGGAACGGCAAGGTCATCCTATTGGGGCGCTGACGACGTGCAATCATCACTTTCTGGTATACATGATTGGAGTAAAATAGTATGCTTGCACCAGCAAGGAGCACTGTAAGTATTTGCCAGAATATACTACTCTGTTGTTTATGCTTCGGATCTTTACTAATCAATGTTTTGGTAAGTTTTCGATCATCGTTCGCTTTCGAGTTGCAGCTGAGACTATATTTGGTAAGAGCCGCGAGACCGTAGGAAATAAGAACTCCTACCATGCCATGTATTCGGTACTGGTGCCAATTTCTTGGGTACTTGGGAAGCATTGAGAGCTACACGATTCGGTGTTTCCTAGGATATCCGCGTGACTCGAGGAACGTCGAGAAATCGAAGCGAGTTGCTGTCGTCGTCGGGGGGCATTTCCAGTTGCCATTACTGTTTTGTAAGTGACCATTGTTGCAGGGTGAAAACAATCCAGTGTTCCTAGGAGAAATTTCCAAGAAGCCCTTTTTAACTGGAGCAGACTGAGCAGAGCCTTGTGGTGGCGTAATTCGAGAAAGTGGTTGCGAAGGTGTTCGGATCTGTGGTAAAGTTGAAATCTACGCGACCATGACGTGAATTTTAAGCACTGGTGCTGGGAATGACTGCTCCATTTCACAATCGGTAGTCGGTCCGCCATGTGTAGCGAGGTCACGGGGTTCATACACCGCACCATTCACAGCTAGGCTCTGATGCTGAAAGGCTCGTGGAAAATGAAATCCAGACTGCCCCCGTCATGTCATAATGTTCCAAGGCTAGCGGTTACATAAAGAATCATTCGCCTATGTATTTACCGAGAAACAAATAGTTCACTAGCGCCAGCACCGCTTATCGCGGATAATTTGCGACTGGCTCCCGTCAGTCGATCGCGACCCCTCATCTTGATTAAAGAGATTACTACAAAGAAATATGAGACAAAGAAACGGTTATAACATACTAGATTTAAACTCCGCTAAAGACGAAATTTGTTTGAAATACCGAAAAAAAAAAAAGAGAAAGAAACGAAGGCTTACAAAGCTGAAGGAATACTATGCCCACAAAATTTCCCAAATAGCAGACAAAATAATCCCGCTATCAATTATCTTCAGCTGATGAAAACGTGGGTAGAAGAAGCTGACGGTATATATCTGTTACAGAGAAGATCCTGAACACCATTGTAATACCGAAAGAGACACCTTAGTTGAGTACCAGATGAGCTATAAGAGCAGAGTGAGATCTTTACAGTCGATTTGAAACCTATACTTGAAGTAATCAAATCACCCATACCATTCACTCTAGAGCCTGTTGAGGTTGTAATCGAGATTTCTCAACTACTCCTCATCAGGTTCCATGACGAAACGACTGTCCTCAAGAAGAATAAGAAGCCACCAAAATCCTCGCTGGAATCAAGTAGGGAACAAGTTCCGGACAAAATGAACATCGATTTTCTCTGAATACATTATTCACATAAAACGAAGTTCCAAAAGATAACCCCAGCAAATCCCCAAAAAGAGATGAAAAAAACGAAAGGATGTGTCAAAAGCAACTTCAAAAGAATTTTAAATCCAAATAACCATCGATCTTGAAGCTTCAACCCCGCAACGAGATCCAAATAATCCTTTGAAGTCAATTATCAACACCAATATATAAACCCCATAATTCCTTCCGTCATCCACAACAACCCTCAATACCCACCATTCTCAATATTCTCAATATTCTCAGCCCAAACCTCCTCAATCACCATGACCAACCATCATCAGTCTCCACGCTGCCCCCGAGTCCTCTTGCATCCTGTATACCAAACCCATTACAACAAAAAACATCCCCACCCATAGTCCAACTTCCCCCCGGATCTTCTTGAACCAAGACGGCTATATGATGCGAAATTCTTTCCCTTCACTCCTTCATCCTTCATACTCATCCTCATACTTACAACTCTACGTTCAATAACAATTCCAACGAGACTCCACTCACTGAAAGTTTATCTACAAAGTTTCTCTACCTGTATCCTTACTTTCTACAATTCCTGATTTCATCAGCATCAAATTTTCAAATCTCCGACTCTGCAAATCACCGCAACTGTCTTCGACAAAGTCTTCAACAAGAAACAACTCCGCTGGAAAGTTTATCTATTTGCATCTTTACTTTCTGCAGTTCCTTATTTCATCAGCTCAAGCACCAAATCTCCCGATCCAAAAATCTAAAAATCTTCAAATCTCATAATGGCAACCCCCACCATACCACCTCAGAAACACAACCCCGGCACTGGCATACCCTCCTCCTCCTCCTCCTCCTCAGGCTTCTTCACACGCCTCATCAGAAGCACCCTTAGTTTCTTCCGCAACTCCCCTGCGCCAGTAAACCCTCGGGATTTAGATCTGGAAGCATGCCTCCCAGAAAATCATCCCCATACAGCCAGCGCACCCTTTTCATCACGCTACCCCATCAGCAGTACAACTACCATCACAACTATTTCCGCCACACCACCACCACAAAGGAAATCATCCATCTGGAAGAGTATTAGAAATATCTTCCGCCGCCGTAGTAACAGCAATGGCAATGGCGACAATGGGAATGGTACAAACAATGAGGGTAACAACGCATCCAAAGGCTACGATAACCCTCCAAATACCCTCCTCCCAGTAGTTATGTCAACTACGATCCTGGCTGGCATTATCCCAGCAGTTCCTGCCGTCTATCCGGCTTTGAGGTTCGAACGTATGCGCGGGGTTGCGGATATTGGGGTTCTTGGGGAGTTGGCGGCGGCTGCGGCTGCGGCTGCTGGGGTTGGGCTTGGGAATGTGGATGCGGCGGCTGGGGGCCGGGAAGAGGAGATGGCCGGGGAAGATGATGAGGGCCTTAGGGTTGGTCGGGATGAATATTCTGAGGAGGGAAATAGTATCACGACTAGTCAACTCGACGGTGACTATTATGATGATGAGGAAGAGATTGAGGAGGAGGAAGAGGAAGACGAGGAGGTCTACGATTTCGAAAGCCTGAATAGCGAAGGCTATCAAGCCGATATCGATAGCACGATTGACTACGCCTCCTCTGATCACCGCTTATCAGTCGATAGCTCCGTTGTTGAGTCAGGTGATATCTCGGACACTCCGGAAACGGAAGTTCATCGCAACAACTTCCCAACTCCTCCGGAAATACTTCTTCAAACTCCCAGCGACGGTTATGATGATAGTAACTCCGGATCTCAAACCCCCGGAAATTACGGTCACGTTCATGGTCATCAGTCTCAGTCACGGATTACAGAGCTTGACGACAATTATCACGTTGAAGACGGTACAATAATCTCTTTTCCTTCTTCTTACAGCCTTCCAACCAATATCCAACATCAACAAATGCCCACAGAATCGACCCCACTCCTCCAATCTTCAGCCCTGCAACGGTACCAGCCCCAGCCTCGGCCCCAGCACCAGCACCAGCCCCAGCACCAGAATATCGAATCGTGGTATATATACGGTTGCCCTGCCTGCTGTGGTACTCCATCTACTTTGGAGGAGATGTTCTATGCATCTCCTCTCGCTATCCAGTACAACGCCAGGATTACCGGTGGAAGTGGGAATGGGAGTGGGGGTGTAATTACCAGTGCAATCACCAGTGGAAATAGCGGGGAAAGAGAAATTGCAAGTGGAAGCGGTGATGGTAGTGGTAGTGCTCGGACAAGATCCAACACCCTACCAAGCCGACTCTACATCCCGATTCATCCCCGCTACACCAATTCCCATCGTCAAGTCCGCCTGCAGAGGAATAGAAACAGAGCCTACACATCCCCCACTACCAACCCGCGAACAGGATCCATCGTCTCTCCGCCATCCTCGGGGATATCTAGGTTCTTCTCCTCCATCTTGTCTCGTATCACCCCGAGATCGCCTCGACTGAGGAGTTTATTAAGGCTGGATGATACAACTGGGGATGGGGAAGTTGATGCCAATGGGGATGCCGGAGATAGAAGGAGGGTTTATACTTGGGCAGAGCTCTCGGAAATGGAGTATTTGGATGCTAGGAGACGGGGTTGGGGTTATTAGTTGGGGAAAGGAGTTTGATGGATTCATAGACCCTCCTGAGGCTGGAATGGGATATGCTGATTGTGGGTTTTAATGGAGATTGGTTGTTTTGGATTGGGAAATTGAAGAAGGGGAAGGGCGGGGAGACTTGTAATATTGACATGCAATTTCTACATAATTTAATTTGAAAAAAGATTTTGATAATTTTAAGGATTTTAATGATTTGGTGACGAAACAATTTGAATATACAAATATCAGACATACACAGTTGCAAAAAAAGGGGGGTTTTGAAAATGTTTTTGAAATGTTTTTGCACGCGAGAAACGTTTTTAGCGCTATGTAGACAAATACCTTGAAGCCGCAGTACTGTACAGTGATGTATTATTTTTGAGGCATACTTAGCGATGTCAAACGCATCCAAGCTGTCTTCTGTGATTGGTCATGGGATAGCAGATCTGGCGTTGGTTGCATTACGAACCTCAGTATTGATAAAATCTGAGGTAAGGCTTAATGGTGCTTGAATTTGAATACTGTGGGCACTTTCCTCAAAGCCAGACATTTGATGAAACTCAGACATTCATTCTACAGATATGTATGCACTTTGAACCACATATCAACGATCACTGATCCAATATTATCACTCAAGTCTATTGTGGAAAAATTCAACCAGCAGATTAAATTCAGTAAACCGGTAGTTAATCAAGGTAACCACAGTAAGTGATCCCATCACCGTGTTACAAAACAAAACTCAAAACGCAAGTAGTACAGAAATAACGCTCTGGGCTGAAGGAGATAAATGAATACAGACATTGCACTAAATCCGCAGCTCAAACAAAAAAAACACACGAGCCGCACCAGCCCCCCATCCGAAAAAGGACTCCCCGACTCAGAAAAGGACCGAGCCTCTAACACCCGATAAGCACTGGTCCCATGACATGGGTACCAAATAGCCAAATCACACCTCCCACCATATCTCCAATCCATGAAGCTTTTCAAGCTCGTCCTGGAACCATATTCCTACTCCTCCTCAAGCATCACATCTTCATAATCCAAATATCCGATCTACCGCCCCATCTCTATTAGCATTGCCCTCCACAAAGTGTATCATCAGAAACTTACGTTATACATCCATTCTGTGACAAGGCTTGCTGCTGGTGGGATGCCTCTCCAGTTGAAACGTCCTACAGTATCACTTGCGATGGCCTCGTCAACGAAAGGCCAAAGCAAGTCACCGAGGTATGGCTTCGCAGCCTCTAAGTTGGGTTCGCTCGCAGAGACTTCGGGGGGAGAAACAGCGGGAGGAGAACCGGAAGAACCAGAGGAAGCAGGTTCGGAGAAGCCAGCAGCAGAAGAAGATGCAGCGAGTTCTGCATCGGGGCTGAGGTTCGTAGCGGTGGTAATACCAGAACCCGCGGAATCCGCAGCGAGTGCCACTTCGGAGCTGACGTTCGTAATGGTGGTAAGGACCGTCTGATCAGCAGTAAGGGCAGCAGCAGGGACCGCAGCAGAATCCACAATAGGGGCTACAGCATTGCTAACAGCTCCCTGTGATGCCGCCAACTTGGCCTGCTTCTTATCAGCAGCCCGCTTACTCTGATAAAACCGTTCAGCGAGCTTCTTCGAAACAAATGCCTTCACATCCATCTCATTATCGAACTTCCACGAGAACGCACGCCACATCCTCATTACCGCTCTCCTCTGAATCGGAGGAGGGTACATCTCCAGTTTAACCCGGCCATAAAAGGTCTCGGGGACTTCGCAAATCTGCACGACCTCAGATGCGGTGGGCATCGCGGCTAGATATGCGAAGGGCTGGACTATCATGTCTTGCTGGATGGACGATGGCAAGCAGATGGATGCGAGGATGGACTGCTCTTGCGCAGCAGAAACGACGGGTAGGCCATGGGCCGGTGCTGGAGACGGTATTTGCTGGTAATAACTGTCTGTGAGAGTGGACTGGTTAGGAACGACTGCGGCAGGAGGAATAGCTGCGGCGGAAGAAATGACTGCGGCGGTAGGAATAACACCGGAGTCGTTGGAGGAAATCGCAGCAGCAGGTGCAGAAGGAATGCTGGATTCAGAGGGGATGGGCTCAGTGCCGGAGACCTCGGAATAGGCTGCATTCTCCATTTTGGAATTGGCAGACGGAAAAAGTAGAGAATGTAATGTAAGAGAACTGACTGCAGTGCTGTTCAGTACGGATTTCGGGG
Source organism: Pyronema omphalodes (assembly GCA_024516155.1). Taxonomy (NCBI): domain Eukaryota; kingdom Fungi; phylum Ascomycota; class Pezizomycetes; order Pezizales; family Pyronemataceae; genus Pyronema; species Pyronema omphalodes. The sequence goes on along the minus strand of JAJJXM010000026.1, from coordinate 425,781 downwards.
AAGGGAGTTAATCTTGTATATTGCGGATTACTTACCAGATATAAATATCGGAAAACTACACTCGTCCCCGGTATAGCGGAAGAAGAAGAAGAAGAAGAAGAAGAAGAAGAAGAGGAAGAAGAAAAAGAGGAAGAAGAAAAAGAGGAAGAAGAAGTCGTCGAAGCAACAAAAGAAAAAGCCGGATGATACTGCGGAATTCTTCTCGGGCGTAGAGAAACTTCAGGAGGGGGAGGAGGAGGAGGAGGAGGAGCAAGAGAGGCCGAGCCCTGGACCACAGGACTACTGACCCCAAAAACAGTATCAGAAGGTTCGAATTGGTCATTCAGAGTGGAATCTTAGCCCCTCCCCAGCGTACTACTGACCACAAGGAGTTCAAGATATCATACGGGTACCACACGCTCTCTGGTAAGATATAAATCCATGGTTGGATAAAAGTATCTGGATTTCGCAGATACTACAATGTTGTCTAGGAATATTATCCGAAGTCGGATATCGAGGAAGCGTAGTTGACCGTGGTGGGTTACTGTCTTCGCTATCGAGTTCCGACGCATGCTTCTTGTGTAAAATATCTAACGATGATCTTAGTAACTCTTCTCTTTCATCAACAGACAGTAAAATAACTGCTCCAAGCGATGAGGCCTGGTATCCAGTCTTGTGGTCATGAATAATCCAGAATCCAGATTGAGAACCATCTCTTGATCAGAATAATGGTACTTCCGCAGCTTTGTACTTGGGATATCAGAGAAGATGATTCCTCTGACGGCTGGTGGACGCGTGTATATTCACTCCCTTTTATTCAGAGCAATAAACCATAGAGAATAGGAACTTACTTGTCGATATAATGCCTCAGTAGGCTATATCATTGTTGGGAATGATGAGCGGTTCATGGTGTTGCGGGGAAGGAAGAAGAGTGTGGAGGGGGAAAGAAAAGAAGTTGGAGAAGAAAGGATGTGGCGCGGGTTTTAGTGCCCAGAACGCGTTCAAATAATGAATGGGGTATGGGGGGGGGGGGGGTCAAGTTCACATAATTTTGGAACCTAGGTTTCGGTTGTGTTCAGGTCATCCCCAAGTGAAGCTCCAGTCATGGCACATCGCTCGATTGAAACCCCCTGCTGAGACGTATGTGCACGTAATCACCAGTATCTTGGAGTATCTTCCGGTCACACAGATTGACAGGCGGTATGAGTTAAGCTAGGGTTAGAGAGCCGGGACAGTTCTCTTGATCTCTTGATCTCTTTTTCTTTTTGTTTTTCTTTTTCTTTATATCACGATGTTTTCAGTCTTGCGGTCCGCTTTTGAGCGACTGGGCTCTTTTCCTTTCTCTTCTCTCACGAGTTTGGTTATTACTTATTTTTTTTCTTTTTCGCACGGGGGTGATTGGGGTGTAGGAGATTGGGGTGCCTCGTTAGGAGGCTCCGGCCTCGAGGACTGGATTTGGACTTTTCTCGTGTTGCTTTTCGCACATAGGCCTTAGAGGCCTCGATCGGTGTAGGATTAAAATTGATATGTAAATGTAAACGATGACCAGTCGTGCTAATACTGTTCAAAGGTTTTGTTGCAACTTGAGGTTTTATGGGCTTTTATCGATTGCATTCTGAATACCCCTGACGCCATATTACAGTTCAGTAATGTATCGTTTCTGAGGCATAATTAACGATGATAAATGCATCATAAGTGTCTGCTGGGATTTATCCTTGAGTGGTTTATCTAACGGTCATCGCTTAATCTGCACATATTTAACTAAACTGCGTAACAGATATATCATTCGTTTCTTCAACCTCACGATGAAATAAAGTTATATCTAGCCACTGTCGAGTAAAATTGTAGCCCATGGTTTGATCTCAAAAACACTATTTTCGGTCACAGCCTTTAATTTCAATTACCAATGTATAAAAAGTGTCAGTTATGAGACAATATCCTCCCCCATCCATTACAATTCCTCATGATGGGGATCTACAATAACAATTCTCATATGACATATCAACTTCTAGATACCAATCTAACAGTTCGCAGCCTGCAAAACGAGAGTTAACAAGCCCGTCCTTCAACTTCTGGATTACCATCTAACAGATTCTTCATCGGTTTATTCAATGTCCACTTGGAACCATTGAACGCAAATCCCCTCTCTTCTCTCCCCTCGGCAGCAGAGATACGGTAACTCAGAACATTTCCTCTTCACGACGGAATATATTGCAATTGTATCATCGTTCAGATGCAGAACGAATTTGGGATTCTATATTACTCAGTGCCGATGGCGACTGGGTTATGGACGCGAAAGCTGTGGATGGGGAAGCCGAAGGGGTGGACGGGGTGGAGCAGAGCGGTCAGGCAGTGTTTAATTCACGACAGCATTTGCATCATCACTTTTGGAGTACTACAACCGCTTTGCGCTATGTGGAAGCGTTTTTCTCCTTCCAATCTTTTTCTGCAACGTCGGAAGTGATATGAAGAATCTGCCTATCACTCTAGCTTCTGTGAGGCCAAACTCCAGCAGTGGTTCACCGCCGCTGAGTACTGGCAGAAGGTATACCTCGCCATGATGCTACATACAGTGTAACAGTTGTGTGAGATGTATGAGAAAATAAATTTCTATCACTCATTTCCCACTCAATTTTAATTAGTAATTTGGCAATTTCTGCTGTTGAACCCCTTTGTAAACAAAGCTGAGAAGCTACAAGTCTACACTTCGTGATGGTTTCCCCAGCATTGCATACCGGAGGATGCAGAATTAAGTAATGCCGCATTAACTCAGCCCCCGATCTTCTTATGAAAAAAATATTGATACTGAGGCAAGTTGATTGAGTTATCTCTTTGTTCTTGACCCTTTATGCACTTGGAAACCTTTCATTTTCATGACAAGTACTTTTCCAGCAATATTCCAACATCTCGCGATCTTCCTTCACACTCTTCCACTTTGTCTACCATGAGACTTCGCCTTTTTGTCCAGGGCTATCACATTTCTCTCACTCCAACATCCAACATCCAACCACCACCTCCACATCCTCCCCGCGCACCGTGGATAAAGTGCTAATCGAGTAACAGCTACAGTCCTTGCCGAAAAGAATTCCGTATTTGCATACGCAATTCAGGTTAACTAGGACAAATTACGGATTCTACCTCAACTGCGCGAATCATTCCTGTAAGCATCAGAGCGCTAACCCTTATCCAGGCCGATGCATGTTGATGGGATTCTAAAGAACCAACGTTCGTTCGCTGAGAAAGAATTTTACTAATAGACCCTGCGTATGGTAATACGTGTTGTGTTGGTTTTATTGTAGCAACTTTGTAGGGCTACCCCGATGCATATGTGCATGGTTCCCTCGACTGGAATTAGCTATATTCACCAAGGCTCAAGCAATAATTCTACAAAACCACCTTCAGGAAATTTAACGCAAAACCAATTACATTTGATGTATACAATAGGTTTTAAGAATCCTCTGACACGATGCGATGCCCTGGTGATTAGTGATAGGCTATTTTAGATAGATGAACATAAAATGGTCGAAATGAATCACATCTTTAATACTAAGGAAATTCTGTCTGTGTTTCAAGGAATGTTCTTCATCTGTGTGACTTGTTTTAATTGTGGTGCTAGTAATATAGATAATCACGTGAATTTAAATGACTCGCCCCTTCGCCCCTTCAAGTAAATTCAGTACAGAGCTAATATGATGCAGCTAGTCCTCATGCAGAAGTTCTTCTCTGACCGTTATTTCTCAAAATGGTTTGCATACCGTTTGCATACCGTTTTCAAAAACACCATCGAAAATGATGAAAACCCTTCCAATTTCAAAATGCTTACAGCGGTATCAGTTTAAACTTTAAAGATATTACATGTTTTGTAAAAATAAAACAGTTTTCAGTACATACATACATACATACATAACCTTTTTGGAAAAATTAGACATTATAGATACTTAGATATTTTTGATTGTAAATACCGTATGGAATTAATGAATATGCTTTGAAATTTGAATCCGCGGCCTGATAATTGTTGGTTGATGCTACTGACCTAAAATGCTCTACCTTTACCGTTAACGATAACATGGTGGCGCTGGATACGTCGGGTTACGCTTGTGAATGCGTTTGAAAACCCCCACCCCCCCCCCCCCCCACTTTTTTTTTTGTAAGGAGAAGAGATATAGCAGATATAGATCTATCTATCCTACATATAACATCTTTTATCATTAAAATCAATATCATATCACTGATATAATAGCACTGATTAAATTTTGTTGTGTTTTGCCGCATAGCATAGGTTTTACTATTTACAATTCAGTATCGTGGTGACTACTGCAATAATGACCCGCAATATTGAAGGCGCTATCTATATATTCTCCTGACATTTTTATTAATTTTGATAATACGGAGGTGGCCGGGAGAGATTAGAGAGGCGAATGATAAGTCATGAAGCCAGTAACGAAATAAGTCAATTTCCAACTCAATCGTGCAGAGGTTTCATAGCGCCTTAATCAAGATAGGTATACTAACAAATTGTAGTTCACACACTAAGAAGTTAGGGTCCTATCAGAAGGTCTGCAACACAATGCATCCCCATGTTTTTTTTTTTTTTTACTTCACCGTGATCGTCTGGAAAAGGAAAGAGCAACATAACAGGTAAAACACTAATTTTCCTAAAAACCGCTAGATGGTAACACCTGATTTTCAACCCATAGACCCTGCTATTTCTCATATGGTATCTATTTGCAACGCTTCTCGACAATTCCGGCACCTGTTTGTCAATGGTTAGTATTAATTCTTATACACTCTCCACCCCACCCCCCGCCCCCCACCCCGCTCGCACTGCTTGGAGGAATCTATTACTCACCATGCTCCTCATACTCCTTCTTACTAATCCAAAGCTGGTGAAAGCTTCCCAAAGACGCGAGTATACTTCCTCCCAACCAACTGGCATAACTCCTCTCTGTCGCATTCCCAGGCGCAGTAAGTCTTACCCTTGGTCCAGGGAATACATTCGACATCTCATTATTAATCCTATCGTTCAGTCCATATAGCAAGGATCCTGATCCCGTCACTACAGCATTATTAAGAATATGCGGTTTAATCTCAATATCAACATCCCTAACCGCATTAAAGACCATCGCTCCGAATCCCTGGGTAGTTTCTGGATCAGGATGGGGAATGTCTCCATGAACCAACATCTGTCTTGGCGTGAATATTCCTTCTGTAATCCTGAACCTCTCTGCACCAAAAACTAAATTGTAACCATCGGGGAACTCGAAGGTGCGACCTCCGATTCCTTCTGTGCCTTGAGCAGGAACAGGACCAGGACCTGACCATACTTGTGCGGTACATTCTTTGAATTCAGTCAACACCCGCTCCTCTTGGAACGCCTTCCAACTATCCGTAGGTTCCTGTCCGGGCTTGAATTGCCGCAAAGTTGCTTCCGCAGGCTTTCCGACTTCAACTGGCATCTTATTCTGTACCTGGTAGTGTGCAGACAGGGGGATTCCATTAGCGGCAAGGTGTGCGCGGATTTGGTTCGAGATAAAGTCACCTCCTAATGGAGTTCTGACGGAGCCTTTCTTTAAAACTATTCCATCGTGGATGGGAGTAACGGAGATGTTGGAAGCACCGACGTCGATGACTAGAGCGGTGGGCTTGCCGGATGCGAAGCCGGCGCACACAGCAGACTTGGCGAGGTAGAAGGCAGGGACGTCGAAATCTTCGAAGGCAATCTCGGCGGTTTTTTCGCGGTTTTTAGGAGTGTTCCAGACGGGCTCGGTGATGAGGAGGGGGTGCTCTGAGAGCTCGGTTGTTAGGCGGGAGGTAAGCGCGTATTTCCAGAGCTGGGGGGCGACGTCCCAATCCGCGACTGTGGGTGGTTGTTAGCTTGGTTCCAGTGTTACATTTCTTGTGAATGCGGGACAGGAATTGGGGTATGGTTGCTTGGAGAGATGAACAAACCAATTCCATCCGCCATAGGATTGGCAATCTCCATTTTTGGCCTCAAAGCGTGAACATCATTATCTCCAAAGTAGTATTTCTTGCCATCTGCATCCCCTCCATCTACGTAACCATAATGCGAAGGAATCACTGTGTTGGGTGTATCCTCTCCAGCGAAACCTGCACGCGTCCAGCATTGGCCAGGGTCTAGGACTAGGGCGGAGATTTCATCTGGTAAAGTCAGCGCGTGTGGGGGTAAAATAAAGATAGAACCCTATCACCTCCACCGTATTCTAGAGTCGAGGGAGCTTGGGTTGACGGTAATGTTGATGGACCGGACATTTCGTGGTGATGTGGTGATCCGATGACGGTGTTGATGAGACGCGATTGCTGGTGAGGTTGCACAGGTCACGCGCTAATGTTAATTGGGAATATCCGAGTGAGATGTGATGTGAATGTGGGGGGAGCATGGAGGGGCGATAACTCGCCAGCTAATGGGTATTTCGGGGAGCTTATCCAAGCTTCGGCTGTAGCTACCCCGCAGCTACACAGACAAGCTTCCGGCAACGGCGGAATGCATAGCAACGGGATGATGGATTGATGTATCTAAACAGCCATCTCATCTGTCGGCCACGGAATTGAGAGCTCCTATCTGAATGTACGTCGGCGATAACAATAAGCTCCGCAGCCATTAAGCTTGAGCTTTGATTTGGATGGTAGACACAGCTATTGATTAAATAAAAGAATTCAATAAATATAAAAATAAAAATGAATAAATAAATGAATGAATAATCAAGTAAACATAATTACAGCTCCTTCGGTGGCTTCTTTGCTCTACAAGCAAGCTTTAATTAAATAAAAAAAAAATATCACAACGAAGCTCCCATATTGAGCAGCCTATACACCCTAAGCTCTTTCACGCGGGAGTACCTGCCCCACCACCTTCTCTTCCGGCTACCCCGCAACCCGCATCACAACCACAACATTCAACCTCCAACCTCCAATTCAAGTCATCCCCAGGGTATCCCAATTCAGCCGACTCTAACCCCCGTATCACAACATGCCTCCCCCTCCCCTCCCCCCCGTAGCCGACCCAACTCGGACCTCGGAGGGTGTTGCGTGATGCTCCATCTCTGTACGACATAGATAACTACCCCCTTCCCCTCCTCTCTTCCACTCCTCATCCGCCATCATGCTCGCCCCAATGAAGCTCGCGCTTCAAAACTTCACCATCGTTGGTGCCGGAACCATCGGATTGTCTTTCTCTGCGCTTCACCTGGCGCGAAGCAACACCACCAAGGTCACAATCTGCGATCCTCGCCCTGACCTCTCCGACCACATCTCCAACATCCTTCCTACCTACCTTCCTCCATCCTTCCCCACCGTTCAAGAGCTTCTCGCCTCCGGTCGACTCCGCACAACCGCCGACTTGAAGGAAGCTTGTAAAGACGCCGACGTTGTCCAGGAACAGGGACCCGAGCAGACGAAATGGAAGCAAGATATCTGGGCCAAGATTGAACCGCTTGTCAGCGATAAATGCCATCTCTGGTCTTCTACATCAGGAATCCGTTCTTCGATCCAGAATGAGCTCATGTCAAAAGAGGGAAAGAAGAGACATGTTGTTGTTCACCCATTCAACCCTCCCCATATTATGCCGTTGATTGAGATTGTTGGATCTCCCGAAACCCCGGAGCACTTGTTGAAGGTGCCCGAGGAGTATTTCGATCGTATTGGGCATAGACCGGTGATCATTAAGAAGGAGTGTACTGGGTTTGTGGGGAACAGATTGGCGTTTGTGTTGTTCAGGGAGGCCTGTAAGTTGGTTGCTGAGGGGGTTTGTTCGGCTAAAGATGTGGATGCGGTTATTGAGGCAAGTGTGGGAATTAGGTGGGGTATTAAGGGGCCATTTGCCAGTTACAATGACGGTGGTGGAGCAGGAGGATTGAAAGCGTTTATGGGAAATGTGGGGCTCTCTGCCAAGGATGTTTGGACGGAGAGTTGGGAGAAGAAAGATGGTGGATTGGAGGGTAAATGGGAGGAGATGATTGTTGAGCAGACAAAGGAGGCGTATGGAATTCCAACCAAGGAAAGTTTGGTTGATAGGAATAGGATTACGATGAAGGTTATTGAGACTATTAGGGAGGAAAGGAGGGCTATTGAGCAGGAGAAGTTGGCAGCTGCTAAGAAGTAAACTAAATAGGCTTTAAATGTTAACGGAATTTTATAACCAAGTCCTAATTAACTCGGTACTCTCCAGAGTGGAATATGCTGAAACAACTCAGTATTCGTCATCAAATTAATTAGTTGCCAAGGAACCACGATACAGAGAAAACCACGGACCCATAGAGCTCTGCAGCCGATAAACTGCGCGTTCAGTGGCTCTCTCATGCTACCCGCATCATTAATTCTCACCCGCTGAGTTTCGCCGACAATTTCGCCGATACTGTACGTTACCAACAACATCTCCTTGGCGATTTGATGCAGGCTTCAGAAGTTGTCCACGGTATCCCATGGCGGATAATATCGGCATGCCGTGCCTACGCCAGGCCGCAAGCTCCATCTCTCTGTATACATACCACCTCTTCTCCCCGTTCCTGCTTCTCTCCTTACCATCCACCTTCTCCTTCCACTTCCCCCTCATCTCGACATTTTGATTCTGTCGAGCTTTTGATAAACCCCTCTTCTTCTTAATTTTGCTCCCCTAGGATTCGTCTCCAGAATTGTTCCTCTCTGAATTTTGTTTCAATCTCCCCTTTTCAAGATGCAGGGCCACCGGTCCCCCGGGAGGCTACTATCCCTTGCTCTCATCCTATTCCTTCTCAACAATAGCAATGCAGCAGCCGTAGCTATCAATTCACCCAGCAGCTCTCTTTCATCCAAGCAACCTGGAATTCCGTTACTGAGTGCTAGAATTCTTGAGTCCCAGATGGCATTTGATGGTCATCGGAGGTATGTAATCTCTTATGGGTGGAATATTGGTTATTGGCTATGCTGACTTAAATGATACTATGCAGATATCCACCAGGAAAAATTATGGAGGGTGTTGTTTTGCCTCGCGATGAACCACAGCCGATGCCTACTGGAAATCTTGAGGATGTTACTGAAGAGAAGAATGCCAAGGACTCTCTGGCCGAAGCAACTGTACCGCCACCCGAAATAACAACAGCTTCAAACACAATATCACCAGAACATTTAGCTGCAATGTCGGCTTTCGCTAGAGCAAACAGCCGAGAGTTGCAGAACCACGTTGACTGGGTCCATGCTGGAGAATCGGCACGGTCGGCAGGCTTATGGACGCCGGACGCTGGGCAGCCTATTCCTACACAGTTCTATACAGGTCTAAGCAAGGAGGAGCTGAGAGAACAGAATGAAGCTGATTATCAGATAATGAGAGCAAGGAGACCCGCAGAGTCTCAATGCGTAAAGCGAGACGGAGAGCAGTGTCTACCTAAAATCACCCCAGCTCCATCGCCATTAATGGGAGTAAATCAAGATGACCTCGACTGGGCCGCCAGAAGATTCAGCAGACAGCAACAGCACCTCTTGGACCGTTTCCATGCTGGAGAATCGGCACGGTCGGCGGGCTTGTGGACACCAGACGCTGGGCAGCCTATTCCTACACAGTTCTTTACTGGTCTTACTTACGAGGAGATGATGAAACAGAATGAAAATGACAAATCGCCACATTTGACGAGAAAACCGGTACAAAGCAAATGCGTAAAGCGAGACGGAGAGCAGTGTCTACCTGAAATTACCCCAGCTCCATCGCCATTAATGGGAGTAAATCAAGATGACCTCGACTGGGCCGCCAGAAGATTCAGCAGACAGCAGCAGCATCTCTTGGACCGTTTCCATGCTGGAGAATCGGCACGATCAGCGGGCTTGTGGACACCAGACGCTGGGCAGCCTATTCCTACACAGTTCTTTACTGGCCTTACCTACGAGGAGATGATGAAGCAGAATGAGGATGATAAATCGCCACATTTGACGAGGAAACCGGTGCCTACCAAATGCGTATTAAAGCGATCTGAAGCAACTGGAGCGACTGATGCGGCTTTGGAAGGCTGCTCTGAGGTCTTAGTAGGGGTAGAGCCCGAGGGACTGGTGAAAATGGCTTCTGAAGCAGCATCTGAGGCGTTGGTAGAGGGAGAAGAATCACTTTCTGAAGAAGCCCCACTACCAACACAAACAGTGGAAGAAGTATACGACCCTGGCTATGTCGATCCAATGGAGTATTATGCCGACTTTGAGGGTTTCTTTCGCGATATGAAGAGCATGAAGGGGGAGTTCACGCTTCCACCTAATTATAAGTCAGATATTGGATTGCCGACACCGTTAATAAAAGGATCTACAGTTATTTCTACCAATTCAGAGAAGGGTGTAGGAGAACCATCAGTCATGCAATACAAATACCACAAATATCCACCCCTCCCATATTTCTTTGACGAACATGACAGGGCAGTACGTAACAGCGAAGATGCTTGTATCAATCCATATACCGGTGAAGTGCTCTGGGATCCAAAGGATCACATCCATGAATCACTTAGACCCAATTATCCAGACTACCCTATGAGCTATGCCCTCTCCCCTGACGCACCTGTGGAGCCTGCCAAGATGAGCAAGAGAGAACACTACTCAAGGCCACAATACGACATCAGTGCAGACGGCTTGCAAGTCAGTAGCGAATACGACAGTCCAATGACCCTGGATACCGACGGACCGTTATACCACAACCCTGATCAACTCTTTTCGATTGTGGAATACTACGATGATCATGGAAATCCAGTTCGTAGAAAAATTGGTGCTCTTGGAAATCCCGTTATCGGCGAGAAACTTCATGAATCCTCGGGGTATCCTGTCAAGAGGCCCAATGATCCGGATCACTTGCAATATCCCACCGGTTCAATCGGTGGCATTGAACGCCCTTTTATGCCTCCGACCTGCAATGGAAAGGCCTATGATCCTCGAATGGTATGTATTTCCATTAAATTCATATCATCTCACTGAAGCTAATACTTTGATACAGTACTGGTGCGATCATCAGTGGGGAAACCACGACCCCTGTCCAGTCACCTTTGATCACCGCATGGCCGATCAACCCAGCTTTGTCAGATGGCAGCCATGTGGAAAGGGATGCTACAATCCTATAGATGATTCTTGCGCCATTGAGCAACCCGAACCTGCTGTTGCTTCTGCCCCTGAAGTGGATGGAACAGACGAGTCATTCCAGGGAGTTTTTGTACCTAAATGGTCAGAACAGTATGCCAAAGATGAACTAGCGTATCCGTGGGGCCAAGATCCTGGCCCGCAACTTGAAGATTTATACGACTATGAGTTCTTTGTAAATGCCCAATACTTTGTTCCTCACGACTTGGGATTACCTTATATCGACGCTCCTATGTGTGGAAAGAAGGCTTACGATCCACGATTGGTATAATCCGAGCCATATGACTGATTATGAAATTTGATGCTAACAGTGGGTAGTATTACTGCGCCAACGAAATGAACGTGTGCCCCGTTCTTCGTCAGGGAGTCAAGTATCCTGAGAATTATGCGGTAATGTACAAGGGCTGTGAGGAGGATCATGGTGCACAAAAGTCGAGCAGTCGTCCGCAGAAGGCTGATAGAGGCTGTTGCCATGGCGGCCAGGAGAAGTAAAGGGGAACATTATGCGGCTAGTTTGATAATTATTGGACCTGTTGAGCATAGGATTAAATAGCTGTGTAGCGGGATGTTTGTATCACGCTTTATGTTATTGGTGGTTCATAGATGGAACTTTTAAGGTGGATTGTAACATAAGTAGAAGAGGGAGGCTTTGTCAATCAAATTGCTTTCATTACTAGATTTCCTTCGTATCGTGACTTCGTTTGTGAATGGCGAAGTTGGTTATGACTGAAGATGTATCATATTGGGTCGATGTAAGCGTTTTGCCAAGTAAACCAATTGTTGAATTCTGTGCTCTGTTGTTGTATCTGCATTGCTTCGTGGTGTCTGTGAGGGACTAGGTTGACCGTGCGATATTTGATAGAAGCAATTTCCATCTGTTGATTCAGTGCTTTATAGTTCTGGTGATGCATCAAATGTCTTTTTCCCGTGTAACCGAGTACAAGTGTCGAAAGTCATTCCGAAATACATCAAAAAGCAAACCTATTCGCTATTATCCAAACTCCCAACGCCTGCTATAGTATTACCGTAACAAAAACATTTCAACTATTTCAACCCTCCAATCCACATTTCTCCGTCACCTTAACTCTCATCCACCCAAATCTTAACTGTCTTATCCAACCCTCCAGTAGCCAGGACTTTTTCGGTCGGATGCGCCGAGCACCCTAGAACCACATCCTCATGCCCGACCAAAATCTGCACAGGTTCCTTTGAATTAACATCCCAAAGAAAGACATCCGAATCCTCACTTCCACACATAACCAATCTCCTCCCCTGGTGCACCACAAACTCCGCCTGCACCGCCCATTTCTCATTCCTATGATCCTGATAAGTTTTCAAAGTCTTCCCCTGAACATAATCCCACAACCTAACACAACTATCCAAAGTTCCCGCAAGGAGATACTTCCCATTAGGTGCAAACCTTACGGAAGCGACGGGGACATTCCCCTCCTCCACCATAGTTCTTAAACACTGTCCCGTAGCCACATCCCAAATCCTAATCAACCCATCATGAGAACAAGACACAACAATAGTTCCATCTCTATTAAACTCGACCCCCGAAACCGGATCCGAATGCGCAGGTAAAGTTTTCATACACCGTCCCGACCTTACATCCCAGAGCCTAACCGCCTCATCATAAGATCCCGACGCAATGATAGTGCCTCTAGGGGAGTAAGAAACGCAATAAACCGCATTATGATGTCCCTTTAAAGTTTTCCATAGTCTACCGCTGAGAGTATCCCATAGACGAACGGTCTTGTCATCGCTGCCGGAACAGAGGAGAAGGGAATCGGGAGACCAGGAAAGAGTGGAGATACCGGCTTGGTGGCCGGAGAGGGTGTGTTCGTGGGAGCCTGTGAGGGAGTGCCAGATTTTTAGGGTTGAGTCTGCGGCTGTGGGGGGTTAGTGGGGTGGTGTGGTGGAGAAGGATAAAGAGGGGGAATACAGGATGTTGCTAGCCACTTTCCGTCGGGGGAGAATTTTACGGCTGAGATACCGGCTTCGTGGCCTTTGAGCGTGAATTTTAGGGTATATTCCGGTCTTGTAGGTTGGGAAGGTTGCGGTGGTTGCGGTGGTTGCGGTGGGTGGGTTGGTTGCGGTTCCTGTGTTGTTGATGAGGATATTGCTGGTGAGGAGTTTTGTCTGGCAGGAGCATCGGTTTGGTCGAAGCGGGAACGACGAGGTGGTGCTGCTGCGGAGGAGGAGGAGGGGGAGGTTGGGGGTGCTGTGGTGGTCATTAGGTGGATGGGAGTTTTTCGAGGTTCGGCGAGGGGTGGGGAACGCGTTGCGACTTGCGGCCGGTTGACGTTGCGACGTGGGTATTTAGCGTGTTTTCGAGGTTGGTGGTTGATCGTTGACGTATGACATATGTACTACATAAATTACGCGAGACATGCGCAGTTAGAATTGGAGGATATGTATGCACTCTACATAAAATACTTCGAGACGCTGTGTTTGATTATAAGCTTAACATCTATGATGGACCAGTGTCGAGAACGAAGGGATGGTATGATGGTATTATGGAATTAAGTATTAATATTAATATTAATTGGATGAATACTCTTACATTCCCCATGGCCACCTCCGTGGTAATCCTACACCCACCAACAATGTCCTACCCCAAAAGTTTCTTAATCCACAACAGCCCTAAGAATAACACAGCATAGAAAGCATAATACAACACTTCCGGTCTTATGAACCAATTATTAGCCACAGCCCAGACCCACTGTCTCCAACCAATGCCATGATGTGGCCTCAACATCGGTCTGGTCGTTTCCTCGGCAGATAATTCTTCAGAACGGTCTAGCACTCTCACTCTGGCTGTTTGGCAACTACCCATCATTCTAACTCCCGCTGCCATCATTGCATCTCCAGGCATTAATGTTTTACTCTCCTCGACTGGTCTTTTGACTCCCATTCTCTTCCTCTGTCTTTCTCTCTCCTTCTCTCTATTCCTTTCCTTCTCTCTCCTTCTTCGTTCCTTTTCTATCTCATACCACTCTGGAGGTGGAGGTGGCGGACTCCAAACCATAGGACACCCCATATCAATCCCGCCTACAGTTGGTAGAAAAGTCCTACCTAACCGGCGCCATCCAAGCCTATAAAAAAGCTCTTCACAGTGCTCTCCCTTTCCTGCTGATGCTGCATTTGTTTCAGCTGTACAGACCACTGTCGAAGGGCGATTGGGTGGGTTAAGCTTTTTCATGTCGAATGTGTAACATAACTTGCAAGCCGATTCTCCGTTCAAATCACAAAAACAGGGGGGTTTGGAAGTAGATGTAGATATAGATGTTGATGTATCGGCTGTTTTGCTGAAATTGTAGGCATCTTCATAGCATTCGCGTGTGGCTTGCTCCATCCCCCATTTCAATAGCAGCGTACCGGCCCCAAACCCTCTGTAATTCCGGCTCGTTGATAAGTATCGACAATGCCAGCGTTCCGGATAGGTCGTGTAATAAGTCTCCTCGAATTCTCTGTTAGCTTTCCGAAACCTGGATAAGAAGATATAGTTGATAGCTCTATTATAATCCAGTAAGTTTATTGCCTTTTTCATCAGTTTCCTTAGATTCGTTGAAAGGTAATTCCAAAACATCTGTGTAGCTGTGGATGCCTCTTCTGATCTCCGATTCCACTTCCAAAGAGTCTGTAACAGCTGGTGAGGTTTATTCCAGGGATTTTTGTTCAGAGGATACTTCTGGGCGATTCTTTCCTAAACTGCAAATGCAACAACCTTTTTCTCTCTCTTTTCCAACTCCGTAACCTCATCAATCTGCACACTCTCCAACTCCACAACTACCAACCTCTTGGATGTATCTTCCAAAATCGTCTCCAACTCACCCAAAATATAAGCCCTCATGTCCCCCGGAAACTTTCTCCGTCGTCGGAATACTCGTCGGAAATGCCATGAGTCCTAGTAAAGGCTATCCAGGAGTACAGAAAGACATGCTGGTATATCCTGGCGGGTTGCGGATCGGAGAAAAAGCTGTGGTGCAGGGACAGGCTTTGTGTTTTGCTTTTGAGGGAGGCCTGGATGGTAGGAAATCAAAGGGTTGGCGTTTGAGGTGTTTTGTGGAATTTGAGGACTTCCAGGGCTTCGAGGGTTTCCGGGGTGGTAACTAGATGATTGGCGGGATCGAGGAGGAGGTTGTTGATAGGTTGTATTAGGAGGGAGAGAGGGGAGACGGCGGGAGAAGGATGGACGCGGCTGTGAGGAGCTGGGGTGTGGGCGACGGTAAGGTGGTAAGGGGGCCGGAAGAGGTGGCGGCGTAGGCGCGGGTGTAGAGAGGACAGTAAGGGGGGTATTCATGTGTCGGCCGCTTGAGTTGAGGGGAGCTGGAGAGACTGTAAGGCTGTAAGGCCGTAATACTGTAAGGGTGTAATAATGATGGAGGTGGTATGGGATTGTTGTATGGAGTTGGGAATGGGCGTAGATTTGGGTTTCTGGATCCAGTGGTGGTGGGTGAGCACCGAACTTCCATCTCATGCATACATATCATTGGGTGTGTATGCAGGTGCCTCGAAGTAAAATAGTGAATCAAAGCATCAGAATATTTTTTTCATAAACTTCATGTATTTTTTTTCTCAATATTTTAATTAGGTAGGATGATTATCCAAATCTCAAAGCTCGTCGCTTGGTGACAGCCTCTAGCAGTAACAATATGCGCATATCACACAATATTCCACGAAACGTCCTTCCCAAAACCGTTAAAAATCAATTGTGATTAGAGATTTCATAAACGTCATTCAAAATGTAAGTCCGAAACAAAGAAAAAATTTTGAAATAATCCATGCGAGTTTCATTGCGAGTGATGACACATGAATAGTCTACAAAATAATCACATGACTATTCTAGCGGTAATAGGTCTGTGTAACGTAGTCTAAAGCGCAAGTGTATTATGATAGGAACTTACTTATCATGCCCGCTGGGGGTTTCGCTTGATGTCGAGTACGAAAGTCAATGCCTGGGAGCTGTTATGTCAATTTCTCAGGAGTCCAGACGCAAAAAGCCCCATTCCTTCGTGGGGAGATAATGGTCCTTTTCCCGCTATATTTTCTTACCCTTATTCTATGATAGCTGTCATGATGATGGTCCAAAAATCCGACATGGAAAAACCCCCCACCGCCATCCTATAAGACTGTAGCATAACAGTCAAATAAGACAGGAGTGGGGGGAAAACCCTTTATTTTACAAGCTCTATAGCCCGAGCTGGGAATGTTACTCATACATGGGCATCGGAAATGCAAAGACTCAAGAAGGGTGGGGGAATGGGGGGGTTTATATTTTAGCTTTTTGGATATGGGTCGAAGTTACCGCCAATTGAATTGAGTACACAGAACGGGCAGCGGTCAACGGGGAGCCTTTGGATCTAACGATAGTCATTCACGGTATTCATTATCCGGTGATATATTATGCGTTGGAATCTAGACTTCACTGAACGTTGCAACTTGCTCCGGTTCGCGCGGCTTAAATGAGCTGTTTTTTGCTTTTGTTTTTTTCAGGCATCTGACCGTATTCACGTTCAACATTACCGTAACGGCTGGCGGAGAAAAGTATTGTATACTGTGGATCCAGCGATACTGCTGCACGGTATTCATGATCTGCTGATACAATATGCATAAACCGTTGTTGGGATCTAGGCCTCACTAAACATTGCTCCGGTTCGCGCGGTTGAAAGAAGCTGGTTTTTCTTGTTTTGTTCTTTTGAGGCATCTGACTGTATTCAAGCTCTATATTACCGTAACGGCTGATGGATGACAATATTGTATATTGCCATTGTATAATCTACCGTTAATCGAGTAATCCCGAAAATCTCCAGTGCCCGATATTTGAGCCAGAAGTTCAATGTTATTCAAAGACGCAAATATTGGCCGCCTATGGCTTTATAATCACCCCTTATCCCCAACCCTTCTTGAATCTTTGCATTTCCGATGCCCATGTATGAGTACTATTCCCAGCTCGGGCTATAGAGCTTGTAAAATAAAGAGTTCCCCCCCCCCCCACTTCTGTCTTATTTAACTGTTATGCTACAGTCTTATAGGATGGAGGTGGGGGGTTTTTCCATGTCGGATTTTTGGACCATTGGGGAAGAGATATTCCAGTTGAATATTCTACCATTCACATTAGGATTGGAACGAGCCAGTTGTAAAGGAAGGCCTCGCTCTCTCTGTGTGAGGGACTGGGGCCTTTTTTTTTGCTTGGTTTGATGAATGGCTCATGATTGGGCAAGTAACTGTGGGCGATGCATAACAGACAAAATCTGAAATTGAGTTTCGCACAGACAATATATCTAATACCAGCCATTTGTCTGCAGCACATTGCGAATATCAGTATTCCTTGGCTATTATCTATACCAAACAATACAGGTAATGACCCTTGAACGTTGGTCTTGCAATAATTCAGTTTTCGCAGTTTTCGCAGTTCATGCTACTTGAGGTCAACTGATTTAGGTCCCCGTACAGTTCTCATATTCCGACAGTCAGTGTGGTCCGTTTTTGACTCCATTTTGAATTGAGCTGTACGACTGGGAGGTCTTCAGTAACGCTAGATGAACAAATTTATGTGCGCGGTAAAGCCTTTTCGGTAATGATAATCCAGACGCTTTAAAGAGAATATGGTTTATTTCACCGGCGTACATAAAATATGGCCGCTTAAGTGAAGGACAGTGGCTGAAGGACGATATTTTAGAGTTGCAGAAGCGGACTCTCGAAGCAAGAAAACGTGTTTTTTGTGAAGAGCACTCCGGCATATTTCTAGCAGCAATAAATGTTGCGGATACAAAGAAAACGATTGACGAAAGGCTATAATGTGCGCCGGTATTATGTATTGTATTTTTATTAGAATACCACGTTTTCTTTTTAGGCACTATTGTCGGAATACCACTTCATATTTCTCTTCACGAGGTTTTTCGTACTAAACTAGGGTAAATGTATAGAATACATCAGATTAAAGTACATTTCTCGGTAAACCACACACTTTACCGAATATTGATATGAATATAACCCTAACCTAGCCCCAATTAGCCCTGAGCGTAATCCTAGACCTAAATCCATTAACCTGAACCCTAACTTCAACTTTAACTATAAGTCCATAAGACTGACGGATTGCGGAGCAAGAAGGTGCAGACAATTAATTCCTGGTTTGGCTCTGCAGACTGCAACCCTTATTCTGGACGTTGTGCACATATGGATTCCGTTGAATAACCCGAAATCTTATTTTTCAAACACCCTTTGACAAAACGATAATCGCGGGACACGACCAGTAAACTATGGACCTAATGCACGACGCTACAACTAGTTTGCCATAGCAGGATCTATAATAAAGCCCCTTTAGTACAGACGCGTCTCCAAAATTCTTGCTATCAAGATTTATTGGCTCCATAGTTTATAAGAAGCTAGTCATTCTCTGCTCCCCAAAACTTCACATGGTTCCCCCAGCAAACGTGACCATATAATCAGAGCATTTGAAACAAACCAAAAATAGCAAAGCAAAAATCCCGAACACCCGTTATCAATCGAATTCCAAAACCTTTGCAACCGCCCAAATGTCTAATCATCGTCCTCATCCAAAATAGTTACTTGGACTAGGTCTCGCCTTCGTGGGGTTACCACCACTTCATCTCCATCGACAGACAAGTCCTCATCAATAATGACCTCAGTAAGATGTTTCCCTGCCTCTTTTGCATGCCCAAAATTGTTAATCTTAGAATCTACAAGTCCATTCTCTTCCCCCGACGACAAATCCACAACTATATTACTGCGACTGGCTGCTATCTGCGATAAAGATTGAACTTCGCGGCCGGAATCGCTGGCGAATTGACGTAACCGGGGACTTCTAGTCTCCGATGAGCCGAAAATAATCGAACCAGCCGATGCTGACTGCTCCTCGATTCTAAAGCGCTTCGCACTACTGGGAGATCCTGTAGAAGATGGCGCTGAGCGTTTTATGTTGAGTTGGAAAGAGGATGGTTTCTTTTTTTCCTGCAATTCGAAAAGCTCGTCGTATATCTTTTGCTCGTAGGTATGGAATAGAATTTCAGTTTTGGATAACTGAAGTTTTCCTGAATTAAAATGCCTAATGATATCATCATTCGAATGTATCAACCCTTTCAAGGACTTGTCCATTAGCATATCGCTTCCTGCACTGGTGGTGCGAATGAAATTAGCCCAGTATTCCTTAACCGGACTTGTAAATGTCTTCCACTGAGGTACTTCAACTGGCCGCCACTCGCCGAACTTATAGATCCCGCAATATTCATAGAGATTGTCCCGTTGGTGATTGAAAACAGGGAACTCGACCGTTTCCATTTCGAATCTACCTGAATGGATTCCCTCGCCCAAAGCTTCAAATTCAAAAAGATCCAGTATCTCGCTTGATTGCATTGGAAATGCGCGGTAGAAGTTGTGTACGTTGGTAACAACCAAAATCGGGTATTTTCTGTTCTTCGAGTTTCTGCGAAGTGTCCAGATGGCCCTTTCCTCATTTTCAACATGCTTCACACTGAATAACGCTTCTATCGTCTCAGCTGCGAAATAAACACCAGTCTCCGATGCTTCGACTTTTATACAGTTAGTATCCAACTACACATCATGACAAAGTATGGCATTTAATTTTCATACCTGAGCTCCTATCAGAATTTCCAGTACTATCGTCTTCGTTATCTATCATAGACTCATTGCCATTCCTGGACACTGAAAAACTCCTGTGGGGTCTTTGCTCCTCCGCTAACGTTTTCGAATGAATGATCATAGTATCTGAGTCGCACGAATCTTGTCTGTCCCCTGGAACTTCTGATTCGTCTGAATCATCAGAGACAATGACTCTTCTGGCGTTGGCGCGGTTCGTAGGTCGCATCCCATTTCGTTTGCCACGACTACATATTGCTTTCTGAGGCTTGTGAAAGGCAGGCTTAAAGGGGTTTGCGGCGGTTGGTCGGCCAAAAGCAACAACAATGGTGTCTGAAGCTTGTTGTTTCGTAGGGGATGTCTTCGAATTGGGCGATACAAAAGATCTACCCGGGATAACGTCTTCTGCGAAAGACTCTGTCTGGCTGGGTTCACCGGTAATTTTATCCGAAACAGTACATCCTGGAGTTGAAAACTTTTGGTCGGATGACAGGACAGTTGTATCCGAAGCAGGTAAATTTGCGGTAGAGGTCTTTGGTGAAAAGGCAGCTGTGTCCGGAGCTGGTAGCTGTTTAGAAGACACTTTCGGGCTATGTCCAACGATAGCCATAGGTGCTACTGGCGCTGACTCGGACGAATATACTGGTGAAGCTACCACAGCGGGGATATGAGCAGCTGTTTCGAAAGAAGTATCAGACAATGTATTCTGGTCCGAAACACCTAGGGATCGCAGTATGGCGTCGATATCAAGGTCCACTGAGCCTGGATCAAGGGCGGGGGCAATGGTGGTTTGTTGAACGCTATTCTCGACGAGTTCGGGGGCCGCAATGGGAGTTCGAGTGGATAAGGCGGTGGACACATGTTGGGAGGTTTCGGCTAGGATGGGTTAGAAACAATCTTCTCACAAGAATTTGATCACATACATTCCGAATTTCTGTTGTTTCCCATCAAAATTTCCCTAGCGATTTGCTGTCGAACCGAACCTTCGCTAGAGGTACTCTCCGTTCCTTTGTCCGTTATCTCTGGTTCCTGGCTGTCTTGAACCTTGTTCTCCTTCTCAGAAGGTTCTTCGTTCTTTACACTGATTCCAACATCGCTGATATTTTGGTTCTTTGGCGCCACGGCAATATTGTCACTGGGCCTCCTCGGTTGTTTGCGTTTTTTGGCGCTCCGATTAACCTCGCATTCAGGCATAAATTTGCGAATGACATCAACCTCTTTATTCAAGGCTTCAACTTCATTTTGAACAAGTTGTGCAAACGATTTCAGGCGCATTAGGCCTGTTGTAATGGTATCTAAACGCGCAGAGAGCTGGGCGACAGGCATCTCTTCTAGAAATCGAGGCGTCAGTGGCATGCAGGTGAGACGCGTAATGCGACGCGACGCGACCAGTTTGAACTTACCAGAGTCTGTAATATCATTTCGACCCCCCTCCTGGCTTGTCGCCTCCATTATAATGGGCTCCGATGGAATTGCAGTCGTTTTCGCGTTGACAAGACGGATTGAGTGCGTTATGGCTGGTGTGAGATATCGTAGCGGTGTGCAGGTGGAAAGCGCGTTTTTTCCGCGGGATGCAGAATCTTTGGCGGAGAATCCTTGGTTGTGTTATTGTGCCCGCATATGAGCCGAACCATACTTCAAGACATATTTCATGCGGACATAAATGAAATTGAGATAGGAAGGAATTTGTCATGTAATAACTGATCCAGGGGAGCAGCTTGTGTTTTGGATCTCGTGCCGACATAGCTAATTGCATCATGCATTATCACTTTTAACGTAACTGGTAGAGAGGTAGTTTTGATTAAAAAAACTTTTGTATACTCGAACAGACCCAGAAGAATGGGCGTAAAACCTGCTGGTGATATACTTCTGGGAGGAGAGGAACCCGCGGAGATCTGTGTGGACTCCGCATGGCTTGGACGCTGGAACTGCTGCCTGAAAAAAAAGGGTCGAACGCTTCAAGAAGAAGCACGGGGCAAGAGGTATGAAACTGAACCTAGTTCTCGCAATTTAGAATGAGACATTGATGGAAGTGTCAAAGGACGCCTGCGTACAGGTGTTTTTGTTCGGGAATTATGGCTAATACAGCTTGTCAAGGACAAGTGCAGCAAGAATAGATGAATAAAGAATAAAGAACGTAGAGGAATTCTGGAAGGATGTTAAACAAAGGAGCTGGGAATTATATAAACTATATCATATCGCTGTGCTAGAAAATGACAAGAACAACAATCTGTTCGTCTTCCCTCCTGTTCTCTTTCACGGGAAGTCATTCCAGAATTCCTAGAATGAACAGATATATGCAATTGTAAAGAGTAGAATACCATGGAGATATACTGCTGTTTCCCTTTTTCTTTTTATTCCTTTTGTAATTTCTTTTGATCACGAGGGTGGGGCTTCGATTTCTTTCTCCTGAATAGATGTGAAATTAATGGAACCGTAAGTTCTCTTGTTATTTATTTTATTTATTTGTCATACACGCTTGCAACCGTAAGGTTATGGCGGGTACTACTTTGTGGTACAATGCTAACCATCAGGAGTAACTCCGATGGTCACTGGGTACGCCCCAGAGCGGTCTATCTAAGTTTCTGGCAGTAGTCGCCTTTGTCTTCCTGTCTGTGTCTTTCCATCTCGTCGTTGTGTCCGTGAGCCCTGTTCGCTCTAATATCTTTCCTCCACTCTTCCCCAGTTTCCACCGCCTAAAACTCTGACAATGATAAGAAAAGTAACGGAAAACAAAGGAAATAAGAAATCACAGAAACACACCCGTCCCCTACTCCTTGGGTTTCCCATCTCTCCTCTCCCTGTTCTTCATTCGTGATACAAAGGAAAAGATGTCGTAAAAGAAAAAGTTAGAAAAAGTTGCAAGTCCTCCATTTCTCTGCTTCGTCCTGGTCCTGTCCTAGCGACAGTAGGCTTCTGGTTTAAGTACATCTTGGTAGTAAGTTCTCTTGAATGCTATACTAAAATCCACCTTTATTTCGCATCCTTCCTTTTCCTCTCCTCTTCAATACCCTCCCTCCACAACTCTAGCCCCGCCATGACTGCCATAGGTCCAATCGCAACCAGACCCACACCCAAAATCATTGCAGTCCCAAATTGCTCCATTGCTCCCCTGCTAGTCCCCTCTTTCATGCTTCCCAACCTCGTCCAAGCCCACACCCCCGACGCCACAGCACCGATCCAAAAGTCCCACCAAATCAACAACCGCGTAGCACCCTCCAAACTGACAACCGCTTCCGCTTGACATTCCGGCATCCAGAATATTCCTTCCTGAATTCCCGCTCGCCACATCATTCCCCAATGTCCCAATCCACCCACAGCGGTAAGGATTTTCCAAACCTGTTTCACCCCGAGCCCACGTTTTGCTATCCAGTTTCCAATTCCCAAGGATACCAGTATCCATTGAATAGCGGCAATATATAACGGCCAAAACTGCCATACAGCACACCACCACTGTTTATGTGTCGCTTCCAATCCCGGAAGAAACATCATCGCCGTAACTGTTCCATATCCCAAAATAACGGCAGGTAGCACCGCACCCATAGCAGCTGAATCTACTGGTCCTGTTGCAGGTTTGATCAGAGAGCAGAAATACCAAGCTGGAGCTCCAGTTGCGAAGCCGGTGAGTTGGACAAGAATCATGTTCCAAACTGCTGGATACCGTAATACAGCGGGGGTTTGGTGGCGGGAGGATTCGAGTTGAGCTATAATGATAAAGACAGGGAGAAGTTGGGAGAGGAAGTATAGAGTAAAGAGGGTTGCTGGGGGATTTATCCACGATATTAAGGGGTGGAAGAAGGAGGTGAAGTAGTTTAGGATGAGGTCGAATAAAGGGAAAGGTGTAAACCGGGATTGGAGTAGATCTCCTAAGGAATCTCCTTGTGAGGAGGAGAATGAAAACCGACCACTGGAGAAGAGGGAGGTGATATGTATCGTGATGGAGGCACTCATGGGAGAGAATATGAATTTGTAAGCTCCGAAGATGGAGAGCAGCGGCAAGAGAAGGGCTGCTGTTGGGATCTCTCGAGAGGTCTTGTGGGCGTGGGAAATCCGAGTCTTTGGCTGAGGTATTTTGGAGTTTTTATCAGCCCCGCCGTTTGTAGTTGATTTTACTGACATAGTCGGCATAGCTGGTGATGAGCTGTGATGGACGGCTGTGCGGAGTTCTTGAGGCCGTGGGACGAGCAGGGGCTTATAAGCGATAATCAACGGCGCTTCTAGGGCACGCTATCAGCCTCGCAAACCAAGCGCTATGATGCCGGACATAGATGTGCTAGGGATGGTACTTTTCAGTAAAGTTGGGCACGATACGGTAAAGTTGTAACGTAAGGTGTAAGCTTGGCATGTAACGTTACATACCAAACTTCAGCTGGCGCCACCACGTGACTAGCCTAGACGCTCCCTGAGGAGCCCGGGAGACGTGGAGAGGAGCTCTACACCCCTATCTGTCGCCTTATATGTGTATATTAGCGCCTTGGCACCCTCAAATTCTGCAGCTTGGCATTCACGATACTGTCACGATGACCACGATACTGTAACAATACGTGACATTACGTTACGTTACATTACTGTCACACGCTAGGCGCCCATCTCTAAGATGTGCATATGTAGTCAGGGTAGCGTGACAGGGGGATGAGGCCTCAACACAACACTACAACACCGACCACTCTTCCTCCATAAGAAATATAAAAGAATTTATCCAACGAGCACAGAATTTTCGTAGACTGTGATGGAACAATAACTAATAGAAGAAACATAAATTCTGTGTGGAAGTACATACCAATCCTTGACCTCGCGAGCTTCACAGAGCTTCAAAAATTACCGCAAAAGGGAATAGTAGTGATATTTGATGATTTGATATAGTTATACAAAAATGCTTTGGCATTCCCTACGATAAAAGAGATTTACTAAGCCTTAGAAAAAATTCGACATCAACCATTTGCAAGAATATAAACTAGTATTTCTTAATACCACAGCTCATTGGAGCGACTCTGGCAGGTGTAGAGACCATCGGTAGTGATCTGCGTCAAGAGGTAATGCGGACGAGTTGATACTGCATTAGGTGATAGACACTGAACTGTCACACCGAGCCACCGACCAGCTCATGGTAACGCAAATCACCTGGATTTGTACTCGGATACAAACCGGTTACTGATGGGTAAATGGCAATCGATGTCGGTAGCATTGTAGAAAACATAAATCACGGGTACGAGTTCTTGATGAGGAGCTGTCGTCAAACTATTGGGAGGTATACAGTAAAGTGAGCGTTCTGGAGAGATTCCTGGTGCTGAGAAAGATATACCGAAGGTTTCTATGTGGCGTTTGTTGGTCGTCAGAAAAATCACATTGCGACTCGAGTATTGCCGCCCGAGTACCGCTGACGGCCGGGGCTTCTCCATGCGCGAGTATTCGGCCATTGAATTCATTCACCCTCCCCGTCCCCGGTACCTCAGGACCTCACATCAAAGTCCCTAGTAAAGATAAACATGGTGGGAATCATCTTCTCATCAATTCATACTAACTATGTAACAAAAGAAAAGCAAAACTATTTACACGACTTTTGTATGCGCAAAGAATAACCAAAAACACCTCGCACGCGGTCCACTTACCCCAATTTTATCTATCATCCCCCTCCAACCAATGGATATACAAAAAGAGCCCTTATATTAACACCTAACAAAGAAAAAAAAAATCTACCCAAAGCTTCGCAGAACATTGTCAATCAATTTTCATCCCCTTCGCACCCACAAAAGTTCGTAGCTAGCTCCTTTATGGGGAGACGTTGAACTTCATTGCAATACCCATAGCCGCCAACTCAACATCCAAGTACTTAAGAACGTAAGGAACTGCGACAGTGGTAGTGTCGGCACCACCAACAAATCGTGATCCGTGACCATCCTCCCAGACGATGCTCTCATCTTCGAAGCCTGATGCGGGCTTGGCGCAGCGTCTACACCTAATTCTCGTAGTCTCACCCATCTTTCTAACAGTAGACATAGTTGATAAGAAGCAACCACATCCTCTGCAAATAGGGGTCTGACAGTAGTCTGAGCAGTTGAAAAGACGGTCCTGAAGCAAGAATGCGGTTCCGTGGGCCAATAAGGAATCACGCTCCATCTCTCCGACACGAATTCCACCTCCCTTCTTACGTCCCTTAATAGGCTGGTGTGTAAGCTCTGAGATCTTTCCAGTGGTTCTGACCTGGAACTTGTCGTTAACCATGTGACGAAGACGCTGGTAGTAGACGACTCCAATGTAGATATCCGCCTGAAGCTCCTCTCCGGTGATTCCAGAGTACATAGGCTCGTTTCCGTGGTAGTTGTAACCGGCTTCCTTGAGCTGGTGGCCAAAATAGTCGGCAGCGGTGTTCTCCTCAGAGAATTTGAAGGGGGTACAATCCTGGGCGATTCCGTGGAGAGCTCCGGACTTTCCGGCTAATGACTCCACGAACATACCGATTGTCATACGAGAGGGGAAAGCGTGGGGGTTGATGATAATGTCGGGCTGCATTCCTGACTCGGTGAAGGGCATATCGATTGAAGGCCACTTCTGGGACAAAACTCCCTTCTGTCCGTGACGAGAGGAGAACTTGTCTCCAATGTTGGGGGAACGGACAATACGATACTTGATGCTGAACATCTGCATACCCTTGTCGGGAGAGTCGTTGGCTAAGATTAATGTTAGTAATCGTTAATGTTTACGGAGGCGAAGAAGACTTACGCAATAATCGGACCTCCTCAATGTAGGCGTCTTCGTCTCCCTTGTACAAGAAAGCCTTGTGCTCAACGGGAGCAGTAGGATCACTAGGCTTCTCGTGGTAGACACCAACAGCATCACCCTTCTTGACGAGGCGTCCAACAATGGGGAGACCGTCTTCGTCAACAGTGTCCAACCACTCTCCACGGAGACCAAGCTTCCTGAGCTCCTTGTTCTTCTCCTCCTGAGTCCAAGCCTTCTCCGAAGATGTAATTCCAGATACAACCTCATGGAGATGTGCCCGGTTGTGGAAACCGAATTCCATCTCGGCGTTAGGTCCTCCACGGCCCTTTCCAGTCTCCCAACCAATCTTCTCAGTCTTGTAGACAGTTCCGTGACCAAAACCACGCTCGATAGCCGACTTGTTGATTATCATAGCGTCGTCCATGTCGTATCCGGTGTAAGAAATGACAGCAACAACGGCGTTCATTCCGTTGGGGAAGTTGTCAAGTCCATATTCGTTGTACAGGGGGGATCTAACAACAGGAGTTTGACCAGTCTGGAGACGGTAAGACTTGTTGTCGGTACGGTATCTGATGGCAGTTCCGGGAGTTCCCATGGTCTGTTTGCTCATCTGGCACTGGTACATGTTACGGGGAGACTGGTTGAAATCAGAGAAGGGAGTCATGTTGGCGACAATGGAGAGAATGTTGGTGGGATCGAACTCAACGTGAGAGCTCTCACCGGGGGTGATCTCGGCTTCGGTGACGGCGATGTTCATGTATGGCTGCTCGAAGGGTCCAACGATATCCTCCTTCTCAAGGGGAAGGTACTTGACGGGACGGAGCATACGGGACTGTTGCGAGAAGAGGAAAATTCCAGGGTACTGTCCTCCACGAGATTCGGGTACATATCCAATCTCGAGGTCAACGGGAATATCATGGGATCCCTCAACCTTCCAGTATCGAAGAGTTTCGGCAATGACCTTGGCCTCCTTGGGAGAGGTCCATCCAACAATGCATCCGTCGAGCTGAATGCTGAAGGTGGCGTTGGCCGGACGGGGGCTCTGGTTGGGGGACACGGCACCGAGGGCGATAAGAGCAGGTCGTACGCCGGAGACGTCTAGGCATTTAGTAGTGATGCGGCACTTGTGTGCGAAATGGTTAAGAAGACCACAAGGAGATCCATCAGGAGTGTGGACAGGGCAAAGGAAACCCCACGACTCTGGTAGCAATCTTCTGACGGTGGTAGTTTTCAACTGTGCGAAGAAAGAACCTCTGTGCACCATTCTGAAATGCGACAAGAAACGGTAGAAGTTGATCTTCTCAGCAACGACAGTGAAACCGGAAACTTGCTGTAAATCGAGACCGGAGGGCGATGCCAAATTTCCGGTAGACAAGAAGTACTCCAATGCAGTACCGATATTCTCGTTTACCTTGTTGAACACCTTTACTCGGTGGTCCTTGTTGTTGAAATCAACTGTGCCTCCTCTGGTAACCTGCCGTCTAATCTCTGATGCAACGTTCTCGAGGTACTCCTCCACTCTTTCCTTGATAATCTGTCCGTACAAGAAACCTCCAAGCAAAATCTCCTGGTGCTGGACTGCATCGGGGTTATCAGGTGCGCAGCTTCCCTCCACCAAGGCGTACAATTTCCGGATCATGAAGAGCATCATACGGAACTTGTCCTTGCCGTCCTCCAAGTTCACCAAGACAATCCTCCTCAAAAACTCAACTCCGACCTCAGCATCGGTCATGTCAGCGGCAACGCGCATGACAATTCTGAACTTCTCTCCAAGGTACTGAAGGGTTTCCGTCCGCGAGTAGAGGTTGTAGGCCTTGTATGTTCGTAGCAAAAGTTCCACACGATCAGTCAAGAAAGTATTCTCTCTGTCCGCCATAGTAAGAAGACCGTCAAAAATTTCGCGGTCGTTGGTTTCGCAAAGCGCCTTCAAAATCATAACCGCCGGTACCAAGTACTCGTTCTTTCTCCATGAAAATCTGAATGTAACGTTTCCGTCGTTAAGGTAGTGAAGAACGTTGGTCTGCGAGGTCTGGTCGGGGCGAACACATCTGATCTGTACTCCGAAGTTCGAGTAGGACTTTCCTCTCTTGGTGAATGAAGGACGGATAATAGCCATAGGATGGTTTCGTCTCTGGACAATCAATAGACGAATAATCTTCTCAATACCGTTCACGACGAAGTAACCTCCAAGCTCCTCGGACTCCTCCTTGTGTTGAATGAGGTCGTATGGCGACATTCCCTCCAAGTGGCATCTGTTTGACTAGAAGCTATTTAGCACCTTGAGCCTAGATCAATTGCGAAGAATCATACCCGAAGCATAATCGGCAAATTACCGCATTCACGGTCAACCCATGACCACTCGGCATTGTTAACCTTGTATCCAACACGAACTGTAAGCTTTCCACGGTAGGTGGTATGTCTTTCTCTGGCCTCGGCGGGGTAAATCTCTCTTTTCAAAGTCTGCTTGTCGCGAGAGCTAATCAAAGGCTTTCCGACGAAGATCTTGTCAACGCGCACTGAGAGCTCATCAGCCTTGAATTCCTTCAATTCCCCAATTCCGCGTCAAACCTACAAGAGATCTTGTTTCCTTTGGTCGGGGAGGCTCCGTCAAAAACACTCTTGATTCCAATGTCCTTGCGAGCAAGATCCAAGAAACCACCCTCCTCCGTTACGGCATTAAACGAGTCGACATGAGGTCTGACAGCTTCGGTGAGCGCCGGGAACGCAGTTTTATCCTTCGGTGGGTTTTTGAAGAGGTGTTCACGTTTGAGAGTATCAAACGTGGTTCTCGGCTTGACTGTTGCACCGGTTTTCGAAGGCATTGTTGTGGTGGTGCGCTCGCCGACAGTTGGGAAACTGGTGAGAATCGAACGGGTACGCTGCGAGCGCGCGGCGGATAATTTTTTTCCTTTCTGCAATGCCGTACACGTGACTATCTAGCGTGAAAAGTGGAGGGGAATTGAACCCTATTCCAGGGGAGCCGCTAGCTTGCGGTTGTTCCGAGCTCCCTTCCCTGCACGAGGTTGACATAAAGCGACTTTGGATTTATCAGCGTAGTTCCACTGTACATGAGTGAACGGCGCCATAAATGTTGCATCCGAGGCTTTCTGCCATTTGATGCATTGAATGAATTCATTTGTTTCGTTCATACTGTTCCTGAACCTCAGAGTATGATAGGGGCATTGAATCAATGAAAACACGAATGCCATTGCCTTCTCAGTCGAGCAATTCTCGATAGATCACTGGTAACTGGTATGTGCAACATCTATTTTACATTCATATGCTCTCGGTGCCCGCGCGACGACAACCCGGAATTTGGGTTGCTGGATGGGCGTCATACAGGGTCGGAAATATGCGTGACACCGAAGCGCATCCCTGTAAAGCCTTCGGGGCCTACATATCTACCGCTTGAAGCGTGGAATACATGAGTTAATCCTCGATATCAACTCGAATTAACAACAGCTATGTATTCAATTGCATCTCATCCTATAGTTCCTGGAGATCATAAGTCCTCAAGTATAAGAGGCCCAGGGAATATGGTAGTTTGAAATACCAGTCATCAGAAATGCATGGTGACCCAGCTTTACATAATTGCGGCAATGAGAGGAATACTGGTTGTATGCAGTGGGTGTTTGAAGGACATCCAACTTGATCGTATTGATCAGAGAGGATTAACGAGTGATATTTGAAGCACAGCCCAGAACAAAGTTTGACATTGAGCAATTAGCCCCTGTCGTACCTGCAGGCGGGTTAAGCATGATGACGTTGAGATACAACAGACAACCAGGGGTCCCAGATTTCACGCGATGGCTCTTTGCGGGCAAGCTGAAGTGGTATCACGTGGATAGAAAAGTAAATGGAAAATATTTTTATTGATGTATATTTAGTCACAAATTGGCATGAAGAGGTCGTAATCTGCGTCAATCAAATCTATTAGCTTCTCATCATGCAAATAAAATGAAAAAAATAAATTGATGAAGGAAGGCGTCAGGAAAAAATTAGAGTAGTTGTGTTGCGTTTTTAATCTTCAGAGCGCGAACGCTAAGGGTTAAAAATTTTTAATCATTCGCCATGATTGTGTTACGGTGCAGTATGAAAAAAAAAAATAAGGAGCGGACTAACCATTTGGGAAGAGGCGAAAAGTGTGATTCAAGATCACAACAATATCACATCATAGAGCAGTAAAAAACTTGTGGGGATGTCATACAATCTCGAAAGAGATTGCGAACAAGATGGCTTTTTTTTATTCAGAAATACATCAGAACATTTAGTCGAAGAGACCTCCGAATCCACCTAAAGCACGTGTTAGTCAGATACTATCCATAGTCACGGTGACGAGGTAACATACCATCCTCCTCGGACTCCTCATCCTCGTCCTTCTTCTCCTCAGCAACGGCGGCGGCAGCAGGGGCGTCGGAAGAAGCGGCGGCGACGGGAGCAGCGGAAGCGTAAGCCTCGGGGTTGGCAATGCGGTCCTTGAGCTCCTCGATGGCCTCCCAGGAGATCTCGGTAGCCAAAGCAACGGCCAAAACCTTCTTGTAGGAGTTGACGATGGAGTGGATGACGGAGGGAAGGGTGGGGTAGTTGGCAGCCAAGGAGATGGCGGCAATCTGGGTGACAGCTCCCAAGAAGGTCTTGAGGAGAGCATCCTCAGAGATGTCGAGGACGGAGGAAGCGAAGCACTGTCCGTCATCGTAGATCTGAGCAATTCCCATTCCGTAGGTGAAGGGAGAGATGTTCAACATGTTAAGAAGGGTGGCCTCGGAAGGTCCGACCTTTCCACCAGCCTCAACAAGCTTCAAGTCAGTGGTAATTTCGATGGTACCACGGGCAATCTTGGTGGGAACACCGAGAGCCTGGAAGAAAGCGGTCTTTCCGGGCTCCATTCCGGTGTTTCCGGCAGGGACGTAAACATCGGCGGGGGCGACAGCTCCGGCACGGGCAGGGGCGGCAATCTTGTTGGAGAGGATAACCTCACGGATGTCCTTCAAGTCATCGTTGGTGAAAACGAATCCAACGTTACCTACATTCAAGTTAGAATTTGGCGGTCTCGACTCATTGAGAAGCAGTAAACGTACCCTTGATGTGGGGAAGGAGGCGCTCGTACTCGGGGAACTCGGCCATCAAGATACGGACGGCACGACGGACCATGGTGTTCTTTCCCATGAGGACAACACCACGACCACGGAGAGCCTTACGGATCTCGTGCATCTGCTGGGAGGAGACCTATTTCGCGTGTCAGTTACAATTTCAAATAGAACATTCTCGGAAATGGTAAAACGTACATTGTCAACGGTGACAATGAAGATGGACTTGTAGTCCTCGAGGTAGCTCTTCAGCTTCTCGAAGTATTCCTGCTTGTTAGCCTTGACCCCCATTTCTTCTTATGTCCTTTAGTGGTGCTGAAGAACGGATATTTTAGGTCTGTATAATTGATGAGCAAACGTCGGCGGCGGCGGAGAATCTTCGTCACTTTTCATCGACTGTCTTGGCGGCAATGATGTGGGCTAGTTGAGGCTCTGCGTGACTGCTTAAACTTAGTGTGGGTAAGCCCTGGTAGCCTGTCTTCGCATGACTAGTACATGAGTGGTCTAGTTAAGCACGCGACTATCGCGTGCTGAATTGCTGGTTTTCGAGAGCACAATCGCGTCGCGTTGTTCGACGGAAATTTTGAGTGATAGTGTGTTGATGTCGTTGCTGCTAATTTATCATCACTGTGCATTGTCGGAAGATCTCCCATGCGGCTCGGATCGACATCTATATGTCGTGTCACCATCCTTCTTGTTCAAACTGTTGAACTTCCGCGGGCTGGTTTCACCACCGCAAATTGTGCCGCGTCGCCTTGGGCAGAAGAAGCATCCGAGGAACATTTCTCGCAAAATGCCCAGTAGCAATATGCACACAGATTTGGAAAAGTGGGACATTGTTTCATGATGGAATCACCAGAAATGCTGCATTAAATGCAACTAGAGAGAAGAATTCCGGAGGTTATGGGTTTGGAATGCCGAGCTGTATGTAAGGTGTTGTGTTTGGTGTAGTGCGTGTTGCATGATGCTATTTACCAGTTTTTACTGAATTGCTTATTGAGAATCCAATGAGCAAACCAATAAGTGTTTGAACTGCGCCTCCATGCTGATATAATCAGGTATAATGTTAAGTCCGGCACTCTATGTCGAGCGAACAGGGCTCAGGGATAAACTGGCGAGCTGGATAAAGAATTTAGAGAGACAGACAAGAGGAGGCTACAACCTACAAACGAAAGACCGCTCTGGGGTGTTCCCAGTGGTCGATGGACTACCTCGGCCAGTCAGCCATGTACCATAAGAGTAGCACCCGCCATAACCTTACGGTTGGAAGCGAGTATAAAATAACAAAATGAAACAAAATAAGTTCGGCGCTCTATTGTATTACTGTGACTGACTTTATCCTCCCATATGAGGAGACAGCTACGTTCCATGAACTACCAAATATATTGAAATCATTATGTTTAAAATTGGCTATCGCAGAGCTCTCAGGATGCTCACTTTCTTCCGGGAAACCTCTGGAGGCGAGTTTGTTCTTTTGCTATGTACGAATTGTATGCGGTGTGCCGTAATTGAGGCACTCTCAGAACAATTTTCATACGATTATTCACTTGCTGTATGGTTCAACTTGTTTACCAATCCCCGTGAAATTGTCATTCCCACCAGCTCCACTTTCTGAGGCTGATATCCTGCAGCTTCCACCCACCCAGCCATCGATAGGCAGAGAACGTCTGAAAGTCCTCGGCCAATTAAACCTTGAAGTTGCACACTCCCCTTCAATGAGCTAACACAAATTCTTAGGACCAAACAACGTCCAAGTTCCACGGAAGAACCGACAGCTCATATAGAAGTACATAGGCTTCTTACCTTGCAGACGTATCTTCATTTGCGCGTTGCGTGGTCAACCAAGCACCCTTCCCGTAAAGCACAAGAGAACCCAACATGCAACCCATGATTACTGCTCAATCTAGTAATTATCCTTATTATCCAATTGAGATACTGATGACTGTCTGCGGGGTATACCCCCACTCACCACAATTGGTATTGTATTACGAAATTATTAATAAACTGAGAAGTGCTCCAGTGGTAATGGCTAACCTTCCATAACAATTAGATCTGCTTGCGCTTATATGGGCTCAGGGATTAAGAGCCATTAGAAAGAGGACGGCACTCTGCACTATTTATGGTCTTTCGAGTTTTTGATTTGATGGAGCAGCTGTATCTTTATTGTTAAGCCGGTTGAATTATCCATTAACCTTTCAACAGCGGAGCCTAGCTGTTAGAAGCATAGGTGATGTACGATGACGTGAGGTATAACACAGTTCGATCAGCCATATAAAACCCTAACCCCAGTAACGAGTGATGTATTATGAAAATCCCGTGATCTCGCTACACATGGCGGTCCGACTACCGATTGTGAAATCGGCATTTGCCCTTTATAGAGCAGCCAGTCCTGGTGCCGACCCTTCCAGTGTGGTAAAAGATTCACCCCAATTCCGTAATTCCCATCGTAAGACTTACGCCCTCCAACTCGAAGCGCAAGAAGGTGCATCTATGGTTTGGAGCTCATTCATTTGACTAGTTCATAGCGGTATGCCAGTCATCACATCGCTGATGCTAAGCATCGTGTTTATCGTCGAACTCTCATTAACTGAGTGCTAACTTTGATGGCAGGGACGCGTGGGATTCAACTTCGCCACGGACTCGACCACTTTCGCGAACGCTTTCTCGAATACCACCATCTCAACGCTTTTCGCAGTCTGCTACATATAATCGAGAAATCTTTCTTGGCATTCATCCCAGATACCAAGGACAACTTTTCCATGCAACAATGGTTACCTACAAAACTGTAATGGCTCCTGTCAATGCACACCGACAACGACAACCCGATGCAATCCCCTCGCATTCACAGTGTTACCCAGGTCTTCCAAGGTACACAGAATCAAGGAGCTCTCCAAGATCCTCGAGCACTCGAGACTTTGGCACAAACACAGAATGTAACACATGGTAAGACACCATATTTCCCATGGTCTCGCAAGTCTTACTAAAGATAGCCTCAGCTGCAACTTGAAAGCAGCCAAAGATCGAGAAGGTACCAAGATATCGGTTGACAAAGTCCCGAAACATATCGAAGAGAATTTCCTATTCTGGAAAATATTTACAGTTATTCTTGCAGTTGCGAGCATACTGTATTTATCTATTCATGTTTGCCCGAAATGGTCGATTGAAGATAAGCGAACCGCTGAGAAAATGGGTCCGCCGTTGCTCGATGAATTCGTCCATTTGCAGGATATGGCCAAACAAGGAGCTGTAATGAAGGAGAACTATTTCGGAACAAGAGAGAATGTCCCACGAGTTCCCTTTAGTGAACGTCGGAAAATAGATAAAGAGGCGGCGAGAGCGGTACGAGCTCTGATACATGCATTTGGACGTGGTAGGATTCAGTCAGGTGCTAAGTTTTGGAAAGCTTATCTGGTCAAGATTGGAAAGAGTACTCGTTGTCCAATTGACATAGCCAATAAAACAGATGCTAAGTGTACCGTGGAACTATTGAGGTATGTACACATTTTCTTAACGCTGAGAACACAAATTAGGCGCGGAGAAAAGGATCTCTGCAAGTAATGATTGTTCTGAGGAATCTATGAGACTAATTAAAGTTGTTATCCTAGTTATATAAATATGCTACTAGGGGGTTGTCATATTGACGAAGCCCTCGAAATCCTGAACCACCAATTGATGGACCGGCTAGCGATGTATAATGTCGAGAACCCACTGGAATCTCCTTCAACAGCCAAGATTCAGGAACACATCGATTTCATCAAGGAGTTTGACACTACGTATTGCAGACCGGCTCCACCGGAGAAGCAGAAACACAAGAGAATACAACTCTCTTAAACAGAATCGCTGCCGGGAGACTGTATACTGTAGTAGTCTCGCCATTCTGTTTTTAACGGCAATACTTGAGGCATAAATAAGGATATCCCATAGATTATGTACCGTTAATCATCGTGGCGGCTAATGTATACATTTAAACCAGCCAGTCCACCGGATTGGTCTGGGCGAATATATGAAAAAACCATACATTGTATATTAGGAGGGCTCCGAAGATCGCAGATTGATTAACTTCAATTTGCAAACGTACGAGATTTTAATCCCAGCCTTGGACGGCAGGAAACCTTTAAGGCGTGTTTAGTTCTGGGAAATTCATGATTGTATTGATAATTCTGCAGCTAAAATGTAAGGCGTTAGTGAAAATTCTATGATTGCTCAGCCTGACGCATAATCTGTTTTTTGGGACGACAATGATAGTAGGCATACGCCTGCACGGCGTGGGGTGGAGTTGAACGGAGCATCCATCGTCGTATACGAACAATGGAACCTTCACTGGATCATGAGCAGCAACACGGTTTATCGGATGTTCTATGGCAAACATCGGTGAGCCTTAACTTTCTGGTCTATCCAACATAGTAGGTATGGCACTGAAGCCAGCACATGTACCATGTGTTCACTCGTTTTCCTATTATCGACCGATAGGAATAGATCGAAGTGGGTTACTGCGGCCGACATTAACACGATGGTAAATCCTCACTAGCTGACTGAACTATTAAGCTATCACTGCACACAAACCCATAAGAAAACGACACATAGAGACTCGATTATGTAGGATATGGTCGCGATTAGAATTGTGAATATCACCCCTCACAGTGACCAAACGATGCAAGGTCCATCACCACCCTCCGCCCCGCAAATCCCTTTTTGAGAGTATTCACCATGCGGGTGATATGTCAAGGCTGTGTATCGGACACGTATGGCAAAAAATTACGTTCCCTGGCAGGTTTTTTTTTTTTTTCTTTTTCAAACTTGGTTGTCAAGTGAAGAGATTACTTCAGCCAACTCAGGAGCGCAATCAGCGTCGCGTCAGTGTGGCTTTGGGAGAGGGGAATCTCTCTGATGAGATGAACGCCTTTCTTCTTACTGATCGCACCAATTATCGAATGAACGATAGCCTGGAGGGCATTCATCTCATGCCGATGTGGCTTGTGGTTGAATGTCGCCGAGCTGTGTGGGATGGAATCATTTTGGTGAATTAGTCTGACGGGATGAGACAGAAACAGATTTTGTGCTTAGCAGCAGTTATGTGAAAGAACATTTTGGGAGTCAGGGCGTGAGAAAAGATATACATAAACGCTTATACAAGTATATATAGGTTCACCGCAAATAAATATGGAATGGCTCCCGAAACTTTTAATGTCGATTCGCTAAGCTCATTCTGTAAGCAAGCCGCGTGAAACTATGCGAAGAGCAACAAGAAGGAGACCTGGTTTCGAACTTGGGCAAAATCAAGCATATTTGTAGTCTATTCCTTTGTTTTGTGCCTCTTTGCAGTGATGTGTTTGGGAACGATGGATGGAAGAGGCGCACGTACCAAACATAGTGCGTTTAATAAAAGCTCTAACTTCGTCAATAAGTGACGCGATGGTAAACTCCCGTGATTTCGCTGCGCATGGCGGCCCGACTACCGATTGTGAAATTAGCATTGGCCCTTTATATAGCAGCCAATTTCAGCATCGGTGTTAAACTTGACGCGTGGCATTCAACTTCACTGCGGGTTCGAATACTTTCTCGCATAATTTCTCAAATACCACAATCTCAAGACTTTCCGCAGTCTGCCACAGTTGAGAAGGATTTCTTGACCTTCATCCCAGAAATACCAGGATCAACTTCGCATTGCAACAATGGTATCCTACAAAACCGTAATGGTTCCTGTCCATGCACTCCGACGACGGCAACCCGATACTATCCCCTCAGATTGTCCGGGTTACCCAGGCCTTCCAGTGGACATAGAACCAGATAGCTCCCCAGGCCCGTCGAGCACTCAAGCCATTGGCACAAGTACTGAATGCAGTACATGGTAAGACACCATATTTCCCATGGTATCGCAACTCTTAACAAAAATAGTCTCAGCTGCAACTCGAAAACGACAAAGGATCAAGGCGTTTCAAGAAAGCCGCTCAATCGGTACCCGAATTATACTGCAGAGGATGGCATATTCTGCCCAATATTGGAAGTTCTCCTTGGAATCATAATGCTTCTTGTTATCTTCAATGTTGTAATCAACGTCAAGATTCAAAATGTGAAAATCGCTGATAGAATGGATTCCTTTTTCGTCGATGAATTTATACATATACAGGATATTGCCCAGCACGGAGAGGGGGCCTCACGAATTCCCTTTAGTCAACGTGAAGAAGTGGATGAGGAGTCAGTGAGGGCCATATACGCTGTTATAAATGCATACGAGGGTGTTGGGCATAGCAAAGTTGGCAAGGATTGGAGAGCTCGCCTCGTCGGAATTGGAAAGAATATTCGTGGTCCAATTGATTCGGTCGTCGCCATTGAGGATGACGGTAGCGCGCAAGTATTTAGGTACGTACACAGTTTCTCAGAGCAAAGACTACAAACGAAGCTTTGGAGATAATCGAAAACCAAACAGCAGGAAACCAATAACATGTTTGTAAACAACCGTTCTAAAGATTCTTTGAGGCTAATTAATGTCGTCATCCTAGTTATGTACGAATGCTGCTAGATGTTTGTCTTATCGATGAAACCCTCCAAGTCCTGGACCACGAAATGTTAATACGGCTATCGGTATATAAGGTCGAAAATCCACTGGAATCTCCTTGGACAGCCCAGATTCAGGAGCATATTGATCGCGTCAAGGAGTTTGACGCTATGTATTGCAGACCTTCTCCACCGCAGTAGCAGGATAAGACAATGCATCACCCCCAGACAGAGTCATTGTGCTGGGGAAGCTATATGCTGCAGTCTTGCCATTCTGTTTTCAACGTAAATATCACAGGCGCCAATAAGGACATCCCATTCACTGGAGGAATTCCCACCTCTCTATTAGGGTGGATAGAACAACACTAACTTCACCTATGCGATAGCAATAGAAAATCTGAATAGACGGGGGGAAGATGCCCCCTTATCTATCCGAGTGCTTTACGTTCTATTGAAAATATGTTTTTGCGGTGAAATGGGCTCTCCCGTCCGTTGCTATCGAGAAATGGGAAGCCCTCCACTATTTATCTTTTATTGTTGCAGTGGACAATGTATGTATTTGGACCTAGCAGTCTATCGATTAGGTTTCGGCAGGTATATGTAAAAACCATACATGGTATGTCAGGCGGGCTCCGGAATTGCGCATGGACTATTTTTGTTTCACGAAAATACGGGACTCTAATATGGGTTTTGGGCGTCAGGAATCAATAACAACGTGTTTAATCCCGAGAAGTTCAAAATCGCATTGATATTCCGGTAATAACAATCAAAGTCTTCAGTAAAAAAATTCTTATTGCTTAGCCTAGATGATAATTGTCTATTTTTTTAAACATGTTCGGTATGAGGATAATTGTAGAGATATGCCTACTACACAGCGTGAAATGGAGTTGGATGGAGCATTCATGGTCTGCTACAAACAGTCGAATCTCCGCTGGGCTAACACGCGGCAATAGGGCTTATGGAATGTCGTATCACACGGATCACGGAGGCGTAACCTCCTTGTCTATATGACGCAATAGATATGAGACTTAAATCAGTACAAGTCCTATCCGTTCCCTCGCTTTGTTATTTTTCATTGATAGGGACAGATCAAAGTGAAGTAATTCACTGTGCCACTTACTGCGAGTTCCATTAACTAAAGTATATATGTGTTAGATTAACCATGAGCTGACTGAGTTATCAGGCTATCTCTGCACACAAACCTCTGGAGAAATCGTCATGTCAAGAGTCGAGTATGTATGATATAGCCGCGATGAAAATTGCAGGATTTCAATCGTCACAGTGACCAAGACCATGCGAGGTCCATCCCGACCCTATGCCCCGCGAATCTCTTTCGTTGTGCTGCGAAGCACTCACCACGCCAGTAATATGCCATGTGTGAAAAGAGAACAGGAGGGAAGCCGAATAGATTGTTGTTCTTGTTATTTTCTAGTACAGTGATATGAACAGTTTATACAATTCCCAGCTCCTTTGTCTGACTTCCTTCCAGTATTCCTCTACGTCCTTTTTTCTTTGTTCATCTTGTCCTTGACAAGCTGCATTAGCCATAATCCCCGAACAAACACACCTGTACGCAGGCGTCCTTTGACACCATGGGTGTGCGTCTGTGGCGGAGCGAATCTTCCATCTCCATGTGTAGGCAGTCAGCTCGACTTCTTTCGGTTCTTCTATTCTCCACCCAGGATACTCATCCAACACTGGATTCATCTTCCATCTCATCCAACACTGGATTTTATCGTCAGTCCCATCCAACGCTGGATCTTACCTTCAGTCATATTACGACGTTCGAACTCCTCTTTTCGTCTCCTATTCGCCGTTCTCCAGGCCTTGAAATTCCACATCGGAATAACATTTCCACGTTTATACCGCTTCGTATACCTCAAGCCCGTAGCCTTCGTTTCTTCGCTCGAAAAACACACCAAACGCAGTAAACTCTCCGATACTTGGATTGCGACATTCACATTATCGCTGCCTCTCGGTCTTGCTGATATCCAACTCAACTCGGCCAGCACCCTAATACCAACAGCGATCACCAAACATGACCCAGAAGTCAGCTCTCAGTGCCGCGATCGCCGCATATCCTACTTGCGGCCGGACCACTCGCCCTTCTCCTACCACGGGGAAACACCTTGCGACTGTTGAGGCGACGATGCCATCGAACGATCGCCGCCTCTCTACTGGCACCTAGTCTTGCCATTTGTCTCCTCCTCCACTCGGTCAGCACCCGAAGACTTACAGCGCTCGCCAGCCATGCCCCAGAAGGCAGCTGTTAATCACGCCTTCACCGGATATCCTACTTGCGGCCGGACCACTCGACCTTCTCCTACCACTGGGAATCACCTTGCGACTATTGAGGCGGCGAAGCCAGACAACCCTCCGGATTCCGCCAATTCCAACAATACCGAAGTAACGCTGGAATCAGTTTTGCAGGGCTTCCTACTCGCCGTCACCATACTGGAGAACATCCATATTCTGCAGGAGATGGCTTTGTCTTTTTTCCGGGACAGAGGCGATGATCACTGGCTAGTGAGAATACTTCGGCGTCTTGAACGCGGTGCGAAATATACTTTAGTCGTCGCGGTGATTGGTAGCGAGGTGACTGGCATGTATTTGTTGGCTCTTGTAACTCGGTGGGAGTAACATGTTTTTTGTTTCTTTCATTTTTGTGCTAACTTCAAACATTGAGAATAAAAAGTATGTTTTTTCACCTGCAAACTGTAATTTCAAGTCCTTAGTACAGCTTAGATATTCAACTAATGAATTCATTTATAATTCGATTGATCGCTTTTTTCACTCGTGCTTTTGCGAAGCTCGCCCATTTCCACACTTGTTTGTCTCACTGCTCTATTCAATAAAAAGAAGGGGCTTTCGTTGTAGTATTTCGTTTGTAGTGCAGCCTCAAATATCTTTGAAGTTTCCGCAGTTAATCGATACACTCCTAATAAAAGTCATTGCATTTCCGCTAGTTTTAGAGAATTAGTACGAAAGTGATACCGGGAGACAAAACGGGATAAGAGGAAAGATAACGGGGATGTCTAGGATAGAGTGTAAATGTAAAAGCAGATTAATATACGGGGTAGTTGAACGTTGTTCGGGCCAGAGACATAATGAAACGATGAAAGCAAATTAAAAATATCATGAGTACATCTAAGTTGAGAGTGATATATTATGATTCTCAATTCGATCTAACTTTTATTTTCACTGCATTTACCAGCGTCAAGC
Source organism: Pyronema omphalodes (assembly GCA_024516155.1). NCBI lineage: Eukaryota > Fungi > Ascomycota > Pezizomycetes > Pezizales > Pyronemataceae > Pyronema > Pyronema omphalodes. The sequence continues at coordinate 384,562 of JAJJXM010000026.1, read as the reverse complement.
CAAAACAAAAAACGCACATACACCCCATCAAAGCTGACAACAAAGAGATCCTAATAACACAACCAAAGAATAACTAATTGTATGTAAATACCTCACATGGTTCGCCATAAAGCATAGTCCCCGAACTCCAACCTGAATATCAAAAAAAAAAAAAAAACCAAACCCAGAACGTATAATGTACAAAAAAAAACGAAAAACATATACAAAGTCGAGTTCATAACCACATCGGCCTAACCCCTCCTCCCTCAGAAGTTGTAGCCGGCGCCTCTCCACCCCTCGAACTTCCACCCCCTGTCCTAGGAGCCGCGGGTTTCCTCGCCCTCACATTACCATTGCCACTACTCCCACCTGCCGCTCTTCTCCCTGACTCTCGTGACCCTCCATTGCCAGCAGTGCGCTTGGTGTACTTTCGCGGTTCCCCCCTTTCCTTTGCCGCTCCTCTTCCACTCGTCGATGGTGCTCTCTTGGAACCGGAACGACTGGATGCTTTTGCACCTGTTTGCATCTGATTCCACTGGCCAAAGGAATTATCACCTCCTCTTTCTGGCACAGATTCCCTTTGCTGGAAGTATTCCGAATACTCCTCCTCCTCTGGCTCTACTTCCTCCGCTTCCTCAGCAAAGAACCCCTCATAATTCTCATCATCATCATCAAGGCCATAATCCTCCTCCTCCTCCTCGTTGTTCCCCCCACCCTCCTCCCACTCCCGAACCTTCTCTCCAGTGTCTTCATACAGCTTCTCCATATCCCTTCTATACTTTCCTGCCAGTGCCACAAACTCGTTCCCAAACTCCATAACCTTCTGTACAGTACCGAGAATTGCACACATTTCCATATTATTTCTTGGTAAATAAATCCCAATCTTTTGCAAATCCGAATCCAAAAACACCGAGCCGACTCTCTGCAGTCCCTTCCGCTTCATGATATTTGTGCGAATTTTCTTGGCCTCATCCATGAAACGAACAAGGAACTCACTTTCGAGGGATGTGAGCTTAGGTAGTGCATCGGCGGCGGTTATAGGGCGGGGTGGAGGCTTGGAAGCTTTCTTGGCGCGGGAAGACGTAGAAGTACCAGCGGCGGCGCGACGACGGACGGGGGGCATCCCAAGAGCATCGAAATCGCCGTCATCTTCGTCATCGTCGGGGATAATAAAACCGTCGGCTTCGTAGCCGTTGCGTGTGGCACCTCGAGCAGGGGCGGCGAAGGTGGAGAGCTCGAGTTCACCGGCGCGAAAGGAGGCACCTGCAGAGGCAGAGGTGGAGGTGGCCGTGCGGGCAGTGGGTTTTCTAGTGGTGGGTTTCCGAGTGGGGGGTTTTGGTGCAGGGGGAGGTTCTCTGTTGATTTCGAAGAGCATTTTGATTCGTTTTTCACCGGAGATTATCTGGTCAGCTAGACGCTAGAGGTGTATTAGTTACTGTTCAGACAATAAAAGAAGGCGAAGAATGATGATAATAGACAGGTGTATAAAGGAATGGAAAAGAGGACGACTTACGCCTTTGGCAATATAGGCAATAACGGATCCCAATCTCATTGTCACGTAGGTCTCGCTGATACCTTCGGCTGAGTGTACAGCATGGAATAGTCGCTCGCATTCATTCCTGTGATATTTCGCGCCAGTACCAAATCCAGGAGGAGTGTCCGGATCTTTCTTGTCTCTTGTTCCTTGATAGGCAGAAATGGCCATCAGAATTGTTTTGTTCCGGCCATGATAATACTCCGCCATCTTAACAATATTAGCAGCATCTTCAGTCACATCTCTTTCCTCAAACAAATCGTTGCCGGCGTTCTTTAAACAGTTATCACAACCCCCCATACAATTAGCTCGATCGAATTTCTCGCCAAAGTAACGTAATACTTGGGTTCTGCGACATTCTGCGGGATTATCGCAGTATTGCACTACCATTTGTAGCATTTCCCGTTGCCGCTGCAAGATATGCCAATCAACTCTTTTCTCTCGTTTTTTTGAATCTTTTTCGGCCATGGCGAGATATTTCTGTTTGTCTGCATAGGAATAAAACAGCGTACAGTTGCTCGGCTTTCCATCTCTGCCAGCTCTGCCAGTTTCCTGATAATAACCCTCAAGGGATTTCGGCATAGAATGGTGAATAACAAATCTAACATCCGGTTTATCAATCCCCATACCGAATGCAATAGTTGCAACGATGATCTTAAATTTATTCGCCTGCCAGTCCTTCTGCAGCTGCTTTTTCCTTTCTGAGTCAATACCGGCATGAAAGAAATTGCAACTGATTCCCATCTCGCCCAGTTTTTCTGAAAGTTTCTCGCAGTCGCTGCGAGAGAAGCAGTAGATAATGCCCGCCTGTCCGGCATGCTCCCGGCAGATATCTGCAATTTGCTGGATAACCGACTTTCCGCCTTCATCTTTTTTCTTTGCGCGAACCTCGTAGCTGAGGTTGGGACGGTTAAAAGACATCTCAAGCACCTTGCATCCACGAATCTTAAGAACTGTCTGAACATCGATCCGAACCTTATGCGTCGCAGTAGCCGTTAAAGCAACAAGAGGGATGTCGTTGTACCTTTCTCTCAATTTTCCCAGCTCTTTATAATCCGGTCTGAAGTCGTGACCCCATTCACTAACACAATGTGCCTCATCAATGACCAGTCTCGCTAGCCTCCCATTGCTATATAGCCTCTCGAGCGCCGACTGCAGCTGTCCTGACTTGGAGAGCATTTCCGGGGTAACATAGATCAGCTGTAATCTAGGATCCTGACTAAACAGTTCGTCGAAAACATACTTCTTCTCTTCGGCTGTGGAATCTCCGTTGATGTAACAGGCGTCTATGCGTAACTTTTGGAGATGATCGACTTGATCCGTCATCAGTGATAACAGCGGCGAAATAACCACTGTCACTCCCCGAGTTTTTCCAGACGAAACTATCGCGGGAAGTTGATAAATCAAAGACTTTCCTCCTCCAGTAGGCATGATGACGAATACATTCTTTCCGGATAAAGTCTCATTGATGGCTTCTAATTGGTTCTGCCGGAAACCACTAAGATGAAATCGATCTTTGAGGACCCTCGCAACCTCACGGGACCAGGGGTGCTGCATGTCAGCTCTGGTAAGGTCGACTTGTTGCGCATGCTGGTTATGCGCTCTACCCGGGACGTTATGTATCTGCTGGGTCATCCTGAGATTGCCAGGACCTTGCAAATTCCTCGATTGTGTTGCAGTGGGAGCCGGTGCTTGTCTGGATGGTGGTGGTGGTTTGTCATATCCCAACACATCATTGATCGTTTTTTTCTGCGGGAAATTGGCAGTTGCAACACCCAACGGAACTCTCTTACTGACCTGTTGCTGTTGCTGTGGCTGCCGGTATTGTGGGGCTTCAATAATCTGGAAATCGTCATCCGCAGGAGGAGGAACAGGTGTATCGACCACTGCCAGCAGGTCCTCCATATCGTCGTCATCACTGCCGATAAGGTCTTCCTCGTCACTTGGCTTTGTAGGAATGGGAAGCGACTGGTTCCGCTGCTGTGGCCTGGGAGCAGGCTCGGGCTCAGGATCGCCAAAATCGGAGTCATAGCCAAAATCAGGAGGAGGGGAATCAGGCTTATACACATTCATCCTCTCTGCTGGTCGACGAACTGGGTTAGGAGAGGAGAGGTCAATTGATAAATGTGAAACCGGCTTTTTCGGCGGAGACCTGATCGTGCTTATCGAGTAGGTATTGATTCCGACGCTTTCCGTACGAAAGGCATCACGATCAGCGTTAGGCTTGGAGATATGTGTTGAAAAAGATGAGGTTGGTTTGGTTGCAGTTGTAAGAGCTTCAGCAATTGAACGCTGCTGTGACCGTGGTACTAATGGTGCAAACTGAGCTGATTCGACAACACCCCGTCGATAAGTGGGTGTATCAATCGCCGAAGGATTACTACTGGACACTTCCTTCTCCTTTTCCAGGGCTGATAGACGCTTTTCAATGAGGTTCATTTTCTGCTTCAAGGCAACTTTTCGCTGAATTTGATCCTGTGGTGGTGCGTCGCCTTGGTCGTAATAGTCGTCTTGTAAGCTGTTTAATAATTTGAAGTACTCATCCTTTAGGTTCCCTAACTCTTTCGATAGCATATCCTTCGACCATCCAGAAAAGTCATCCGCCCCCTCTGCGGTGGTCTTCGATGTGACAGAAGGTGTAGGCCTCGGTATCGGTGTATGTTGCGGTATTGGCCTAGAATTATTCTTAGGTTTCGTCGGTGAATCTGAAGCATACGGCGAGGCAAAAGAACTACTCCTTGGATGAGGAACATCTCTGGTTTTATCACCAACATCTTCTTCCAATATTTCTGTGAATAGTTCATCCGCACCACCATAATCGGACTCCTGGTCGTCATCATCATTAGCCACCTCAGATTCGGTCTTATTTGTTGTTCCGACATCATCATCTGAAAACATCTCCTCATCCTCCGAATCCGGCACAACCCTCTGCCTACTTTTCTTCACACTATTTCTTCTCCTGGTTGATATTTCCTCCTCCTCTTCGTCCTCTTCCTCTTCCTCTAGCACCGGCTGTACCTCCTTCCTGCGCCTCTTTGTCGCGGATTCTCCCTCCTCATCTATACGCTCCTGTCTCTGCGCCGACGTATTCACTCTCTTCAATTTCTCCCCCACATCTGGCGTTTGCTCTCTATTATTCAACCTCCGCTGCCTTTGCGGGCTCCGCATCATATCAAACGCACTTTCTCTTGGGCTTTGAGCCGAATCAGAATGACTAGGTGTAGTATCATAATTATCCACCAAAAAATCGCCACTCTTCCTTTTCTTTGAAGTCCTTGAAATAGTAGTATCTATAGCAGCAGGCGGTTGTACGCTAGTCTGTCGTAGTGCTCGTTGCGTCGATGGGGGAACAGTAAACATCTCGATGTCGTCATCGGAATCTATTATTTGTGACATGTGGTTTGGAATCTGGCTTTGCGAGGGGGTGTTGTATCTCGTAGCCGGACGAGGCGCAGGCCTCTGCGAAGGAGCAGGCCGTTGGGTGGACACGGGAACCGGTATGTCGTCCGTGAGATCGATACAGTCTACATCCACCGGTGGTTGAGCCCTTTGGAGATTCGAGGCGGTTATTTGTGGTTCGTTACCTGCTGTTTTGATGACCAATTAGCATCTATATCTCTCCCATCCATTCCCGATCCCGTATCATTCCTATTTCCGTTGCAGATCAAAGATAGACGTCTGAGCGACAGGGGAGGTATACCTCTGTTTACAACCTTCCTAGCAATCCCCGCCCCCATATTTGGAGTTTGCGGCGCCGGATTTGGTGCCGCTGTAGAAGCAGGTAGAGGTTTTGAAGCTGCCATGGGAGTTCCGGGGAAGCTGGAGAGCTTAGAGCGCTTGCTAGAAGACTGGAGCTGGATCTTCGACATGTCTGATTCCGAGTGGGAGTGTGGCGGTAGAGGCGGGGGTGCCGGCGGGGATGCAATCCGGGAAGACTGTGAAGGAGGTCCTGTGGGCGCCCTTGTCGGAGGTGGTGGAATTGAAGGCGGCGCTGGCGGGAGTGATGGTGTCGGTCTGGAGATCGAGGCAGCGGGAGTAACTGAAGGAATATTTACATCCACAGGAGGTAGCAATTCATTTCTCGGCGTTGGATTCTTCGGCGGAGGTGGAAGAAATGGTTTTTCTCGGTTGAACCATGCAAGATGTATGGCGAGATTGTTTTTTGTTGTAGTTGACATTTGGGTACTCTCAGAACTCAAGCTGCATTTCCCAGCCAGTCAATCCCGGCAGCGAAGTCGAAACCAATCTCAATTTTTTCTTTGCTGTGCTGCAACGCGTTGGTGCTACAGTATTACGTGCGGCTTTCGTTTTGGGTTTTGTGAAGTTCGTGAGGTTGTAGTTCAACGCGGTCGTGAGCGAGATTGATTCGAGGGTTGCAGTCACGGGCGTGTTTGTTTCTCCACTACACTAAAACGCGGTCGCGTCGCCCGACACACGCGGTTTAAGATACGGCTTGGCGAAAGGTGGGGCTTTCCGGAAACGGTAATTTTTGCGAGGCCGTAAACCGTCGTAACGGTCCTCGCCCGATTTCAAATCCAGATAGCAACATCTGATGTTATCCTATGAATTACAAACCCAAAAAGTGGTATCATTATTATTCACGGCTTTAGGAAAGACCACATTTTCGTTACCATGGCAACCATTGAAAGATGTGCAAGAAACCGTAGCGGATCGACAGCAGAACACTAGATATCACTCAGGTCTCCTACTCTGGTTTTTAATGGCATCCTAAAAGATCGTGCTTATTAAAGGAGCAGCATGAATCAAATTCGTGCTAAGACCAAAAAATTATCTAATCTTCTCGGTGGCATGAACTTGTCGTCAAGGCAACGCCCGACGGGGTTTCCAGCTTCGCAACATAGCACTCAATATCACTCATCTCGCCAATTCCTTCTCAGAGACAACTTCTTCTCATTGTAACATTCTTAAAATAAAATAAAGTAAAACTCAAAAAGCAGCATCATCATGGTGTCTCTGAAATACAAGCCTTCCATTTATATGAACCCATCCCGCACTTCTTCCATCTCATCGCTCATTACCCTCCTTAGTGCTTAGGTTCCATAAACCTCCTAAGCCTTCACCTTTTGTCCCCGCTTCTTCATCGCCTCCTTAAACCGCTTGCCCTGCTCTCTCCTACGTTTGGCTTCATCCATCATCTCTCCCACTTCCTGTTCCTCAACCTTAGCCACCGCAATCGTGGGCATTGGTGATGCTTCTCTCATAGTCAGAACACTTCTCCTCAAAGGCGTCTCTAAAGTTGCCGAACCCTCCCGTACAAAGCTGCCCATAGAACTTCCCAAGAAAGAGCTTCTAAACTGTGAAGTCTGATCCGCACCAGCGGCCGTGTTATCACCAGGAGTAGGAGTAGAAGTAGTATCCCATCCATACCGCAACTTCAAACGTCTCATCCGCTCTTCCAGCAAGGCGACATCACGTTCTTTACGCTCTGCCATTTGCGTCAACTTCAAGACAGTGTTGCGAACAGCTTCCGCAGTAGGAGGGCGGACACGAGCGGTTCTACGGCCTCGGTCACGCGCCGCCAACTTGGCTTTGAGGACTGTTGCTTTACCCTCCACCTCCTTTAGTGACTTTTCCACTCTGGAAAAGCATTTCCTCAACTGGCGTTGTTGAATCTGCTGTTCAGGAGCTAGCAAACGGGCGCGCGCACGAGCAGCGGCGTTGGTATCAGTGTAAACGGCGAACAGACGATTTAACTCGCTCTCAGAAGTATCGAGCTTGATAAATCCCTTCGCAGCCTTGCTGTGCAACTTTTGTAGCTCAGGGGTAGCCTTATTAATCTCCTGCGCCTCCTTTAACAAAGCTCCAATCTCCTTAGTAACGAGGTTGGATTCACAAAGAAGCCATTCCTCTGGATTATCAATTTTCGTACAGTCGTTGTGAAGAATGGAGGGTGGAGTTTTCTGGGCTAGATGGTAGCTTTGAAGAGCGCGAGACATTTGGCCGAGTTTATTGACCATCATGTTACCGGACTGATAAAGGGAATCGAATACCAAATTGAAGTCATCTTCAAGCTCGGGCTCGACTAACTTGCGAACCTCCGGGAGGGTGGTGGAAGGCTTGACGGGACCGTTCTGAAGTTGCTGGCGAATGTAATCGTCTTCAGTATCGGAATATTCGCGGTTGAAATCAACTGGCTCTGGCTCCGGCAGTTCGGGCTCTTCGGGCTCGGGCTCCTGCACGACAGGTTTCGGGGTCGGAGATGCCTTAGGACGGGGGGCCGCACGAAGAGGAGAAGCCGCGGGCTTTGCAGAAATTGCGAGCTTCTTTTCGGTCTCGGGGCTCGTTGCCGAAGCAGGGGAAGTTCCCATGAAATTGGCCTTCTGCGGGGTGGCAGGAGAGCCGAAGGAAGCAAAGAGTCCGGGCTTCTTGTCTTCCTCAGGCTTCTTCATTGCAAACAGCGAACCTCCATCAGGCTTCTTTTGCTCTGAGCTAGCAGGCGTAGCAGCAAAAAGGCTTCCAGTAGGCTTTGCAGCCTGTGTTGACTTTGCATCAAACAATCCGGGCTTACTCTCGCTGAAAAGCTGAGAAGAAGGAGTAAGGGGGTTGTCCTTCTTTGTGCCCTTCTGGTCCAGTCCCACGAAAGCCGCTGCTCTAGCTTCCATCTTCGCAGATATCGGGGTCACCTTAGATTTCTGAGGAGTCTTTTGCGGAGTTTTGCCCTTAAGTTGGCGAGCAGGCTTGACATCCTCCTCCGACTCGTCATCTTCATCGTCGTCCTCGTCATCATCCTCCTCGCTCGAAAGATCTCCAGGATTAGGCTTCAAGTTACTAAAAGGATTGGAAGTATTGGCAGGAGCAGAACCAAATGTACTACTGAAGCTTGCGTTTCCGGCGAAAACACTGCTAGTAGATTTTGCGGAAGCCGGGGTGACGGCGGTGCTCTTTGCGGGTTGCGCAGGAGTCGTCGGTGGTAACGAGGTGGGGGTCGGCTTCTTGGGGGTGGGGGCGGGGGGTTTGTTTTCGGCATCAGAGTCTTTCTCTGATTCAAGATCCCATTCTGTCTCATCTTCATAGCCTACCAGTTCCTGTTCGCCGTCGTTATCTTCGTCACTCTCCTCGTCGTCATCTGGTAGCTGAGACTCAGTGGCATTTCCAGAAGTAGTAAAGTCTGGTGGCAAGGCAGCCTCCTCCTCTTCCTCCTCCTCTTCTTCCTCCTCCTCATCCTCCTCCTCCTCGGCCTCGTCATCATTGTCCTCATTTCCACTAGGCTTAGTAGTTTTACTAGGAGTAGTGAAGTCGGGCGGTAAGACAGCCTCCTCCTCCTCCTCGGCCTCATCATCATTGTCCTCATCGTCACTAGAGAGAGGAGCAGGTGGCAACTGAGGCTCAGTTTTGTTGCTAGAAATAGTAAAGTCCGGCGGCAAAGCAGCCTCCTCTTCTTCAACGGCCTCATCATCACTCTCTTCATCATCACTGTCGACAACAGCCGGCGCCAAAGACTTGGCTGCAGCCGGTGTACTGGATGGCTTGGAGGGAGTGCTGGGTGCTCCAAACGCAGGCGTAATTTGGCTTGGTGTTCCAAAGGCAGGCTTGATTTGACTGGGAGTTCCGAAAGCAGGTGTGATCTGGCTCGGTGCTCCGAAAGCAGGCCTACCAAAGGGATTCGTGTCGGTTGATTTTAAGAAAGCCGAACTACCGCAAGTATTGACAGCAGCAAAGGGTGAAGCACTGCTGGTCGAGGAGCCGAGGGCAGAGGGGTTTGAGGGTTGGGTAGGAGTTCCGAACGGGTTGGCAGTAGGTGCGTATTTAGGAGTTCCAAAGGGGTTTACAGCGGCTGCAGGAGCTCCGAAAGCAGGAGCAGCGGGCTTGCTATCGAGTGCTCCGCCGAGCATGGAGCCGAATCCTCCAAGCGACCCGCTCTCCTTGGTATCGGACTCTTCGCCTCCCATTTGACTGGGGTCAGCCTTGAAGCCACTGGAAAGCTGGAATCCGGACTTTCCGAATGTTGGCGCTGCTTCCACCTTCTTGAACACAGAATCCTCATTTGACTGAGTAGGAATAGCACCTCCCTTTCCGAATGGGCTAGCCGTATCATTACCACCGACCGATGCAGCAGCTGCAAATCCTCCCTTATTGGCAAAAGAAGCGAATCCACCACCGCTGCCAAATGCGCTTGCTCCGGCGGCGGCAGGGGCGGGGGCTCCAAATGGAGAGGCCTGTCCAAACGCCGGCTTTCCAAACGCACTAGTCTGGCCGAATGCAGGAGTCGTGGGAGCTCCTCCCATTGAAGATGCTGCTCCAAAGATGGAACTTCCAAAGGCCGGTGTTGGCGCAGCTCCCCCCAATGCAGAAGTCGATCCAAAGGCAGGGGCATTTGCACCGAGTGCCGAAGGTGCTCCAAAGGCTGGCTTAACTGCGCCCAAAGGAGATGGCGAGCCAAACGAGGATTGTCCAAATCCTGAAGCTGTGCTAGAACCCAAAGCGGAGGGCTGACCGAATGCTGATGTTGAAGATCCTAACTGTGCAGGCTGTCCAAAGGCGGGTCCAGATGTTGAGGCACCGAATCCAGATGCTCCAAAGCCAGGTGTAGCTGGTTTAAAGGCTGAAACTGGACCTGTTGAGGTACCAAAGCTGGACTGACCAAAGCCTGGTGTTCCAGAGGCAAAGCCGCTTGGTGCAGCTTGAGCCGGAGGAGCTGGCGTAGATTCAGTATCGAAAACATTCATTCCACTATAATTCTCGCCTGCCTGAATGGCTTCATCGTAGACAATATTCCAAGCAGATACAAGACCCTCGTAGTTCAAGACCATTAAGATTGGTAACGGTCCAGGAGACTCATCGATTTCCTCACCTCCAACTGGCCGTTTGACTTTTTCGGTTGCACTGAGATCAAGGGCCATACCAATTGGTGATGTGTCCGTTTTATCTTCAATGGACAAAGGTAGCTGTGCTCGTCTGTTGTCGCTCGGTATGTTAACCGTTACAAATGTATTTGCAGGTATATCGCCTTTGTCTTCAGAAAATCTGGCCATGACTCCGACATCACTGGAGCAGGTTCCAGCAAATATGACCAAATTTTTGAGCGCTGGACCATATTGCCACACCTGCGCAGTGAAGAAGTAGGGAGGTACACGTTCCTGCATACCATAGGGTGGAACGGGATCATATAGTGTTCGGTACTCGAATTTAGTGCCTTTTCGTTCAAGGATGTGGAACTTTGAATCGATGCTGACGCCTGATATAGGTAAAGGCGAGTGTGAAGTAACGAAAAGATGATTCTCTAGCCACAAGACCGCAGAAACAAAGAAGCCCTCAGTTTCTGGCGGTGTAGGAAGTGTGGCTTTTCCCACTCCCTCTGGAGTCATCTGGTAAAGACTTCCATCTCCCATACCACAAATAATCTGCTTTCCTAATTTACTCCAAGCTACGGTGCAGACTGTTTCCAGCAACGATGGACCGTTTGGTCCAACCTTAAAGGCTCTGGAGTTGAGATCCAACATCCGTACACTTCCCATCATGGTAACAATGGCCACAAGCTCAGGAGCCTTTGGATTAGGCTTGATTTCTCTGAGCTCATCCTCAGCATTGAGCTCGAACGATGCCTTTGTCTCACTGCCACTTGATAAGGCGTCTATTGAGTATATAGCCAAGCGGCCCTCGTTATCGCCGAGGATAATATGTGATTCGTCGGCATTAAAGACTATGTGTGATATGCTGTGGATTGAGGGTATACTGAGTTGGGGTTTGAACTCTTCGTCTTTGGTAAATGCGTCGCGCAGGGACTGAGTCGATCCTATCACAAAACCTATTCATAATCAGTAATCGTGTTGGGCTCAAATAGTAGCTATAGCATACTCTTAGGTCCCGCGGCCGCAAATAGCCCGCGTTTGTTTGCGACAGCAAAAAGGGAAGAGCATGAGCGCGGTAGCTCGGTTTTGTTAAAGCCATCGGGTAGTACTTTCACTCTCTTGTCGCGGTTTAATCCGAGGAATCCAAGACTCTGTATATTACCAGTTAGTCCTTATATCGACTTCATAGCTATACAAATACAAAACGGAATACAAACCTCGCATTCGATATCAAGAGGGTCCTTCTCTCCCACCAGTTCAACATCTGCGTTTCCGGTCTCCTGGGAGCCGGAGAGAACGGCGTACGGGTTGCTATTCATCACAGGCCGCACCTTTTGCCTGGCTCCGGAGTATCGTGGGGGTGCTACTGGAAGGTGTGTATTTGTTGGATGTTAAAACGCGGTCGGCGATCGATGGACGTGTAGAATAGCGCCAGTGTCTTTCGCGTGAATCCCAGCAGTGGAGTGCGGCTCTGGCTTGGCAGCGTCAGACAGAGCGCGAATGGGTTCAAGTTGACCTCCGTGCGTGTTAAGGCATCCACATTGAATTATTATTCAATATCGAGTTGAAAATATGAAAGCGAAAGCAAATGTCGCTGTTGTCACGTGCTTTATATTGATATCTTGGTGCTTCACGAATTATCACACAAGTCGGCGTCCGTCAAAGATTGTCACTCGCATTTCAGTGGTCCTCGGCTCGGGAGCGATTCACATATTATCACTCTTGGTTAGTCAATTTACGTACTGAAAATCAAATATTCGTTATGCACATCAAGCGCATGATTGTAGTAATGGTGCGACCATGCCTACTAGCTGGGATTTTAATCTCGCTGATGCATCATGGAATGCTGTGTAAGTCACTTACAAGAAAAGAGACACAGGTAAGTATTCTCTGCGTTCAACTATGAGTAGAAATTATTTACTAACAGGAGGGCAAGTAAAAGTCATTATCTTAGCTCTCGATTTCAAATACTTTGTATGCGATAGTCTCTCCAGTGGTTCCAATTCCATCAAGCATGTATATACACTTTCCCTCATCGTTTTCCCTGTCAATCCTAACCTTCCCCTATTTCCAACCAAGTCTCTAGATAAACAACAATCAAAGACGATCTCTTGAAATTTATAAAAAAATTCTCAAAAGCGCTATATTTATCACAGAACCAACCAAAACTGTCCCTACAGAATCCAGATGGATGATTGACCCAAAAGTCATGACATTCAAGAGTGATATTTCATGTATCACATTCCTGTCCCCAAGTCATATTCCATTTCCGCATTCCCAGTGCATGATCCATTCAGAATTCCAGTGGTATCGACTTTTAAACCCGAGAAATTCAGCACATTCAGATGACCGAAGCGAGGGGGTGGGGTATGTGGTGAGGGCGAGGTAGGGGGTGGGATTCACAAACGTCCTCTATCTTATGCACATGTATACAAGATCAATTACCGTCCATAATGCGAACAACACGGACATCACCTTCAAGAATTTCCATCAAGAAGCCAAACCGAGACAAAACCGAGTGACCTTTAATATGCCTAATGAGTTAAGCGGCAAACCTATCCATTTCCTTATGCTGCTATTTACCGTTACTAATTTCCAATCTCCCGATTGCATGGCATAATACTGATACTCTACTGCTACATTTTTTCCTGGTCTCTTTTCATGCTACGGATGTTGGAGTTTATATACCATTCCTACTTGTTCAGTACTTGAAATAGAAATAGGTACAAGTCAACTCAAAACCATAGCGGTGTGTGTGTGTGTGTGTGTGTGTGTGGAAGAGTGGTATTACTACTCCTATTCCTATTCCTATTCCTATTAACATGACAGAAGCGAGCCCCTGGTAGCCTGGTAGCCTGGTACACGAAGAATCCGGGGATAGATTATGAGGTAACCCATAACCCATAACCCATGTAACCAATACCCAGAAATATTTACAAGCTACTAGTTACAAGTTACAAGTTACTAGCTACTAACTACTAGCTATAATGAAACTGGAGGCCCAGCCGCCCAGCCGCCCAGGGACGGTATGATCTATATATTAGAAGGGTGTGAAAGATCAAAACTTCAAGTATATACAGACAAGCCAGAAGCGAAAAAAAAAAAAAACAAAAACAGAAGAAAAGAGAATCGACCAAGAGGGTAGTGTGTGTGTGCGTGTGTGTGTGTGGGGGGGGGGGGGGGGGTGTGGGGGGTATAAAAGATTTCAAGATTCGTCATCGCGTATAATATAAAGTAAGACGAATGAATTGACAAGCCACCGCTATACCGCTATACTTGAGCCAAAACCATCACTAAAGTCCGAGTCGTCATTGCATGATGCCATAAACCCATTTTCCTTATGATTCTTAAAAACATGAAGCTTAAATAACAATCGGTGGTGATTTATAAGTATATTATAATAGATCTAGTAGGATTTTGTGAATTGTAATCAAATTATTATAGTATCTCTCTTTTATAATATCTCTCTTTTATAATATCTCTCTTTTATAATATCTCTCTTTTATAATATCTCTCTTTTATAATATCTCTCTTTTATAATATCTCTCTTTTATAATATCTATCTTTTCCCCTTTCCTTTTCGTCGATGATTTTTCCCCTTTCCTTTTCCTTTTCCTGTTCCTCGAAGATTTTTCTCCAGGATGATAGCGAGGTGAGGCGATAACATCCCCCCCCCCCTTTTTTTTTATCTTGTCACATCTTGTCTATCTTTCCTCTAAAGCATTAAAGCATTACAGTATCCATAGCAGACTTTTATTCCTGCTCAACCTACCCAACAATCCAACGATGCTACCATCCAACGATCCAACAATCCAACGATCCAACAATCCTACCATCCTACCATCCAACGATCCTACCATCCAACGATGCTACCATCCAACAATCCAACAATCCAACAATCCAACAATCCAACAATCCAACAATCCAACAATCCAACAATCCAACAATCCAACAATCCTACCATCCTACCATCCTACCATCCTACCATCCTACCATCCTACCATCCAATAATCCAATAATCCAACCATCCTACCATCCTACCATCCTACCATCCTACCCAGACCTCCCAGTCGTACAAACCAGTTTGAAATGACGACCAAAACGGACTGTACGAACTGTTGGAATATGAGAACTGTACGGCCACCCAGTTCAGTTTACTGTCAGTAATATAAACTGGTTAAACTGCGAAAACCAGTTAACTGAATGCAAGGCTTGGCAAACCAGGTGAACTGTTCAAAACTGCGAAAACTGGTTTGTCCGGAGGAACTGGTTTATGAAGGGGCAATAAATATCATTCAGTGCATGCATAAAAAACTTCTATCCTAATTTGGTCCTCAGAAATCACAACCGACGCCTACAAATGAAGCTCTTGAGCCCCTCAATGACTTCCAGAGTATTTGCCTGCATTAAATGGCGGTCCGATATAATGATCCGCTTGCACTTGGAAAACAGCAGCCCAGACGTGGCAGTCATCGCGAGAACTGAGAGAATGTTCACCGCCATTTTGTCAAGGCTAGGAAATCTGGTTACCAGAAGCTGGTGAAATGAGGAGGGTTGAGGTACTGACAGGCTCGGCCACCGGTGGGTTCAAACGAGGTTGAATACAGTATTTATTCCTGCATGCACTGGTTCCCGATGCGGTTAAACTGGTTTGTATTTATCGAGTCCGTTTAATCAGTGCACTGCAGTTACCTGGTTCTATGGACCCCTGAAAACTGAACCAACTGTCTATCCGGGACACCAAAACTGCACCAACTAACTGTGAATTGTCAGTTCAGTTTACCTGGTTTACGATTTTACCCGGTAAACTGGCTATACGGTTGGGAGGTCTGATCCTACCAAGTCAAACGCAATAACTCCTTTCCCAGAGACGCAGACACCAAAAAGCCACTACTCCTTTTCCAGAGACCCGAACACCAAAACACCACCATCTCCAGATCATCCAGGTCGATATAGTGCCCATAGAGCCCATAGCCATAATCATATTCATAGTCATAGTCATAGTCATAATCATAGTCATAGTCATAATCATAGCCATAGCCATAGCCATAGCCATAGTCATAGTCATAATCATAGTCAGTCATAGTCATAGTCATAGTCGTAGTCATAGTCATAGCCATAGTCAGTCATAGTCATAGTCATAGTCATAGTCATAGTCATAGTCATAGTCATAGTCATAGTCATAGTCATAGTCATGGTCATGGTCATGATAAATCCTTCCATAGCTCTGTGTTGTGTTGTAATCATGTATATAATGTATCTATGTATCCATCGTCCATGTATCCATCGTCCATGTATCTATATGGTATATGGTAGTTTAATATAATATATCATTACACTACAACTGTCAGCAGGATAAAACCCCCCCCCCCCCCCCCAAACCCCAACCCCCCCCCCAAAAAAAAAGCCAACTCCAAATCCCAAAGTTCTCCATTATCAATAATCCAGCAGAGAGCCCGCCGTAACGCTGTGAGTTGGGGCCGGCCCGGCTTGCTTGGGTATGGGTATATCGACTGTAGTAGATTCTGGGGGTTCTGGGGGTTCTGGGGGTTCTGGGGGTTCTGGGGGTTCTGGGGATTCCATCGAAGTTTCTGGGGGTTCTATCGAACGTTTCTTAGGGTTCCGGAATTGTGGCGGGTGTGGCGGGTGTAGCAGGCATATGTAGCAGGCATAGCAGGCATAGCAGGTGCAATCAATACTTTTTCCATTCTATTCTATTCATCACTGGACAGTCAGATATCAGGCGTTGCATTGCATTGCATTGCACTAAGAGTCTAAGACCGAAATAACGAAATAACGAGACAACGAGACAACAACAACAACAACAACAACGAGACAACAACAGCAGGCAAGCAAGCAAGCAGGCAAGCAAGCAAGCAGAATTCAGAAATTCAGAAATTCAGAAATCAAGATATCAAAATCAAAATCAAATAGTATCTATCAAAAAACGTAGTTGATAAATAAATAGAAAGAAGATAGATAGGTAGATAGATCAAGATAAGCTAAATATATCAAGATAAGCCAAATGAAACAAAAACCAAAGCAGCAGCAAAAAAACAAGAAAAAAAAAGTTATAGATAGATAAAAACGATAAAGATGATAAAAAAAAAACAGCAACAGCAACAGCAACAAGATACAGCAACAAACAAATGAATACAACAGCAATGAAATAACAACAGCCGCAGCATCAAAAGAAAAACAAAAGGTAAAAAAAACAAAAAACAAAAAACAACAAAAACAACAAAAAAAAAAAAAAAAAACGCCCCAACCCCTTTCAACCCTTAATACAGTACAATACAACAAGCATCAAAAGCAAAAAAACAAAAACAGCAAAAAAACAAAACAAAAACAAAAAACAAATAACCGAGCAATAAAAAAACAGTAGCTACTTATAAAAGAAACAAAAACAACAAAGTACAGCAACAAAAAAACAAATAACCTAGCAATAAAGATTTTTAAAAAAAAACGTTGGAAAAAAAAAAACAAGAACAAGAACGAGCAGAGAGAGATAAAGCCGACGAAGATGATGAGTAGAAAAAAAAAAAAAAAACACGGGCCTAAATAGTACAAACTTTCGCTCGCTTGCCTAAAAAAAAAGGAAAAAAAAAATACAATAACGCAATAACATAATAATAACACAATAACACAATAACACCATTAGTATTGTTTCCTTCTGTTTCCTTCTCTTCTTTATTTCCCAATTTCCCAATTTCCCTATTTCCTTGTCTACCCTGTCATATCATATTCCCTTTCTAAGCTTGCCGGGTGAGCGAGATCCATCTCTTTCTCTCATTCTCTTTATCACACTCTCCCCATCACGGTCAACTCCACGAGTTCCGCGAGTTCCCATTATCATTTTCTCCTCCTATTTTTCTCCTACCATCTCTTCCTCTTTACATCCCCAATACCCCAATCCCACTCTCCCACCACCTAATACCTCCACCTCGGTTTTCCATCTCCCGGCGTAGAACCATAAACACTCTGTCTACTCCCCGTCCTACTTTGCTGGTGCGAACCACCGGGAGTAGTAGGTCTATACATCAACGAGCTTCTTCTTCCACTCGCACTATGCATATGCGCCATTGCCGACTGGGGTCTAGTATTTTCCCTTTCCATGCCCATACCCATACTACTGGACATACTACCATTCAAACCCGCACTTCCAAGTCCAGATGCTGAGGATCCGTTGTTGGTGTCTTTATTCCGAAGCCTTGATGCACTGACTTGATGTCGCAGGGTTCGTTGAGGTGTGGGAGAGGCAAGGTAGCCGTTTTGTACAGATGCGTTGCTGCCGCTTCTGTAGCGGGTGGCGATCTGTGGGGATTTGATGGGTGAGAACATTGGCTGCCCGGGAGCGGGTTGCTTGTCTTTACCCAGTGGTGAGGGCATGGGGATTCGGGAGCTGAGGGAGGTGGAGTTGCGACGGGTTGCGGGAGGGGTGACTTTGCGGTATGGACTGGGGGTGGTGAGGGAGAGGGGCTTGAAGTTGTGGCCCATATTGTCCGAGTCGGGTTTGACGGAGGTGTTCCATCGGGGTTTTCGAGGGTCGGGGGAGTAGGCGTTGCTGGAGGCGCCGCTGCTGGTCGTGGAGGTTGTGCTGGGTGCTGAGAAGGTTCGGATGGGACTTTGCGTCGGGGTTATTACACGGGACTGGCGTTTCTGAATATTCGGGGAGGTGCCGATAATGCTGGGTGGGCGACGTCTAGGGCTCTTTCCTCGGTCGGATGTGGTGGATCTGTTGGAATAGTCTACCGGTTTCAATAGCGGTGAGTTAAGCTGGACCGAAGAAGCGGGGGAAGTTCCAGGAGATGCTAAGCCAGGGGATAATATGTCGAGTGAGTTTAATGACGAAATAGAATCACGAAGCGCTTGGGCGTCTAGTTGGAGATCACGGAGGGCTTGGTCGAGGATGGCAGATTCGGCGTCGAGGGCTTTCCAGCGGGTTGCGAGGACGGTAGAGAGACGGATGATTTCGCCGTTAATTGTGTAGCGATCGGCGATACCGCGGGTTATAATGGAGAAGGTACGTTGGATTGCGGATCCTGCGGGGACTAGAATTAGCATTCGCATCATCGTATTAAAAAAAAGTAGTTATATATGCAGCTTGATAGATCCAGATCATTGAGCTACTATTGTTAGTCCGCACACAAAACTTACCGTAATGCATTTTCTTCGCTTCATACCCCTCCATAGCTTTTTGAAGTTCTCTCATATCCCGTTCTGTTCTACCATTGTCTTCCCATTCAATCACTGCCGTCTTAAGCCTTTCCATACTTCTTTCAATACTCTCCAACATCTGCGTCGCCTGTTTACCTGCGTTTCTGAAAATAGCGACCCATCGATCCTCTCCCAATTCCTTCTTGAGGTTTTCCGCATCGTTATTGAGCCGCTTCCATTTCTTTTCCAATTGATTCCTTCGAGATTCCAACTCCTCGCAAGCTGTTGGGAAAACTTCCTCTGCTCTGGAAGTAAATGAACTTATCCTCATTGGTAAGAAATCCAAGCTAGCTCTCAACGGTTGCATCCTCGCTACCAAGCCTAGTAGTGCGCCATCCTCCATTTCAGTTTTCGATGCTCCATCCTCCATAATCGTTTCAAGCGCCTCAATATCCGCACCCTCCATATGCCTTCGTTCTTCCAGTTCAAACAACGCAGTTTGACATCCTTCCATTTCCGTCTGAATATCCTTCAGAACCATTTTCCACAACTCCTGCCATTCCAAGGCAATTTCCACCTGTTCCTTAACCCCTTTTAACTGTTCCTGTACCTCTTTCCATCCATTCACCGTCTCCTCCATGGCTCCAACTATTTCCAAGAAAACAGAAGAATCCACCGAATCGCTGTCCGGACGGGATTGTAACTCGTCAATAAGTTCAATGTAAACATTCATCAAACTACTAAACTTTTTCACCGCCGTATCAACCTCTGTCAAAGCCTCCTTACCCTGAGCAGCCCATTCGATATCATCTTCCGAGTCCAGACCCGTGAGGACCTTTTGCGCGGTATTGATCCAACGGGAGATTTGCGAGCCGGCGGAAACAAGAGCGGTACACATTTCGTCAGTTGGTAAGGACCTAATTCTTGTCGACAATTCGGAGCTCAAAGGTAAAGAAAGAGAAGTCAATCTAGACAACTGAGCCGAGAAAGAAATCCTGCTCAAGCTATGAACCGAAGACCGACGAGCAAGTGGAGTTCCCCCGGTGGATGAGGTCGAAGGTGAATAGATATCGGCCGTCACATCAAATGATGTGTTGTCCCCGTCGTTACTATTCGTAGATGCATGTTCGGAATACGCAGTATCTGCAGTGTGGATACTGCTGTTATCACTGGCTGCGGAGCTGTGTTCGCTTCCGGGACCAATGGAAACGCTGTCGATGGGAGAGGGAGGCATGGCGATGAGGTTAAAGGTGGGGATTATTGGATGGTTCACTGGTTTAATCGGAGCTTGATAGGGTGAAAGGAGCGGCGATATAGGAAGGACGGACGACGAGGGATGTGAGGTAGCGGAGAGGTGCGCCGGCGAGGGGGGGTATAGCGATGTCGCCGACAAGAAGTTCGTTTGCGATGGCTCAGAAGCGAGCTCGTGGATCGGGAGTAAAGCAGGCGATAAACGAGGAGAAATACGGGGAGAAAGTCGAGGCGAAAATCTTGGTGAGAAAGCAGGCGATGTTGGCGACAACCGTGGAGGTGTCCCTGGCAGGTCGCCTTTACTTCCTGGAGATTGTAGTTGCAGCGAAGGTAATAGTTGTGGCGAAACCCTTGGAGACAACGAAAGTCGCGGCGACCGTGGTGATAACGAAAGTGTGGTTCCAGTAGAACTCCTTCTCCTTGTTGCGTCAGCTTCTAACAGTTTAATCCTCTGAGTAACCGAAGGCGATGTTCGCCGCAGTATTCTGGTGGTTGTCGTTGGAGTTGTAGGTCTGCTCGTGGTGGTGGTGGTGCTGCTGCTGCTGGTACTGGTACTGGTACTGGTGCTGGTGCTGCTGCTGCTGCCGGTGCTGGTGCTGGTGCTTCTGTCGCTGTCGGGGATCCGACCTCGCGTAAGGGTTGCTACGGTCTCAACGGGCATTCTCCCTTGGTAAGGCCCTTGGTAAGGAGAGAGAGCTACACGACTATAGTTAGGAGAAAAATACTAGCTGCAGGGCGCACCAAAGGGCACCGAAGGGCAGCGGAGGGCGCGAAGAGCAGCGAAGAGCAGCGAAGAGCAGCGAAGGGAGCGAAGAGCAGCGAAAAGCAGCGAAGGGCAGCGGAGGGCAGAGCAGAGCTGAGGTACACGAGACGCAAAACTGGCCCAGTACGCAGTAAGTACGCAGTAAGTACGCAGTAAGTACGCAGCGCAGTACGCAGCGCGGAGCAACGTGGAAGCGAAAAAAAAGTGAGCGGCCGAGAAATCTCACGGATGCCGACGACAAAAAAAAAAAAATCTGCTGCTGCTGATGCTGCTGATGTCTGCTGTCTGCGCGATAGTATGTAACAAGTACACCGCAAACGAAATAAACGAAACGAAACAAATAGCGGAAACCACCACCACCACTACCACTATCCTAGCTGGCTGGTTGGCTGGCTGGCTGGCAGATTATCCCCCCTGAGCAAGCGTATGATTTCCTTTATTTTATTTTTTTATTTTTTTATTTTTTATTTTTTTATTTTTCTGCTTGCGTATTCCCGTATTCCCGTATTCCCGTATTCCCGTATTCCCGTATTCCTGTATTCCCGTATTTCCTTTTCCTTTTCGATGTCGATGTCTATGTCTATATAGAAAAACAATATATTTTTTTTTCCTTTGCGTGTCGCTGTGGTATGTATGGGGAGTTGTTTTGTTTCCCCCAGGTGATGTTGTTTGGTTTGGTTTGGTTGAGTGGTTGAGTGGTGTGGGAGAAGATCTTGGTTTGGTTGGTTTGGTTGGTTGGTTTGGTTTGGTTGGTTGGTTTGGTTGGTTGGAAACTTTGCAACGCAACTTGTAACTGTAACTGTAACGTGGAATTGATGGGTGATGGGTGATGGGTGGAGTTATCGGGTAGTTGAGGTTGAGGTGTGTAGGACCTAGGTGTGTAGGTTGCGGAAATAGGTGAATGTCTTGTTGAGCGAGCGGAGCAGAACAGAGTAGAGCAGAGTAGAGCAGAGTAGAGCGGCTGCAAAAAAAAAATTGAGAGTGGGGTGTGCGTGTGCGTGTGCGTGAGAGTATGAGAGTATCAGAGTATGGAAATCCTGAAAGAAATCCTGAAGCAAAAGCAAATGCTGAAGCAAAAGCAAAAAGCAAAAGCAAAAAACAAAAACCCCGTACCGTACCGTACCGTGTCGTAAATTACTTCCAATCTTTCAATCTTCAATCTTCAATCTTCAATCTTCAATCTTCAATCTTCAATCTTCAATCTTCAATCTTCAATCTTCAATCTTTAAACCCCGAATATTTTCCTTCTTCGTTAGGTATCGGGTCGATTGTAGGTAGGTAGGTTGGTAGGTAGGTTGGTAGAGTAGAGTAGGTAGGTAGGTAGAGTACGTAGAGTAGAGTAGAGTAGGTAGGTAGTGTATGACAGATGATAAGGGGTGTATATACAGTGTGGTAAGTGTGGTAAGTGTGGTAAGTGTGGTAAGGTGTACAATGTGTTACTACTGCTCTGTTTGCGGATTCCTGATTTCTGATTCCTGGTTTCTGGTTTCTGGTTTCTGGTTTCTGATTTCTGATTCTTTCGTGGATGGGTGGATGGGTGGATTCCGTGGAAGGAGGGAGGCGAAGATTGCGAAGATTGCGACAGGCGACGACGACGAACGAAGACGACGAAGACGACGAAGCAAAGCAAAGCGAAGCGGACGACGAAGAAGACGGCGACGACGACGACGACCACGAAGCAAAGCGAAGACGACGAAGCAGAAGACGACGAAGCAGAAGCAGAACGAAGTAGAAACCTCAGCAGAAACAGAAGCAAAGAAAGAAAAGAAAAAGTAAGATTCTTCCAATGCAATGTAATCTAAAAACCCAGTAACCATTTTACTACTACATACTACTACTCCCATGTTCCCAAACTTCAGTTCAAATTGCTAGATTTTTTCTGATTGTGATTATGATTATGATTATGATTATGGTTATGATTATGGTTAACTAACCATAGACTGGCTGGGTTGATAGGCTGGCTGGGTTGGTGGGCTGGCTGATAGGCTGGTGGGTTGGGATGGGTTGGGTTGGGTTGGCTGGCTGGTTGGGTTGGGTTGGGGGTAATCTCATATTCTCCAGATCTACATATGAGTTGAACTGTATCCAGTGTATCCAATTCTCATTCTCATTATTATTCCAGTTGGTTTAGTTTAGTTTAGTTTAGTTTGGTCTGGTCTGGTATCCAGAGCATAGCATTACCCATAGCCATACCATAGCATAGCATATCCATATCCACACCATATCCACACCATAGCATAGCATACACCTATACCATACAAAAGACACAACAAAAAACAAAATCAACCATCAGATCAAAATTACCCATATATAGCACCCAGAACCCAGCACCCAACACCCAGAACCCAGCACCCAGCACCCAGCACTCAGCACCCAGCACCCAGCACCATCAAGGTTCGACATCAATCATCTGTCTTTAAACCCTCGCATCCCATCCCATCCCATGGCGCTGTACCTGCCTACCTACCTCATCGCTTCTCTAGCCTCTATGTATACCATAGCCTCTAGCTTTAGCCCCATCCCTCATCCCCCATCCTTCATCCCTCATCCCCCAGGGAACCCAGTAGAAACCCAGTAGAAACCCAGTAGAAACCCAGCCAGCAGAGAACCCACACCATATTTTATTTTTATTTTTTAAAATTCCTTGGTAGCTGGTAGCTGGTGTCGGTGGGTGTCGGTGTCGGTGTCGGTGTCGGTGAACTTATACTGCTGCTGCTAAGGAGGGAGATATGTAGGGATGAGAATATAATATGAAGTGAGGGGAGCAAGGAGCAAGGAGACGGGGGGGGGGGGGGATGGTAGGGAAATGCAGATGCAGATGGAAGCAAGGCAAAGCAAGGCAAAGCATGAAACGTGTATGTAAGTATCATGCAAGTGCGGAAAAAAAAAAAGAAAACAAAAACAAAAACAGAAGTTCGAAGTTCGAAGTTCGAAGCATAAAACGTGAAACTACGAAACTACGAAACTAGGAAACTACGAAGCAAAGACAAAGCATAAAAGACAAAGCATAAAAGACAAAACTGCAGCGCGAAACTGCTGCGCGAAACTACGGGCGATGCTGCGTGGGGTACATAGACGAAAGTATGGAGGGCGGACGAAACTAAACTACGAACTACATAGGAACTAGGAACTAGGAACTACGAACTACGAACTGCGGACCTGCCAAGTTCAAACAGCAGCAGCAACGGTAAGCCAGCAGCAGCAGCAGCAGCAGCATGCGATGATGGGTTGTGGGTGCTACACATGCCCCCCCCCCCAAAAAAAAAAAAAAAAAAAAAAAAAAAACCTCCGTAACAGTTCACGAACATAGTCCGCATGACCTTTATATGCCATATGTCAGAAATTTTCCGGTGCAGAGGGGAAGGGGGGGGGGGGGGGGGTTAAGTGAACTGTGAACTGTGAACTGTGAAACGTGAAGGGAAGAATAAAAATGCTCCCATCCTACACACCATACAGCACGACACCGTATAGCACAACACTATGAAAGCGGCACTATGAAAACAGAGAAACAGAGAAACAGAGAAAAAGCAGAACAGAAAGGTTTTACAAATGGTCAAATGGTGCACTATAACTATGGGTATATATATCATTGATGTTGTGCACAGTACACAGTACAGCGAATACCGAAGGATGTCGGGATATGTGGAATCTGTGGAATCTGTGGAATCTGTGGAATCTGTGGAATCTGTATTACGTCATACATACATACCCCCCATCCACTAACTTACCCCCCCATCCATCCACTAACTCGCAGTTTCTTGCCATGCAAATCATGCAAACCGGTCGAACCTGAAGCCCGTCAAAGCCCAACAAAGCCCATCAAAAAGCCTGTCAACCCATCAACCCATCAAAGCCCACCGAACTTGTACATAGCAAACCGAAGCCCGTAGCAGCCCATCAAGCCCCATCAAAACCCATCAAAACCCATAGCAAAGAAAAGCCCGTAGCAACCCATCAAAACCCGTAGCAGCCCGACCCGATAACCTGTTATGTACATCCACTGCATCCACCGACCCTACCAATCCACTGAACCCAACTAATCCGCCAAACCTGCCATCCCACGACCAAAACCCAACACCATTGCCAGCCATAAAATCGCAACCGGTTTATGTATGGCTCCACAAAAACCCATAAATGATTAATGATAAATGGTGGTTTACATTACACTACACTACAATATCGAATGCTGTGGATGCTGTGGATGCTGTGGATGCTGTGGGATTTAATATAATGTTTTTTGCCACTGGGGGTGGGTGGGTGGGTGGATGGGTTACATGGGTTACATGGAATGTACTGGGGATGTTGTTGGTAGGTTGTGATGGTGATTTGTGGGGGGCGGGGGAATGCTGGGGATGGGGATGGGGATGGGATGCTGGGGATGCTGGGGATGCTGGGGATGCTGGGGATGCTGGGGATGCTGGGGATGGGAGCGAAGGAATGAAGGAATGAAGGAATAAAGGAATGAACCAAGCAGCCGAAGAATCGGAATGAACCAAGCAACCGAAGAATCGGAATAAACGAACTAAACGAACCGAACGAACGGAACGAAGCGAAAGGAACCGAGCCGATTGTGAACGGGTGGGTCGACTCAAGCGAACCCAAGCGAACCCAAGTAACCCAATTCAACCGAACGGAGGCTGGAGCAACGCAGCAACCCAAGTAACCCAACCGAACGGAGGCTGGAGCAACGCAGCAACGCAGCAACCCCCGCAACCCCCGCAAACCAAACCAATATGTGCATTACATTGCATCAACTAACGAATATAAATCCCGATCTTCATCTTTGATATGTTTTATGGTATACCCTACCCTACCCTGCACTGCACTGTACTGCACTGTACTGCACTGTACCCTGCCTTACCCTGCCTTACCCTGCCTTACCCTGCCCTGTGCCCTATACATATGCATATGCACAGTTGGACTTGGAGATCTCGGACCCTCTATGTACAATAACTCTATAACTCTCCGTAATAGTTCCTAGATAATATTCTGTGACTTCACTTATTAAAAAAAACATTATTTTGGAAACTGGAGATTTTGTTAGAGTTGTGAATTGAAATGAGATACAAAAAGATTATTGAGCAGGAATTCTATTGCTTTAATAGATTTCTGAATACTGTCGCAGAGGGGAGTTTTAACGGTATACGGTGGTCTTTACACTGCGTTTGTTGAGTATGATATATGATTTTATGATGTTGTGGCGAGTTAAATGTGCGTTTTCTTGGGGCTGGATGTTATGATCTTATCGGATCGTAAGTCTGAGACTGGTGGTTATCGTTTTTTTGGTACGATGGAGAGTTACGTTATCTTATTCTACCTTATGATTGCTTGTATCTCTGTCTGCCTCGCCGTACCGGACATTTACAATCACTCTAGCCACTGCGGTGCTTGGTGCACTTGTTTTATTTCTTCTAGCACTGATTAAAAACACTTTGAATATCCCATTATCCACAACAAAAAAAAAGGCGGCGGTTCCCATTACCCAAAGTTTCCTAGTTCCAACGTTACTTATTCCCCACATACCCTCTCCTGTTGACAATTCCCCGATATTCCCCCTCAAAAAAGCCCAGCAGCCATCGCATTCGCCATAAAAATAGCATTCCCAGCATCTTTCATGCCCCGAGCCTCTATATCCAGAGTTTCCCAGTTCCTTACTTCCTCCGTATCCTTTCTCCAAACCTTCCCTCCCTTGACCGCCCCGTTATTCTTCTTCCTATCCCCCTTATCCCACTTCCCCATCCAAAGACGCGCTTTCCCAATCCTCGGATTATAATATTTAGCCAGCCTAGATCTTGCTATCTCGTCATGATGCAACATTTCAAACTCCTCGCCACAATTCCCCGTCTTTGTAACATCTTTTCCGTTGTCGATAGATGTCCTAAAGAGGTTTTTGCGGTATTTTTGGATAGCTGAAACTAGGCCTTGTTTAAAATGATCTATGTTTCCCTTGTATATCATGCCGATAGACGATGCGGTAATAGGTATCGAATATATGAGTCTTGTAGGTAATAGGTTCCGAGGTGAGTGTAGTAGGGAATGTGAAGTTGAGAATCGATTGTTTATTTTTGAGACTGTATGTTGATGATAGATACGTGATAGTGGAGTGGTTGCTAACGATTCGTGATGGAGAGGAGTGGAGTAAGCAATTAGTGGAAGAGACTTGAAATAATGGCTTTATAGGCGGGGGAAAGATTGAAAGTGGGGGGGGGGGGGGGGTGGCATTGAAAATAGTTTTATTCTGACGCGGGTAGGTACATCCTACTGGCCTTGGACTTCAATTTGGTTCAAGATTTATTTGGTTCTCGATGTTATTGTTGAGTTTCGGTTGGTGCGTGGTGCGATGATATCCCATGAGGAACCATCAAGACTTTATCTTTTTTTTTTTTTTCGAAGTTATCGTTACAAGTGTGATCAAGTGTATTCCTTTATTTTTTATTTAACCATTTTTACGTAAATCATGCACTAAACACCTCTTCATGAGAGTCGAAATAGGAGGATACATACTTCCCGCGGCAAGACGTTATGCAAGATCCTCATGCCGCGCTTAACTTATCGCTGCCGCACTTTCTTTACTTCATTTTTTGTTGCGTCACTGATTCTCTGTTGTTTTCGCTTATATTGAACTTCCATCACTGCTAGAATAGCTGAGGGAGTTTAAAGGTGTGCCACCTTTGAAGTTTGCTAGGAGAGCCATGTTCACGATGTAGACTTGGCGCACTTGGCGCATACCTTTGCTGCGTAATATTTTCTATTTCTGCTGAACCTATTTCAATATGAACAATTACATTCTCCAGCTACGCCTTATTTCACTGTGTTCGCTTTAACAGCCACAATTCGCGACTGGATATTGCATCAACACCCCACGTCGTTCACCACAACCACAACCACAACCACTCCGATTCGGAAACAGTTCGATAAGAATGAGAGAGAAATTGATGGAGAACAACTTATATCAAAAGAAAATTAAGTTGAGTCAAAGGTGAATGGGCTGAACGGTTTTAAAAACCCCTGTATTTTATATGGGCGGAGAAAGAATCTAGATGGTCTTTTTGTGCAAATATATGCTGAGATACAAGATTTAATCACATTGGATTTGTCACATGCAATGACTAAGCTCACATGTACATGTTGCAATTTAAGATGTGTTTTTAACGAGCTAAAGAGTAACAATTCCGCGCTAATAAGTATTATATAATCAGATTTCATTGGCTGTATACATTACCTTAAAGGGAGTAGTGGCGTATGCACGGTGGTATCTCGCAAGTGAGAAGAACTCTGGATCATGAAGTGTCACTCGAGGCCATTTTGATCCCTGACGCTTCCCTGTCACGGCACCCAACGAATCTAGATATCAGTGCACACTTGTCGTGACCTGGTGTTCCCTGCCATATTTTCGCCTTGTCTAGTGCTTGAAATCTGATCGATCACGGCCACAAGATTTTTCTAAGGTTATTTTGATTCAATAGTCATGGGCTAGACTTTTCTACATTGTGTAACCTTGCTATGTTGCCGTAATTGGACTGTGCTCTTTGCCAGCTCACTCAGTATTATCTAGCTCTAACCAGAATTGTAATATTCATCCGAGAGTCACTGATGTGGGCGGCCTGGTGGATTTATTTGCTTTCAACTACAACTAAAGGATAGTTACGCGCGTACCAAGACTACCTAGTGTTTGAAGATTGGATTGAAGGCACAATCTCATGTGATCCCCGATGAATCGCAGCGATAACAGACGGTGTTCTCCATGGTCTGTCCGGTCCAGTCCGGGGTTCGGATGGGAATGGATCACATATTAGTGATCCATCTGGTACCTCGGACTACAGCCGACTGCAGAATTCGCCGTCGACTGTAGTTCAAAGAGCTAAAAACGACGACATAGTACCTACGAGGGTCCACAGATAGGACCGGTGTTCTACAACAATAACAAATGCATTTTCCATTGTTTTAGACATTACTTGGTATCTCTTATAATGATGATAAGGAGGATGGCTTGTTAATTGAACAGTTATTGTTGCTCGTCTATATGTCATTTATTACGGAGTGCTTCGAATTTCTTGGAAAATTAAGGAAGATCTTCACAAAGAACACTTAGATATTCTCAACCCAACTCGGTCAACCTCTAGACTTCAATGTGAAAGTGCCCATGGTCAGACGTAGGATGAGTTGGCACTTGAGAGGAAAAAGAGAGAGAGCAAGATGGAGATGGAAATCTTAGTGAGTGACATTGGATAACGAGCAAAGATACCATCGACAGAAAAAACATAATGAGGAGATGTGCGCTAAGGCAACATCCACCTCCACAGGCAGTCACAGCACAGATCACGGCTCAACAGGCACTCTTCAACATTCAACACACAGTCCGCAGTCGACTGCAGTCAACTGCCTGCTTTTTATAAACTGAACTGAAGAAGGCCGCGATAGTCCATCGCCGCTACCGATTGGACTGGACTATGCAGTCCGCAGTCCGGGATGGACCATGGAGAACGCTGGCAACAATTACAACACCAGAAAACCACAAATACGCTTTTATCATCACTATCATCCGGATGCTACCGGAAAGTGAAATCTTGAACATCACCAGTCGTAACTGGCGTCAAGCGAGAAAGTGGGCTAGTTAGCTATTAACTTTACTTTATTAGAAATGCGCGAAAACAGTCGGAGATTAATACATATTCCTGCAACTGATAGATTCTACGACTCAAAAGTGTGGCCCTAGAAGCCCTGGCTAGAAGGAACTCAGATTCGCCGAGACAAGGATGCATAGCTCATCCCATGCATGCAAGTCGATACCTGTATCGGCTAGAAAATCAAAAAGCTACTGCAATATCCAAACGAATCAAGCAGCAACAAGTAATAGTGCATCTATATCTTCTACAGCCTTTAGAAGCACTAGAAAGTTGGAATGCAAAATACTGGTCGAATTACAGCACATGTATGCTTGTAATTCTGGGTCTGTTTGCATTTATTCGATACTCCAACGGGAATTGTGTGCCGTTACAAATGTTTTTACAAGATCTTATAAGCATGTAGACACTCCCAGCAGTAATTGCCTCAACAAACAACAGAAAATCAATAGGAACCCAAATTTTCACTCCGCAACATTATATCTCCGGACCCGCACTTGTTCACATGAAGATCAGCACGACGGACCATGTATATGATCGCATACAGGGAACAAATATGACCAACTCCATTTATCAGTTTCAACGGTGTATAGTGGAGTTAAACATTACTGGCTTCGATGGAGGAAACCCAGATTTGGGAGGAATAGGTGTAAGTCATTATACATAGCTCTAGATTGCAGAAAATGCAACAGATCATCGCTGACAAATATTCCCAGGTGATGATTTCCTTAACAATTCTATGTGTTACTTGCACGATAGGATGCTGGTTCATGATTGCAATTTCTTTCGCGTTGGAGAATGGCGAACGATACGAAGCCCTACGTTCGATAATCGAAAACCACTGGATAAAGTGGATGTTGAAGAACGTAAAAAAGGCTTTCAAAATTCTTCTGGCTTCAGTTCTCGACTCGGTGTTGTTCCTTTCCCTCGCAACGCATATTGCCGGTATGATATCGATGTTTGCCCGACAGTCTTATGCGTGGAATGCGCTTGGCGCAAAATCTCCTGGAGGTATTACCTACAATGAGACTTTACTACTTTATACGCTGGTTATCACAATCAGTCCGTGTTTATCGATAATAAATACCCCTGAAGTTTGGTCTCAAATTGAAAGGCGTGGATTCCGACTATTCCTAATCACAATCATTCTTATTTTTGGAGGCATAAATATCATGATGGATTACATATTCGTACATACAGCACCTTCAAATGAGATTATGGATGTCAAGGATGTCGGTTGTGTGTTGATATTTCTGAGCAGCATACTTGGGCTTGAAACAGAGACGAAGATATTGGCAGAGCTCCCCACGGTCCGTCCAGGACTGCGGACTGGACCGGACTACATGGTGTAGTCCAGTCCAGTCCAATGTTTTCGAGGACTGCAACCATGTAGTCCGGTCCAGGTTTCGAAAACAAAAAGACTGGACCGGACTGCAGGTGACTGCAGGACCGCGGGTTTCTCGCTTATCCCCAAGCACTAGTGGGTTGGGAGTAGCACCCGCCGCTAACAGCGAGCTGACCACCAGAAAGGCCGCTTGCCGGTCAACAAAGGTGGAGCTAGAATCCTCCGGTGCAAATTTTTTATCTCGACGCGTGTTTGCCTCCACCACTGGGTAGTCCTGATGATTCTCTTGGTACTCCATATGTAAAGAGTCTTCCAAATAAATCGTGTCGTGACCACCCCTCGCCCCCCCCTTTCCCATCGCAGTGAAGCTTTTCCCATCTAAGCCTGCCAGTAATTGTCCTTTCCCATCCACCGCATCTGTTTCTTTCTTGTTCGCGAGACCAATGAACCTCAATTGTTTACAATTTTCCTGTTCTTTGTCAGGAAATTTGGGAAAATGGGGAAACATTAGCAAAAGTAATCATGAAACCTTTGGCAATTCATTGGGATTACTTAGGTCCGCTCTGAAATCGTAGTGATCAATTCTTGTAGCAAAAGATATAATAAGAATCACTGTTGAAATTTCTGCGCGCTCAAAAACTAAAACTGCAGTCACCCACGGTCACCCATGGTCACCTGCGAGTGATGTTGTGTGACCTTATGGTCACCTACGGTCACCCACAGGCGGTCCAGTCCACCGTGTAAAAATGACTGCCAGTCCCAGTCCAAGCACCGGACCGGACCGTGATATGTGGTCCAGTCCGGTCCGTAGCCAGGACTGGACCGGACGGACCGTGGGGAGCTCTGGATATTGGTTGCATCATGGGTGTTGTGCGTGGTTGCTCTTATTATGACACTTGTACGCCGGTGTTTCGAACTGTTGCAAAAACGTGCACGGACATCAAATCCGTGCAATAACTCTCTATTTCACAGAAACGTGTCTGACTTAGAGGCTCATCATTCCAATACATCAAAGCGCATAACTTGTTGGACGTCAACAGAATCCTTTAAGGCCTTGTACCGCCTTATATACCTCTCCATTCAAGTACTACCGCTCTACTATCTTTGGCGAATGCGATGGTTACGCAGGAGTGTTCACAGCATCATCCAACCTCCCAGCCCTGGAAATATCCTTTTTCCAGCTTTCGCCAACTCTACCGAAGTCCTTGCTCAAGAAGCACAAAAGTGGGATAGTGACAGCTGGAATTTTGGTCAGATTCTAAGTCTATCCCTTTGGTTTCCGGCGCTACTTGAGTTCCTTTATATTTTGACTGGTATTCTCCCCAGCAAAATAACTTTTGACACCATGCCAACCGTTTGCAAAGCATATTTGGGTCTCCAGCGGTTTATTATGCACAGTTTTGGTTTAGGACAGGAAGAAAAAGAGGGCCCCGGTGATATTCAGAAACAAGATACACGAGTGGAGGCAGGGAATGATGTAGAGACAGTAGAGTTGGGAAAGGTACCTCGAGTTGCTGCGGTGGAAGAACAGGGTCGGGTATTGTAGCTAGGATTCTGCCGAGATGAAATGAGTTGACTTAGAAGAGAAAATACTGGCTTCAGAGGGTACTTTGTGGCTCGTACGTGGAGGGATTATGTGGTCGAGACATTTTCGTTTTTGACCGGGGCAGAAGAGTGATATCTTGTGATTATTGCGGGGAGAGCTACAGCAGTTTATATTTTATTTTTGATATCATTACTCATTAGCCGTTCCTAGGCACGATAATTTAGCCCTATTTGAAAGCATTTCAAAACAGCAGTTCTTTCCTTTCCTGTTGTGATGTCCTTGATTGAATAGCCTTTGCTTCCTCTAATTCAGGGCCATAGTACGTACGTATTTATTCACCACATCGGCGGCCATAATGTTTCTCGCCGCCTTCTTTTCGCGACAGCAACTGCAGCCGATACAATAAGGCTTTCAAAATTTTAAGGCGGGTAATCAATCACGGGTCGATCAATCACTGCAATCCTGATTAGCGGAGGAAAATGAGGGGAAACAGTGGTGAAGATTGCGGCGGAAGTGGCGTCTGCGGCGGCTGCGACGAGTGGGGCGGAGCGCTTGTCGAGGTCGGCTTGTGCGGCTTGCAAGCGCCTTGATGAACCCACCTCTGAGGAGATCAATGATTTGAAGATCTGTATCCTTCCACCCCAAATCTTTGAACTTTTCAGTGCAATACATTGGGCGCGTCGAAACGACTCTGTGCGTCGGACACGGATAAGCTGGCAGGTGGATATTTGCGACGCGCATCAGCTCATAAGTGTTGTTTATGGTGAGTTTGTCCGTAATATTTCGGTGGGAACTCAGTAGGCGTTCGGGAGCTGATGATAATGGCCTGAGAGTCGGTATATATATTCACAATATACTTGCTGGTTATCCTGCAGTTTTCTGGTAATGCGATGTTTGTAATATTTCAAGTATTGTAATCCCAGATAAATGCCGATGCTTTGGATGTGGGCATTTTTTCGTCAGACTTTGAGTTAGCCTCTCTCAATCAACAATGAAGAAAAAACTCCTCCTTCCACGATCATAGTTCTGCCATTTACTTCCAAATGCATTTGTCAGCCGGTCACCGCCTCCACACCCCTGCTTTCCATACAAAAGGGAGGCTAAGGCTCCGTTATTGGTGTTATGCTTGTTTAGTTGTTTAGCGGCCCCGTTCCCTTGAGAAATACACCGTCACAGACTCACAGTACAGCACTCCATCAATACCTACAACACTCAACCTGTCTGTCCCGTGGCTCTCTCCCACTACTGAGATCACCAGTTCCGGAGAACATACTCATCACTGTTGTTTTATTTCCATTGCCACCCTGACCCAGGAAGCTCACCTAGCAACCGTCTGTCTTCTACTGGTCGCAAAAACTGTAACCATATTCATTAATCCGGCCCTGAACTCGTGCCACATCTACACCACCATTGCTAACCACAGCGGAGCCAGAAGATTTCGTGGGGTGGGTGAGATTTCTGTTCAATAGTTCTCATAATTCTGCTCAGTAGTGGTTGGAATTTTCGTCGGCGGTTCTCAGTGTATACTTGGTAAGCTTATCAAGTGATGTCGCGTCATAACTGCTATAGCAGAAGATAAATCAGTGGGGTGAGGGGGATAAGAAAACACGAAATATAAAAAAAAAACAATAAACTATGAAAGAATATAACAACTATAAAAACAGTATTGAAGTTTAGAAAAAAAAACAATCAGACGGCTCTTGATGACGCGTTAGGGTTTTTTCATCCCATCACGTGCGAGAAAGCCCGACCTCGCCACGTGCACGTCAACCTGACCGCAACCTCACCACATGGCTCTCGTGTCGTTAAACGTTGTCCGACAATCGAGCCATTTTCATCCCAACCCACCTATAATCTGGATCACCACCGCCTAGCTCACTCCAGGATGCACACTCTCCTTCGTTCCAGCCTTCAAACTCGTACTCATCGGAGCCCACGTTTATTCAATCCTCGTGGAAGATACCAACGCGGTTAGCTCTCATACGTTCAATGTAATTGTGTGCTTGCTGCTCGTCAGTTTGATCCTGTTGTCCCCCCTTTCTGCGTCTTCTAGGAGGCTGACGTTCTTTTGTTATTCTGGCAGCCTCTTCATCGGTTGGCATCCGCATCTCAATAGTATGTCCACAGTTGGGACAATCGATCTTGGGAGCCTGAGGAGATTTGGGCATTTCATCCAGCAGGTCATAAACCCTTGGCATAATCTTCTGGAATTTGTGTTGGTCATTTCCGTCCTCTCCAGATTGGGACTGCGACATAGGCTGCCCGCTGATACTGACAGCTGTTCTTGATCGTGCAACGCGCCTGGTGGTAGCGTCCGTTTGAGAGAAAATTCCACGGGACTGCTGTGCGGTACTGCCTGAAGCCGGAAGAGTCGTACTGTTTTGGATCTGCGACTGTGCACGCTGCCTGTTGCCTGCGGAAACTTGGCTACTACGGGCTTCCTTCATAGCGGCGGCTCCGACAAAGGTGTAGGAACGGTTGGTTTCAGTGTCGGAATTGTCAAGGTGGGGATCACGGTACACAGTGTAGGTGCCAGGAAAGTGCGGATTTGGGGAAGCTTCTGGAACTTTAGTGGAAGATCCGATGTGGTTCATGGTGCGAGACGGGGTGATACGGCCAGTACTAGCAGCGGTGGCGTAAGGGTGGTGTCGAGAACCAATAGCGGCTGTGCGGATTGCACCGCCGCTCGAAACAGAGGCGGATTCACGGCGGCGGCGATTGGGGGCCGGACTCGTCGGCAACGATGTTGCTTGAGTCTCTCCCATAAAGTGAACCTCGCGCGGCCCCGTAGTTCGAGTTCGGCGGAGGACTGGTTTCGGATCACTAGGCTGGGTCTGTTGTATGTAGATTCGGCCAATGGAAGGACGTGTTCCAGGACCAGGCTGTGTCTGCGTTTGGGAGGCCTGGCTAACAGGAGGCCGTACTCCAGTACTATATGGCGTCTGTGGCCGGGAATGCTGGCTAGCATTGGAAGGTGTTCCAGAAGATCGGTTTCCAATGGTACTGTTTCCCATTGACAGTGATGCATACACATGGTTGCTCCCAGTTCCCTGTTGAACATTCGTGTTTCCAATGTTCATAGGCATGTTCCAACCACCAGAGTTATTCCCAAAGTCCTGTGGACCAGTCTGGCTCTCGGTAGCTGCAGGCATGATCCAGTTCAAATTGTCATCGAAAAATCCCATATCCAGGTCGCGGAAAGGATCAAAAGTGGGGTAATTTTCGATTGGAGCCGAAAATTCTTGACTGAAGTTATCAGAAAAGCCCTGCATATTCAAATTGCCAGTTGCGTTCACGGAGTAACTAGTCATTGCCTGTCCGATCTGCATTGGAGCCACAGGGGCTGCGTTGGGACTCATGACCTGGCTGGTGTTGGCAGTCTGTGTATGGTTGGAGATGTTTTGC
This sequence comes from Pyronema omphalodes, assembly GCA_024516155.1. NCBI lineage: Eukaryota > Fungi > Ascomycota > Pezizomycetes > Pezizales > Pyronemataceae > Pyronema > Pyronema omphalodes. Next base: position 349,148 of record JAJJXM010000026.1, on the reverse strand, counting down.
GTGCTCCCCTGGAAATATCCGAAATCTTTATAACCTGTTAGCTAACCAAATTTGGGATCAGTAGAACCGGTCTTACTGTTGTCATTGGTAGCAGACGAAATGGAGCCCATTGGAGTTTGAATGGTGTCTTCAGGCGAGTTGGTCTGTTGATTAGATGGCGAATCCTTGTTAATCCGGTCAAGCTCGCCACGGATCATGTTAAACAAATCTATTTCTTTCCGTTAACCCAAGAACAAACTAAATCCTAAAATCTTGAAGGTTATATACCCTCGTCTGCTATATTTGAGATGTCATGCTGGTTATTACTGCTGATGTTCCCAATAGCTGTGGTAAGTTGTTCACTGGTGACACCCAGTAGGTTGGCAGCTTGAATGTCTGGATACATCAGCTTATGTCAGTTGACACTGAATTATCCTCGTGAGAGAGACGCACCGTTGCTATCAGCTCGAGTACCATTGCCCTGGTCAATTACGAAGGGATCGTCGGAGGTTCCGTGCCCTAAATTTTGCCGGTTAGTCTTTACGGTGTGTCTTGGGAATGGAGCGCATCAACCTTGAACAAGAGGATTATCTATCAAATCAGCAGTTAGCACATCTCTCGCGCCACATATCCAACAAGATTATAACACTACTTACACTCGGAGGAATTGTTGCTTGGTTCTAAGTACCCATGTTAACCATCACACAGATGCATGAACAATATTCATCCCTCGAAAATCTTACCTGCGATGACCTGTTGCATTCCTGTATCCTGCTGTGCTGCAAGCTATTAGCACCCAGTGCCATCGCGTCTCCAATATTATGGATTGGATACTCACCATTATTGGAGCCAAGGGTGGTAAACTCATTAAACAATGCGTCAAAATCGTCTGCCGCGGGGTTGGTCGGCTCGGAACCTTTGTCTACGTCAGTCAAGTCCAGAAAACACGGAACGGTCCAACACCTGCAGCGCTGCAGTATGTCGATACGTACCGTAGTTGCTGTAGCCGTACGACTTCGACATGGTTACCGAGATTGCCGTTGAACGTTATATTCGGTAGTTGAAATAAGAAAGATTGGCTGTGAAAGTTTGGTAACTGTGGTAAGCGGATTGGAGGGCAACCTTGGATGTTTCCGAGGAGAGTTGAGGAAAGGAAGAAGGATGGGAGGAAGAAGGAGCTTTATATAGGGGAGGGACGCGTTCGAAAGAGACCAGCTGGACAGCTCCATTATATTCAGCCCTCGTTAGGTGGGTGCTCTGGGTTCAAGAGGAAGGGCTGTATTCTTGTGAAATGAATGGCTGCTGAGGGGGTTTATGAGGGATGATTCGAATTAGAGATTTGGGGAACGAAATGGTATTTCTATGGTTATGATTTGGGGTTGAGAAATCACAGAATTGTTGATTGTTGCGGGATTAGGAAGTGATACATGATGCCGAAGTACACTTACCCATTGCGGCTTGCGGATGTATGTACCGGCTCACCTTAGAATATGGTAATGTAACACCTTAATATTCAATGTTTACTAAACAAGAGTCATTCCAGATCTAATTGCAATCTAACATAGAAGACTCGCCATCGAGCTCACATTAATCATAAAGAATCACCCGTGTTTGGCGCTCTGGTTTGCTGACACATATCTTGCTTAGATAACCTTTACAAGTATAACCTCCACTCTGACCTTATCAAGGCATCTATCAGCTTCACGTGCATAGCGGATATGCTTTTAAATGAGATGACCAGGTCTATGGGCACTATTGCAGGTACATTCGATCAGTTTTCCCTCTAATGATTTTTTTCATGAAATCACTTACAGTGCCAAAGGCGAATGAAGTTCTCATACACGTGGGAAATCTCAATGCCTTTTTTCTGATATCTTTTACGTTGCGAAATTCCAGCGGATGTAGTTGCCAGGAGCGGTATTCTTAACGTTTTTCAGGCGTCTTCGGGAGAATTGCAATTGATGACGTGTCTAGAAATTATTCTGCACCTCGTCAAGCTTTCTACAATAGGAAGAGCAAATATATTTGCTTTATTATATGTTCAGTTATCATTGCATAAACGATATTTCACTTCCAGAAAAAAATCAAGATTGAAACTGGAAACCGAATAAATCCGGGGGAAACAGAGGGGCTGCGAGAGGCCATGTTGACCAAAATGTTTGGATATGCAAAAGATGGTTGTAATATTCGTATAAGGGCAGATATATTGGTAAATATGGAATCAATCAGCTGAATCTAACTGGGATTAGGAGCGACATGTTGTAGACGATCTGATAATCTAGCTCCTTCGTCAAACAGAACTGTGGCTTATCTCTTGGCGGAATCTAATCAGTTATCAGATGAGATATATCATCACTCGTTGAGCTAATGAAAGCAACACCGGATATATTTGAATTGGCACCTGAGTTCTGGCGCATGCGAATTGGCTCGGGACTACATTAAGTGCCTGCTAATAAAAAATCTAATATGCTACGTCTTCCATCAGAATTACTGTAATTGAAGGGCTTTTCCTCAATCAAATCAGTGGCCCCCAAATCTTGCTGTGTAAAGATTCTAGAGCTTCAAAACTGGTTTCAATGATGTGGTTGAGACTATCAAGAATACCGGAAAGTGTGCTGGATAAGATGGTCCACCGATCTTATCTTTTCTATAGAATGTTTTAAACTAATCTCTGAGATTTATACTTCTTCTCCCCCATGACCCACAAAAGATCTTTCTGCCAAGGAAACACTCACGTAAGATATGGCTTTAACTGTCCTGTCCTTGGCGCTATGCATGGTGATATGTAATCGGCATGATGAATAACAGGGGTGACACATTGTCCTGAGGGAGTATGGGGCCCAGGAGTTTCTCACTTCAATGAAGATGGTCGACTCGCCTACGTTCCCTGCACGGTAGAGCTACTCAGTAATCGAAGCGATAAATGATATATATAGTATCGTAACCTCTGTGTAAAAAGGCCCTATGTTCTACTCCACCGGTCAAACTGTCGATTTTCCTGCCCGGCGCTGACTGCTCAAGACAACTCATACAGCGCTATATCCACAACCTTTCATTCTTTCAACAACATATTTGTATATATATCTTCCGTGGTTAACTCAAAGATTACCCTCCCCTTCTTTCCCCGCCCCAATGTTCAACGGTAGCTTTGGTATTACCAATTACATAGCTTCATGCATGCCCCTCTTGCTTAAAGCGGGGTAAATCCTAGCGCATCTCGTATTCATGAAGCAGCTAATAAGCACATCAGCTCGCTTGATCCCATGCAAACCCCCAACGATAATCTGATGATTAGTCTATCACTAATTCCCTCCTTTAAAGATGCGGTATAAATATTTTCCACGGTGCCTTACGCACCTTCAAAGCCACCTCTACGCTGATTTGTCGCGTTCATCGTCTTTTTCTTAACTCCCCCATCTTCTCTCCTCCGATAATCCACTTTTCTGCCACCATTAGGCCTATCCATAATTCACCCTTTTCAGGAAACAATAATAATTCACCCTTCACAGCACATCAAAGTTAAACCGGCATTTCACCCTCCCAGATGTCTGATCTAATCCCCTCAACTCTCGGTTCAATAATAGGATATCTCGGTGCCGAAGTCGCCGAAAACACCGTCTTCGAAAGACTTCTCTGGCCACAACGATTTTACCACCATCTTTCCCCCAGTATCCTTTTCCAACTGGCCATGTTACATCCAATGGGTGGTCCTCTCCACCGGGCCGCTTTACAAACTCTTGATACATTCCGCGATAAGGGGATTTATAGAGGTTATAGAAGGGGGCATATGGCCGGTACTGCGTTTCATAGCGATTGTGGGAAAAAATATATCGCGTCCTCAGAACCGGGGAAGAGGAAGGATGCTAGAAATGGGTTCTGGTTGATGGTTATGCAAGCGGCTGAATGGTGGCCTAGTGATCTTACGGAAGCTCAGAGGGCGATACAACCGGTTTTTAGACTGCATATACAGGCTGGAAGAAGGAAGCCAGAGGGGGCTGTGGAGGTTAGGGAGGATGTAATGGGATGGGGAAATTGGGTCGGCATTGGGATAAGTGAGGTGTCGGCGTTGGCGGCGGCCTTGGTTGCGGGGTGTTATATGAAGGTTACTTGGTTGCCGGTTTATTTCATGGTTCCGTTGATGTTGAAGATATTGGCAGCTTTGACGGCGGTTAAAAGACAGCTGCTAGAAGAGGTGGAAGAAAGTCAAGAGGAGATTTTTGAGGTTGATGATTTGGATAAGGGATTTTTTCTTATCACCGGTCAGGATTTGGTGGTGAGACAGTTTTTTAGACATTATGGGGATCCGAGACCGAAGAGAGTGAAGGATGAGAGGACTGGAAGTCATATTTGGTATGATAGGAAACAGCGTACCAAAGAACTATTGGGACTGTTGTGGGTTTATGCGTTTATATTTTATTTTCCTATTGGATTGGTCCTGCTCCTGTGGATGGATAATCATGCGCAGTACCTTTGGATGGGGTATCAGGTTTATACCATTGCTGCTATGCATGTGGTGAGGTTGGGAGGTTTTGGGGGAGCAGGTCGCACAGAGGAGAGGATGGCGAGGATACTAACTTCCGGGAAGCAAGGACAGAGGAACACGGTGTGGCTTACTGACTCCAGTTGTAACGGTATTGCAGCTACATTAATAGTTGAAACCGTCAACAGCGTGGCTGATGGAAAAAAGCGAGTGACAGAAATCAAAGAAGCATGGGCATCAGCAGCATAAATAATATTAAAACTAATCAGTATTAAATAATACCATAACAAAATCCGAGCCCTCAACCACCCAAAGAATATACAAAACGCTTCTCTACCATCTCCTCAAGTATTCATTACATTCATTAATCATAACCTTTCAATCGTCTCCTTAACCCCAAGATCACCCCGAATAACCTTACACAATAGCATCACCCGGAACCTCCTTGCGGTGCATTCCATTATGTCCAATACCATGATGTCCAACCCCGTTGTGATGTCCACCGTTAAACAATCCACCAGTCGCCGTAGCAGCCGCTCCACCAGGTCCATGCGCAGCATCAAATGGAGCACCCATTTCCATTCCCTGTCCAACTCCCCATCCAGCTCTGCGTGTAGCCACAGCCTCACCCCAACCATCCTCGCCTCCGAAAGCATATGAGTATCCTCTAATGTTACCGCGGGGAAGAGGAACATGGTTAAACCTAAAGTCCCAAACCGACGCATACATCATCCTATAACTACTAACCGCAAACATAGTTCCAATAATACCACCGGCCAATACATCATACCAATGATGGAACTCATCGATAGTGAGAGATCCCGCAATTAGTGTAGCACCTAGAATCGGGGCATATAGAGCAGTTTGTTTCCACATATGCGGAGCATAATTCGAAAAGACCTTCAACTTAGCGTTTAGGTAAAGGTACAGAAACACAAAACCAGCGAAAGCCGCAGTTGAATGACCAGACGGGAAGGATTCAAGAGCATCATTGATTTCCTTTTCATTTCCGGTACAGATGGAACGATCATACATCAAAGCCTTTAATCCAGTTCCAGTGGCAGATTGAAAGTTGACGTTCGGCTTACAAACGGCTAAAAAGTGGGGTCGTAAACCGCCGATGAGCCATTTTAAGAATACTTGGAAAACTGCGGCGTTGATTAGGGAGTAGAGTAGTCCCATGATGGCGTTATTTAAATCCCAGAAGGAACGAACTCGGATTTGCATCAAAGAGATGATGACGATAGGGATGATGGAGGCCAAAAATGCCGCGAGCCAGATGGGGATGATGTTGTTGCGGAGAGGGTATGCGAATTGAGGGTAGACAATTTCCCCGTCTTGGAAGTAAACGGGGAAGGATCTTGTAGGGGCGGGACGGGCGTAGTAGACCTAGATGGAGATTTTTAGTCGGAGGTTAGGGGAAGAGCTAGGGCAAGGGCAGGACTTACTCCGAGACCGACGGCTCCAAGACAGAGCATAGTCAATAAGTCGAGCCAGGCGGTTGTGAACCATAGCCTCATGGTAGGAGTACGGTTGGAGTGGTAATCCATTTCATGGTGTCCATGGCGGCCGCGGGGTTCGTAGGCGCTGTTGCGGGGAGTAGCGGTGGTTGAGGTTGCGGCCACAGAACCAGGACCGGCGGCAGGGGCGGTCCCAGGGGCGTGGGTGCTGCGAGTAAATAAACCCATTGGCTATACCCTATTCAACTGTTGTTATAATTGACTATTCCTCCGAATTTATTTGTGATTTTTAATGGGTGCAGAATGCGCCGGAGGAGGGTATTGCGGAAGCTGATGAGTGAACATTATCAGGTCGGATCTGACCCTTTTTAAAGATGTATTGTGCTGCTAAATCTTCCATGGGCCATTCTAGGTATCCTACTTGTCATGGTTGATCTCCTTGTTCTTCGATATTAAAATGTCGAAATATGGGATATGACGTTATTATTCCCATTTCCCAGTTCCAGCTTGGCAGGAACGGGAAAGGTTGCTGATGAAGCTGCAGCGACAATCCAAGGATCGCCAACTCCATCAGCATCATTATGTCCTCTGATTGAAGCAGCGAGCCAGGATAACCCCCTACGTGCTGAAGCCAAGCCTTGGAAGTAGGAACAAGCTCTTTTTCGTTATCCCAAAAATGGCAACCGAGCGCTGTCGTGGCTGTTCTGGGCGTTCTGGCTAGCCACTCGGTAAATACCGACTGGATCCACCATGAGTTAAGCTACATATGGCCAAGGCGGCCAAGTACGGCTGAGTGGGGCCAAGCTCTAAGCGACGTTGATGGCCGAAGCTTGTTTTCTGTCGGCGAGAGAAAAAAAAGCACTAGTCACCAGTCTAAAAAGAGAACCAATGAACACTCAACATCTCGCCAAAGAAAATTCCGATCAACACCATCATATGGTGAGCAAACTAAAAAAAAAGGAGAGATATATGAAACCATAGTCTTGCCTGGCCGCGTGCAATATCGCGTTCTAGGATCATTATGATCCTGTCACCATCGTTGATCGTTTCTGAACGCGGACATGGATCGCTATCTGACGTCACGTCACGGTTATCCAGTTCATAATTCCGGCTCGTCAATGGTGGCCAACGTTCGATTGAGTACATGGCAGATTTTATACGGACCATAACACGCTTTCAGCATGCAATTATAATTGCTGGACCTTGCAGCAATCGAATCGCGGCTATGGCTGACTAATAAATGACCACGCTCGTACATTGCATATATTAGGACATAGCATAATCAACAATTTTCTCGGCCGTCACTCAAGGTTAGTAATCAATAAAACAACATCACGAACCATGAATCTTTCGTACTTCCTTCCATTTCTCACCCCACCCGTGATACAAACTCTAACCCTGGGATCCCAAAAATTCTTCTGTCGCTTCCCTTATATGATGCAGCACAAACATCCTTCCAACGATTCGGGATCCCTGGCCGACGTTTCCGAGTTTCACCAGAACACAGAAACCGAAACATATCTCATCTGCAAGCAACCTCCAAAACCCTAACTTTATCCATATCCATCTCTACATAACCACCCATCCCTCCACAAAATCGCCCCTAATCCCCATTAACCACGATAATGTTCCTCCAGCAATTCCTTCTCCTAATTTTCTCCTGCCTAGCGGCATCCCAACGCTTCACCCTCTCCCACAGTCTCACGAACCAACCCATCACCATCACCTCAACCATATCCAACACCAGCGATTCCCGTCCCTATCTGCAACTATCCCCTCCTTCCTCCCGTGCAGCTATATTCTCCTTCTCCCCCTCCTCAGGGAACATCACCGTTATCTCCCCCGGCAATTTCCATAACGCAAACTCTTCCCTCCCTGCATCCTCGCTGATGAATAAAAACCTCTATCTCCAGAAACCTACGAAATATGATAGTCTTTTAACACCGATGATAGGGGATATTGGGTTTTCGCTTTATGCGTTTTGGAATACGTGGGAGATTAGTAGGGAGGGGTATTTAAGGATTGGAATTTGGGGGAGGAAACCGGAGGATAAGAGGTGGTTTATGTGTGATGAAGATACGGGGGAGTTAAGTGGGAGGATTTGGCATTTGGATTTTTTGGGGAATGGGTTGTTGCCTTGTAAGGGGAGTAGCTTTGGGTTGAGGGTGAGTTATGGGTCTGGTAAGGGGAAGAGAAAGGGGGGATAAGTGAAGTAAAGGATGAAGGAGAATATCAACGAGCTGGCTCGATTAAATAGAATTTTTCATTTCATTGGTGTGAAACAAAACGCTAAGCATTCCCTTTAAACCGTGAGGTATCCTTCTTTAAATAACTAACAAAAACTTTTGGGAGTTCCAAATATGATAAAAGGCCCAATAAAATGCCGCTATAACTGAAAGCTAGCTTTACATACATACGCACAAACCTGTCGTCTATATCCGTCCCCATATATACTTCCTTGACTTTATTTATACCCCTCTTTATTTCCGTCCTGAGACGAGAGCTCTACTCATCGCCATCATTCTGGAACAAAAACAACTTTGTATGAAGAATCGTCATAGCCTTCAACGCATCCTTCTCTTGGATGACACAAGATATATTGATCTCATTCGAGCCTGAAGTCATATGATCGTTAGAAATCAGTCCCACCAAGAATCTGGGATATATCATAAAAACCTACCCTGTGAGATCATCTCAATATTAACGCCACTTTCCGCCAAAGTCGAAAACATCTTCCCAGCAATTCCCACCATGCTCTTCATATGTTTTCCCACGACCGCCAAAATGGTGAGTCCTTTGAGTATTTCCACCTCACCCCATCCCTCCAACTCCCTAGCACAAGCCACAACCGCATTCATTCTCTGCGTCGTATCCGTATGCACCGCCATGCTAACATGAACTTCTGACGTAGAAATCAAATCCACCGCTAATCTTCTCCTATCCAGAGTCTGGAAAATCCCCGCCAAAAACCCATGGCTAAGATTCTTCCTATTACTCCGAATCGACAACACCGTAATATCCGTCTTAGTAGTAACCGCCGTTGGTCTCAAAAACCTAGGCTTAAGCAATCCACCATGTTGACCAGGCGATGTCAAGCCATCTAAACTCCTAGGTACGATAACAGTTCCTTGACCCAGGGGATTTGTAACATTCTTCACCCGGATGGGAATATGAGCTCCCATAACCTGCTCCATGGTAAAAGGATGAATAACCTCCGCTCCCCAGTATGTAAGTTCGGCAGTTTCCTCAGGTGTGATAGTAGCGATTAACTGCGCCTGTGGTACCTTCCTAGGGTCCGCGGTGAAGATTCCATCCACCTCTTTCCAAACCTGGTATTCTTCGGCCCCGATACCAACTGCTAGCAAAGCCGCGCAGAGATCGGTGTATCCTCGACCGACTGATACCAATATGCTGCCTGGAACAGTACCGAAGAATCCTGTGATGACAGGTACCCGGTCTTCACACTCTCTTACCCTCTCTGCAATGCTTTCTCCAACCTCTTTATAGAATTCCTGTGTCAAACCTTGCGCGGCGGTAAGAGGATGCACAATGTTTTCTAGATTCACATACTCGGCTGCTACTCCTCTATCCTGTAGTAGCGAAGTCATGAAAAGACAACTTAGCTTTTCTCCCGCACCAATAATGATATCTCTTGTCTTTGGGGAAATTTCTTGCAGCACCTGAGCGGCGGATAAGAAAGATAGCAAGCGATTGGTTTCGGCTTCTACATTATGGATAAAAGCCTCTAAAAGTGATGGGGAATGGATCAAGGAGCGAGCGGCGGAGATGTGGTCGGAGGAGATCTCGGAAACGATGGTAGTGTGGGATACTGGGGAGGTAGGGTTTAGGGCGGCGTTGGCGGCTCGTAATAGCCGAGAGGTTGTGCCTTCGGCTTTGGTACCCGTGGAGAGGGCGGAGCATACAATTGCGGTACGGTGGAGGGAGATTGATGGTCTGGTAACATAGGTACAGTGACATTAGCTATGATTCGGATGATTACGCGCGTGGACGTGTATGGGTATGACTTCGGATGGTGGGTGGCCATATTGGTTATCAAGTCCAAGTGTCAATCTGACATAGCGGGGCATCAGGTACGGTGCATCAAACTTACTTGACGATCTCAACAGCAATCTGGTCTGCAAACTTCCCCAACGAAGTTCCTCCAAATTTTTGCACAATCCACGGCGCGTCTGGAGGATTTCCGTGAAGTCCATTTGAATTTATTCCATTTCCGTTCTGCATGCCACTTTCAGTGATCATTCCATCCGGTGCAGCTGTCGCGAGGAGTCCGTTTAACGCTAGTGTTGGGGTTGAGAGAAGAGCTGAGGGTGACATTTCCTTGATTCTTCTTTTTTGATGCTCTTATTCTGTCTGGCCTGGGGATTCTCGGATTTCCTTGAAGCTTCTGGAGGTTACAGAGGGGAATTGACGCGGTATTTGAAGAGATTGTTTGTTGGCACAGTATCTGCATCTGCTTCGAGCTCGCAGGACAGCAGAAGCTCCGGGGCCGGCTAGCTAGTGAGTCACCAAGTTGTCAAGCTCGCTGGAGATGAAGAGGCGGGAGCAAGGGCCGCAACGACCAGCACCAACTGCCACATCGCAAAAACACGCTAAATTTTGACACGAATAGCGGGTTAGGGTTTTTCGGGGTGGAAATTGCGTGCTCTGAGGACCGTTGTCGCGTGAGATTTTTCAATTATCGAAATATGATTGGAGCAAATTCTCCTTTTTTTGTTTGTGATGAGATGAGGTACAGTACAGACTGAACGTCCTTAATTCTAGTTTGTAGGCACTAACTATGTAGACATCAGATCGACGCGGGATTTAAAATGGAAAGAAAAAAAAATACGTTAAAATCAAACGGATCCATATCGTGTGACCGCGATGAGAAAGGATTTCAGATGGCGGTGAGATTTAGACAGCTTGATAAAGTCGGACAGGGCCAGACAGACAACATTCGCAGATATCAAGCTAGGTAAGGACAGGAAAACGAACACGCGATAAACGCTAACCAAAGGCTCCTAACAATGCTAGGCGGGGCTGGTGCTGTTGATCATAGTCATACGCGAGGACTAGAAAACTAGAATATTTTTAAAAAGTCTATGACATATGTGTAGAACTCTACCCCGGAATTGACGGGAAGATCCGGACGTACCAGGCGCATCGATAATCTGTCAGGAACGAAGCCAGAAGCCAGAAGCCAGAAGCCAGAAGCCCGAAACCCAAAGCCCGAAGCCGGAACACATACATATGTGATACGAAATTGAGGCATTACGACGTATTACGACGTATTCGTATAAATCACGAATACCAGAAATGAATTCCATCAGCATTACTATAAGTAACTGAGAACAAACAAACCAACCATAGTAAATACATCAAAATCCAATATTTCCCTCATTATGTTTCATCATATCCATAAAAGCTACGTAGGTTTCCGAGACACGTGAACCTGCATTCTCACCGGAAGATAATGTTTGGGGGAACGGAAACAAATAGATTATGGTCAAGAGGCAGTAGTCTAGATTAGGTCCCCAGAAGGTCGGGGTACGGGATCTGGGATTCGGGATTCGGAGGATAAGGTGAGCTGTACTGTAGGAATTTCAGCAATTGTAAGAATAGTAGCGGCGGTGGGATATTTGTAGCGGCGGTGGGATTTGTAGCGGCGGTGGGGTTTGTATCGGCGGTGGGATTTATAGCGGCGGTAGGGACTGGGAAGTTTGTGTCACCTGACAATTTACAATCTATGGCCCCGCATGGTTAATGCATTATGACGAGATCCTTTAAGCCCCTCCTACAGGATCTGATGGGATTTGATGGGATTTCTATCATGGAATTTGATTTCGATGGCTTGTGGAATGGGTAATCAATATGATATGCTAATGCTAATGCTGTTCCTTTATGGTATATTCAGCTTGTCAGGTTTCATCACTTACTCTTCCGAACCTGGACCTGCGTTTCGAAATTTCAAAATCCCGAAACTCTTGAATCTGAAACCTCAAATCACAAACCTCAAACCCCTCAAAAAAGAAAACAAAAAGCAAAGCAAAAAAAAAAAAAAAAAAAAAAAGAAAAGAAAAGAAAAAAAAAAGAACTTCCATGTATCCTCCACAACCGCAGATCAGTATTTACACTACCGTTATCAGTAGTCATTCTTCATCCTTGTAATTCTCAAGTCGCTACATACGTTACCCGAGACAGCACACGACACTGAAAAATTCGCCGTTTGAAACCTTCCCTTTCAATATTAGTCTACTGCCTACTGTTATCACACCGAAAACAAAAGAGAAAAAAAAAAAGAGAAAAAAGCACAAGCCCATGTATATACATATTCTCGGCGTCATTTCCCCGCGTTAGCCGCTGGTATGGTGGAGGAACTTCTAGAAGACGACTTGAATAACCTAACCTAAACTAAACTCAACTCGAAAAGAGAGCAAGAAAGACAGAAATAAAGAATGGTATAAACAAATAAATAACCCCTGAGCCAGTTTAGTAGTAGCTTAATTCAAATATACTATATATCCCATGTGTCCTACATACACCATTTTTAACGGAAAACTGAAGACTGAAGACTGAAGACTGAAGACCGAACGCCGAGAAAGAAGCTCGGATTTTTTTTTTTTTTTTTCATTCTGGTTGTGAAATTAACCTAAAGAGACTAGACTAAGATAAGCTGCTGGTGTATACATAATATATGCATGAAATTTTTGGTTTTTGTCAATCTACCTAATACATAATAGAGTTTTCATGGGTGGGAGGTAGGAGCTACTATCTAGGGGTGCCGGAAATTGGGATGAAGATGAGGAGGATTGTGTCGCATGCTCTTTTTTTTTCTTCTTCTTTTTTCTCTTTGTCGACATTAAGATTCATCAAAAAAAAAATGATAGTCTACAGAATAGGTTCATACATCACATGATTCACATCATATATCACACATCACATGAAACCCAAATAACCAGCCAACTAACCAGCCAACTACTATAAAGTATAAACATCATCAAGGATTTCTTCACAAGTTTCATAGTGTAGTATGTTTTATATCTTATATCTTATATCTCCACTTCCGGATTCCATTGGGTATAGATAGATAGGTAGATAGATAGACAGATTAAACATCACAGAAGTTAAACTCCAACATAGCTAGATAAATCATAAATAAACCAAGACCAAGACCAAGAGTCCAAGACTAAAACCGAGCTTTTCGTTTGTATATACATATGATTTACAATGCCATGACTCTATCTATGAGTCTATCCATGAGTCTATGTATATATATCACTACGTATTTCAATACACATGCATATATATTCCCAACATCAACCATAACAAACAAATAATCCACACCCATCACCACCACATCCTATCACCATCTCATTACCCCCACCCCCACCCCACAAAACCCCATCAAAGTTTTCCTGTGTCTTCCCTATCTCTCATAGCTGGGATTCCGAGTAGCTACTAGCTCCTACATCCCACTATTCACCTACATAAATCAAATAATATCACATCCCATCCCATCACATCATCATTTATTTTAATATTTTTTTTCTAGTCTATAAGTACTGTAAGTACTGTACCGTACTATATATTCACCATATAACCCCAAGCCTAAGCCTACAGGTCGCCTGATCTTGATCTCCACCCCCAAAACTTAATCCCTCCACCCCCAAAACTCAATCCCTCCACATAATCTGCTGGCTGAGAGCTGAGAGCTTCCTGGGGCCCCTAGGGCTCCCTGGGCTCCCTGGGCTCCCTGGGCTCCCTGGGCCTTACATATACCACCAGTATCTCGGAGACTTGGTGTTTCTTTAGTTCTGGATTTCCGTGCTGGGAAGGGGAGGGGAGGGGGGGGGGGGGGGGATGCTTTTTGAGAATAAAAGGAAAGGAAAGGAAAGGTGCGGTATATGTTTTTTTTTAAAAAAAAAACAGAAGAAAAGAAGAAGAAAAGAAGAAGAAGAAATCATAAAATAATCCAACTCGAAACTCGAAACTCAAACTCAAAACTCGAAAATCCAACTCAAACTCAAACTCAAAATGACAATCACAATCCAATCCAATCACAATCACAATCACAATCCAATCACAATCCAATCACAATGACAATCAATTTATTTCAAGCAAAACCATCATTATCATGTTGAGTTAAGGTTAAGGTTAACGTTAGGTTTGAAGTTGAAGTTGAAGTTGAAGTTGAAGTTGAATTTTACGCCTAGTTAATAAACAAGGAAGGAAAACTAACAAGGAAGGAAAACTAATAAATAAATAAATAAATAAATAAAACTAACAAGCAAGCAAGCAAATAAGCAAGCAAATAAGCAAGCAAATAAGCAAGCAAATAAGCAAGCAAGCAAAACGAGAGAAGAAAAAAACGAGAGATCCGGTGTATATATACCATCATCAACAGCAACAGCAACAGTAACATCAATAGTGATAGTAATAGCAATAGCAATAGCAACAGTAACATCAACGGTAACATCAATAGTGATAGTAATAGCAATAATTCATAGCAATAGTAATAGCAATAGTGATAGCAATAGTGATAGCAATAGTAATAGTAATAGCAACAATGATAACAAAAACAAAAATAACAGTAAATACCAACAACAACAAAAAAACAGTTCATAAATCATATCATCTCATCATATCATCATATCATAAACCAAAACCACAAAAAAAACCACAAAAAAAAACCAAAAAAAAAAAAAAAAAAAAAAAAATCCACAAGCCATAAAAAAAAAATAAAATAAAAAAAAACATCGACGATAAGGTAAAAAGTAAAGTTAGATACAGATAGTATGTAATTTTTACATTTTATATCCATTGACCATTATCCCCTTCAAATGATAATTTTGTGAAGCCTTCCCCTTCCCGCTCTTCTGCGGATGTTGTTGTGTCGTTGTAGTCGTCTTCGCTGTCTTCGCTGGCTTCGCTGGCTTCGCTGGATTCACTGGATTCACTGGCTTCATGGGCTTTGCGGGCTTTGCGGGCTTTGTGGACGTTGTGGGTTTTGCGGATGTTGTGGGCTTTGTGGATATTACGGGAATTACGGGTGTTACGGGAATTATCTTCTCCTCCCAGCGGCCTCCGCCATTCCCTCGCCGACCTTATATGCCAATTCCTGCGCCAAGGAGTTTCTCCTCCTCCCATAACCGTCGACCTCCCTATTCCCCGGTAAAACCGCATCTCTGATAGCGCCACCAAAGGAGCCCCTTCTTCTGTGCGGAATATTACTAACCGAGCTCTCCGGGTGGATGGAGCCTTCGTAGTTACCCTCCTGCAGACCATCTCTACTTCTATTATAATGCACTCTCTTTTCCCCCTCTGCATGTTTCTGTCTTCTTCTCGCCGCGGCATCCGCAGATCTCGAACGATGATTATGAATCTGTCGTTCCGCTAATGCACCTGCCATTGTCGCTGCTGCAACTTTCGCCAACGTAGCCCCTCGCGATGATGACCTCTGTCTCGGCGCTGAATAAGATCTACTCAACCTCCTTAAAATCCCCGGACGGGATCTAGATCTCGTTCTAGACCTTGCCCTTCTCTCCTCCTCCTCCTCCTCTCGTTGTTTATGTTTCCGGTGTTGATGAGCCGCGATTCCCGCCGCCCCTAATCCCAACGCCGCATTCCGAAGCTTATGAGAGCTCCCCGCAGAGTCAGTAGAAGAAGTCGACGAATCCCTTCTCCTTCTCTGGGAGTAACGACGAGCGGCAAGACCCGCAGCAGTAGCCCCCGCGAGTCCTGCGGCTACTTTCCGTCCGCGATGATGCGGCTCTCCTTCATCGGAGGAGGAGGTGTAGGAGGAGTAGGAGCTGCGTCGTTGCCGGAGTTTATGGGCTGCTAGACCGGCGGCTGTGGCTCCGAGTGCAGCGGCGGCTACGTGACGCCCGGCATGGGATCGGGATCGGGACCGGGATCGCTCGGAACTGGAGGATCGGGAACCTGCTCGGGATCGTCGCCGGTTGTAGAGTTTGTCGGCACCGACTAGTGCGGCGGCTCCGAGTCCGGCTTCGGCTAGGTGACGGGCGCGATGGTGGGGGTCGTGGCTGTGGGTGCTGTGGGTGCTGTGGTGGGAGGAATGTGTAGAGTGCGCTGAGTGTGCACCGGATTGATGGGCGCGGTGACGGTCGTAAAGGATTTTTGCACCTCCTGCAGCCAGGCCTGCTTCAGCGAGATGACGAACACGATGGGAGGAACGAGAGCGGCCTTCAGCACCACTGGAACTAGTGGAGGAAGAACGTCGACGGAGTTTATGGATTGCTGCGGCTCCTAGAGCGGTTCCTATAGCTCCTGCTGCCACTCCTTCACCGATATGTCGCATTGTGTGAGGATCATGATGATGCTCTTGGTGGATTCGTCTCGGAGAACGATGACGGTGAGATCCTATGACGGAACCTATGATTCCTCCTGTTCCTGTTCCTGTTCCTGTTCCTGCTGCTGCTGCACGACGACGTCCATACCGGGATCCATCTTCGAGATAATATTCATCATCGTCGGAATAAGAATCTCCATAGCTTTCATAACCCACACTTCTCGCTCTTCCTCTTCCTCTTCTTCGAACCTCGATTTCTTCGGAGCCTCTGTATCGTCGGATCCCACGGCTTCGTCCCGCTGGCTCTAGTATCACTTCTCGCTCGCGGATAATTTCTACTGGTCGTCCTTCTTGGTGGATTATAAGCTCTTCCGGGTATCGTTGAATATGCTCGATTCGAGGTTCGTGGGGTGGAAGCTCGATAATAGATGATCGGGATCCGTTGGAAATTTCGATATGACGATCACGTTCGATGTAGTGCTTCCTTCTCATGGAAGGGGGGATAAGCATTTCGTCTGCTAAAACAACCGGCATTTTTTTGATATTGATATTGATGGCTGTTGGGTTGTATGAATTATTTGATGATGATGGAGATGGTGATGATGATGGTGATAGTGATGATGGTTTCGTTATTATAATTCCGTTTCCTCCGATGATATATATATATATTATATCAAGCGGTCAGTAAGTAGCAGCAACACAGCTGTGTTTGGTGTGATATTGCTGGGTGTGGTTGGTGGTTGGTGGTTGGTGGTTGGTGGTTGGTGGTTGGTGGTGTGGTGGTGGTGTTATATAGCACAGTGTGGGTATTCCAGCGTGTGAACGTAGATCGCAGCAACAAAAAGCCCGTCGATATTCAGGCTTAGATATAAAAATAATAAGACTATCTATTCCTTCACATATGACGCTTATCCCTACATACAAACAACCCATCAAAACCACAAAGCACAAAGTAAAAAGAATCAACTCAAGGCAGCACTCGTAAGTGACGTCTGTTATGCATGATCCCTGTTTGGTTTGCATACAGAACTGCGTCATCAGACAGGGATAACCCCAACGAAAGTGGGTGCATGCTCCGCCGCCCGCAGCTTCGTCCGGCTGTCTACAAATCATGAAATGCTATATGGTGGGTGGGGGGGGGGGGAGGGGGGTGATGAAGTCACGATGATCTTCTGAAAACATCCGGAATCGGTCACACAGAACCAAAAAAAAGAAGAAAAAAAGAAAAATAAGCAGGTTTGATATGGATGGGATGGGATGTTAGGGGGTCTGCTAGCAAATGAGAAGAAGACAAAAAAACGCCTGAGACGAGATGAGGAGCTATGCTGCTATGCTGCTATGCTGCTATACTGCTATGGTGTACATTCATAGATATCAACCGGTTTGCTTCTCGTTTTATTTATACCTCAGGAGTAAGGTGTACTGGCCATAGGTTCAGTTCAGCCTTGTCGGGATCCCGGTATCGCTACATTCCCGCCAACTCGGTTACCACTGTATGTACATACCACCGTCCGCTAATTTAGGGCTGTACGTACTACGTACTACGTAGCAGCCCGCCCGCTTCACATCCGATGCTTTGTCGTTGAGAAATGTTTGCGATAGTTACATAGATCAGACGAGTACATATCCATACATACCAGTCTGACTATACGCTGCTGATGATTGTCCACTGAAAATCATTTATTTTCATCGTGGTCAGTATAAGCAGCTTTATGGCATTTGTATATATAAGTAGTAAGTTCTAGATGTTTCTCTAGACCTTAGCATGTGATGAATCCAATGATCCAATGATCCAGTGCATATATCATTGTATCATCATCATCATCATCATCATCATCTTCATATAATGCGACCAATCGTATTTCGTATTCCATTTTTTACGTACTGTACTTGCTGCGGACCGAAAGTGTAGATCGCCGCTGTGCACAGTAGCAGATCAAGATCCCATGTGCATGTTGTTATGCTTTGCGTTTGTTTGAGAAGGACCCTTTCTTTGTCAAATGACCAATGTATACATATGGCATCTGTGTATGTAGGCACGTTTGTTTGCAAACCTCTATAGACGCAGCCCCAAATTTTCATCATATTCATCTTATGATTCGAAATCTAGACTAATAAATGAACCTCCGAAGCTACATAGCGAGTCCTGATTGTTGCTTCAGGCTTCAGCCAAGCGATGACATGCAGAATCAGACTCGTCATGAACCCCCGTCGATCACAAGTCCGTTGTAGTTTCCCTCGGGGTAAGAAGCGCCAAGATTTCCGCCGTACCTTTTTCAGCCCATCCACTCTCAGGATCGGGGACATCCGCGATAGCTCTCTGTTGCAACCAGAGCATATATCTCTGTCTCGCCGCCTGAAAGAACTGTATCGGTTTCCACATTACCCCGGTGGTAATATTAGGAACCATCATATCAACATCCGCCCCATGTTCTACCAAAGACCTTATAATAGCCCTATCCCCCAAATCCGCCGCTCTATGCAGCACCGCCATTCCCGTTGCATCGATGCAATTAACATCCGCCCCAGCTTCACAAAGTGTCTGAACGCCCCTCACAAAACCACTCAACACAGCCTCCATTAGCGGGGTATCATCATTCTCCGCTCTCCCCTCTAAATCCGCCCCAAGCTCTACTAAAACCTGTATAGCCTCAATTGTATCTGACTTTCGTTTCCCTTCCTCCCACATCTTGCAGTGACTCGCAACCCATAATGGTGTCCATTTGTTCTGCGTCCTAGCCTCTAGATCCGCCCCCGCTGATACAAGTTCCCTGATCATATCCACATTCCCGCATCGGGCCGCAACATGAATAGGAGTTTCATTCGCCGGGGTAGTCCCGATATTAACATCGGCGCCTCGTTCGATAAGCCAGCGAACAAGCCGTATTGAACCCCGGATAGTAGCAGCCAATACCGCTGTCGGTTGCTCATCGGACCAGGAATACCAGCGTCGGGTGAATTGTCGGGATGGTAAAAAGGTGTTGATGTTTAGGCCATAGTCTATGAATCGGTTTAAGGCAGTGAGACGGTTACGGGTTAGGGCATTGTCAATTAATTTTCCAGGGTCGATGGCGATTGCGCGGCGGTAAAGGGAGGGGAGGAGACGGGTGTAGAAGCTGCGACTGCTGAGGATCAAGGAGAGGTGGCTTGGGATGTCCAGGTTTTCGGAAATTAGAAGCAGGATCTCGGTGGGAACTGTGCTGAGAGATGGCATCTTGGGAAGATGTGGTCGCGTGTGAGGTGGGGTGTGAGGTGGGGTGTGGAGATTCGAGAAGGCAGCATACATACTTGAAGTTGTGAACCGCTAAAAAGTTTTAGCTCCGCGGGCGGCGATAGCACGGTAGCGCGATAAATACTCCGATAAATCCAGCCCATGTAGTACGGAGATTACTGATTACTTATGGAAAGAAACATACATTCTGGACTTGGATAATCTTCAACTAATATCCTATGTAGAAAATAAGCTCCTATGATAGACTCCAGTTACAACATGTTCTTTCGTCATACGGTGTATCCCTACATATGATGAGCTTCGTAAAACCAATTCTGCTGACGTATCTGTCGCATATATCTGCTGCAAGCGCATGACTATGTATCGCGTACATACGTATACATAGTTCTCGGGTTTAAGCCAGTGCTCTAACGTTTTCGCTAGAAAAGTCAGAGATCGGTAAAATTTTAGCTGTTCGTTCGCTCAAGTTACTCCGCAGTCCGTATACATCGACGCATGTACATAGTGATCCAATCCAGAAACGATGGGAACGATGGAAACACGGAAATGGTGGAGTCCGGAGATATAGGAGAACATAAGACAGACTATAGAATACAGAAGACAAAACCAACCTCCGAGAAGGAAGGGTGTTGAACTGAGAAGCGTAAAGGAGAACGTAGAGGTGAAGAAGCCAAATGCATTTGATCGATAGAGAGAAAGTATAGCGAACAGAGAGCAAGGATATATACACAGGGAACGGCTAAAGTGTCCTATACATACCTATATCTCCACCCCAGATGACATGGCTGTTCAAACACCTTCCAACAAAAGGATGCCCTATAGACCTCAGACTCCAGTACGCTTAACTATGAGTTTCCACTGCTTGTGGCCTTTTAACCTTGTAATCGTACGTCGCTAGCAGAGACAGCTTCGAATATATACAGCTATGACAACATCTATAGACATAACATGTCGATAGCTTCACGTATCTAGCTCTAAAGAAATATATCTTTTTTCTATTCCACTTTTTACAGTGTATATTTTTGCAAGATATGTTTAGAGCTTGAGAATGTAAATACGGGTTGTTTCTGTAATGTAGGTACATAATACATTATCATGAACTAAGCGTAAATATCAAAACCTGGCCATACAGCATATATACATGTAACATGAGATATATTATCTCACGATACGTGTGTCTGTGCATCGGTGATTATTAATTACTGATAAATTTTCTTTTCCTTTTTCTTTTAGGTCTTATTCACCTCTAATCATTGTGAAGATCTTTCATATGTAGTTCCCCTTTTGTCGCACTTCCAGCACTATCAAAAGTTTTGAACCCCCAATTAACTGTAACTTAAGTTCCTCCACGAATATTCGAACCATAATCCAACCCAAAGAGATTGCAAAACCGCATCCATCGATACAATATAAACCTTCATCTTCACCCGGCATACCGTATGCCATCATCCCATCCCATCAAACCTCTACATATATATCAACCACTCCCATAGCAATATCCCAAGTCCCTTCCATCCATTAACATTCCATAATACACAAATTCCATATTCCAATCCCATCTGATCCTAAGTACTCTACCCCACACCCTATCCATATGTCAGATCATGAAAAATTGGATATACATATCTAATTATCTAATTATCTAATTATCAATCTCGGAACTATTTGATTGATCTTCACATGTATTAATGTGTTCAGGCCATCTTCTCCTCATGACACGTGCTTTGAGCACGGTTTCAGTGAGATGCAAAATTGAAACTTCTGTAGGGAGGAGGGAGGAGGGAGGGGTTGGTGGTTGGTGGTTAGTGTAACGGATCTAGAAGCTGAAGAATATATAAAGAAGACAAGATTTTGAGGATTTTGAAGATTTTAAAGCGGGTGTAGATAAGGTTTGGGGGGGGTATAAACCGAGGATCAGACTATGAAAACGATGGGGAAGAAAGGTGTGGATATTGTGTGGGGTGAAAAAGGTTGTGTTGGTTGCGTTGATGGGGTTTGTAATATGTATTAGTAAGTGGGTGGGGTTGGTGAAGGTTATGGGAAGGATGTGATGAATATTGAATACTAGAGGTTGGTTAAACCTGTAATTGGAAAGGATTTATAGAATGAGATGGATAAGACGATGGGGGCTGTATAGTGCCTTAAATCCTGGAGTTGGAGACAAATTGGGGGGTGTTGGAGGGTATAGATGCGACTGAAGTTGTGGATTAGATGGGGAACGAGGGAATTGCGGTGTAGCTTAGACTCCCCAGAAAGAAGGATGGATTTGATGTGTTTGGTATACATGTATTTAAGCGTGATGGAGATGATGACGTTTATTCCAGTCAATGAGACAGGGTTGCCGGGCTAGGGCGGTTTTTCGAAATATACGGAGAACATTAATAGAAGAGAAGAATATATCGGGGAGTATGAAAGTGACGAATTAAGGTATAGGAGTTAGAATTGTGAAGAATGATTCAAGGAAATTGGTTCTAGTTTCGCAGGGGAAGGAAGTGGTTTTTATCCCGTGGGGTTCTATTGGGCTAAAGCTTGGTTGTTCAAAGCCTCTTCGGAGGAAGAGAAAGTTTACCGCCCGGTAAAGCGTGAAAGAATGCTGTGTATACCGTTGTGGATGATTTTGTGGAGGAATCATCGGGATGTCATGGAAGGCTACGCTGACAGCAGCGAAGATTATCAGCTAAACATACTACCTTGGCTTATTTTACAGAAGCTTATAGTAACTTGACGACTATGACCGAATTTTCCTCTCCGTTATTCTCCACTGGGGTGGGCAACAATCTTTACCGGTAGTTCAACAATGTCAAACCATCACTATACCAAACAATGCAGTCATCTGCCGCTTCCCGTTTTTCACTCCATGTTAACAGTAGCAAACGCCCCATTTCAGTCTTACCCATCGTAACCTCATCCTCAATTCTAATCCATTCCAAAAGCCGACTATTTAATCTTCAAACAAGAATCCGAGAGTTCCTCTCCTCAACCTTCTGAAGTCTCACAAGAACCCCTCTTCAACCCTTCCATACCTTAAGCTACCTCAACATAATCTTTCCCATCATGCCGAAAGTTGTAAGTATCCACCCTTCCTCCTTTTTCTTCATCTTCTCTTCCTTCTTCCTCTTCTTCTTCGTTACCAGAATAATCAAACTCAGCTCACACAACATCAGGTTTGGTCACCCGAGAACGACCGTAAAGTACACAAGCCCTCCTTCCTCCGCTAGAATCTTCCCAGATTAACCAATTCAGCTTCTAATCCGTCTAATCGAGCGATCCGCAAAAGCATACGACACTGTTGAGCTTGCAAAGCTATTCGAAGGCGCGACCCCAAAGGCAATAGAAGAGCGTATTGCTAAGCTTAAGAGAGAGGCAAAAGCAGCAGGATCAGGATCGGGATCAGGATCAGGGGTAGATACAGGGTCTGGTAAGAAGTCGGAAAAGAGGAAATTAGGACCAGGAGAATCGGGTGTAAAGGCGAAGAAGACTAAGGCTTCGCAAGCAGGGAAAAAGGGGAAGTTTATTGAGGAGGATGATGATTCGGATGAGCTTTTGACGGTAAAAAACGAGGGAATGAAGTCGGAGAGTGATTCGGCTTAGAAGCGGTTGGTATATGTGTTGGGGTAATGATGTTTATCGGTTTTTTTTTTTTTTTGAGATAAATATGTTTTAGAGCTGGGGATTTTATTGCATACATATATCACTGAACCATGTTTTGATTCGAAGAGAAATCAATGAGTAGTGAATTAAAGGGTAGCAAACATGCAGTATGCGTTGCCGTGGAGGATTCTATCAACCCTAGCTACCTCCGAGCTGGGGCTAGATGCGCTGCATAATATGGAACAGCACTTCAGATGAAACATACTGTAGGTGGATGACATTAAATCTGATAACTTAGTAGCAAAAAGGACTTTAGACAAATTCAACAATAGGCACCGGGATTTCGATACGTAGAGTAGATGATTTCTCGCTGCGCAATACCGTTGAATAGGTAATCTTCGATTAATCCGTTACTCAATTCAATCCATCCTCGCTCGAGTAAATAGGACCGTGATCCTCACTGTCCATGTCTTAAGGCCTGCAATGCTCAATTCCGAACATAAACCATTTTTCCCCCATTTAGTCATCATAGAGCCCCAGTGGAGTGACAAGTCTGATGGCACTTGCAAATTTGTAGAGAGCGGCGGCCGATTTTCTATTAACGAGGATGCTTTGATTTCAATCTGGAAGACTAGCAGTGTAAATCACCAAAGCTAAAATGCCTAATTTGATCAGCAGCTCGTACAACGCCTTAGTTACTGTAATTTACCAGTCCATGACGTAACATACAATCACAAAACCACTCCATACACTGAATCAATATCTAATCACTTTCTAATCACTATCTAATCTCTCAATCATGATCTTATCACCGCCGTTATCTGCGCCTTGTGTCACATTTTAATTGATCAGTCCTGCTTTACAATAACTACAAAGCATTATGATATTCTGTATACCAGTCTTTTATTGATGCCGCATTGAATTTTTACTGCAAATGATCGCCGATTCACAATCAGCTATCTTTATGATCACGTGGCATCATGAATGGCATAATGGTCACTTTCTGCCAAGATATCGGAAGAAATCGGAACAACTCGGGTTCCTGAGCCTTCATTGTATTCCAACATCAAGATTCAATAATAGCCCCCCAAAAAACCGATCCCATAAAAGCCGCGTATCTGAATGCCCAATCCCCGTGCTCCCATCTCCACCGCACTGAAAACCATTTACGATACCCCTACCAAAAACCGCCATCCCAAAAAATTACCGTAACGATACATAATGTCAATGTCATACAACTCGTTTTCCTACACGCAATCTAATCCCGAATCATCTGATGGAAGCGTCTTTCCGGATATAGAGACCGAACATGAATTTCTCACGCTTTTATTCAGTCAACCTTTTTCCATGCATCAAGAGTTATTCGCACGTTATCCACAGTGGGTTTCTACAAATTCCCAGAGAACGACAATAATGACGGCCTTAGAGCGGCGGAGAAGGCAGCGTGCAAATGATCCTGCTGAGAGGCGGCGTCGCATTTATGAACTAGCCGAAGCGAGACGGAGAGAGCATGAACAGTCCGAAGCTATACGTCGTGAGCAGGAATTGGAGGAGGCTAGACGTCGTATAAATGATCTTTCGCTACCTACCACGGGAAATTCCCGCGGCGAGAGGGAAATGGATATTGGTAACCGCCAATTTGGAAGGCGATGATGCGGTAATTGTCATGTTTCTGTTGTAGTGATTTATGTGTAGTTATGTATTTGCAATTCGTATCCATTTTGATAAAGATTAATACCCGTCCATCACGGTTTTTGTTCGTTTGAATCAGTGTATTTCCATTGCAGCTAATGCACTCTACTTAGAGCATGAAACCACTACCCCGGAGGAGGCTTCATGAAAGTTCACTTCCATATTTGTCCAGTCCGACATCCTACGATATCAAATGTGCCTCCTCCCTCCTAAAGATTATCTCAATGCAATTTGAAGATAAATGCCAGAAAATTGACTAAGAGTTTCCCACATACACCTTGCATTCCTCTCTACCCAACTCTTCCAACGCCCTGGCTCACAGATTCTCACCCACTCTCGTTCCATCTAGAAAGTTCGAAATATCTTCCGTCGTCTTCCTTTGATTGAATAATTCCGATATCTTCGGTCCCCTTTTCAACCACCATTAGGTATCCACGAATTATCATTCCACATTTCAGATATGACGCGATAACAGCATGCTCCATCATCAGCGATAATGCCGTGAATCCAATTCCTATGCAGTTCGAACCGGAGATCCAGTGTCTTACATTTCATGCCATCTCTAACAATGGCCCAATTGTCATCTACAAATCAAACGCTTCTATAAGCTTCTTCTCAACAGGTTGAAATTCCAGGTATACCCAGCTCCTGAACGGTATTTATGAATCCGGAATCAAGATATCCTCCAAATCACGCCATCTCAGCGTTACGCTTAGCTTAACAGTCATTTTCATCGTTTTTCGTAGCCAGTAAATTACCTGTTTTAATCATGCTCCCACAATCCGTGGTGCCTCGCGAATATTGGACAATGAGGCATGGTAGATACTTTCCTGTGCCCCGAAGTTGGAGATGCGTCGTTTAATAGCCGCCTAGCTGTCACCGAAAATGGTGCAACGTAGAGATGGTGTAACGTCGGCGGTTTATATTACGTTCAAGGATGTATGAGGATGTGTGATGGGCTATGTCTGGAGTTGCTACAGGAGAGGGTTAATATAGCAGAGTGACGGCAAAAGCGATTGTATAATTGGGGGATGCACGGCGCTTGCTGGTAAACGGTGTTTGGTGATCATGACGTGATTTCTACTGTTGTTTACATGGTTTTAAAATAGATGGATGGGTATAATGGGTACGTAGGGAGACGTCGTGTAAGAACATTCTTCTGTAAATAGAAGATAAGACAGTAATTTCCTGAATTACTTACTCCAGCACGTGGTGGACACATGTCTTGCTCTGATGTTGGAATATACATCTGTAAGACTGAACTAACAACCCAAGGCGCCACAATACTTAATGGACGTCCAGGGCCGCTTCTATGACGCCCAAAGATAAAAGAATGCCGAGACAACAAACGCGCGGACTGCACAGCGGAGAAACTTTACACCATCAGCCAGGTGTATGATAAGACCGGAGGGTGTATATCGAAGATAGCCTCAAATGAACATACCCGGCAAAGTGAATGTCATGATATATGTACATACGCTAACATAGATAATCAGATCAACGAATTTTAATCCAGACTGAGTAATCCAGTATTTAGTATGAATCACCCGCTATATATTAGAACATGCATATTAAGTTCCTCAAGTCAGAATGGAAGGTATTCAATCCCCCAATCACATCGTTAAAGTTCACTCTCTCTCAAAACTCACCACTTGACGTACCTCACTTTCTTATCCATCCTCAGCTTCTCATTACACTGCAACCACCCCCCCCCCCCCCCCCTCCCCCCTTCCGAGATGGAGGTAAAAATTTCAACCGTAGCAACACTTTCTATCATCAGTTGAATCTATAAATAGCATTTATGATAGGATATAATGTATCCAAAACCAAAGTATCTGAGAATCCAAAAATTCAATTCATGAAACCAGCACAATAGCTTCCGCAATGATATAAGATACAATCTACTTCTACGAAAACTTGAGTAGAGTACTCTCAGAGATTCACAGCAGGGGCAATGAGATTTCTCCTGAGTAGGAGATAAGCTGGTTTATAAGACAACATACAACTATTTTTCGACTTGTGATGGTATTGAGTACAATCTATACCCGCTATTGCATCCAACCACTACACATAAATAACCACTATAATATCCCGTATCTCCCCAGCAAACAATCATGCAAGAAAGACACGACACCAAGAAGTCGAGAAGTTGACACTATAAAAATACTTATCGTTTCAAGCAGCAATTATGATAGAATGTATAACATTATACATGCCTTAGTAACAGGTATAGTCAAGATGTCCGAGTGGTTAAGGAGTGAGACTTGAATGCGCATGTCGCAACGGATATCTCATGGCTTCGGCCGCGCAGGTTCGAACCCTGTTCTTGACGTCACTTTTTAATCTCCAGACACGCCATCTTATCATCTTTTTATCATCCAATTGAATTGTAAGGATGGAAGTGATGCGGGAGTAGATGGTCATCTATCACCGCTTGCTACCTGAATGGTTAATGATCTTTTGCCGATATCTCATCGGGATTATGCATTATTTCGTATATATCTTTACATGCTTGCGTTTTGACATTTTGCTGGATTCAGTTTCAAATTTCTTTAGCTGTCACAGGATCTTGGAATGGCATCGGTCCTGGACTCATATGTCGGACAAAGGAGCTAACAATGCCTCACCCTTCCCTCTTCCCACCAATTTACCAGCCTATTCGCTATCACCTATATTCATACCAGAACTAACCGAACCATATTCTTCTCGCTTCTCTTCCTGCCTTGAATTTTCAATCTGAAGTAAAACATCAACTCGTTATCCAATCCAATCCCTCAAAAATACATCTCATATATATAACCTACCATTACCCCCTCCCCCCCTTCCCCCCCTTCTCCCACTCCCTACCCACTATATCTCGCCATAACCCATGATAGCTCCCCATGATCATCATCACTCTTCACACCCGTATTCATCATTCCATAAGCTTCTACCTGACTAAAATAATAGGACCACAATCATAAAATATCACACCACTTCATCAGTTTTCAACTACCAAAACCCTATTTCACAAAACCCATATACTCCACCGCTAGATATGGTCGAGCCAACAGTATAGAGGCGGTGCGTGGCTATATCAATTTGGGGATAGATGAGTGTCACAGACAGATGAGACCGCGAAACATGCAGATAGATGGGAAGGGTAATGCCGCGGTCGGATTAGGTTTGGAAAACAATTTTTCTTTCGTTCTGTGTATATAGGTCTTCTAGGTTTTGAGTAGAGTATTTTTAAAGAAAATAAAACAATAAATGAATGAAATAGGATGGAATAGAATAGAAGAGAATAGAAGAGGATAGAAAAAAAAAGGGTTGGATTTCGTTATTCCCGCGCTCCCCCACAACTCCTCTCCAGATCTCTTTAAGAAATCCTTTCTGATTGTGAACGAAAACAAATCCTCTAGTTTCATACACTGGAGAATGTCCAGTAATTAATAATGTCATATTATAGCCCATCAAATCTGCCCCAGGCTGGTCGAAACAAAAACAAAAACAAAAACACCACTACATATAGTCTAACTTGTTAAGAGGCTTTTGGGGAATTTGATAACCGATACAAGTTCTCAGCGAATACTGCGAGGGTATAATTACAATAAGGGGCCATCAGAGTTCAGCGAAAAGTAGAAATCAGTATACTGGAAGAACTACAGTGTACGATCATTGATAAAACATATATATCGATGTTAAATCAGATATAATGCAGTTACGATAAACTCAGAGTAAGCGGGGTGCGGAAGTCAGACTGAGATTTGCGATTTGTACCTATGTATGTCTATGTCCCCATTATTCATGAAAGATAATATAACCTTGTCCTGAATAGGTCTTTTTGGCCTCGGTCAACGTATGATTCAATAAATATAAAGATAACATCGTCCCTCCTAACCTCATGATCCACCAACCACCCCTGATTCCTAAAAGAAAGAAATATCAAATTAATGGAATTATATAGCACCAATGGTGAAATGGGGGGTAGGCTGTAGGAGGATATTGATGAAGGCACGTGCACTGGTTGGTGGGTACGTGTACGGGAATTGAGAGATTGTCATGCAAGGTAGGTTAGAAAAGAGCATTGAAGTGATTCAAATATGAGGCTGCAGTTTATAGTTCAAGTGTTGGTGGTATTATTAAACACAACTTTCGTCTATGAGTTGTATAAGCCACCACTACCACCCCTATCTGATACCGACGCGATTCCCTGGTGGATGGTGATAATGATTGCTACTTACTATATTATACTGGTATTCGGGATGTAATCGTTTTTATGGGCCTGAGTGATATGGATTTCTGTTGGGATTTAACTCATGAAAGATTTAACGGGCTATGACTGGATGGTATCGGCGGGCTTTTTACCTTGTTAGCTTTTCGCAGTCGTCGTGTCACCCCCAGACACCAGTGAACTGGGTGATGTTTTGTTCGCTTCTCTGGCCGACGATCTATTTCCCGGTGGGGTAATCGCCGCCTTTTATATTCCATTGCTTCATGGTCTCTATTAGGATGAGATATCTTCTCTTTTCTCTCCGGTCTTTGTCTCCCCTGTCTATTTGCATGCTTACCACGTCTCTTTCAAGTTACGCCATTTTACAACACGCAAGTAGGATCAGTTCGAACACAATTCGCGCAAACGCAAACGCAACGCAACGCAGACGCTGCTATATCGATAGACTTGCATCTCTTTTCCAGGATATCATCTACGTATGAGCGTTGAAAATGCAGCCTTCGTCATCTTTGCCGGAAGAAAGCCTGGCTATTTCAATTTACCTGCAGATCAGGCTTTCTTTCCGCATCCTATGATCGGCTATGTCGTTTCTTTTCAGCTCAGGGGTTAGTATGTAGACACACCACGTATCGTACCTTACCGAGCCTAAAACTTTATGCGTTATGCTGTACCTAAGCGGCGACTAACAAGGCAGGGAATGATTATTCATGACTCTGAGATTCACATGCAATAACCTCCGATAACATAGTCTCAAAGAAAATAATACAACCAAGCGACCAGCGATAGCATACTTTTTCTTAAATTGATGTGTGTTGCCAAAAGTGCGGGACTAAGCAGGATCGGGTCGGTTGTACTCTGTACGTAGTTTCTGTCGCAAAGCGTTACAAAAGATTATGTCCCACGGAATTGAGTCGCCTTAAACGCAACTTACGCAAATACCTACAAATTCTGTGTGAGCTGAGAGAAAATATATTATCCGAGCGTAAGCAGAGTATAGCTTGTATGTTTCTTATCCTATAATCTCGTAAGGCGGATATTTACGGGTGATTAATTGACCTACATAGTAATAATGTAAGACTCTGCGGAATCATAAAGGATTGGGTCATCCTCGCATGATTTGGCGCAGACTGTGTATATGTTGTGTTCGATTTTTTGATTCCACCCCCGGGCCCCTCCCTATTTCTTGACGACGAATGGGGCACCCTGTGTCCAACGTGTTTTAAACTTCGTCATCTGCGCGGGGGATTCCGAAACTCAGAGAGTGACTTGGCGTCTGAGGCGTGTGTTTGAAGTGTGGAGTTCGATTACTGGTGAGGAAGAAGTGCCGAGGGTGCAATTCTGCACGTTGGAGGAGTTCAGGACGCGATAAATATGATCGACCGGCCGCGTGTGTTGGACTATGTCGTACCAAAGTAAGGGGTGAAGACTCGTTGAGGATTTTTTTTGACGTGTGAGATTGTCATTGAAGTATCTTCAGGTAATCCATCGGTGAATGTATATAGCTTCCGGGATTATACCAGGTGCATGTTCCAAGAAATAGAAATTTAAAGGATGGGACGAGTGTCCGGTCTCATGTTGGGGAATATGCGGAGACGAAGAGAAACATCCAGTGGTAAGTATAACTACGCCACGATATATCAGCATTATATCACACAGCTCGAATAAGGAAGAGGCCATCTCTAGTTTTCGCATTCGCTCATCTTCAGGCGGAAAAAATTGCACGTTTGTCGCTAGGAGAATTCTGCTCAGTCTCACCTGAGTCAAAACACAACATGTCTTCGCCGTTTCTGTTTCGCGGCAAAAGTATGAAGATGAGTGAAATATGTTACAGTGCTGACGCTGGCGATAATATTAGGCGGAGGGCCGAGACCAAACATCAAACCCTTAAGGTAATAAGCGAAGTTGGGCAAATGCACAGCCATGGATTCGGCGGTAAAACCGTGTTAGAAATCGCGCCAAATGGCAGGCGTAATTTCTGGCGGCGGAAATGCTGTTCTTTTAGTATTTATTGGAGCAGTGATACAATATAAAGGACTGTTGTGAACACGAGGTGCAATTGCGCACAGAGTGATCACTCATGCATATACTTCACCGCGGCTAATAAATTCTTGTTTCGTTTATCACTGTACGCGGATGTCAGGATAAACCTTGTTCCTAACGATAACTTCTACTGCAGCCTTGCGTAGTTTACCTAGCACAATTACCAGGGACTTCTGCCACGCGCACACGGCATGACTGTTTCCTTGCACAGTACGTCAGAGGCACAGTGTTCGGAGCAACCCCACACCCCCCCCCCCCCCCTTGAAAGCCCTTTTCCAGTCAATCAACAATCAAACACGGTAACAATATTATCTCCACTAAGTTACACTATATGTGTGCAATCGGAGCCAAAAGTGTAGAAATTGTAAGACCAGCGATTATTTGCCGCAGTATCACAAGCGAGTAAAGGAAGAACAACGCAAAGAGTGCCAACAGCGGTAACTGGCGGCTTGATGTTGTGTAACCCGCGGTACGAGGCAAACGCATCCCTCCATCAGACACTATATTAACAGTCTAATAAGTTTGGTTGATTATAATTGCTTGGAATATGGTTGGGGTCACCTGAAACTGACGTGGAATAGCGTGAAAACTTCCACACTTTTGACCCATATTTGACCCACAACAATACCTAATCAATAATATTACAATATCTTTCTATAGAGGTGAAGGAGACAATCCAACTGGGAGTTTTGTTATCCCATAAACCCGTGCCAAGTAACACCCAAATGACCGGGTGATTAATGCACCCAATCGATTATGTAAAAACAAGCTGGACATTGCCTAATGAGGGTATTACTAGCTGTGAAACTAGTTCCTTAGTTTTTATTACTTAGCAATTTATGCTGATGCAGGGGTCTACACATGTGACATATGCAAGGTTTAAACCTCAATGGGAATACCTCTTGGCATATTAATCAGCTATACTTTTCTTATCACACACCCCCTCCGGTCCAGGCCACTCCAACTATAATCTGATAGTGTGCGCTGTTTTACCGCATGCGCACAAACTCGCAGATTCA
Organism: Pyronema omphalodes; assembly: GCA_024516155.1. Taxonomy (NCBI): domain Eukaryota; kingdom Fungi; phylum Ascomycota; class Pezizomycetes; order Pezizales; family Pyronemataceae; genus Pyronema; species Pyronema omphalodes. Next base: position 317,133 of record JAJJXM010000026.1, on the reverse strand, counting down.
TCACTCATTGTTGTGGGCATGTGGGGCAGTCTTGAAGACTAGATGGGTTGGACGATACGATGGCGTAGAACACGAGGATTTCTGGATATCCGGAAGGAGCCAGCTAGGGGACAGTGCGCCAGCGCTACGTAGATGGCCGACGCGCGAGCTACAAGCGGGGCCATGCGCCAGCGCTCCTTCCAGGCTTCAGCTGATTGTGCACAGAGCTGAAAATCGTGTAATTAGGATGGTTGTTCGCCGCTGGTTACATCCGCCGGGAGGCCAATTCTGCAGCACTGGGATTTTCGTGACAACAGTAAACAGGATTCGTTTGCCTTTTTTTGTTGGCTGGTGCTGACTGCGGATGTGATAAGTGGATCATCTCGGAATCGGAGAGACTGGTTGGGAGCCCGGAGAAGTAGGTAGTACCATTGGCTGTTTATGATTATTCTTCAGGAATTCAATGTTTTACCACAGACGGATTAAGGCGATGCAGAAAATTCGTAATATCGACCCAACGAAAATACAACAATGACAAACCTTTCATGCATGTTTGTAAAAAAAACATATTTTGCCTTATCAAACCACCATCGCACATCTCCGCATCTGGTCCTGGTCTATGTGAAGTGAAGCAAGGCCACTGTCGTCTCTTGCATGCAACTCGTGTTACATCAGGCTTTTCCTCACGCCGGCATTGCTCTGACGCTTCAGCCGCCGTGATATCCATCAATGAGACGCCCCGGATGTTCATGGCCAGATTTCAGGATGGACTAGCTTTCCCAGTAGGCAGGGACAGACATCCGAAGGCTCGTTCAAGACCCAAAACAGTAAGCACCTCCGGCAATCTTTCCCAGTCGCGAACTTGCGCGAATTTCCTTGGGGCCTTTGGGTATGGCACTGGAAACCTGAGGCAACATATTTCGCTTGGAAAGCAGGGATATGGCGCTATAGTCCACGATAGATGCGTGTGCGTATGAAACAAACCGTCGGTTCTAAGAACATTCTATGCGCCCCGAGCGTTAGCCGAGCATCTGTGACAGCTTTTCTCTAGACACGTCTCTAGCCGCGGATTCATGTATTTTATCTAACAGTAATAGGTATTTGCTGCCGCTTCTAGTTCAACTGTCTATATAGAAGCGCTCTAGGAGCAATGTTTTTGCTGATACGCCTGAAGTTTGAGATTTAGTGACGCTCGCCGCCGTTCATGGCGCTAGTTGGTGTTATGCCGCGGATATTCGGCTATGGGGAGCGTCACTGGGTATCAACAGCAGTTGATATTGTGACGTGAACTATTTCCAAAATACGGATTTCCCTAGAACTGAGATAATTCATTGTGATTATTTTCAAGCGGACTGAGCGCATGCGGTAGGTACAACACAGTCAATAGCCGACTCTGTCATCCGACAGAATACGCCTCGCGGCAACATCAATTAACGTCGTATCTTTCTCTACCCGCTTCAGGAAAAAATCATCTCGTCAGACGCACCGGAAGCCGCGTGTGACGACTCACAGATCATGTGGGCTCATATTTACTCGCCTATTAGGCAAAGTCAATGGTGTCATTCAATGAAAGTTCTTCAAGGATATCTGCATGTTTGATTCTTCACGCTGCGGAATTCGCGGAAGTTGACGTTTGGTTGGCGTATAAATGTACACCGGAGGGATAAGCCCTTGGCAATGCTGTCATGTAAATAATAATTGCCGCAGGGAATAAGCGATTCGATGACGCTAGGAGTGGGATAGGGATCTGCTGACGGGTTGATTTGTGCGGATATAGAAGCTAGAGGACGTTCATGTCGCAGCTTGCAGAATCCACAAAAGGCGGAAGCGAGGAAAAACTGGCGCAAAGGGGCAGATCTTGTTGGGTCCGAAAGTGAGGAGACGTAGCAGTTCAAGGAAGGTGAAATGTCGATGAAGATGCAAATTCTGCAGACGGAAGCGAGCAGCTTGCCCTCGTTGTAGAAACAGATGACAACAAACGAACCGCACCGTATCGATATCATGGTAAATAAAAGAATAATTAATGCTGTATTCAGTGGGTATCTGCGCTTCGGGGTTTCTGGTAGCCGGTAGTAACTTCATCTCATAATCTCTCGGAACCGCGCATTCATCGTTCGCTTCGTATGTAATCGTGTCCCATTTCCCATGATGGCGACCTTGGTAACAAAATCTGGACACATCATAATTGTGAGTCAGGGACCTTGCTGTTCTTCCGCCACATTTTATTGTGACACCGGCTGCGCTTGGTGGATGGCTTCGACGAGGCTGATGCCTCATCTAGCCTCAAAGTCTGGGTGCCATCTCATCTATCGTGGCCTCTTCAAAGATTGTGACCTGGATAAGGTCATCTTGGTTCTAATTAGCGATTCTATACATCATCGCCATGAAATATGCATCGTGATGTACAAGATACCACAGAAACTGATGAGGTTCAGGCTTCCTCTCTTGCACACATGATCATGCGGTTAGATTGTAGTTGCTTTGTGATCATCCGTCAACATCTCCATGGGAATCTTTTATCTTCTCAGTTCAGTCGCGTCCAAGGATTCTTCGTGGTGATGATCCCACGAGCTCTACTGACAAACCGATGAACCAACCTTCATCGAAAAATTGTCGTAATTTCATCAGATGGACGAATCATGATTGCCACTCGGGACATGTTCCGGCCAGAAAGCTTGATCAAAGCTTGGGGGCAGCCCAGCGCTATCATTCTGCCAATCTCTAGTCAACTTTACCGTGTCCTGCGCATTGTGGTGACCTGAACCCCCTCATCCGGTCAGTGGCCACATCGTGCCCAGTCCTGGCTGCCTTCCGGCGGAAGCACGCCAGATTAAAATCAGATGGGAAGAAGATGGATGACAAATGCCCACCATCCATCAGTGAATGCGCTTATTACTTGCTGACGGCTTTGTGCCCGTCGATCTGTCGTGTCCCTCCATTCTTCCATCGCGTCTTCGAAAGTTTCATCACGGTGATCCACGCAAATATCATCCGATGGCTACAGGGAACCCTGATCAAGAGTCATGAAGCTCCATTTTTTCCACCCGTAGATTAAGTTTTATCCACAATTTTCCATATTCGGCTGTTGCTGATTTGTTTATGCTCGTTTCACACTCGCGGCCTGCTGTGAACCAATACATCGCGAGAACCGTCGTGTCCTTCCTGGATCCGGTGACCGCAACAGAATCCTTGAACATCGCCCTCTCTATCTTCCCTAGTTTATTACAAATCTTGTACAAATATAGATAAGGCAAATGGAAAACAACTGCTTCGTGCTTCAGTACCTGCGCTTGAAAAGTTTTAGGAAAACGCCTCTGGTGTTACCTCACAAATCCCTCGCTACATCGTCGCATCTTTTTAACACTTTGCCGAAGATGAAACGCATAAAATACCATTGGTAATAGCCAGCATACTTTGTCGTCAGCGTTTATGGAGACGCAATAGCCCGACCTAGACCCCCACTTTCATCTTCGGGCGTCTGCGCTTGTCAGCTGGCATTGAAAGGGCTGTTTTATGTACTTATCAATCTCCTTTCCATGACACCTCTCGAAACATTCTTTCGACACGTCCATCTTGACCACTATTACTTAACTTACCGGTGTCCCTAAGTTTCGACGAATTCATCTAGCCACTTTGTCTTAACTGAATTTCATGGAAGGTCGTTAACCAGACGGCTTTACCGCGAAAGCAAGCTAAACTCAAGACCATCATTCCCACATCCGCGCGCTTGCTCCACAGCCCCCACAGTTTGTATTCATCTCAGCCATGCATATCCAGGCCTGGAATTCCACCAATAACGACTATTATGCATCCAGGCGGCGTAGAGAGGTAACTCTCGCCGCTTCAGCACATTATTTTTTCCATTAACGAGCTTAACGCACAGGATTGTGAAACTGACGAGGCAGGCGGTGCTCACGGTGCTTTTGCCGCAAGTGCTTTTGTCATATGTCGTGGTCACAAGTTTCACCCGCAGGACCTGAAAATCTTAGGTCGCCCTCCACACCGCCCTTTTCTGGGACACCACATTTTTGACCTGAAGGACAGACATAGCCTGCGGTTGGATATCGCGAAAAGCCTGCCGCCAACGGCACGCACGGATGAAGCCGCAAAGACTGCCGATGAATACTATACACAGTCGATTCTTGATAATTATCTGATGACTAGTGAGGAAAAGTGTACTTTCTTACATACTTTAAAAAAAAAATCAAGGAAAAACAGAATTCATGAATCCAATTCGACCTCATCCGATATTACGCCACCGCGGACGGCACAGAAGATCCAGCCGCGTAAGCGGATAGATACCTAGGTGAGTCTCTACCGCGAGAAACTTCTCCTACAGCGGTAATTATACGCGGATACGTAGCGGATGTCCTACCGTGTGAAGTCCGTAAGACGGATGATACCTGATGTGACAGGTGACCTTGATGATCCCACCAACCAGAGCAAATAATTCCAGCCAACACGACCATGACTTTTATCGCCTGCGCTTGGAATAGGATATCACCTTCCCCAGCTGCGTGTAGCACCTAAAACATCTCGCGCATTGCAATAAAACTTGATTCATCAGGACAGGCACTGGATACCTATTGTCTAACCATTACAAAACAGTCTAATTTATGCAATGGTAATGGAACATGAAGGATTAAGCGGTAGTGTTTTTTTCTTTCTCAATTTGATAATCCGCCAGCCAAGTCAACTGCGGCACAGAACTTTATGTTACAAGCGCCGCTTGGAACATGAAAGCCCGCGGCATTTTATCCGCTCAATTATTTATCATCGCATACTTATGCTAGCTGATGATGATGACGAAAAAAAAAAGTGCATTTTTTTTTTTCTTCATTGGATAAGGCAGACGTTGCGCGCATGATTTTGCAGTTCATTTCGCCAAGTTTATGCGGACAATGAACGCAGCGCCATATTGATGCGCCTGAAATAGCCGATCCCTGCTTTTCTGTTACGCACTCACTTGCTCACTTTCTCCTCGTGGCGCGTGTTTCACTCAATTATCACTAAAGGATCACCATGCCTCAAACGTTTTCTATCATCCCATCTTCCCTGTATATGTAGTACTGGAAGATTCGGGTCATGGGGGATACAGATAGAAACCATTTCCCCTATAAACTATCCTTTCTATATCCGGATATCCCTTTAGCACGCCAGCCACTCTAGCCGCTTAGTGTATTCCAGCGGAAATACAGCTTCCGTTAATTCATCCAATCACAACATAGAAAATCCCGGTTCCTACAGTATCTTATCCGCCGTACTATGCTAGGGTTCCGCCATGTTCGAAATTCTACTGATACAGGATAAGGATACATACAAAATTCCTCAGGCATGGGAAACCGAGACTAAAGCCTTTTTTCTTGCCTTGTCTTGCCTTTTGTTATGTAATGTGGAATGGTGGTCCCTGGTCCCTGGTCCCGCGGCTGCGCGTGATGCTTCCGACCATCGATGAATCGACAAATTGCTTCATGTAATGTCACAGGGATGGATATGGATCCTTCTTCCATGTTCACTTCTTCTGCTCCAGTCTGATTCTTCAATAACCTAGCGTATACGCACTCGTGGTATGATACATATCTCGCAGCTGAAGTGTTGTTGTTATCAACAGTACCATTTCCTTGAAAGCACAATGTTAAGACGTCATTAGACTATAGAATGTCGTGACGAGACTCACGGCCTACCATATCATTGCAATAGTTTTACCATTTCCCCTGTTGTTTTATTTGCGCCACATGCGCGCATGGAGTGTTTATTGTAGGGTACATCGTTACTTTCTTATGAGTACATACTGTAGAAACATCCACGGGATTCTACCGAGCTTCACCAAGCCTCTGTGTTCTTTCCTTCTCCGAGAGAAGAGGGGTTTCTAGAGCTCTCTCTGTCGGTGAGATAATAGGCCGGACTGATTATTGATGTTAGACGCTGTTAGACCGGCTTTAGTGAATGATAGCTTGTGATAGCTGGACGCACAACCGGTTCCACCTGCACCGTATGATCTGTACGGAGCCATACGGTCGTTCTTTGTATTGATGCTAAGATGGTTATTAAGATCTGGACTGGACTTAGGCATAGATCTATTGCGCTATGTTAGGGGTTTCGTATGTGTATGTACGTCTGTATGTACATACGAGTACTCACGGTGTCATCAGCGGCCTTTGGCAAGCGATAGTCGCCGAGAGGGTTGTGCGGCTGTGGTGGTGGCCATTGAGTTTCCACTTCCGTGCATTTAATGGCTGATATTATGATTGCTTAGTTCGCCGGAAATGGAGAAGGAGGAAAAGACGTGCGTAATATTTTCGTATTGATATCTACAGCCCATAGGATTTTATTCATGAAGAATTTTTTTTTAAATAATTATTACCCGCTAGTACGCCTTGTGCGGGGGCCTTCCAACGGGGATGAAACATCTATGCGCGATGAAAAGGACGACTTCCGCGGTGTGCTGCGTCTGCTTCCTACCATGCTCGGGTTCACCTTCGGTTAGAGGATGGATCCGGAGCAAAGTTTATCGAAATTAAATATGCAGGTGTTGGGGGGTTTCAGACCGATGCCTTGCAGGAAGACGATGGGTTTGCGTCTACCGTTTAGAAAAAAAAATATTAACACAGCATGAGGCATGTAGATATGTTGGACGTGTGGGTATTTTGAGCAGTGACGAGCGGTTGTGCCGTGTATCCATCTCGCATCTTCGCTTAAAAGTGATGATGGGTCGATTACACTGTCATTCTAACTTGATTATGTTTTTACTCCAACCCGGTTATGTCCCACACCAACTCCATTGTGTCCCGATTATCTCCACCACTCAGTAAAATTACCAATACAAATACACAAATTCCTCATTGACCAGTCATCGTCAACTTTCGGATGAACAATAATAATAGCAATAATATCTTCACCGAGCGCCAAGAATTATTGCATGCAGAAATTCACCCGCAAACGCCATAGAGTACGATGATAAGCGAGGACTTCTGCGTTACTATTCAACCGTTTAAGGAGACCCCAACGCCATGCCCAGATCTTACGCTGGATTTTCCCCGCCTAATTTTGATTACGACGGAGTTGGAGCTCCCTGCTCTCCAAAGCCGTTACAGCTCTGACCCCACTCTACCTCGTAAACCCACCGTCTTTAGACAGACAAGACGCAGTCGAGACCGCCGGCGCATGGGCAGCTCAATTAGCTGCGTGGAGTCCTGAGGATTGTCGATTTCGGTACTTTTAAACCCGCGGGATATGATAAGTTTGCTCTAGATAGAATTTCAAACAGATCCTACATACATGCACTCTACATCTACAGAAAACCTATGAGGCGCGCGGATATGGACTACGCTCATGGCACCCCTAGTATTTTTTCAACTAAGACGAATTTAGGCAAGCTCAGACCCGGTGAAGATCCCAAGTACCGGTATCAGAAATTCAGCTTTCCCTCCCCGCGGCATCTTTAGTCTGAGAGCAACTCGGGAAACTGGAAACACACGTCTGTGTCTTGCGGCTGGCGCGCGATGCTGTTAATTGCGCGAAAATATGCGCTAACTTACGTTGGTATCGTAGCGTGAAATATGGATCCGAGACTGAGGATTAGACAGGTGGGTCTGGAGATGGATGCTGGAGATGCTGGAGATGATGATGATGGAGATGGAAAATTGAGAATTGAGAAGCCCGCCTCCATTTCATCAATTGTTTTTGGTGTTTGTTTTCTCGTCCCCCTTTCATCCTCAATTCTCCACCATCTTCCACTTTTCATCAAACCGGCGCTTCACCCACGCAAACAGCTCACATTTTTCTCAAGGATTCTCTTACATATTAGTCCATCGCGGCGTCACGCAATCCCGCGTGGTTCCTCATGACTTGACACCCCAATCTCGATCTTCCGGGATCAAGGTTGTATTCTCTCTCTCATCAATTCCTTAGCCCACCATTTTCCCTTCCATGTCTTCTGAGTCGCCGGCAATATTCTCCGCCGTTTACTACTGCTGCTGACATCAGTGAGGAACGACTAATTATCAAATCCGAGACACAGCCAAAGCGCGGCTGGTTGGCGATACTTCACGTAACGTGCCTATGGTCGACCGCGCCAAGGACGATAACTTTAGTCTCGATCCCCTCTTCTCCAGCACCCGGAAACCTATGCACCATGTCTTTTTATCATCTTCCCACCCACGGGGAATACCGCCATGCGGCGAAAGTCGAGAAACTCGCAGAAACTCGCACATCCACCCTCAGCTGGCCGGAGCGCAGGAGCGCTGGTTTGGCTACTTAGCGGCGAAGGCGCATACCCTCGATAGTCTCTGTGCAACCTCAAAAATTGAACCAGTAGGGACCCAGAGATGCTGGGTTGTCTGCGCCAAATGCGGAAGTCGTATGCTTCGCGTTAACTGCTTTAGGCTGTGTGCCGCCGCGCGCCGGAAGACGAGAGAGGGGAGAGGGAGGTGAGCGGTAGTTGCGAGGGGCCAGACTTTTGACCTTGAGATAAAATGAGCGGAGAGCCAGAAGTGGTGACCCGACCAGATGGACTTGACAAGTGGACTCGACCCGATCACATACACTTAGTTAATTTGGTGACCTGCTGACCCTAGGTGGCAAAACAGACACTTTGGTTTTATCGCGGTTGGCTCTGCAACCAAACGGATCAAAGTGACGGAACCCAGCCTCGTCGGAACCTTGTTTGCTTAACGCCTACTGGCACAGGAGAAACAAGGCGGTGGCTTGCAATTTCTCAAGCCATATTTCGTGTCGATTTGAAGGATTCCCGCGCTGCCGGTGGAAGAAATGGGTTAACTGGTCGGGGATTTTTACCAGTCAGTGCGTGATGGCTGATTCTGAAGAAAGAGGCTTGTGACTAAACCTGTTCGACGCACATACATACGTTTTGCCGACCGACACGAGGGACGCGACACAGCCCGCGGCATACTTGAAGAATTTCCATTTCTGCAACTCTACGGTGGTCGCGCAGATCTTTGTTCTCAGGATACCTGCAGTAAGGATCCACGATACTTGACAGCCAGAGATACAGCACACCATCGACTATTTCCAAGTGCAGCTTTGTCCGCGGGTTTGTACAGATTCATGAAATACTGTCGCTGGAAGTCTACTGTCGCTGGGAACCGCTGGAAAAAGTGAAATGGAAGCCGAGAGGACTCTTTTCGGAGTGAGTGCAGCTTGCAGAATTTCTGCAGCAAGCCCCCAAAGTCAGAACCAAAAGAAACAAAACAACAGACAAGGTGTTTTATCTCGCTGTCTCGCTTAAATGACAGACGCAGAAGAAAACTATATTTATGGGAGTTACACGCCCGATGACACCGAGCAATGTGCTACCTTCCGAGTCGTGCTGCAATTACTCGCGCCCGATCAAACCCAGAGAAAGAAGGTGTCGTCTACACACTGCTCTCTCACTGCCGCCCTCCATCACGGACAACTTCGCGGTAGGGCACCGCTTGCAGAAGAGTAACGTCGCTGGGATTGTCATGGCCGGCCAAGCAGCTGTTCACGCGCCGAGCGGTAAAATGGATGCCACACAACTGTTTTAGCCGTGGCACTGACGATGGGCTGTGCAGGAGGAAAGGAAAGGATCCGGAACCCGTGGACCAGCTTGGCCATCGGAAGTCTGGAAATTGCCGCGTCCCTAGGCTGACCTGTGCCATAGCTTTGAAGCCTGGCTATACCACACCAGAGAGATTCAAATTATCGCATTCCTAAGCGCGATTTTCAAGCTTCAAACATGAGGAGGATGTTTCGAAACCTTCACAGCGCAGCGAAACGCATGCCAAAATTGACAGGACTGTGACAACTGCAGCAGAATCAGAGCTAAATACATTCGCTAAGAAACAGAGGATTTCAACGACGTCATAGACCCACCCACGCTTCACCCGGTGAAATAGACTTTGGTGGAGCCGCCACTGCTTCAGCTCGCTTTGGCAGTTTTGTCGCAACGTGCGCGAAACTATGAGAAACTAAACGGAAAGACAACATGAAGGAAAATGAGCTAAGGAAAGACACACGCTGTAAAGCAGTGACAAGTATTTGGTTGTCGGGTCCACCGCGCCCGTGTGTTCCGTTTGATGGGGACTTCGGCGGATACTAATTATGCGGCGGATTGCTGTGGGTACGTACGGGGCGCGAACTGGAATGGAAGGACTATTGGTTCGTAGTTTGGTTCGCATCCTGGTGGGGGCGTTCGTTGATCACATTTTTACTGAACAAAATATGTAACGGCGGGAATGTTGCGAACCTCAGGGAAGCTGCGATCACTGTGAGTATTGAGCCTGCGAAATTGCGAACTTCTAAGGAACCCTTGAAGACTGCAAAATGCCAGCCGCAGCGAGGATCCGGCGACCTAGGAGGAAAATTAACCATCCTCAACCCCACCAGTCACAAGATACGGAGGGAATCCGGGGATAAAATACGAGTGAAACCGCGCTTCGCGTGGTTAGTCAAGAGAGGTAATGAGATCCTCACCGTCGTTATGATAGGGCTGTCTCTATATGGTTTTTGTTTATAAGCTCGCGAGCACAGTATAGGAAATAGAAGTAATATCCTATCCTCTCGCTTTTGAGGAGCACTCTCACGCGCGCTACCCTTTCTCATCCTACCATCATATGCGCATCTCAGTCTCAGTCTGTATCACATGGTGAACTATATTGCTGACTATAAGTAGAAAACTTCTTTCGAGGTTCCACGCTTTCTTCGTCACTTTCCTTGATTAACTTGAACAGGTTCGCTGGAAATAAGTCGATTCGCTGTTTCCTGTATAAGTCAGGAGTGATGAGAGGTAATTCAAACCCAAACATTGTCACAACTACTTTGGATGACTCTTCCATGTTAACGCAGACATCCACCACAACGTACTTAATACAGTTGGGATTAAATTATTCATACAGTCCTGTATTCTTAACGTTTTCATAATAACTCATATTTCTGACCAGTTTTTCCACTCCTTCCCTCTTCGTTGATCTGATGCGGAACTCAGCTGAACTTCAGTACCTGAATTCATTTTTTATGCCGGGACTTTTAGACTATCCATATCGGGAGAAATTTCTTCCGTGAAATCAAGCAATTTCAAACATACGCAAGTCAGTTTATTCAGAATATCTATAAGGCTGCAGATATTTTCAACACACCTAACTTGCCCTGTCTTCCAGTTCTTCATCTGGGCCCGATGAATCATCTCTAGCAAAGAGTACTTATATTTCAATCCCCTTCTATCTATTTATACATATATCTATCTACATTACAAAACAGACACATAAATAAAACACCTGCCGATTCTCTAATAACACCTATCTAATCCATATCTGGAAGGTTATTCAAAGGGTTATATCGGATCCGACTAGTCTTGCGGTGGTTTCCGGTGAGATGGTGCATTCTTTTTTGGTAAAGAAATTTACAGAAAGAACTACTGGTGGCTTCTGGTATGGCTTATGTACTTCTTAGGTGCTTGGGTCAACATTCCAGTCTATACATACATACATACATATGATATGCACATACATACACATACACAGATATAGACATATTAGGGTTAGGTTGATAATCGCGTACATATAAGAATGCACATAGAGATAGGGAGTTGACCTGGTACTTATAGCCGACGGAATAATGGACGATCGTTTGGGGAGGCGTATATAAGCGGCTTAGGGCTACATATAGAGCTTTGCGGGGAGCGGGGTGGAATAGTATCGGTACCGAATGCTGATCGTTGTAATGATTTACTTTCTTTGATTTCAGAAGAATGAACCCTCGATAAGAAAAAAGCTGAACACCGAAAAATAAAAAACAAATTTGACAATCCCTAATCTGTTATCATCATAACTCAAGACTTTAGTATTATGAAACTTTGATAATATCCATTTTTTTTTACAGATGAGATATATAGATATATATTCCCGCATCCCATCCTATACTATCCTATCTGCCATCTATCTAGTCAGCCCATACATTATCCCCCCCAAAATATGGGTATCCTGTACTAATCATTACTATAACTCATCTTAAACAGCATACTGTTACTAAATTACTAAATTACCATCCCACCCCCCCCCCCCCCCCCCATTAAACTGAACTTGGATTTCAATTCAACCCAATAGCTATATGGAGATTTGATTGGATTATATGGAGATTTGATTTGATTTGATTATATATATGGATTTAGATATTATGAAAGGTTTGAGGGGTTGAGGAGTTGGGAAGGGAAGGGAAGGGATGGGATGGGATTGGATTGGATTGGATTGAGTGTGATGGGAGTTGGGAAGATGGGAAGATGGGAAGATGGGGTTTTTATAGACTGGTGGTTTTGGGTTGAAGGTGGGTTGAGGAAAGGATGCTGTGGGGTGTGGGGTGTGCGGTGTGGAGTTTGGTAGGGTATGGTATGGTTGATAGATGAATAGTTGATAGTTGATAGATGATAGTTGATAGATGAAGGGATGGATTGACTATTTCTAGTTCTATTTCTAGTTCTATTTCTATTTCTAGTTCTTGCTTATTGCTTATTGATACGGTTTTGATGGTATACATGATACATACGTGGTTTATGGGATTATAGATGGGTGGGATATATACATAATACATAATATCCGTGGTATACATAATATATAGATAATGTAACATCGATTAAGTTCGGGTCTGGGTTCTGGGTTTTTGTTTTTTGCTTCCTTTCCCTTCCATTTTCCTTCCATTTTCCTTCCCTTCCCTTTCCCATTCCTTAACCCATTTCCCTTCCTCTTCCCTTCTCCTCTCTTTTATTTCATTTCGTTACAAACTCATATCATATACTCAGGTTGATAAAGTTTTTTTTTTTTTCGATCGCGATACCAACAATACCAATAAACCAACACCCCCTTCCTTCCCTCTTCCCTTTCCTTCTTCCCTTTTTCTTTTCCTCCTTTCCTTCTTCCCGAATAAAAACAACAACAACAACAACAACGACAACAACAACAACAACAACAACAACAACAACAACAACAAACCATCATCATCACTAAAACAGAATCTCGGAATCTCGGAATCTCGGTAGATAATGCAAGGATTTATAAAGTCTATGTAGTTTGATTACATTTGGGAGCTTGGGAGATTAGATGTGGATATAGATAAGGTTGAGGAAATATTATTTGTTAGGGGGGGAGGAGGAGAAGGAGAAGGGATCGGGATGGGATCGGGATCGGGATGGGATGGGATGGAGAACACAAGGGGATGGGATGGGATGGGATGGGATGGAGATGGAGATGGAGATGGGCTTTGGGTTTGTGGGATAGAATTATTGTTTATTGTTTTATTGTTTATTATCTATGATTGATATGATGGTATTGGAGAGGGAAAGGAGGAGAGAGGGAGGGGTATGTTTTTTTTAGCTGGGGTAAAGGAGAAAGGATAACAGGAGAAAGGAGTTGGGAGTTGAGGTTAGATGAGTTTAAATGGTGGGGGGTTTTTTTTGTGTTTTGTTGATGGTTTTGTTTTTTTTTGTTACTGTGCTATACTATGTTGAGTTGGATTAATGGTGGTTCCTATTGGGGAAATTAGGGAAATTGGTTGAAATATCTATCCATCTATCTATCTATCCAAATACTAGACGAATTACGATTGTGGACATACATACATAGTTTATGGTTATGGTTACGGTTACCATATATATATATATATATTGGAGAACTTCCCGTAAGACTATAGCAACGCTTTTTCTATTACATTTTACAACAAAACACAATGCCCTCCAATCAATCAAAAGTTATAACTCTGAAATCGCAAAAGCATTGGGGTCAGAGACGCGCTGAATCGTGATAAGCGAATTCGTAACAATTTACGGTATCATTCTGCTGTAAAATGCAATAGAAAAATTGTTGCTATAGCGTGTCTATAGCCTTACGGGAAGTTCTCCATTATATCCGGATTTTAGAAATAAACGGCTTAAACTTCGAGCCTCGAGCTCCGAACGAAGAATAAAGAATAAAGTATAGAGGGTGACGATGCGCGGTGCATAGTGCGTGGAATCCCGGAATTGGTATCGGACTCGGAATTGGACTCGGAATTGGAATTGGAATTGGACTCGGAATTGGAATTGGTTGTCCACATATACAGACTACAGACTACATGTCTTGTCATCTTGTCACTTTGTCACCTAATATATTAGCGCGAAAGACCAAGATTCATAGGTCCATAGATAGATAGATAAGATAAACAAAGCAACAGTAACAGTAACAGCAATAGTAATAGCAACAGCAACAGTAACAGTAATAGTTTTTTTATTTACAACGATCTTGAAGATTATAGATAGGAAGTTTAGATCGTGAATGGGGGGGTTCCTAATTTTTTTTTTCTTTTAAACGGAGAGAAAAAAGAGAACGGCAAATGGAGGTTCGATTTCGATTTCGATTTCGATTTCGCTTTCGCGCTTTCGTGTTTTTCGTGTCTTTTGTCTTTCGTGTCTTTCGTGTCTTTTGTCTTTCGTGTCTTTGCCTTTCGTGCCTTTGCATTTCGTGCCTTTCGTGCCTTTCGTGCGCAACGTTATCAAGTTAACACTGGTTGACAAGGGGGCGGTTGGGACCCGACCACACGCGGGTTAGCGCGTGACGCAGCGGCAGAAGCGGTGAGTTGCGTGACTTAGTCGCCAGGAAGTCCCAACGAGTCAACGGAATCCTGGCTTGGGACTTTTTTTTCTTGGTGAACGATTCACGACGGCTGGTAGGTGAGTAAGTAGTAGTAAGTGGTAAGTGGTAAGTGGTAGCAGGTACCCTTTGAGTCTCTGCGTCGTCCACTGTCGGACTTGGGTTGAGAGAGACTTAATTACTTGCCTTTGGGATAAGGGACTTGCTCTCTCTGAGATTTTTTTTTTTTTTTTTTTTTTTTTTTTTGCTCGATTCTGATGGGCTTGCTTCTGACATCTGTTTTTTTTGATGGACTTTGGACTTTGGGGGTTCTTTTACAGCAGCATGCAACTGAAAGAACACACCCCCCTCCCCCCTTCCCCCCCAAATCACAATCACAATCACAATCTCAATCACAATCACAATCACAATCATATCATAATACCTTGCTTTGTAGTGTTGTGCTGGCTGTCCCCCAGCATCAGCAGCAGCAGCAGCAGCAAGCAAGCTGTGAAGAACAGCGCTTGATGGTTATGGGAAATCCACACCTTCCCGCGTAATTTCCGTTGTCGACAACTGTGAATTCCTTCCGATAGATTCTTTTGTTTCCGACCCTTTTTTTTGAAATCATTTACTGTGTTTTTTTTATTTTATTTTTTACTGGTCTTGAATCTGACTTTTATTTTATTTTGTTTTATTTTATATATGGGACTTGTTTTCGTTTTTCGCACGCCCCCCCCCCCCCCCCCCAATTCATCCATCCATCCCTCCTCCTCCTCCTCCCCCCCCCAAAAAAAACCTGAGCACCTCCCCCCCTCCCTTCTTCCCACCCCCAAGAGAAGTGACCTAGCACACACCACAGCTCGCTTGCCGGACCACACACACGCAACAACCACCTGTGCCTTTCGCAACATTACCCGCAAGGCCAAATCTGACTTAAACTCCCGCCAACGCCCCACGCACTGGGTGATTCTTGAGACGCGCGAGGAGAGAACCACAGCACACCGAACCGACCAACAGCAGATACAGATTCCGACACCGATTTCGCTCTCTAAATAAAACCCCGACAGAAAGACAGACAATCGAACCGACAGAAGAATTAAAGAAAGAAGAAATAACCAGAAAAGAACACACACACACACACACACCCGCGGATAACTGAACATTCCTAAACTCGAGAATATCATCGTTAAATCCTCGTTAAACTGCCGCCGAAAGATATTGGCCACTTTTTTTTATCTGCATCATCAAAACAAGCGGTTTCCGGTCTAATCCCGCGACACCCGCGACCGTCGTGACCACCTCTCTACATCGCCACAACAACTCTCGGAAATAATAATCCTCTATCAAGTTTATCAAAGTTCAATCGGAAATAGGAAGCGGAGACAGTAACCGCAAGCTCGACTATCCACCAACTCGATCTCGTCGAATCGCTCACAATGTCGGACTCTCAACCACCACCATCAGCACCACCGCCAGCCGCTGCCGCCGCCGCTACACCTCCCGAACCTGCCCGGCCCGCGAATTTCACGGCTGTCAACAACAGCTCGGTCTCTATGACCATGACCTTGGAGCCTTCACAAGACCTACCCGCCCAGCAGGTGTCTGTCCCCCAGAACCAATCCGTCTTTGGTGGCGCCATCGATACTCCGATTAGAAGACCAAACCAACACGTACCCGCGACCCCAGAAATCAACGCCGTAACTGCGGCTGTCGTCTCTGCCGCTGTTCAGGAAGTCGCTGCTACCGCTGCTATCGCGGCGCAACAGCAGCAACAACAACAACAAGGTCTCATGCAGTCACCACAGAATAGACAGGCAGACACCTGGATGGAAGATGTTTCCTCCTCCCCTGGAGGTCACAAGAGGAAACGATCCATCACCCCTACTACTCAAACTCAGCATCACCATCTCGCGGCTCATGAGGCTGCATTGGGTGCTGTTCCTCAGCTACAGATTCCTCAACCACTCCCGCAGACACCCATGATGGGCGATGAAGATGATGACGAGAGGGATTCGATGAGGGGAATGGATAGCCAGTCCCCGCATCCTCATGTACACAGAGATCCTGTAACGGGAGTTCAGGTGGATCAGAAGAGGAGGAAGAGGGTTTTCTCGAATAGAACGAAGACGGGTTGTATTACTTGTAGGAGGAGGAAGAAGAAGTGTGATGAGGGAAAACCAGAGTGTAAGTTTTCACATTTTATATTTTTCTCTTGTTTTATGCATTTTTTGAAATTCCTCACTTTCCCCACACCCCACTCGTCACTCCAATACCATACTGTCGGGACCAAATGTCTCTGTAAGAGTGTGTTTTGGCCGCTATTTGAGCACCATCTCTACACCTGCAATTGAAAGAACGGCCAAGACGATTTCTTGCAAATCTACTAACCATCATCACTCTATCATTTCACCAATTTTATCATCGCCTGGTCTGGTTACATCAAATCCCGGTGCGAAGCCATGACTGATGCTTCACCCCCCCCCCCCCCCCCCCCATTTTTGCTTTTTACGCTGTCAATGTCTCTCCCGACGTGTTTCTGCACTTTTTTACTGGGATGCTGCAAGCTGCAGGCGCCACACCCACTCCGCTGCCTCCCCGGCGAGCGCGATTGTGCGTGAGTACAGCGAACGGGCCTAGCGAGAAAAATAGACTACATATACGGCGTCTATCTCGTCTGTTGCACTGTCCCCTTCCCACCTTTGTTGAACATCACCTCCCCTTACTTGTATTAATACTTCACTTTATTATTCCTACATCGTCCTATTATATCATCATACCTTGCCGTCCATCATCTCATTACACTCCATCATCCATCATCCATCATCCATCATCTCATCACTACCCTTCATCACTCATCATCATTCAACCTTTATCATATCTAACATCCACTCTTAGGTTCCAACTGTAAGCGTGGTGGTTTCGTCTGTGAAGGATACAGCGGCAAGGTTTCCTGGCAAAAGCCTCCCAACAAGACAGCACCTACACCATTGGTCACTGGCCCACCCTTCATCCAAGCCAAAGAAGAACCCAGCATCCACCACCCAGCCGGAACAATCATGGCAACAGGATCTTCAACTCCTCCCTCTCACAGTCATGCAACCTTTGACAACTCTTCCACCGCCACTCCTGCGCCTCAAAACATCCTTCCCTATCGTCCCGAGGCATCCACCCCTACATCTACAGCCCCGGTAGACCCCAGTGCTCCCTCTGGCGTCGGCTTCTCCCATGTCACCATCCCTCCTGCCGGCACTGCCTCTACAGGTAGAAGAACCGAAAAGGAGAAAATGATGAACTCACAACTATACATGGCATCCGATCCCGAGTTGACAGCGGACCGGGAGGTATGTAAAGCCGCCTGTTTCCGGTTCAACAACATTGCCGCCAATCCCATGAATGCGATTTCACCTGCGGAAAAGGGACGTATGCTTCATGACATCCTACGTCCTGGACAGAATTGGACCGCCGTTCCTTCTCCTACTGTCGCCGGACAGCCTATGTTTACTTATACCTCTGATAATGGCTTCAACTCTGATTTGATCGATGTTCAGGTCGATGCTCCGTTCCATTGTAGCTATGGTTACAATATTAGAATGGGGAAATCTGTCTTGATTGAATTTGGTTGCACGATCTTGGATTCTTGTGTCGTCACTATTAAGGCTAGAACGATATTATCCCCAGGATGTAAAATCTATTCAGCAACGCATCCTATTGATCCTAGGAAACGGAATGGAGCTAGGGGTCCCGAATGTGCAAAGCCTGTTACCATCGAGGAGGATTGTTGGTTAGGTGGTGGTGTTACGGTTTTGGGAGGTATCACTATTGGAAAGGGATCTGTTGTTGGAGCCGGTTCAGTGGTTACTAGAGTAAGTTTTCCATCTCATCTCATCTTATCCTACCATATCCTATCCTATCCTATCATATCATATCATATCTCATCCCTTGAGGATAAGAGAAATTATCAATGACTAATCATTATATCAGGATGTACCACCATTCACGGTTGTAGCAGGAAACCCAGCTCGTGTAATCAGAGGTATATACCATAACGGAGTAGACCATTGACGGGTTGGGCACCGGACCTGGTGAGAGAAAAACTTCCGTGTGCGCCAGAAATCGCACGTTTGTGTTTGGTATGGTCCCTGGGACCTTTGTACTATGGAGGTTGTTACGGGTTGGTGTTGTGTGATTGGTGTTGATTGAGTGGGGTGGGGGTGGGGTGGGGTGGGGGTTTTGGTAGTATGGTGGGGGTTTTGGTGGTGGTTGCAGTGGGCGTTTATGATCTTTTTGGTTGTTGTAGTTTAGTGATAGTAGTGGTTTCGGTAGTTTAGTGGTGTTGCTATATTTTTTTTATTGATGTTATCGGTATTACTTGATGTCTTGATGCTTTGATGCTGGTTGTCGTGGTCGTGGTCGTAGTCATCAGTATTAAAGAGAAGAGGATATGCACCGTAGTGAATCGTAGGGTATTTACAGAACATTCATACTCATACTCATACTCATACTCGGTCCGTCAATCCGTTAATCAGTGGATTGGAGGTATTAGAGGTATGAATAGATACATGGATACATGGATACTATAGGTGCCGGTGCCGGTGCGGGTGTGGGTGTGGGGTCTGATTTTGTTTTTTTTTTTCTTGGTTTTCTTTTGTGGATTCTTTTGTGATTGCTGTGGTTTTTTGGTTTGCGGATTCTTTTTTTTCTTGGTTCTTATCCTTTTTTCTTGGTTCGTATCCTTTTTTTTGGTTTTTTTTTCTTGGCTTTGGTTTCTTTGGTTTCTTTGGTTTCTTTTGTGGTTTCTTTTATTTCTTAGTTTTTTTTGGCTTTTGTGGATTCGTTTTTGGCTTCTTTTGTTTCTTTTGTGGATTCTTTTGTGGATTCTTTTGTGGATTCTTTTGTGGATTCTTTTGTGGATTCTTTGGCTTTTGTTTCTTATCCTTTTTCGTGGTTCTTTTTTTCTTGGTTTTCTTATCTTTTTTTTTTGTGGTTTTTGGTTATGATATCCTTTTTTCTTGGTTTGTGGTTTCTTTGGATTCTTCGGCTTTTGTTGTTTCTTTTATTTCTTCGGTTTCTTGGATGGTAGGATGGTAGGATGGTAGGATGGTATGCTTATACACTGTTGTATACTGTTATGATGGTATGCTTATACACTGTTGTATACTGTTATAGTATTATACTGTTGTGATGTCATGATATTATACACTGTTGTATACTATTATACACTGTTATATGTTATGATGTTATGTTATGATGAATATTACATTCTTGGTGCGAGTTACAGGTTACAGATTGCTGGTTACAGATTTCTGATTTTTAGTATGCTGATTTCTGGTGCTGATGATTTCTGGTGATGATTGCTGATTGCTGATTTCTGGTGATGATGATTGCTGGTGATGATTGCTGATTGCTGATGATGATTTCTGGTGATTTTTAGTGATTTCTGGTGCTGATGATGATTTCTGGTGCTGATGATGATGATGATGATGATGATGATGGTGATCCCTGTGGTACAAAAAAAAGGTGTTTAATCAAACCACACTTTAAACCACAAAAGGTGTTTAATTCAAACACTCACAAAATTCATTTACTAAACACCTCTTTAAACACCTACTAAACACCTACTAAACACCTACTAAACACCTTTAAACACCGATTTAAACACCTACTAAACACCTTTAAACACCTACTAAACACCTACTAAACACCTTTAAACACCGATTTAAACACCTTGCACAGTAGTGGTTTGATCAAGCACCTCAGACATTTTTTAAATGTGTTAAATTAATTACTAAACCACTCGCTCATTATGTAACATGTATCTAGCTATTGCCAGGTCTTCTATCTATACATACAGGAACCTCCCACCTCCCACCTCACCCCTCCTACTCCTGCTCCTCCTCTCTGTGTTGTACCATTCGCTTTGTACCATTCGCTTTGTGCCTGTTTTAATTGACCCTTACATATGCTGGAATCATGGTTCGCTTCAATAAATAGACTTAGGTTTTCTGAGCATCCTGTTTGTCTGGTTAGCATTGTAGATATTTGTGGGGTTGGTTTGCAGTACTTGACTCAGCGAGTATCTAGAAGTTCATATCCCCCCCCCCCCACCCCTCTCTCCCTTTTGTCCCTCCGGTGGCGTATGGTGTATGAACTAGCAAATTCTGTAGAGGGACAAACATTTGACATGAGGAAAAACTTACAGTCAAACAAGAGGGAAAGATGGAGGTGGAGAAACAAGTGAATGAAATGGATGAAGAACGAGGAACAACAACGGCAGAACGAACAGAACATAAGGAAGGGATGCGCACTAAGGCAATATCCACTTCCATCAACAAACATAAGCAGAACACAGCTCTACAGTTTAAAACTGAATGTTCATTAGAACACTGCAGGGTGATTTATATGAACCATGGAAAAGCCATCCCTAGGAAATGGACTGTAGATGTTTATTTGAACATCAGAGGACAGTTCAAATAAACCCCGAAGAATAAGCGAAGAAGAAGGTGTTTATTTGAACACCCCTAGGGTGTTTAAATAAACACCAAAGAATAAGCGAAAAAGAATGTGTTTATTTAAACATCCTTAAACACCCCTAGGGTGTTTATCTAAACACCGAAGAATAAGCAAAAAAGAAGGTGTTTATTTAAACATCCTTAAACACCCCTAGGGTGTTTAAATAAACCCCTCAAAAAAAAAAAATCAAGGTAGTTGTTTAACTAAACAACGCTGGGTGGTTTAGCTAAACACCGTAAATCACACTAAACAACTTCGGTGTTTAGGGGTGTTTAACTAAACACTTTCGGTGTTTAGCTAAACCACGAAGGTGTTTGAACTAAACCACTCTCACTCGTTTTCTTGTACCATAGGGTATAGGTCTTGATAGATAAGAAAGAAATATGGACTGCGTCACTGCGGAAGAAGGTTCAAGGGTTACTAGGAAGGATGCTAAGAAGGGTTACTGTTACTGTTACTGGAAATGTTGATTTTTATTGTTGGTAGTTGGTAATAGGTTACGGGTTACAGGTTACGGGTTACAGAGTTTCCTGGAAGAGTGATTAGTGGAGGAGGAGTAGGGGTCGGAGGAAAGGTGGGTTTGAATTATGATGGTTAGTGGTGTTTTTGTTGTATAGAGTTTGGGGTTTGGAGTTCGGAGTTTGGAGTTTGGAGTTTGGAGTTTGGAGTTTGGAGTTTGGAGTTTGGAGTTTGGAGTTTGGAGTTTGGAGTTTGGAGTTTGGAGTTTGGAGTTTGGAGTTTGGAGTTTGGAGTTTGGAGTTTGGAGTTTGGAGTTTGGAGTTTGGAGTTTGGAGTTTGGAGTTTGGAGTTTGGAGTATATAAACATCGAAAAGTCTCGAGCATTTAAAAAAAAAAAAAAAAAAAAAAACAAGGTCCCGAGACGGCTCGTCTCGTTTTGTGGAAATTTCGTCTCGTCAGTTCAGAGATTAAAGCTTGTCTTTTTGTCTTCTTGTCTTCTTGTCTTCTTGTCTTCTTGTCTTCTTGTCTTCTTGTCTTCTTGTCCCGAGCCACTTGTCTTATCTTCTTGTCTCGAGCCGCTCGTCTCATGTGCATCCATAGACTAGGTTAAAGAGTCTTTCTATAGTTCTAGAATCTCGACTTATGGATGCCATGGAAATGTGTAGAATGTGAAACATATCGTGGCCGCGTGTATGGTGTAAACGGAGAGTGAGATTGTTAATTGATTATATGCACACAGCTCCGATTCGATTCTATAATAAAGCTTGGGTGTTTTGAGGTGTTTGTGTTTCGGTTAGTTAGCGGTGACTTGGTGAGTTAGCAAGATTACATAAGTCTTGGCTAAAAAAAAAAAAAAAAAGTTTTGAGCGTCTAGACGAACTTCTACGTAGGATACAAAAAGCTTACATCCAGATAAAAGATCTCGTTTGTGGTTCCAAGGAGGAATATTATAGCAAGGTTATAGCAAGAGAGATGTTTGGAAGCGAAAATGGGTACTTTTTCAGCATCTTCTCTAGGAAGAGCGGGTGCTGGCCGTTAAACCATTCGGGGTGGTTCTTCAATGGATCACTGAGGTAGCCTCTAATAATGGGACCGAATATAGAGCTTTCTATTGTTGGAATACACAATAAGCACCATATCCTATGTTTCTTTACTGCAAGATAAGATACCATGGTAATTGGATAGAGAGCATTCCGTGATTCAAGAGCCCCATCGAATAATCTATAATCCCGCAACCACATTATTCTGTCAGCTTAATCTGGCCATTGGCGATTCCCATGACCCAAAACCATGCGCAAAGAGTCCGGTAACTGCATGCAATAACGCCGAATCTTGTCCAACAGTACCATCAGCAAGTCGTGGAAATCATCATTCGATCAAGATACGTATATTGGAGAAACTTACTCATATCTAGGGGTTGTTTCTGCAGGTTCATATAAAAGCGCCATACTATAAAAATCACAGTCGACGGTAACCTGGAGTCCTGGACCGGTATTGCGTGTGTACGGTGCCGGGTGTTGTAACTGGCATCTCCGAGAGCTCTGGCCAGCGTGAATTTACTCCATCGGCATGATCTGCCTTGTATCTCTTATTCATATCCAGCGCTTGATGAGATATAATTACGGCAACTCTGAGCCGCCGCTTCAGAAGCTGTAAATATGCTAAATAACCTGACCTGCACCCCTCGAACATATCTGGCTCTTGATGGAACGAGATCGTTGCAACCTGTCAAGAACTGTATATTGCTAAATAAAAAACCGCAGAATTCCCCTGTTGTCATACCTGCTCCAATTTGCAAGACATCAAAAATATTGGCATACATTGCTCGCGGTTATATCTAAAGGTATCCCCGAGGACCGACAGTTGAAAAGTTCGACACCGCGGCGGTGGAGGGGTATATGGATCGATTACGCACGGATCTGGCAATTGGATGGCAGCAGCCGCGAGTAGTTGATTTGATTATTCGGAGCCATTGCTTTGAACCTTTGAAGACGCTTGGTATAGATTAAACAAAAACGATGGATGATGAAACGTAGAATGTGCTTGACGTACGAGTCCGGGAGATACGACGGTGCACAGCTGGCTGTGACTGTAGAGGATCCGGTTGGGCGTCTGCTATGTATGCAGCGCATGACGGTTACTATTTACCTCACTTTGATTGATATCACCTGTCTCCCCCATGATCTGTAAAAAATGTTTCTTGGCATTTGCATGCAAGACGATTATATATAGCATGGGTCCACGGTTTGTGTATTACCATCGCATGTACTACAGCAGGTAGTTAAAAAACGAATCAAGTTGCTTCTTTCTTTTATCCTATTCTACAATACGATCTGCTTCCAAAGTCCTGTCCCCTTTCAAGACGCCTCCACCAAGCCACCGTCCTACCCGCCTAGTACAGAAAGTGTCTCGTCACCTCATCCATAGCGTTTTAATACTGATACATCGCAAGTTGGCTGCTACATACACGATAATTTGCCATTCCAATCTCCAAAACACAAAATGAGTACCCTTTGAACTTAACTCACCGAAAAGCAGCCCCACAGGTAGCCGAAATTTCATGGGGTGTGAATAGTAGCTAATCCACACGCTACCGGAAACTTGTAGATGGCGTTCAGAAAAAGCACATGCCTCACGTGTATTCTATGCATAGAGCAGTCTCTTAATTCAGATTCTTGTCACCAGCGCATGGCTTATGAAGATCTGAAGTTGGCGAAATACTATGCTTTACATAAATATCTAGAACATGCAGTAATAAGATGTCTTGTTCCTCATCATGCCTGAGAATTGGTCTAGCTTACAACGGAACGACGTTGGGTAGGGCGGGAACCTATCGCTAGCGAAACCGAACTTGAGCCGCGGATGGGCGTCTTGGAAAGAGAATGTGTATAGGACAACACAAACTAGTGCGTCAACACAAACTGCTATGCCAAAGGATGTTTCTAAATACCAGAAAGTGGGACTACATACCTATCGTCTGTGCGTTTCGGCAATTCTCTCCGCTAGACGTGTTTCTTGACATGATCAATATAATGCTGTCTGAAACGAAACCAGTGAATTGCGGCGGCAGAGCATTGGCACACTAACGATATTGTGAATATTGCTTTATATGTAGTGGGGAAAGTTGTCGTTAGATGGGATGAAGATTCTTTTTTATCGCGGGAGTGTTTACTTGGAGATAAAAGACAATCAAGTACTTGCAGCCGTCACAGTAAACTGGCGGTACAAAAGATATGATTTCACCCAGGCTCGATCTGGGGACCTTCAGTGTGTTAGACTGATGTGATAACCAACTACACCATGAAACCACGGTTAAAGCATACATACTCAAGCTTATTCATGTATAAAAAGTAGTACCGATTGTGTTGGACTGCCATCGAAGTTCGAACCGACCTTGTCGATCCCCTGTTGCCGAGTTAACTCAGAGTGGAGTCTATGACCGTATGAGAGAGTTGAAACTTGCCATACGATTTAGAAGAATTTCCTGACCCATCAAGGCGACAAAAATCCCGTTGAGTCTATCTGTAGTTCTGAACTGTTAGATGCAACCGACGGGTGTAAAGCGTAAAAACATTGCTTTAGCATGTCAATGGTGAGTTTGCTCGTAATATGTACATACATCCGAGCCGATACTGCAATAGCGCATTCATGTTTTAAGGCGGCTGTGTTTCGGTTACAGGTCAGCTAGCAAGATTTGACGAACCTTCGCTTACCTTACCACCTCCGCGCGCCTCAGCATCACACCCTCTGTTTTTTCCGAGAATGCCACGGTCACTGGATGATATTCCATGATCAACGAGAGTCATAATAATTGACAGCTGTCTGCCAATCCGTAAAATCCGTGTTTTTAGAGTGACAAGGGGGTGCTTAGTTATCAATTCTATTTTTTTAGCTGGGATTTTGAGCACGATCCACGCAGGTCCTGCTTCCAAGACTTTACCCCATGTGCTCCGCTTAGGATATTCACACACGGAGACTTTCAACTCCACCGTACCAGGATTCAGAGAATTAATAACTGTTAATGTACAGTAACACCGCGCTAGGTATGCATTCTTGCAGAAGGAAGATGCCTGACTTCAGAAACTACAGTCTAAACAACAATAGAGCTAATATGTAATACTTGCATCGCAACTATACTGTAGAAGACCCAATCCGTAGTTTAATTCAAACTACGAAAAAATGTACTGCCAGGAATCCGACTCGATCCCTCTAAAAAAAAACAAGCACAGCCACTCTATTAATCTCCTACAACTGAGAGTGGGCTTGAGCTACGGCCAGGTGTATTTCATTGTGCCACAGTTCATAAGGTAATCTGCACAAACTGTGATAACTTTATATAGTACATCATTCCCTTTCATCTCACCAAGCATGATGATTTTGTCCACCTTGAGATTATCACAACATGACATGACTGCAGCTGGGGATAGTCAATAATTTCATCAAATATCGAAGCTTCAAGCAACTAACACCATGTTCGGGGCTGCCAGCCTGTCACTGCAGGGAATGAACGCTAGAAAATATATATATGCCTATAATGAAACCGCATTTCTCGTAAAATCCTTGAGGCAGGTTGAATAACATGTATTCGCGAATCTCCATACACTCCGAAAATCCGTGCTTGTTTGAAAAGTCATTCGAAGAAAATCCAGGACCCCGACAATTAGACATGTTTTACTCGTACCATCTTCAGATGATACATACCTTCCAAGCATGTCTCGTAATATCTTTTTTTAGGGGGCGGGGGTGAGATAAGGGATTGCCAAGCAACCTAATGACGTCCTATGTCCTCGATATATACACAAGCCAACAGGATCATTTTTATTATCACCGAATATAGTAGCACTGGATGCGTAGTAGTAGATAATAAAAACCTCTACCCTCACTAAAGAATAAAGGAATGCCTACTGTGTCAGTAATAAACACAGCGGGGCATCAGCCATGCCATGCAATGGCTGGAGTTAGCTTCCTATAACAACTAACCATCGTTATACATGCAACGAAACTACTCTACGGAATTAATCGACAAAAACACAGGCGATATCATGTTGCAATAGCACAAAGCGGACATAATACGTTGTATTTATGATTTTCTGATTTTCTGACTATAGTTCTTGGTTTTTCTCGTCTGATTTTAAAGAGTCGTACAAAAAGGCTTGGCATTGCGTCGCTGAATAAATGCGGTAATGGTTAACGAAATGCCGAGTGAAATACGTACCAGCAAAACATTCTGGGCATAACCCTAAGCTTCATGACCCTATTCTGGCCAATGCGTCAATGCTTGCTTAATGATGATAAGCCGTACGTGTCAGCGCCCGTCGGGGGCAACAGGGATTTCTAATGCATCAAGCCGTATCCGTGCTACATACCGAGCACCATGCTGATCTTCAAAAATCACTCGTCATATCACCTGTAAACTATATATGACCAAAATCTGTACTTGAACCAATTCCCAATTCATAATTTCATTGTGGATATCCTTCATATACTAACCAAAACACTTTTCTTCGCTAGGTATCGCTAGATATATACAAAAAAAAAACCGCTTAAGCCTTAAGGATAGCCTCAAGAGCCTTAGCACAAGCATCTCCCATGTCCTTGGTGCTAGCAGATCCTCCAAGGTCAGCAGTGCGGAGTCCGTTGTCCAAGACCTGGCGAACGGCGTCCTCAACATTCTGAGCGAGCTCAGGCTGGTTCAAAGAGTATCTAAGCATCATAGCGGCGGACAAGATAGCGGCAATGGGGTTGACGAGACCCTTTCCAGCGATATCAGGAGCAGATCCGTGGATAGGCTCGTAGATACCGTTGACCTTGGTCTTTCCACCGTCGGGGATTCCAGAGATAGAAGCGGAAGGAAGGAGTCCAAGGGATCCAGGGATAACGGAGGCCTCATCAGAAATGATGTCACCGAACAGGTTGGAGGTGACAACAATTCCGTTCAAAGCACGGGGGTTCTTGACCATCAACATAGCGGCAGAGTCGATGAGCTGGTGCTGGTACTTGACAGTGGGGAACTCCTTCTGCATGACCTCATCGACGGTCTTGCGCCAAAGACGGGAGGTGGCAAGGACATTGGCCTTGTCAAGGGAGGTAACGGGGAGGGGAGGGTTGACTGCGGTAGCAAGGTGACCAGCGAGGCGAACAACACGCTCGATCTCAGCGCGAGAGTAAGGCTCGGTGTCCATAGCATATCCCTCTCCGTTGTCCTCTACACGGTCTCCGAAGTAGATTCCTCCAGTGAGCTCACGGATGATGTTGAAGTCGACACCCTTGCAGACAGACTCCTTGAGGGGGGAGTACTGGATGAGAGACTCGGAGGCGAAGCTGCAGGGACGGAGGTTACCGAAGGTTCCCATCTCCTTGCGGAGACGGAGGAGTCCCTGCTCGGGACGGACGGCTCCAGTTCCCCACTTGGGACCTCCAACAGCTCCGAGAAGGACGGCATCGGCGTTCTGGGCGGCAGAGAGAGCGGAGTCGGTCAAGGGGTTCTGGTGTGCGTCGATTGAGCACTGAGAGTGTTAGTGGAGGCTATGGTGCGCGCGCGGGTGTCATACTCCTCCAAGAAGCTGGTAGTCGAAGTTGAACTTAACATCGGGCTTGACAGCAGAGATGACGTTGAGGACCTAGGAGGAATTAGAAAGAGTCCATGCGCAGTAGATGCGGTTGCCATAGAAAGGGTCCGGGCCGGGTGGCGGCTTACCTTGACGGCCTCGGCGATGACCTCGGGACCACAGTGGTCACCTATGGCGGGAGGTTTAGCGCGGTTCGGCGGGGTAAAGGCGGGGTAATTGGGCAACGCCACGGGAGGGCTCACAAACCCTCGAAAACGACAATGTTGTAGGCGGACATATTAACTCTCTGTTTGAATTTGTTGCGGAGATGAGGAAAAGAACGAACTTGGCTCGGATGTAATATTTAGAGTTGTCTCGTTGCCCTAGCGTTAGTTACGCTGGCGGCATCGTTTGGCGGGGTCGCATCTTGGCGGCGGGGGAAAACGGTCGGCGACGATCACCCAAAGCTCCGAAGAAAGCCTAACAATTCAAAAGCCTAAACAAACACCCTCCCCCATAACCGCTCAATTGCCAGATATCCGAGACCGGAACTACCCAATTTATCACACTTTTAAATTCCCGATAAAAACAAAAAAACAAGCAGGATTGACAATAATACACGCTCGCTAAAGTGGTAGAATAACCCCAAACCCCGAAACACCTGCGCCAACCCAATGGTATACCCGTTTATATATGCGGCCTCAGCTTCACACCCTCACGACTTCATATCGCCGGTGCCACAGCTTTCTATTTTTTCTTAACGTAGCTCGAACTCCGTCATCAAGTTGCTATTGCTAAAAGGAATTTCTCCGATGTCAAAAGCCGCCCTATAATTGTTATTAGCTTGCTTGTCACAATCCACACTCACAAGTTGCAGCTTGCCGCCGGTTGTGCTTAAACAGGAAAACATACGGTTCCACAGCAAATATCTGAAGGCCACGCACATGCGTGTCTTTTCCATTCTGATGGTTGGCGTGAATAGCTACTTGGATCAAGAAAGTCCTGAGTTCGCCATCCTCATGCACATCGTCAAGTGGGACCTCAACCCAACCTGTAGGCCGTTCTAGGTCGAGCTTCGTGACCTCCATTAAGTCATGGTAGCCTGTTCCACTAAGAATGCTTATTTTTGTTGGAGTGTAGGACTCGTCATTTTCAAAGTCGAGGAACATTCGCATACGCTTGACCTTGACTCTCTTGGCAAAGTGAATGTTGATATGGTGAGGTTGTGGCCCGTCGGATTGCCAGAACAGGGAAGTATCTTCGTCTCGAAGCTGGTCAATTCCATTTCCTGGCTTTGCTGTGGACACAGTCCATGAGGCCAGATTTCCAATTTCTTTGAGACCGCTCAAAGAGGGTGAGCCGAGCTTGTTTTTGTCTGTGGAGTAGGACGCGTCGTCTGCCTCCTCCTCCTCCTCTTCTTCCTCCTCCTCCTCTTCTTCTTCTTCTCCCTCTGTCTCTCCAACTTCTTCATCTTCCTCCTCTTCCTCGTCTCCTTCAGGATCTTCCTCCTCGGGCTCGATGTCGTCAGAGTCGAAATCAGGAGGAAGGTGTGCTGGAGGTACTGGTCCAGCTGGATGAGCTGGAGCACGGCGAGCGAACATGTCAGCGGTGGTTTGGTTGTTTAGCTGAGTTCGAGTTGACTACAGCCTGGCGTTTTGTAAGTTGTAAAGTGTTTAACGAATGTTTCTACTACTCGAGACGTGTTAGCCTTGTTCCTGGCGTTGGCGAATGGACGTGTTTGGTGTCATCGGTCGAGGTTCCATTGCAGCTTGCAGCAGCTCTGGTGACGCGGGGTGCATCAAGCACGTGACCATGTTCGAAAATCATTGAAAACGAATCTCAAAGCAAAGCAAGAAGAAAATTCGTAACATAAATTCAAAGTAAATACGACTCGCTGCATACATGAAACCGTTATATAGCCACTCTATCAAAGAAAAACAAAAAATAAGATCCAGAGTCATAACCGGCAATGCAAAATCTACCAAGACTATGCAGTATCTACCCGACAAATGTTCGCAAAACGTAACAAGTTCTAAGATCAAAAAGCCGTCCCACCATTAAACCAACTCGTACCTGACCCTAAATACCAAATCATAAACGCCTTACAACTTTCCTGCCTCGGGGACAGTGCCGGGTCCTCCGACATCCACCGCCTTAGTATCCGTCTTGAGAGGAAAGTCCCAAGACTCGTCTCCCGTGAACCACCAGTTCCTCTCCTCCCCGCCTGCTAGGAAACTACAGTCTCCATTCTTCTCTTGATGCCAGCCTCCCATAACTCCTCCGTTCATCCAATTCGTATCAGGAATCGGGTCCTCAGTAGAAGGTAACGGTAAGTGAATTGGGGCTTCTGGTCTCTTCTTGCGACGGTATGTAGACAGCGAACAAGTTCCCGTACGGATATCAGCATCCTTATCACCTATTATTATTTGTAGAATCAGTATCTACTGCACTTTGTTGTCTCGAGGTAACACAAGCCACGTACCCGTCAAGGCTCTTCCCAACGCAATATTCGTAGCCGCATGCGCAACCAATAGTATAGCCTTTGGTCCCTGGTTATTATCTTGCCACTCCCTATCAATATCCTTGATAATCTTTGCAACCGCATACGCCGTTCTATCATGAATTTCCTGTAGTGTTTCACCCTTCGTGGAAGGAATGATCGTTGGGATATATCCAGTTTCAACTCTCGGGAAGAACTTATGAAGAATCTCAGGTGCGGCTGGCTGTGGATGATCGAATCTAGCAACTCCATACCATTCACCAATACCATTGTCGCAAAGGATAGGTAGGTCCAATTTCTCGGCCAAGGGGTTGATAGTCTCTATACATCTGTAGAATGGCGAGCTGTAGATGCGGTCGATAGCGGGGGAAAGCTTGGAAGCGTGCTCGGCAAGCTGATTCGCTTGTTGTACGCCGTACGCTGCCAACGGAGGGTCACTGGCAATACCGGTGGGGGAAACTATGGGAGTGCTGTAGTTGCCGTTATTGTCGGTTGTCCAGTTGCTGCGGAACTATGGGTGGCGGGTTAGTACCGCGCGCGCGAGGAGAGAGGGGGAAGGTACCCCGTGGCGGGCGACGTAGATAATTTCGAGCATTGTTGAGGGCGTTGTCGCGATGGGGGAGCTAGGGCGGGGAACACGGAGTAGCACGGTAGTGAGGGGTGATTGTAAAGAAGGAAAGAGGAAGCTTTATGAAGCTTATTTGCAGGGAGACAAGGTTTCTTGAAGGTGGGGTACTCCGCGATCACTTGCGGTCCCGCATCTTGGTACATACATAGCGGTACAGCTTTACTAACCTCTAATGGATGGCATTGTAGATCACTCGGATACGTCACGAACAACTTTTCTCACAGAAAAAAGGCTTGCGATTTAACCTCGCAGTATTGATTTTTTATACATTATTTTCATGATAACGAAGAGCGCACCGACACCGGGTAACCAACCACTTTTTCACTATATTGGTTGACCTGCCCTTCGCCAACGGCTTACGATAACAAAACGGTTAGGCTTCAATAATTCCCATTTC
Source organism: Pyronema omphalodes (assembly GCA_024516155.1). Lineage (NCBI taxonomy): Eukaryota > Fungi > Ascomycota > Pezizomycetes > Pezizales > Pyronemataceae > Pyronema > Pyronema omphalodes. The sequence continues at coordinate 285,536 of JAJJXM010000026.1, read as the reverse complement.
AATTGAGGTCCATTGTACCAATCCGCTGCATCACTAATTTCTGACCACGCAGTTCCATTAGACCCCGGCATTTATCTGCCATTTTCTAGCTTCCTCAGATCAACATAGTTACCCAATTTTGTCAACTTTTCTTTCTCCTTTTTGAGCGCTCAAAAAAACCTTCTCGTATTTTTCCTTGGGTTTTCATAATTTACATCGTGGATGAAGTGATAAACACTTATCCTTCATAATGATAAAATGAATGAAGAGATATTTTTCTGTTCTGTGAATCTCTTTTGGATCAGACGGCGCTCATACATACATGCGAGAAAAGTCATGGAGAACTGTGACACTGCTTCTTCTCGGGTAGATTTCCAGGTTAATGCAAAACATCACGTTGGGAGAAAGGAACCAATACCGGCATGTGAGAATAATCACAAAGTTATCGATAACCACGTGAGTTGGGTTGCAGACAATGTAGGAGATGTTTCAAGAGGGTTATCCAATAATATTGATGCTAATTTCCATGCCAAGTTATAATCTGAGTCGTCCCGATCTAAAGTTTATATCACTACAAAATCAAACCGGTATAACAATAATTCTCCAAATCCACCGTTGTTGAACAAAAATGTAAGCTACAATCCCGCACTCATAATATATCCCATACCGACTTTCCTCAATTCAAAACGTGCTTGCAATCCCATAAACGGATCAACGCAATGACGTGGAGCTAAGATGAAGATATCAGCCAAGCAATCTTGAAATAATCATTGCCATATTTGGTACTTACCTAAATATTTAAAGCACTCGTCGGGCCGCTGGGCAGTCCAATTCATATAATCAAAAGGAAAAAGATCAAAATCACAATCCTCAATACCAATGCCGGCAGTCCAAGCCTCGAAATTTTCCCACGCATATTTTTTCACTTCCTTCCAAGTTTCTTCATCACAAATTACTGCGTCTCTTACTTTTGGTATCTCTTCCGCTATCTTTAGGATTTCCGAAAGTTCTGCCTTTTCATGCTCTCGCCTCGTTATTGCTCTCGTTATACAGTTATCATCTGCATCGGAAACCTGATACATCCGATAATTTCTGACCCAATCTTTCTGAATAACCTCTAGTTTCCGTACCAAAAAACCATAATTACGTAACTTGTAAGGTTCTCCATATCTGAATAAAATGTTGCCTATCATACTTGCTATCTGGCCTTCCGGGGCATAACCCTCGATTCCTAGTACTTTAACGAGATAGGGAAAATAAAAAACTCCCGCAATGAATAAGGCGCCGGCATAAAGCATCTTTATTCTTTCAACCGGTGTTCTGGATAGTACCTCGGGATTCCGTAGTTCCAGTATTGGGTTGTAGACGACGCGAAAGAGAGAGACATTCCAGTTGTTAAAGGCTGAGGCGTATTTCGATGCACAGCAATATAGGTCCATGGTCTTTGATTTGTGGAAGCCGGGGAAGATGGGAGCCATGCGTCGCGGAAACCTTCTGGGCCATCGGGTGACCAGATTCCGGCGTTTCAGTTTCTCCTGTAATGCAAGTTTGGACTTTAGGGAAAGCTTGGATAGCTTGAACAGTCTGCTGGAAAGTGTTAGAAATTTAGGAGGTTTGGACTGCTTGCTGCGATCCGTCGTCATTATAAAATAATCTTGGGTTCCAAAATTGTAAGATGGAGGTTGTGGGGTGCAAGGTATGGAGGATGATGTTACTGAGACATAGAGATTAGTGACGATCTGTCAGCTTTACAGTTGGTGAGAGGTGGAAGAGGAGGACAATCGCGGCAAGATGTTCGCAACTTTGATTGTCGAATTCACATACATAAATCTAATGAGTATTCAGCATTGGAATATTTTTTTTTACATAAAGTTCGAGTCGCTGGCGGTTGAATACGTGTTTGGCGAGACATTGGACCTCTGCTCTTCTAATCAGCTTATTAATTTGAAATAAGTTATCATGTATACTCGTGATGTTGTGTTTTTGGGAAGAGACAGCTATACTGAAAAGTAGTATCGTCCGGCTAACTTTGCTTGTTACTAGGGGGCTTCGACAGGCGAACTCTTGTCGCCGTTCGAGTGATACAAAATGATTATGGATGACGGTTATGACGTGGTGCAAGCGTTCATGATTTAGGACTTGTAGATATGCATGAAACCATTTGGCCTCGGTGCAAAACACTGTAGTATCATTTGGAGGAGAGAGTGGCATATTCTTGTATGCGAAGACAGGTTATAGCTTACATTTCCTTGGTGGCAATCGCTGCCCAACCTTAGCACACAGTCTATAATAATTGTGATTTTCCATCCGAACGGTACACAAGGTATTTTCAACATCAAGAGTATTATTATCCTACGATATTGATATGCCATATGGATGAATTTATCGTCACTAGGATTGCTTTCTTTTGTACGATCCCCTTCGCGTAGGCGATGTTTCGCCCTGAACTACCTGCGCCGCCGTTATCTTATTATCTTAGACTCATGATCGATCTTCAGCTCGAGCAAAATCGAAGCCCTGGAACATGCGCACCTGACGATCATCCGTTTTTCCGGGCCCAAAAGCGTTCATGATATTTAAATCTCCGCGCAAGTATATCCAATCGCGTAAGATGTAGGGGAACAGCCTATGGTATAGTAATTTCTCCTAATCAAGATGGCCTCAACGCTAATAGTATGTGGTACAGGTTCCCATGGTTGCAATTGGTTAATCAGGTTACACAGCCCATCGCACGGCAGATGAGATGTGTCGCGTCTTTCCCTGTCGCGTCTCCGTAGGACACTACTAGCACCTTATGTTGGCCATGGGAATTTGGTGGATAATTAATAGCTGCTTCTCGTCGTTATTGGAAACTGTGATGAAGGGATGTATATAAGCAATCTATTTCGCTTTCTTTTCTCCAGAAAATCCCTCAATCTTTAGGCACGTTATCGTGATCCGTCCATTCCTTAGAACTCGCGATTAAAATGCTGTGGTTTTTGTTGTCATTCTTTACGTTACTATTTTCCTCTGTTTTTGCTCAAGATTCGGGGCAGAAGCTACAGCACAATGTTTTTACCTATCCCACCGGCGGGATGATCAGCACTCAAGCTCCAATCGTCGTTTCCTGGATCGTAAGTATTCCAACTCCCGCGGCATAATGCAGAAGCTTATCTCTTTGACAGCCGTCCACACCTGGACCGATCACCCTCACACTTACTCGAAACCTTAACAGCACTTCAACAATCGCAGGTAACACACTCTAAACTCTCTCATCAACATTATTCTCATAAAACCCAGCCAGTATCTCCAATATCGGCAGCTTCATATGGAGTCCCGAACCATCCACCTTTGGCGAAAACTTCAAGCTCACCATCACCGACGACATAACCCATGAATCCACCGATTCCAACACCTTCAACCTCCTGCAAACCATGGCCACAAAACTCATCATCGTTACCTCAACACGTATTCCCACTGTAACAGACACCAGTTTATTACTAGACACCACTGTAAAGCCAACAGAGGATCCTCGCGCACCTTCTCCACCGTTAAGAACCACCGGTAATGTAATCGGAGCAACAAATGAGAAAGCCCCTAATGTGGGATTGATAGCGGGGGCAACTATCGGGGCGTGTGCTGGCGCGGGAGTGATACTTGTCGGTGCGATAATTGTGTGGAGGAAGAAGCGGGGGACGGGATATGTTTCGGAGGATGAAACTGTTGCGAGGAAACCACAGAGACCCATGATGCAGAGCGGGGGGTCGCTGCAAGCCCAAGGTATGGAGAGGATACGGAACGAGTTTTAGCATGAGGGGCGCTGGGGCTGGCATGAAGGTGCGTGGTGGGTCGAGCGAACGAGTAATCGATGACGTAGGCTTTGGCGATGTAAGAGATAAGGTTGATGTTGGTGTGATGTTGAAAGATATTTCGGCTATGGCTTGGAGATCGGGTTTGGGATGGAGCTTGAGGGGATGGAAGGCCGGCCCACAATCCGGCCGCAGCCTTGTGGATTCGTGTTTGTTCCAGAGTCAAGCAGCTATTCACCGTCAAATTAACAAGCTCAGGGATGAATGTATATGTCGTCCATCCACAATTGGATTGATTTAATAATGATGTTTGAACGATTTTTCGGAATTACTATTGAGAGAGCGTAGTGGATGATATCTGATGACGGAGCACCTTGTTCACAGAGGATTGAAAGTTAATGTTTGTTATGAATAATGTTTTAGTGGATACTTATTTTTTAAAGCGTTAATGCTAGGATGTAATTTAAATTTTATACTAAGTTGTTTACATACATTTACAAGACGTTGACCTCATAACATCGTTAATGCGCAGGTGGTGGTAATCGTCAGACCTCCCAACCGTATAGCCAGTTTAACGGGTAAAATCGTAGACCAGGTAAACTTAACTGACGATTCACATTCAGTTGGTGCAGTTTTGATGTCCCGGATACACTGTTGGTTCAATTTTGAGGGGCCAATAGAAGTAACTGCAGTGCACTGATTAAACAGACTCGGTCCATACAAACCAGCTTAACCGCATCGGGAACCAGTGCATGAAGAAATGAATAATGTATTCAACCTCGCTGGAACCCACCGGTGGCTGAGCCTGCCAGTATCTCAACCCCCCTTAATCCACCAGTTTCTGATAACTAGGTTTCCCAACCTTTACGAAATGGCGGTGAACACGATCTCAGTTCTCGCGATGACTGCCGAGTCCGAGCTGCTGTTTTCCGAATGCGAGCGGATAATTATATCGGACCACAATTCGTCAATGCAGGCAGATACTCTGGAGGCAATTTATGGGCTTCAGACTCAAGAGCTTCAATCGTAGGCGTCAATTGTGATTTCTGGGGACCAAGTTAGTATAAAATTTTGTTATGCATGCACTGAATAATATCTATTGCTCCTTCATAAACCAGTTTCTCTGGATAAATCAGTTTCCGCAGTTTCAAACAGTTCACCCGGTTTGCCAAACCTTGCATTCGGTTAACTGGTTTTCGCAGTTCAACCAGTTTATATTACTGACAGTAAACTTATTTATGTCGCCGTACAGCCCTCATATTCCAACAGTCCGTACAGTCCGTTTTGGCCGTCATTTTTAACTGGTTTGTACGACTGGGAGGTCTGGTAATCGTTGACATGCAGTATTAGGCAATATTAGTGAGTGGTCGGGAAAAAAACGTTCTGACTGAACAGAGACAGTGCACAAGAAGATGATTGACTTGATATGTCGCTTTGTTATATATTATATAGTATTCACTCTGGAACCAGTTATGGGAAAGAAGTATTGATGATTGGCTCATAATTGAGCTCATTTAGTGCAACATGATACTATATACTCGATTCTGTAGGCCATGGAATTGACAAAATGGGGGACTTTAAATTGTCCTCATGAATAATTTCCAGACCCTGTTGGTTAATGTCGTGGTATTCCATTACCGATTCCACTTCTTCCTGGAGGCCTTTTGCTTCCCAGTACGTTTGTGGTTCATATATGCTCCCTTTTCTTTTACCAATTCCCTTTTTAATACCTTGTTATCTTTCTTTGTTCATTTCGAATATAAAAAAATGGCTGGGGTATTCTTATGTACTATAATGATGTGTTCGGTTCTTTTGTAGCTCCATGCATATTGGCTTATCTCCCTACAAGACCTGTATTTGGTATTTCAAAACCTCGATGTCGACCAAAACTGAGAAAGAAGGCACTGGTAGCATATAATGTCGTAGGTAGCAACAACAAAACTTACTCAAAGAATATTAAATATTTGGAAAACTAACTTCGCATGGCATGGCACAATCCATTATTATTCCGTTATTCGGAGATCTTTGTTACGACGGGACAACGCCATCACAATCGAGACTTTTTGCGGGCTCAGCTGAATTGTAGCAAATCCCCACGCGGATTACAGCTGGCTACGGGATTGTAACTGTGTGCATCACAACCTGTCACTAGCATCCTGATGAGGCAATTCTAAGAGCGCTCGGTGTGGTTTAGGCCCTTCAGGGCAACCTGGATCCTCATTCTGGTGTAAATCCATAGATTCATCTCCAATATTCATCGATATAATAATCATTGATATAAAATACCTCACTGAGCCTGATGCCAAGCAAATTTGCATAAATAGAAATATCCAGAGGTTCCACACCTCGCCTTACCGTTCACCAGTATTATTACATGCCTTCAGAGTTCGGCACGGTCCGTCCAGGACGGCGGACCGGACGGGACCACGCTGGTGGTCCCGTCCCGTCCACCTTCCTGGACGGACGGCCACTAGGTGGTCCGGTCCCGTCCGCAAACTCAAAAGACCGGACGGGACGGCGGGTGACGGCAGGACCGTGGTCTTTGGGTGCGCTAGTGTGCAGGGGGCCGTTTGGTTCAAGTTTGCCAGATGCTATGGGCCGCAGCAGCGACGTTTTCAGCACTGCAGTAGATAAACCCTTCATGCTGAACTTCAGTAAAACTTTTACATTGCACTGCAGGTGCACGCTCTACCCAGCAATAGTTTCACTGCCTATGGTATTATTTTTGTTTCCTAATGAAGTACGATCCCGCTATAAATGTTTCCTGTATTCTTCACACTCCATCTTCTACCTTTCTATCTTCTACATGCAAGAATTTTCCACTTCTTTCATTGCCGTGTAAGTTGAACACCAACAGGCGTCACTCAATTCCCAGAGGAGCAGAAATATGCCAATTTTCTTATCGGCGTTCTCTACACCTGTTCCGACTAGGAGCAGAACACCCTGCCTGTCCTCTCAAGAGTTGTGTTCATTCGAGAAGGATGGGGAAGGACGCATTTTAGTGGCGGGAGAAGGAGCATTCTTATGCATCAGTATAGTTTTTCTTTGTTTGCAAGCAACTCCATATAGGTGACTTTAATTCGTGCAATGCATCAGAATTATCTAAGGAAAACAACATGAGCCGTAGTAAAAAAACTGCGGGTTTCGAGTGACCGGTTGTGACGCTAGTCGTGGTCACCCACGGTCGCCCGCGGTCCGTCCCGTCCATGGTGCCTCCAGGACGGCCGGTCCTGGTCCTACTTCAGGACGGGACCGCGAGTGACGGTCCGGTCCCGTCCAAAGCCAGGACGGGACCGGACGGACCGTGCCGAACTCTGCATGCCTTAATGTCTTTCTGCTGTCTTTCAACATCACACATATTAGCAACGATTCACCGCTGTTTCTATGTTCACATAGGCTCGTCTGTTTACATGAATAGCTTTGTATCGTCGCCGTAAGCAACTAGTAATCTCGTTTATGTACAAGGATGGCTAGTACAGTCGACTCGGGTTATAAGGGTACTATCTATAAGAATACCCACTGTAGAAGGGTACCGGCGGCGGTCCCGACGGTTTTTGTATGGGAATTAAGGGTATCACAGTGTACTAGAATATCCTTAAGAAAATGCCGAAAATTTGTATGGTACCCTTATACAGTGGGGCGGCTGGTGATGTGGCTATAGTGCAATTTGGGTGGCGCTAGGACTCCATTTACCTCCGCACTACCCCAGCTCTGTGCATCTCGACCAATCACTCGTGCCAAGCCTCTCGGTCTTTAAGAATATACATCCTATAAGGGTACACCCCTTCGGTCCCGGCGTACCCTTATAAACCGAGTCGACTGTAGTTCATCATCTTCATGTTATTTAAATATATATGCTTACAGTACAGGATCCTATGAATTCCGATTTCCACGCTGATGACGTCGACCTCAAGTACTTTGGAGTCTTCTTCGGCAGTCTATTCGACTTTAAATACTCTGTCTTATCATCTTGTCCGCTGCCATCTACACTATCCCTAATTCCCTTTTCCCTCCCAGACGAAAACACTTGACAAAGTGGTTTCCTAACATTAGTGCGGCTCGATCAGGTTCAGAAGGTCGAATTAACTCATCAAGGTTTAGTAGGAGGTGGCGGAAGCAGATAAGCCTCACAGAGCCGCGCTGGCCTTATTGTGACTGCATACCCTACCAACGCTAGTCGGTTCATCTAGAGAACCTCTGAAACTAGTGTAGCAACTAAGAGCCTAAACAGGTAAAACATATATAGGACTGTGCTAACCCAGAGAACGTATCGTCAGTGATGAAAAAACTCGGGTGAAGGTGGTCGTACAGGGACGTATGGCTAGCTAAGCTTCTTCGAACGTAAACTTGTCAACCCATTCACATAGAAATTCACATGCATGATGTGCTCACATAAACGTCATTTTTCCGCTAGTGTTATACATGCATGTATTTTGTGTAGCTGATGTGGAACATGATGGGTGAGGTAAAATGACGCCGCTTCCTCGCCTTCCACTCTTAACACCATTTATTATATCTCCGAAAACATTTCTATGGAATAAAAGTTTTCTAGCTACTGAATCACCATTTGTGTCATAAAAATTACTGGGGGAAAAGGTGGGGTGGTGTGAAATATGCTGTTGGCGTGAACACAATCAAGCTGAAGATTTGTAAGGGCTGCAATGCCACATCACAATACTAATTGTTTATCTTTACGGTGTCTATAATTTATCCTTACAGAGAATATTCTGTAATACGCATGCAATTACGAGACACCGGAGACACTTCGCTGTCTATCGCACGAGTAACTGCCAATGAGCACCAAGCAGTGCGCAAAATTTGTTTGTAATTAGCTGGGCCTTGAACTTTAACCGCAGTATATACCATTATTTTGTTTCGGTTATCAATTGAAAAGCCTGATTTACAGCAATTCCTTCCACGCCACAAGCCTTATTCTTCACCCGCTCATGACGACTCATTTCTGCACACCATGTGCTCAGAATCGGCACGACCTAAACGAAAAACTCAATTTAACAATTTCTGTCGCATTAACCTGCCGAAAGCCTCTACTTTCTATGGGGTTTTATCCAGTCACCGTCTAGAAAACCTACAAGCACAAGATAAACTTTGGGCTAAATTCGCTAATTACTAGCGCCGATGGACAGCTCATGGCCTTTGTGAAGATCCACACGCTTATGCATGATAGTTGGTTGATAGCCTGGTGGAACCTCGCTTATGATGGCCTTTGAATGTCAACGAAGATGGTACACCGGTGTATTCTAACCCGCATCATTTGTTTAGTTGCATGTACAGCGTGAATTGTTTAGATCGACATGTCTCATCAACGCTTCAGAGATCCACTATGCCTAGTCAATTGGATTGCGGTCATTGTAGTAATCCAAGAGTTATACAAAGCTAAATGTCTAGATCCTAGATGTTCAATGTACGTTTAAGATAAACAACCAGTCAAATTTACACTTGACGAGCATGATATCATATGCTGTTGTTTTGTGACAATTCGAAAATCGCCTCATGAGGCTCTTTCCTAGAGGCACACTCTGTCGCTCTGGAATTGCTATTAAATTACGGAATCCGTCGAGCTTTTTTTGAAACGAACCCATTCAACAATCCGACACTACTAACGGCAACAACAACGACGGGATGCCTATTTTTTCGTCCAGGAAATCAACGAAGAAGGAAGGGGGGGGAATGTTCATTGGAGCAGCAATTACGGCGACCACAGCTGTCGGTGCAGGGTATCCGATGAAGGATAGATACGCACAAAACATCATGACTGCGAACATGATTGATACCGAGGACGTAGCTCGACTTCAGAAGAAGAATTTGATAGTTGAGAACCCAAACAAATGGTACGGCTGAATAGCGGCTTTTTGTCTTGAAACTTTATCTAATCTAGGTCATTTTCCTAGTGCAATTAATATAGGAACAGCACTCATAGGGGCAATTGCTTGTGCCAATGCTCGACCAGGCACAACCAAAAACGATTTCGTGATAAATCCGATAAACAAGGCCGACGAAATACGACTTGACCATCAAGGATTGGGTCTCTTGAGAGAGTGAGTTCATGAGTGGCAATTGCAGGTTCAAGCTAATCCTGCAATAGTTCCAAGCCCATTAAGGAAGGCTACCGAACGTTCGTAATGCCCAATTTCGAGATACTGGATAGAGTGGATCATAAATTTGGTGCTGACAGACATTGTGAAGAGTGATATCCTATGATTTACCGCTGGAAAAATCCATTGCTTTGGCCCTTGAGGCGCTGGAAGAATTTAAAGCCCAACAATGGACTTTTAAAGCGGAAACAAGAGACGGACAAATTGATATTCCCGTGTCAGAGTTTGTCGAGAACGCTGCAGCACGCCTCAAAGCATACATCGATATCGCCGGTACACCGCTTCAAGTAGACCCGATTTCATCAGCTGTAGTGGGGGGGTTCACTTGTCTTCTTCAGGTATTCAATACAAACTTCAGGCTTGCAAATGTAACCTCTAGCTAATTATTTGTAGTTTGCTTTGAACGCGATGGAAATGGCACCGAAAATCACCGAAATGATGTTTGACATCTTGGAACTTACTAAGACGTACAAACCGTACAGAGATCATTATAAACATGCCTTCACTACCAGTGGGAAAAAAGTATACGATCTTGTCGAAAAAATCGATAAGGCTATCAGTGAATTTTGTACGAAGGCGCAAGAATATTATTCAAAGACCACTACCAGTAAGAGCGCTGGTGAAATTAGTCTTTGACATTGTAAAAATACTAAGCGGGTGACACAGAACGCATAGTCGAAGCATTTAATCTCTCGTTTCAAATGGAGTTTGATCCTAAGTATCAAAAAATAAGACTTCTCGGCAAAGATCTCAAGAGAGCCTATGAAGCAGCCAAATTAGACGGTAAGGAGTTCAAGTTATTGCGTTCGAATACTCGTTTACTAATATGGTAACGCTGTTAGAGGAAAGAAGAAATAAAATTCTCGACTGGCTTTCGAGATTCCCAGCTAACGATATCCATGGAACATTACGGAATAAGAGACACGAAAATACATGCACTTGGCATGACCATAAACAACCTTACAGAGTATGGAGGGAGCGAAATTCCTCTTCGCTTCTTTGGATTCATGGAAATGGTATCATTATCTGCCCGATCCATGAAAAGAAATGCACAGAAGCTAAATTTTTTGTTAGGCGGGACCGGAAAAACTATACTAATGTAAGTCGTATTTTACATCCTTCAATGAAAGTTTTCCAAATGATAATTCAGGATGGCTTACTCATCGCCTTTAATGGCCGTGCAGATCAAAGATAATCGATGATTTAGAGAAGCTGCGCTCCGACCATCGAAATCCAGTGGCATATTTCTACTGCACAACACATTATCCATGCGGGACAAACTCATCCATTGTACTGGCGACACTTTTAAGGCAAATACTATCTGTGCAACCAGATATTCCCGAGCCTGTGATTAAATCATTCGAAACACACAACAAAGAGAACGCTTTATCTTTTGAAGATGCAAAGTCTTTACTGAGCGAAACTGTGCGGCATCTGGAGCTATCATCGCTACACATAGTAATCGACGGGATCGAGAAATGTGATCAGGCACTGCGGATCCCACTGATTCGAGCGTTAAATGCTTTATCGGATCCCAAAGATTATTCAATACGTGCGCGCGTCAAAATGATCATTTCAAGTAGAAACGAAGAATTTGTTCGCCAAAACCTTCCGTTCCGTCATGAAAGTCTACCGGTGGATGAGTACAACGACTCCGATATCGAGCAGTATATTCGCCTGCTTATCAGTTATACTGCACCGTGGCTTGGCCAGATGGATCAAGTGCGCGAGGAACTAGTGAAAGAAGCAAAGAAAAAAGCACGTGGAATGTGAGTCTCCTTCACTTAAGCTAAAGCATCAAGGTCTTACTTATGTTCGGTTTAAATACTGACATGGCGGTTTCTCTATATAGATACAGTCGGGCGCAGGAACATATTGATTCTGCTTTAAAGGACCGGGGCTTTAAGTCAGGAGAAGAGTTGGAGAAGGAGCCGCTTGTAAGTATGAAGTTTCCTGAGCATAGCAGGACCGGCTGTACCGAAGTCTTGACGTCAATGCTTCCAAAAAGAAATCGTACAGAGCCGATGGGTGTCTAGGAGTTTTAAGGTCATGTAGAAATATAAAGCTACCGGTTTCGTTTAAAATTATCTTGGTGCATTCGAGGTATATTCTTACGCGCGCAGAATCGTATGTAGCTTCACTGAACCTGCGCATCCGGGCCGATGCGTGGGATTAATGTTGGGCGGATTGGTGAAAATGACTGGCTGTCTGGACTGACTGTTAGCGGTGAATTAAGTTTGGGTGGTAAGATGTGTATAGGGTCATGATGGAGTGCGCGGTCGGGTCATGAAGATTAGCGCGACGTCAGCCATCTTTTAGCGTATCCGACCAATGGCTAAATCGTGGCTTATGTGGCGCAATAAGGGACACCATGTCTCCTCAAATAAAATTCATTAACAGCTACTCTATATGCAGTTTTGATAAGTTATAGTTTAAACTAGTCCCTAAACTTCTGTGATGCTGCAATACAGAATTATACATCTCATGCGTTATCACAATGGAGGCTGTATAAGAGACTAGAAAACGAATCATTTCCTCGCTACGGTAACGACAATGAATCAAATTACACGAAAGACTAGTTATGTTACCCCCTAGAGGTCGTGAATCTCCATTATTGATTCCATTGAACGCGAATACTTCGCATTCCCTGCGTTAAAAACGCACAGCAGCCTGTAGGAACGTGGTTGCTTGTGGGGCTAAACCCTACACAGATGTACGGATCCCGTACTACATTTACTTGAATTATTACATAATTTACTGGTTCTGCTTTAATTACTCGGCTGGTGTTGTGGCCATCTTTAAAAGGGATTGTGTGTCCAATTTTAAGGTAAATTTAACACGCACAGGCCATGCTTGTTCTCATGCAGGAAGAGGATTATTTAAAGATTAATATGATGTATCAGTCTTTCTCACCTGTCAATTTGCCTACTACGCATCATGCAAAATTATCATAAAGCTTATCTCTTTACAACCGCAATTTTTAGGGAACACAATAGGCAGCGAGTCATAGCCATGATGCATCAATCGGACTTGTGCTCGCTATGCATCAAATGCGTAACAAGAATCCCTGGGGCGCAGATTAAACTTCGTGATTACCCATCATAGTTTGCCTTACATGACTGATGTACGTTCATCTGATACAATTAAGACGTTTGCCACATCATGTTTGTCTAAATGTAATTTGATTGTGCTAAGCATACCTAAGCCTCTGCCAAAAATTCACACAGTATTTCAATTCAGGGAATTACTGCATTTATACTAGATAGTACAATTTTGGTCGTATACTAAAGGTGATTTGCTAGTGGAAACGTATTGCATAATAAGGTTTACCGTTTAGTACATCGTTAGTGCATGCTTTTAGTGAGTATTCCATGTCAACCCTGCATCTAAGGGTGAACGAAACTAATCATGCAATTAGTTTCTAACAGTAACAGCCTTTGGAAGTGCAACCCAAAAATTTGTTTTTAGTGTAACGGTTAATACATTTTTGGGATAAGAGACAGTTATGCATAACAGGTACAATGTACAACTGTTATTCTTCCATGTCTATGTTGAATATTAGTAACCCAAAGCCCTTTGAGCCTTCCTTCAAAAATGTATTATGACGGAACTATCGATAAAATCTAAACCGAAACCCTTCAACCGATGAGCCTTTTGGTACGCACCCCACATAATCAGATAGTATTCTCAGTAACCGACCGATGAGCGCAAGCAATTGCTAACGCATTTGAAGGATTGTTCTTTCATATTCAAATCGTCCTGTAGCAAATTAAACCATGTGCATGGATGTCTTGTGAACCGCCACTCTCCTCGTGTACTATTTCCGATATAAGAAGTTACGATTTACAGGATATATGGCTTGTATGAGGAAAGACTCATGATTACAAATCAGTTCATCAATTATCAAACGGCCAAAGCTGTTACTGGTAATTATGGGGCCATATCTGTCAAGATGACTAGAATCACTTAATCCACGTTTTCTTACTCGTAGTCGATATGGGAAGCAGATGTGGTGGTACGCATGTACGGTGGACACACCGGAGATGCCGAGATGAGTGGAGTATAACTGGGGTTGAGAAAGATTAGTCCGGAAACGTGCGATTCACTCTGGAATTTAGCATTATTGGTGTTTTATGTCATGGACTCAAGATTGATACGAGCCACTCGACACGCTCAAATTATGTCATCTAGAAAGATCATGCCACGTGACTGCTCTTATACCTCGTACAGCCAATAAAATTATAAGTCACTCTACGCGTCGCTAGCCCCCTCCCTTTTCGATGCGTCGACATTAAACCTAACACGCAATGCGCATCGTCCCTGACATACATAACTGATCACTCATATAAGTCAGCATAAATCGGTATACGTAATTCTAATAATTATTGAATGTGTCATTCGCTAAGGTATCAAGGACATCCAAGTTCTTTCAGACTCAAAAATCTTGCTATCTTTTGTATATTTCATGCAAACAAAACCGAAACTCCAACTAAAATCAAACATTTAAAAGAAACGATCTAGAAGCAAACTATGTGCCATTACACCCATCCTTCCGACATCGCATACTCACTATCGCATCATCATGAGACTATCGATTGTTAGAAAATGGCTAACTGGCAATGGAAGACAATACTCACGCCTTGAAGTCGCGCATCGCCTCTTGCCTCCGCAGTGAACAGATAGTTTTGACAATCGGATTCAGCATAAAAGGAACAGCAAGCATTACGCACTTGGTAACTAGATATTCTGGTGAAGTAGTTAGAAGAGAAGCTTTCTAAGGAGCTCAATGTTGATGGGAAATCTGGTCTCAAGGTAACTTACACTTTGCTCCAGTTATCGAATATCCGTGTATAACATTCACCGTGTTTCAGGGCTGGGGTCACTGTGCAGCTTTGATAGTCGGAATCGCGGCACATGAAGAGTTGCATGGGACCATTCCATTTGGCATTGGGTGTTTCTAAAGCGATGGGAGATGCCAGCGCGAGACTTGGGATGAGAAATAAAAGGCAATTTGAGAGGCAGACCATGGTTGCGATTAGTTGCCAACTACTATGGCGAAGCTGGCGACAGCAGCCTGAAGCGAGGAGAACAGCCTTATATGTAAGTGTACTCCTAATACTGTGAAAAATACATGTATGCCAGGGATGACGAGTTCATTCAATCAGCAGACATTCCTATGATGCCAGCAAACATTCATCTACCAGGGACACAACGTCGACGCCTTCGCATCATTTTCTCAGCACGATTTCGAAACGTACTTCTCGATACCTGCGATAAAAGCCATTTGACAAAAAGCGTATTGCATTACACAAATTACATAAATCCAAGATAAATTCTTACAGTTTCGAAGGACAAATATACGAACGTCGGTGGGGCCGTTCAAATGGATACCTAGTACAGTTAGGCGGGCGTGGGCATCTAGCATGCAGTGTAAGTGTTGGTTAAGCCATTCTGTGCCAATTCTAAGCTTTGCAATGACGAATCTTTCCTGATACTGTTAGACTGAACTTTACCATACTGCCAATATTAACCATCGGCGACCACCAAGAGCTTGGGGTTGCTAGATCAAGCACTAAATGAACATTTAGAACGCCGCGCAACGCTTCGGTTTCTTTTGCCGAGACACCATCCGAATGCTTACGCGGCGTATCAATTACACCCGGGCAGGTCCGCAAAACCCCATAGGGGTACCCGAATTTCGACGTACGCGGTACCATCAATTCATAGTGGAGCAGTGGGAAAAAGTCATGATTTAAGGCTTCTAATCCCTCGTTGGATACCATTGATAGGGCATTTTTATCGATACGCTGGGTCTCTGAGCCGCATAAACTCCGATGACCACGGTGGAAGCCTCAACAGATTGCATAAGTGCATGAATTAGCAATTCACCAACCACCATTTCTCTGATAGTAATCACTTAAAAAATTAGACAGCGCCCAGAACTATACAGATAGTCTGGTTATTAAGGTTGTTGAAGAATGTCGAAGCTCAACCCTGCCACGGTACCACCAAGCAATATACAGTAGCTCTCGGCGCAATCACTGCGTGACTGCTTCTCTAGACGTACGAAACTTAAAGAAGAAGTTCAGAGTAGAAAAGGATGATGGGTTCAAGAACCAAGTTATGAAAGACACCAAAATGCCGTGTGCCGCTGGTTTCCATCATGATTACTAATATGTATACTCGGCGTTAACTGTAGAAGTTCCGATGTTATGCTCATGGAAACGCATTCAACCGATGCGTTCTTCCATCCATAAAACCCTATAGTTTCATGGTTATAACCTTTAATAGAGATGATATAATCAGTCATACGGTCTAAAAACTGGTAGGGTATCAAGATACGCACAAGCGTATATATAGCTTACGCCAGCTCGATCAGGAATATATTAGTCTTGAATTAAGCTTTGTGGCGGTAGCTTCTTTGACCGCTTTCTGGGTTTCACGATGTTTCTAGATCTCAGAGTTTGTTCTGAAGATCTTGATCGGCAACTCGGACCGTTCTCGCATTAAACCAATCATATATCTGATAACCGAAAGGGCTCGGTGAGTGATTTATCATGTCGCTTTTGGAGCCGCTCAATTGCCGACTGGCAATCGCGCCGCGGAAAAGAGAGGTGGGGTTGAACCTATGAAATCTGGAAGACGAGTGGTTCGAATAATATTGCCCCAAAGACGTTTCTGTTCTTCAGGATTTTGAAATTTTCGAACACATTCATCATACATTCGACCTCGTGAGTTGTCCGTATCACTGTATCTAGCGCCACAATCTTTAGGCACGAGTACTTAACAAATGCCGAACGCCGTCAGTTCATGCCATGCCTAACCCTAACCGCAATTACCGAATGCTTTTTCATGATTCACGATTGAAAACATCCTTAGTCGTCAGACTGCAGAGAGACGCCGATATAAGAGCTAAAACACAATTCTGCATGTTTAACCCAGAGAAAGATAGTTATTGTAAAGTTCCTCTACGGCGGAAGCGCATGAAGCGCCTAAGCAAGTACTCCTGCCTTGTGGGCAGGGGCGTAAGAGTTAAAGCTCTACTTCTCACTCCGACCTGGTTACATCTCACAAACTAACAGCAAGTACAGATATTCTTATTAGGGAAGATGAAAATTCGGCTGGTCGCATTGTGACAATTTTATCCGGAAAATGTTTCCTTTTGCAATCCTTAGAATTTGCGTTCCAGGAAACACCTTTCATAAGAACGTCTGGCGAATCCCAATTTCGTAAATACTGTTTGCAAAGGGGACTCCAGACTTATGGCAATTGATATTTACTTCGAGGGGTATCCTGTCCAACTTCCAAATCCGTGGTAATATGATGTGGCGCTTCATAATACTACTATTGCGCTTTGCAGCGACTTTCATAAAATATCAAGCAAGGAGGTAGATTCTTACTATGTAGATGAATTTAGGGACCTCAGATCTGGGGGAATGGTCTGATGAATTGGCTCAAAGGCTTCGAAGATGCACTAGTTTCGCGCCGTCCCGCAGTCCGTGAAATTAATGCTGCCTCTGTCCGGAACCCCCTGCTGTCTGGCCCATCGCATTCAGAACTCTCATGACGCATGGGACTCATTAGATTTCGATGCCCAGACAAAAATGTCGCATTCTTCGCAGTGCAATATGATACGCCTCATGCCTGATGTTGAAGTATCGTCTTCGTCTCTAGTGAATCGCCAGCGCAGAGGGTCCTTTATGGATTGATCCACACACTCCAACCCCCTCCTTAACACAGTGCAAAAATATATAATACGTGCCATTCTTCAGGATCCGTGACAGAAGTCTTCTCGGTAGTTGAAATACCAGGTTTCTGCACTTCAACTGTAAATGCAATATCGCACCCAGTAACGCGACACAACACTCAGGAAGACAGGGCGCTCGGATCGAACTGTGAAAAATTACAAATACCCTAGACTACAATTTCTCATGGCACATCTCGGCTGGTTGATAACAATTGCGTCCAGTTGCAACCCGGGAGCTTGTGGCCGTCCGCCACGCGGTTGCAACAAAAGCCTAAAGATTCAAATTCAAATATTGACGAGCTTGAGATGTTGGCGGCAAGGAATTCGACGTTTCACAAGGTCACTCGCCGCAGTCGCCGGTACGCTGCAGATTCATCAGCGTACACCGGCTACGTAGCAGCTAGCTGTCGTGTCTATCTTCCGTGTGGTTGAAAATTCGTCTCGTAACCGGTTAAGTTTCAAGAGCTCATACTGGTCATGTCTGCCGCAAACAAACTGCTTTTTACAAACTTGCCAGCGTAACTTATATTTTCTTCTTAATTTCGTCTAGATATCACAGTTGTCCAAGGGGCTATTGAATCGAGATTTCCGAGTCCCAATTATTGAAGAATTGACTGCAATGTTTGGGTCCATGAATTTTGAACATCAATGCTACTATGCCGCCCTTAGCGCCAACCTGCATACGCACCGGAAACAATTCATACGGCTGCATTGAAGCCTAGTCATGTTGATTCCAACAGCGTAAGTATCGGCAGACATGTTTCGATCCGCGAGTCCTCTCATGAACTTAAATATTGGGTCACGCGTGCACAATAAAGGGATGGGGACACATAAAACTGGATCAATGCTTCTTTCCGTAAATACTACAAATGTAATATCTTGTACTTTCACAAGCCACGCAAGGCGTTCAATAGTACAAGATGGCGACGGTAGAGGTTGTGACCGGTGTGGCTGAAAGTATCCAAGCGGCTGAGAACCGTACCAACAAAATGTGACTAGGATTATAACTTCAGGTCACCGAACTCTGCAACCTCCTGTTTTCTGCGGACCCAATGGTCACAGCAGTTTAAAGAACCGAGAGCGAGATTTGTGACAAGACAAATTTTTAGCTGATATTTCAGAGTTTTTACCCCTACTCAATGGAAGCCATCGAAAAAGTCATTATCGTTTTGAGTGGCTTTTAAGTTCGAATGACCTCGTGATATGCATCTTCTAGCGCTCGCGCGATACAGATTGATTAAGGGGATCTCGCGGAGCTCCGGGCTTCTATCTAGGGTAGGGTACTTAGCGCTTGTACGCTTGATTGGCGCTTGTGGTGTATCTACCGTGATGATTTAGCGGGGGTCTCAGGGCTGTTTAGGTATCGGCGCGCCCCCAATTTTTTCGATATGTAACCGGCCAAATATAAATTTACAGCTTGGGATGTGACTTAAAGCGAAGCTCCTTTTCTTCACCGCAATCACTCGCGGCACAACTCCCCTTCGTATTCACCCCGTGTATGTTACCCCCACAACATGCACATATTTGTGATATGTATTGTCTCCTAAGAACATGTCGTATGCCAGTTCCATAGATCGAGATGCTGATATGATCGAGTCAATTACCGCATTCAGCGAAGCGAGTGGCCGTCGACGTGTGTGTCCTGTCCCATAGGCAAAACCAAACGCCGTGAGACAGTATAACCGAATTAACCCCAGGCGCTGACGATGGGAAGCGAAGACGTGGCTGGTTTGAACTGTACGATGATGCGGAATATTCTGCTTGCGGAAATAAAACAGTACGTCAACGGCGTCAAGGAGTAAAATCTCGGCGGCGGAATGTGAATGGAATGGATATGATTTGGTTGCCCTAAACCCTGATTGAGGGAGTCTAGACTCGGCAACTGGAGCACTCCTCTAATATCGGCAGTATGCACTGTGGCTGGGCCTGACCCTTTATGCATCTATAAAAGTGAATTTCTGTGACCCCAGGATCACATACTGATCAAATGCGTGGCAGAGATTCATAATGTAGAATAATAATCATTGATATTTGCCTGATAATAAGCTGCCGTATTAATATGGGAGTCATAGTGACATTCATCCATTTCTTGAGTACTGTATCCACAAATGTGTTGCTTTGCATCATCTAATCTTTGTCGAAGTTTTCCATGCAAAATTGAGCACGGACATATCGTTACAACATCGTGAACGCCTCTTTTATGTTAGACTTTCGAACTACTGTGAATAATATTCATTGTGGATAATAGTCGTGTCAAGGTGGCTAGCGCTGCCTTCCTAGTCGCTCTCAGGCATGCAAACCGTAGGCATTTCTATGCAGTACCAGCTATTCTAACAATAATTAAGAGCAATATTTTATACAAGCAGCCTTCTTCGCTCGTTCTTTCCAACTCTTTGACTCTCAAACATATTTCTTTCCTAATCCTCTTCGTTTTCTGGTTAACCACGCCAAAACGTGGCCTCTGCACCACTTTCTCAGCCCAATTCTTAGCTTTCTAAGTGCGGCGCAGATGTGCTTCTATTTTCTACACGTTTCTACCTTGTCCTATCGCGTGGCCATATTGCGTGCTGCTTCAGTATGTAGACCTCCGCCTTTCCGAAGAGGGGCACATACTCCCGCGATCTTTCACTGAGATATTTCGGCGTTTTTTTTTCAGCCATGCGATCCAGCCACAACGTGCTCTCTGGCTTGCACTTACATCATCCCTCCTTTGAACTCAGCTGGAAGACTGTATGCGCCGGAATCTTGGAGATGGGTCGCAAGTGGCAGCTTCAAGCATGATTCGTGGCGTTGTCATCGTCTTTGGCTTTACGTCTTGGGAGAGGACGTACGAAAGGTTGATAGAAGGCGGGAATTACGCTTTGCTGTATGTAGTCAATATATCCGGTTTGTGTTAGCACAGTTCATAACTATTTTCTTGTGAGCACCCTTTCTAGTTACATCTAAACGGCCGAGTTTGAGACAAAGAATTGTCTCTTGAATTCGAGTCTTAAGAAAGTCGATGGCCTGTACTTCAAATTTTCACTTTATGTGCTATCATTGGGTTGTGATTGTGCTGGTGAAAAATGTGGTATGTAGATCGCGGTAGAGGAGAATTTTAGTTGTTATGCGTGAATTATTGTTAGGATAAAGTAGTAGTGCCCTGAAGATACCTTGGCACAAGCAGATTGTTTGATACCACGAGCAATGGGAAATAGGGGGGTTTGAATACAAAATGTCGATGGCCTTGCTGGTATGCTGTAATATACAGTTTGACCAAGGATTTCCAGCGACATTTGTTCTGGAGGAAAATGCAATTCATATCTGACATCAAAGCTCCCGCACAAATCAAGGAAAACCCAAACAAACTAACAGACTGGCTTAGCCTAATTTGCTCTACAAGATGAATTCTGTCCAGCAATCAAAAGATCCCAAAACCCCGAACAAAAACGCGTATATTCCAATTTCCTATAATAACTCCTCCCATTTTTCCACGCCTCCCAACCTTATACTCAATTTACCAGGTAAAATCGTAGACCAGGCAAACTGAACTGAAAATTCACAGTTTGTTTACGCAGTTTCAGTCCTGGATAAAAAGTTGGTTCAGTTCTGAGGGGTCCGTAAAACCAGGTAACTGCAGTGCACTGATTAAACGGACTCGGTGAACAGTTTACTGGTTGGAAATACAAACCAGTTTAACCGCCTCGTTCACCAGTGTACAGAAGAATAAACAGCCAAACCTGTGCATGGAAGAATAAGCAACTAAACCAGTGCAAACAATGTACCGAACCCCGTTTGAACTCAGCCATTTTTACCTGAACCTTCCTGTATATCACGCCTATGTAGAATGCTTTTCTTTAACCTATCGTACTGACCCTACTTTGCGTTACAATTTCTCCCCAAGGATCTGCCGGGAGTTCTGCTACCAGCGGCCTCTTCTTCATACTACCTGGAGCTTCCCACGATTCATCCAGAACTGCGGTCCGGTCCGGACCATATGTGGTAGTCCCGTCCAGTCTGAAGCCGGCAAGGACCGCCAATATGCAATCCAGTCCAGTTCTCGGAACAAAAAGACTGGACGGAACTACGGGTGACGGTGGGACCGTAGATTTTCTCGCTAATCCATACTAGCGGGTGATCAGCATACATATATCCGCTCTTAAAAGTTGACACAACTAGTTCAGCCAGGGCCCGGGCCGCTACCCGCACTGCCAAGGTAAAGCCACCACCTCTCAGTACGTTGCATAGTTTTTAACTTGGCAATCGCGATTTTATCCTTCAGGATTGACACATACATAGCTCCAGAAATGCGGCTCCCTCCTGTGGTCGAAAACATATCTGCAATACGGCCCCAAACTCAACCCATCATTCCTAGCTCCGGAAATGTTCTCCTACGACCCGCAGTCACTCACAGTAACCTACGATCACCTGCGAGTGATGGTGGGTGATCACGTAGTCCCCCACGGTCACCTATGGGCGGTCCGGTTCACGGTGCAGAAAAGATTACCGGTCTTGGTCCGAGCATTGGACCGCACTGTTGTATGTAATCCGGTTCGGTTCACAGTAAAGACTGGACGTCCGACGGACCATGGGGAGCTCTGGGGCCCCGGCCCTGAGCAGCTGTTTCCTGAATGCAAGCGGGTCCTGACATCGGACCGCCATTCAATGCAGGCAGATACTCTGGAGGCCATTAAGGTGCTTAAGAGCTTTAATGGTAGGCGTCTTCTGTGATTACTGGGGCTAGTATTTTGTTTTATAGTATGTCCTGAATAGTATTTACCCCCCCCCCCCCCACCTCCTCACAAACCTGTCTAGCTGGATAAACGGTTTTCACAGTTTTAAGCAGTTCACCTGGTCGGAAAAGGCTTGGCTGTCTCAAACTGGTTTTCGTGATTTGGAACTGGGTTGTACGACTGGGAGGTCTACACTTTTCCTAATCTCAGATATCTTGTCCCCTACGTCTACCCACCATACTCCCCTTCTATATATTCTTATTCACTTTCTCAGTCTTCAGCCATCTTCAAAATCATCCAACGCCTTCTAAACCTCTTGTAAGCTGCGACTCGTCCTCTATATCCCTCATCGTATCAACAGCTAGCAAATACTCCATCCTCACTAGTATCCAAAAGATTCAAGCCAGGGGATCTCGAATAATACATTGATCCATAATACTTTTTAAACAAAATATGATTTTGACCTTGTGTAATTATACCCGCTTACACGCTTTGACATAAAATCAAAAGTGATATTGTATGACTGAAAGTTGCGAGGACATCTGATATAACGGCGCATGTTATAAAGATTCTCTGGATTCGTCTCTAAGATGTCATATAACCGGTAGAAGTTCCCGCGTCACGCGCAGTAGCCCTCTTCTTACATGAAGCTGGAGAAGCTCTAGTGAGCTACTGATAATGATTCTCTAATAGTGTATCTTTACATTCTGGCTTCAATATGAATCACTCTGTCGACTTGCGGAATGAATGAAGTTGATAATTTCATCATGTCATCAATATCCACCTCCACAACTCTCAGCCGCACCAATCCATCCTTTCCTATAATGCTTCCGGACGCACTACCAATTTCCCCATTTTCAGCCTCCTAGCCCAAGCCACCAACACCACCATCACGGCCCCAAAACTAAAAACCAAGCTCCCCCCAAACACAATCGCATACCACCTCCAAGGATCACCACTTTCCAGGCCCACCACCTTCACCACCACCGCCCACGGCAGTACCCAGAAAATATTACTCACCAGACTCTGCAGTAAATACCACCTTGGGCGGGTAGCCAACAGAATACTCGCCAGCTGGGTAGTGACGGCATAAAAAATATAACACCAATCAATACTCCTCCACATTTTTGCCGTGATCTTTGCAACCTCAGGGTCATTACTAAGATACAAAGCGAACGGATATGCTGTTTTAAAAGTCATAACCAAGCAAAGAGGGATTTCTATACACAATGCGATAAAGCAGGATAGCAACGCAGGTTTCGTTAATAGGAAGATATCTCCATTAGTAGCTTTCCTCTTTTTTAGAGATCGGAAATATCCCCAGGAATGTCCAACAAAGGTGGAAGTGGTAGCTTCGAGTGCATAAACCGGTACCATAACTAATCCCCAGCGGATGGTGTTGAAGATCGCCCAGGCGGTAGCATACTGGTTGCCAAGGGATACTATCCCCGTGATTAACCACATGTATAAGGCGTTGCGGATACTGGATTCTAGGAAGGTGTAAAACCCCGGTTTGGCCATGAGAAGAAGACCGGATAGGTTTGGGCGACGAGGATCGAGGGGTTCTAAAGGACGGAAGGGACTCAAGAGAAGACCGGAGATGGAGAGGTAGTAGAGAAGTCCTGTTAGAGCACCGGTGGCGTCACAAACTAGACGGATGATTGCTTGAATGTTGATGGAGGGAGTTCCGGGGGTTACACGGTAGGTGGATAGGAATAGAACATCCAGGATAATGTTGATGGCGGTTTTAACATTGGAAATAACAAGCGGAACATCAGGTCTATCATACCATCAAGTCAGACATCAGACGTCATAGGTGATGAGGTTACGAGGCGGTGAAACATACCGATCAAGAACACGAGTGGAAACACTGACGGCCGTATCCATCGCCGAAAAGAAGGTAGAAAAAGCGCTAATCCGAACATATTTCACACTTTCCCTACGAACCTCAGCCGGAACAAAGCTCTTTGTGAAGCTCTCCGCAGCACCACAGATAATAATACTCATCAACATCCCAAGACAAAGCTGAAAGACAATCATAGCATTCGCAATTCCAATCCGCTGGCTATGTGTCCGTCGAGATTTATCACCAATTACTTTGTAAGCAGCTCGCGGAAGTCCTTCGTTAATAACCTCTACCACAACTCCGATGTATACGTAGGTTTCCGCCGTGGATATCAACTTATCGTTAATGTGCGCAATCCACAGTTTTGCAAGCGTGCCATATATCGCAGGCAGAAGAAATGAGCCGATATTGAAAACAAGAGCTCCATGATACCTATTAGCAGTATCAGCGTCAGCGTCAATATCAATACCTAAGCACATAGCAATAGCACAGGGAACCAATCAAAATCCAAATACGTTTTTCTACCTCCCCATAGCTTCCTCTTTGTTACAGTCACCTCATCCGTCGCGGTCCCAACACTGAATAAGCTTCTCCAAGTAATCCGTGGTTCATGCGGCGGCGAGGCTTCAATTTCATCATCGTTCTGATCGTCGTGGCTAGTGTGTCCCATTATATTGTTCGTGTCGTTCTCGTCGGTATCGGTATCGCTATCGTTATCCTCTCGCACATGCACAGGAACCCGTCTATACCGATACCCATCTTCCGGCACGCGCATTATTTAAACTCTTCACCACGAGTCGACCACCACCAGTAAGTAAAATCCCCCACGAGCTCCACGTATCCAGATTCTAGCTATCCCTAGCTGAGGTAGTTAGTTATAATATAACTATTAGAACAAGCGAGGTTATCGCGGCTATATGTTAATTAACCAAACGTAAATCTGAGGTGCTTGCAGGTATGTATGGTGGTAGGTGGTAAGTTTTGCGGGGTTGATCGGCGTGAAATGTGTGTGTGTTTACGAGGGTGCTACTTTTTCTTTTGCCGGAGATGGGCGAAACTAAGTGAAACCAGGTAACATATATGTACCCACACAATACTTTGGGGGGGACGTGGGGGAATCTGTACGACCTCAACCTCATCTCGATTACCTGTAAGCGAGATTCCGCGGGGCGCCCGCCAAGGTATGTATCTATAACTATGTGGTGCCAGGGTACCAGGAACTTAGCTATGCTATGCTATGAATCGAACGGAACGGGCCGTACGTATGATGATTTGGGTTGATTTAAATTTCTTGACATTTCCAACCTTAAGGTTATAGCGTCGTATGGTACGGTTTTTAATATATTGAGAAGGCTCTGGCTTGTACCTCAGATCTGTCTCGACTGGGGTTCGCCCCAGAACCCACATTATATCTTGGGCCTGCTGCCACATTTCTTCTTTGTGCTGGTTTTGCTTTGTAGGTTGTACATTTGGAGCCTTGTTTGCTTTTTTTTTCCCCCACTTCTCTTCTTGTCTACTAATCTTCTCTGTTTTTGTTTTCTTTTTTTACTTTTTTTGGGTTTCGAATTGTTCGCGTCTTCTTAACTCAACGGGCCGTATGATGTATTTTAAATCCGCAGCCCGTCATCTGATAAAGACTGCTTGTTTTCCAGATTGTTCACATGATAGTTATTGATGTTTCATGTTTCATGTTTGATGTTTGATGCTCGGTGATGCATTGCTCTGATATTTGGCTGATTTTATTCCCCCACTAGTGAATGTTCGATACACCTTACACCTTACACCTTACACCTTACACCTTACACCTTACGACTGATATTGTTTCTGAGCATGATTTCCCCCTAGGTTCAAAAACAGCATCGATATTTATTTTCATCAAAAACTAGATCTCAGAACCAACTCTGAACGACATTTTTTTCACCTTCAAAGTCTCGTCCTTACCCCCCCTCCCGAAAAAAAAAAAAAAAAAAAAAAACGATCCGCAATTCCACCCAAAGGATATTAGTAAACCAATTTCCATACGCTGCAATGGCAACGAAATATCAAGGGTACTGAAATTCATAGACAATGATGAGAATCGGATCAGCGGGAGTAGAAACAAGCATGAGTGGTGAAGTTAGGAAAGGAACCAGTTTTAGAAGTTCTTGAGATACAGGTAAACTATGACTTGGAAATTAGGAGTTGTAGTGGGGGCTGGCAGCTGGAGTCTGGAGAAGGATGAAGGAAGAGGAAGAGGGGGAGATGGTATGGGACGATTGTGGGTCCAAAAGCCACTGCGATAACACCGTTCCTAAAAATCCACAGTCCATTTTCATATGCATTTACCGTTCCCTATGTGACTATTCAAGCCACATTGAAATACGTCGTGAAAATTGATTTATTTCAGCTTCACGAAGCTCCGATTAGATAATAAAATAAAGGGTCTGTATTGAATCTTGTTTTTTTTATATTATCAGATTAAGAATAATATGAGGCAAGAAAATAACAGATTGTACTATGTACTATGTGAAAGATGTAAATGATGTAAATGATGTAAATAAACTAAATATAAAAAAATTGAAATAAAGAAAAGAAATAAAAGAAACAAAACAACCTGCCGTAACCGCCGCCATCACCACCACCACCGACATGGCTAGATTTAACTAACCATCCATCCAACCAACCATCCAATCAGCCAGCCCTAAGTATCATAACAAAAATTTAAAATTAACAACTGTTTTTTTTTGTCTTAGTTTCGTTTGTTTTTTCCTGTTTTTTTTTTTCCCTTCTTTTTTTGAAAGGTCCTGCTTTGCGATGACCTTTATAATGTTCAAAAAATCAATGTATAAAAAGAAGAAACAAAAAAGGAAATCCCATTAACTGATAACTTATAAATAGAATAGAATATAACTAATGAAACCAATAAAACAAATAAATCAATAAAACAAAACAAAACAAAAATCCTCAAACCCCGCCGCCCACCCCCTTCTCCAAAAAAAAAAAAACTAAAAAACTAAAATCAATCAATCAATCAATCAAATTAAATAACCCCAAAATCCTCAAAACACATGATATTCTCAATACCCAACCCTCCTCTTCTTCTCCAAATTACCATGTCCATCCTCTTCCTCCTCCTGCACCAACCTAATAGTCTTCTCCGGCCCAATCGCGTTTTCATTCTCGGGGCTAGCACTTCTGGGACTATGATCCGTAATCGGTGATAACCTTTGAAGTTGTTGGTTCCCCTGCATTCCCTGCATTCCCGATAATCCAGACATCGCGGTATGTCCAGACAAGCCCGACATACCAGACATACCAGACATACCAGACATCTGACTCAACCCTCCAACACTAGAAACAGAAGCCCTAGACTCAGACCTAAGTTCCTTTCTATTCACCAAACATATCATTTTCGTCACCACAACCTCGGTATCATATGATTCTCCATATTCATTTCCTCTTCGGATAATTCTGGGGAATAGGACTAGTTTTAGGGTTGCTTGGGATTGTTCTAGGTCTTGATCGGCGGTGTTGTTGCTGGCTTTGCCGAGGTTACCATGATTACCAAAACAAGCCATCGAATCCGCTCTAAACAGCACACAATTCTCCACCTCTCCATTCTCATTATATTCCGGTACCGGAGCACGTTGCATAACATACTCAGCTCTCTGGGTTCTCATATCAATAGCCAGAGTAACCGCATGTTTCAGTAGTTTCCGAAGGGAGGTTAAAGCGGCTGGAACATATTGCGGTGGGGGTGGTAGGAGATGGTTAAGATGCTTCATGATGTCTGAGACTACGGTTTCAATCTCGTGGGTTAAGCGGGATTTGAAGGATGGGCGTTGGCTTAGTAGGGTTAGTGTTGTTGCTCGCCATTGGTGGACTGCGCCTATGCTGGTTTTATTAGTTTCGCGGGCTTCGTGGGCTTCGCTGGGTTCCGTGGCTTCGTAAAGCATTTTTTCGAGTTGCAAGAGCTTTTGACGTTCTTCAGGCTCGAGACCGAAGAGATACCGTGTAAATACGAATTCCCAGATAAGACGCATTAGAATCGCTGTTAATGGGAGGATTCGTCGGGATTCGTCTTTATCTTTCAGCATCCTTCGTACACCACGGTCGTCTAGCATGACTTGTTCAAATCTATCCTTGACCTGTTCATCGGGGATTCTGTGGACATGAACACAACGACGGCCAGCGGAGAAGGAAGAAAAGTCAGTGCACCATTGCAGGACTTCTTCAAAGAGCCTTTGAGCAGAGGAAGCAAAATATGAGGTGTCTTTAATATCCAGATACCGGTTTGATTGGCGGGACATGATCTTATGTTCCAGGCCTTTGACATCTTCTCGGGCTTTTGCTAGTTCTGCACGGAGAAGGGAGATTTCGGCATCTTTTTGTGCGTGGGATGCTGCGATGAGGGATTCCGAACTGGTTCGAGTTTGTAAGGAGCGGTGCTCGTTGGTTAGACGGAGGAGTTGTTCGGTTTTTTCGTCTAGTTTCTCGTTTAGGAGAGAGAATTTCCGTTCGTAGGACTCGCCGAGTTCAACAACATTTGCATGAAGTCGGTTAACATCTTGTTTAAGATCCTCATTGGAAGTACTGAGGGATTGAACTTCTGATTGGTACCAGGCGATTTTCTTTTTTAGCTCCTCAATCTCATTGGTTTTGTCTTCCAATGTCTTATGTGCCGAAGCAAGTTTCAAGTTAGCGATTGCTTTAGACTTTTTATGGTGTGCTTTATGCTCGGCTAGACTCTTTTCTAGGTTGGTCTTGTCTTGGATCAGCGTTGCATTCTCGGCTCCGATGGTTTCTATTCGTTGCTCAAGATCCATTAACTTTAAACTTTGCCGACGTCGGATTGATGGCGGTCGGCTCGGTGAACTGGGCTCGGGTGCACGTTCCCCAAATGCCTCTAAAACTCCATCCCGGGATACGATAACATTCTCTTCTGCTTTTTCTGATGCTTCGCCAAAGATGAGATGTTCTTGTGAAGGAGGTCTCATAAACTCAAGAGACGATCCGCTTCTTCTAGATGGAAGCGTATAACTACGCTCGGTGCGTTTTAAAACCTGCATTTCCGGTGGTCGGGAAGATGAGATTGTTGATTTTGCTTTCTTTGGAACGTCGGATTGAAGTCGGTGGAGAAGAAGATCTTCAGAAATAGTCGAACGTCTTGTCAACTTTTTCGAGATATTTGCAAGCTCAGCAGTACTTGTGGTGGTGGTGGTGGCGTTGGTGATGCTGCTGCTGCTGCTGGTAGTTGGTTGCAAAAGTTGAGATTTTTTCGCTTCTTGGTCGGCACGGTAAAATGTGTTTTCAGCTACAGCAGATGAAACTCGACGGAGCGGTTTATAGACAATCGGATTTTCCTGTATGTCTAAAGAACCGAACTCTTCGCGACGCTCAGTAATTGTAGGGAGCTCAGGTTTCAGGGAGAAACTGCTGCGGGTAGGGGATACTAGGGGAGATCGTAAAATAGGGTCCTGTCCGAGCTCAAAGTTACTATGTCGGCGCGCTAAGGGTTGGTCCGCCTGGGGTGGGTGCGCGTGCGCAGATGACCCAGATAATCCAGATAATCCAGATGGCGGCCCAGATAAGCCAGATGAGCCAGGTAATTCAGATGACCGAGATGCCCCGGTACCACGGTCCGTGAACGTTCCGTCCGAGAAAGGACCTCCGAAAAGGGATTGGTACTGATCTGGAACTTTAGGAGGGGGAGTTACTTCCTTAGCCTCCTTATCCGAGTCAGGACTAGTCGGCGAGATCGGTTCCTGGTCTTGGTCTTGGTCTTGTTCCGAAAATAGATCCGGTCGACTTTCGATGCTGATTTCAATAGAATCCCGACGCGTATTTTCTTCTGCTACGCGACGAACAAGGACTTTATATCCTGGGTCAGCTTCAACGCACACAATTATGTTTCCAGATTCGTCCTCGGATGATGATGTGGTAGTAGTAGTAGTAGTAGTAGTACCAGTGTGGTCGCTACAGGTAGATGTAGATGTGTGGCTTTCAGTTCTTCTCGTCCTTAACTTACCGAGTTCCTTAGATGTAACCGTGGGTTCGTTCTGCTGGATAAATTCCTTAACAACCGTGGGTGCTGGAGATGCTGCAATGAATGCATTAGCTTAAAATGTGATGGACCAATAGCATTCGTGAACTTACCAATAAGGGTTAATTGGCTGAGAGCTGGTGAAGATGGCTCCTCTAATGCAGCTCTGAAGACAGAAATATCACCGGCGGGAGTAGATGGTTTTGGTTGGGAGTAATCGTATGAAGATTGAACTGGCAGTTGAGACGGGGTGAATGTAAGGGTGGTTTCTTCCTCTTCAATTTCCTGGGTAAGGGGGACACCTCCGGAAGAGTGCTGTTCTTGTGCTTGGTCAAGGGATGGAGATGGGGAGGGTGTGCGTGTTTGTTTGGATGGTTCCTCGAAAACTGGCTCCTGGATGGGTAGAGCGAGTTTGAGAGGAGATATAAATTCTTTGGTAACGGTGGGCGGTAAATACGGCGATTCGGATGTAGTTGTATCAACCTCAGGAGTAGCTATGGATGGGAGATTTTCCTCAGTTTCTGGCTGTTTCTGGCTTTGTGTGCTGCTGCTTGGGTAAACGATTTCCTCTGCGTTGGCAATGTCAGTTATATGGGCTGGCTTGTATGGTAGACGATCAAGTGGTTCTTCGATTTTTGATATTGGTTCCGCGTCCTCGGAAATTGCAGCAGCGGAGTGAAGGGAATGGTCATCAGAAACAGCGGTAAAAACGTGGGAGTGGTCATCATCCAAGGCGTCACCATCAGTGTCAAACAATAATTTCTCAGGCTATTATATACACAATCATGTCAGGAACTCATGCAACAAGAGGGGATCGGGGGTCAGGATTTCCGTTTCCCACATTAATCATATGAGGCGGCAGATCTTCAACCGTTTCATGATCCGATGCTAACCAAGAGTCAGCCTGACGCTGTCAAGGTAGTAATCGATCTACCGTTTCCTTGAAAGGAAACTAGTCATCGACACCCCATTAAAACCCTTATCATCATTCTTACCCTATTTCTTAGTTAGCCAAACGCTCTCGCTTCTTTATAAGACAGAGATACATACCGAATCACTCTCCGTAGAACTAGTCTTGCTTCTTCTCAACTTTGGTATCCTTGACTCCTTCTCCATCTTCACACTCTTCACACTCTTTCCACTCTTCACACTCATTGCATCTGAATTATCCAATCCTTCACCAACAGACTTATTCCTCGAACCGAAACCCCCAAGTAATCCTCCCTCTCCATTCTTCTCCTCATCCGGCGAAGGCGGCTTGCTATTATCTCTGAATGCATTCGTCCAGAACGTTTTCGTCCTACTCAAAATCTTCGGCTTAAACTCCTTATCATCACTATAATCATCGTCAGCAACTATCTTCCCCGCGGACATTGACGAAATGGAAAAACATACCCCTTATCCTTAAACGACCTATTACTCTCAATCGAAGCTCTCGGCGTCACCTCTTCATCCATCGATGCTCTAGGCGCCTGCTTTGGCCATGTCATACTCTTCGGTAAATGTCCCTCCTTTTTCTCAAACGCCTTCTCCGCTGCAGTCTCTGATGCTTTCTGTACTTTTTCATCTTGTTCTCCACCATTTTCAGTTCCCAATTTCTTCAACTGTCTCTGAGTGCGTGTTCTCGAAAGCCTTTTGACTGGCGCTGCATCAACAGCCCGCGAAGCCTGCGGGGCCTGCGAAGCCTGTGAAGCCTCCGAATCCTCAGATTGCGGACTAGGCGTACGTGCAACCGCACTACCAGCCGGCTCGGCAAACGCAGCGGCAAATGGATCCACACCCCGACTCTCCATCATAACATTGCCCCCATTCTGTTCCTGGAATAAAACATCTTCGTCATCACTCGGGACTAGTCTTATCGTTTGTTCTGGTCTGTACGGAGATGCTGGTTTTGGTGAAGGCGGCTTGGAGATAGGTAATTCGACTTCCACCTCCGCTGGTGCTGCGACTGCGACTGCTGGTGCCGGTGATGCTGCGATTTTAGGTGATTCTTGAACTTGTGATTCAACAGCCTCGATTTTTGGCGACTCGTCAAGCGCTGGCACAACTTCCGCCTGCATCTCCTCCACCTGGTACGGCGACCCCGGTTTCGACTCCGGCAACGCAACCTCCACGGGCGTCGGTCCAATCGTCGGTGAATCCCACGGCGACACAGGAAGCTCTGGAAGCTCCTTTGTTACTTCCAGGGAATATGGCGAGCCTGGAGTACTAATGGGAAGCGTAGCATCTTGTGGTGCTGGTCCGAGAGTAGGAGAGTTCCATGCACTCAGTGGAAGCTGAGGCAGGTCATCGGGAGTTTTCGGTAACTCGTATGGAGAACCAGGCACACTAGATGGAAGGTCGACATCCTGAGGTGCTGGACCAAGAGTTGGTGAATTCCAGGGGGATGCGGGAAGACCGGGAAGCTCTTGGGTTACATCGAGCTCATATGGAGATCCGGGACGGCTGGTAGGCAGATCTAAGTCCGTCGGGCGGGGACCAAGGGTTGGTGAATTCCAACTTGACTGCGGAAGAAAAAAGCAGGTTGGAGCATCGGCAAGAATGTACGGAGATCCGGGCTCGCTGCTGGGAAGATCTAGTTCCTGTGGTCTGGGACCAAGAGTTGGTGAATTCCAGGGCGACACGGGAAGACGGGGAAGCTCCTGGGTTACGGCAAGCTCATATGGAGATCCGGGACGGCTAATCGGGAGATCCAGTTCGGTAGGCCGGGGTCCCAGAGTTGGCGAATTCCAGGAACTCGATGGGAGCTGAGGCAGGTCATCTGGGGTTTTCGGCAACTCGTATGGAGAACCAGGAGCACTGAAGGGAAGGTCGACATCCTGAGGTGCTGGACCAAGAACCGGAGAATCCCATGGCGATGCTGGAAGAACTGGGAGGTTTTCGGGAAGTTTTGGCAACTCGTAAGGAGAACCGGGAGCACTGAAGGGAAGGTCTAATTCCGTCGGGCGAGGACCAAGGGTTGGTGAATTCCAGGGCGATGCGGGAAGACCGGGAAGCTCTTGGGTTACGACAAGCTCATATGGAGATCCGGGACGGCTAATTGGGAGATCTAACTCGGTAGGCCGGGGTCCTAGAGTCGGTGAATTCCAAGCACTCTGTGGAAGCTCGGGCAGGTCATCTGGGATTTTTGGCAACTCGTAAGGAGAACCAGGCACACTAGATGGAAGGTCGACATCCTGAGGGGCTGGACCAAGAACCGGGGAATCCCATGGTGATACTGGAAGAACTGGGAGGTTGTCGGGAAGTTTTGGTAACTCGTAAGGCGATGAAGGGCGACTTAAAGGTAAATCAAGTTCCTGGGGACGGGGTCCTAGCGTAGGAGAATCCCAAGGGCTACTAGGGAGTTTGGGCAAGTCATCAGGGGTTTTGGGCAACTCGTATGGAGATCCGGGCTCGCTGATGGGAAGGTCCAATTCTTGAGGACGCGGACCAAGCGTTGGCGAGTACCATGGGCTAGCTGGTAGTTGGGGGAGATTTTCCGGGACCTTTGGAAGCTCGTACGGAGAGTCGGGTCTTGAAACGGGCATATCAACATTTTGAGGCGCTGGACCTAGAGTGGGCGAGTGCCAGCTGGATCTAGGCAATTCTGGTAGATCTTTAGGAACATCTGGAAGCTCGTACGGAGAGTTAGGTCTGCTTGGTGGCAAGTCTTCATCCTGAGGAGCGGGTCCTAAAGTCGGTGAATCCCATGGGCTTGACGGCAGCTGAGGAAGGTTGGTAGGTGGTTGAGGAAGAACGTAGGGTGAACTTCCCGCGCTCTCTGGGAGATCTAAATCTTGAGGACCTGGACCAAAAGTGGGCGAATACCATGGGCTAGCTGGGAGCCGGGGGAGATCTTTAGGAACATCTGGAAGCTCGTACGGAGAGTTAGGTCTGCTTGGTGGCAAGTCTTCATCCTGAGGAGCGGGTCCTAATGTCGGCGAATCCCATGGGCTTGATGGCAGCCGAGGAAGATTGGTGGGTACTTTGGGCAGAACGTATGGCGAGCTGCCGGCACTCTCGGGCAGTTCTAGATCCAATGGTGAAGGTCCATCAGTTGGAGACCACCATGGGCTCTCAGGAAGTTGTGGAAGATTTTCTGCCGCTACAGGATAAATATATGGTGAGTTCTCCCTGCTAGAAGGCAATGAAACATCCTCAGGTCGTAATGTAGGCGAATCGAGTGGACTCTCAGGAAGCTGTGGAAGATCATCAGGGATCTTGGGGAGCATGTAAGGCGAACCCTCCTCGCTTGCGGGCAATGAGATATCAATTCCCAAAATGACGGGGCTCTCCTCTGGGCTCAAAGGTAGCTCTGGCAAATCTACTGGCGGTTGTGGAAGCATGTACGGTGATCCCTCCCTACTGGTGGGTAGGGAGAGATTCTCCGGTAAAAAAGCCGACGTCGCAGACTGAGTCGCAGATTCTTTTTCTTCAACTTCCTCTTCACTATCCTCATTGATTGGAATTCTTGGAGAGTTGCGCAACAAAGGTGGGAGCTGTGGGAGATTCACCGGGATAGCGGGAATGGCGGGAGCAAGGTGAGTTGCTGGAACATGGAGACTTGGCTCTAACCATGACGATGAACCAAGTGGACTATCTGGAAGCGGCGGTAACCACCATGGCACTTGAGGATGTTCATAAGGCGAGCTTGGGTTGCTAGCAGGAAGTGGGAAATCCTCTGGTTGCAATCTTCTTTGAGCGATGTCGGAGAGATTGCTGCTCCATGATCTCAACGTTGGCGGACGAATGGCCGGACGGGGAGGCGCTTCAATCGACACACCACCTTCGTCGGTAGGAGATTCTGGTGGCGAGTAGCTACGCTGTCCCTCTGGAACCTGAGCGTTGATGCGAGGGTGCTTCTGCTGGAACTGGACAGCTCTAACTGCTGATCGCATTCCCAAGAATGGACGACCTGCGGCTTGGGAAGGACCTGCAATAGGTGACTCATGTTCGTGTGCGGGACCTTCAGGTTCTCTGTGCACTGGTTGCAGGAGTTGAGTTGCCCTCACAGCAGCACGGAATCCCAGAAATGGTCGGCCGGATTTCTGAGGTACAGGACGCTCCTCTTCATCCTCATCACTATCAGATGCGAGGGTGGTAGGGAAAGACTGACTACGCTGAGCAGCCGAGAACTCTCCGCTCACACGTCTTCTATTCTGGTTAAACGCAGAAATCGCTCTAGCTGCACCGCGCATTCCCAAAGCTGGCCTGATTGCAGGCTGAAGCTGCTCAGGCAAGAGTTGATCCACATCTACATCAGTAATATAGATTGGGTTACTCTCAGTTGAAGGTGCCTTCCTGGGTGCTAGAACTGGCGAACCAGTAGGGCTTTCGGGGAGGGGTGGTAACCACCAGGGAACATCAGGCAGTTCATAGGGTGAGCCTGGATCGCTCTCTGGAAGCTCGTACATCTCTGGACGCTCAAATGGATCGGAGGGCTCGTAGACCTCCTCAGCTGTGTTCAGTGCATGAGGCATTGTCCATTGGCTATCGGAAAATTCGGGCTCCTCTTCGATAAACTCGGGTTCTTCGATCACTTCGTGCTCTTCTATGAACTGAGTCTGCTCGATTAGCTGTGGTTGCTCAATGACTTGCGACTGCTCAATGAACTGCGGCTCCTCGACGGATAGGTACTCCTGGATGAATTGGGGCTCCTGAACACTTGGGAGTTCCTGAACATGCTGTGGCTCTGGAACATGCTCTGGCTCCTCAATCAACTTGGGCTCTTCAACAATATCAGGCTCCTCGTCGGTGTGGGGGTTTTCAACAGTGCGGAATTCATCCTCAGGTAGTGCAGGTGATTCAACTGGGCTTGCTGGTAGAGGAATATCGCAGGCGGGCTCCGGAAGCTCGTGAAACAACGAAGGAGTGCCGATTTGCAAGTCAACTTCCTCAGGCTGCAGAGCGTGATCTTGCAGGCTCTGTGAGTGCACCATATCCTCCATATCCTCCACATTCTCCATATCTTCCATATCTTCCATAACCTCTTCAACAAAAGCTGACGACTCCATAGAATTGGCTGCATCTACAGGAAAAGAAGTTTCTGGCTGGATTACTGGCGATGAGAAGCCGCTGATTGACTCAACTCTCTCGGGGCTGTCTCCTTCCTGTACTTCGGTCCACTCATATTGCTGAGGCTCCTCAATGTAAGGTGATCTTGGAGGGCTCGATGCATCAAAGTGATCAAGATGGTACCTGAATCCTCCATGAACAGAAGACTCTGGCTCGCTCACTTCTTCGATTGGAGATAGTAGTCCACGGTGTACGGAGTCGTGGTCGAAGTCATCATACGGTGGGAGCTCCTCTTCGTTTTCGGGTTCGCTCTCCTCTTCAATGGTGCCTAGATCCGAATCGACTAATTGATTAACTCGGTTAATCAGATTTGCCTGCTCATGGAAAAAGTTTTCGAAATCTTTTCGAGCCTGCTCACCTTCCTCACCAGGAGATGATACGGCGGCGGGAGACAAGACATAATCAAAAACTGGCACCGGGAATCCGGCTAGGTGTCTTTGTGTCAGACTGGATCCGGACGGTGAAACCACTGGAGAATGGCGGGAAAGTGGTGGGAGGTCGTCGTCGTCCTCCGCTGTCGACTGTGCTGGTGAACTGGGTGCACTGTCTACAGGTTGAATTGAAATGACTGGTCCAGGGCTGACCGGGGAAGATGGCAAAGGTGGTAAATCCAAGGGTAAATCTGGAAGAATGTAGGGTGAGCCCGGCTGACTGACCGGTAGCTCAACATTATAAACATCATCATCATTAAAAGAAAATTCGTCTGCTGCATCATATTCGGTTGAAGTCTCGACATCGCTGCGCTCTTGCTGTTGGATCTCCTTCTCAAAGTTAGCTTCTGCTCATTTGTGTATTCTTACACAAGGCACAATGTGGAGGAATACCTTTTGAACTTCAAGCTGAGATTCTGAAATGGAGATGGAGGTGGTATCGACAGAATGCTCTACCTTTTGCTCGGTAAACGCTTCCTCAGTCTTTGGCTGTGTTGTTCCGAGGACCTCCTTCTCTGTGGTTTCAAAGTTCTCCGGGAGAATTGTGGGAACAGCAACACCGGAATCATTGATGCCGCGTGTAGCGGTCTCGGTGGTTGTTGCGGCGGCAGCGGCGGCGGCGGCGGCGTCGGCGGCGGCAGCAGAAGCTTTCTCTGCTGCCTTACGTTCCTTTTTTCTCATTTTTTTTCTCTGCGACCTTGAAAGCTTCTTCTTCTCCTCCTTTCCATGAACCTCCTCTTCGCTTGTACTTGAAACATCATCATCTTTATCCAATCTCAAATCATCAACATGCATATTCAAAATTACACCATCGTTAGTATCATAACTCTTCTCAACATCAACATCCAATGCCACCTCTTTCTCTTTCTTCTCTTCTTCAACCGATTTAGTTTCCATCTTCTCGTCTGCCTTCTTTTCTTCATCCCATCCTATCTCCATCGTGTCATCTGTGTTGTCATACCTCTCCTTCTCTTCCCTCTTCTCTCTCTTCTCCCTCTTCTCCTTTTTCTCCTTCTTCTCCTTGTGTCTTCTTATCTCCCTCTCATCATTCATACTAAGATCACCACCTCTCAACCTCAACCCCTCAATTTTCTCATCCATATCGGCAGGTAACGCGATCAAAATTCCACGCGCAGGGGTGGTTGCTGAACCTGATTCTATAGACTCCTTGGTAGGCACAGCGGATGTGTGAGTACCAGATGTTGCATCAGCATTAAATGACCTCCTACGGTGAAGCTTTCTCGTCTGGTCTTTGCCATCAACAATCATCTCCCAATCGTCTTTCTCAACATGCTTCATTTTACCAGCCTTTAATCTCTCTTTTCCACCCAAATCAATATCAGAGCTTGATTTCTTTAGCGGTTTGCGGTCATCCGAATTGCTTCTACGATGTCCTTTGCTCGAATCCGGTCGGGGAGAAGATGGTGAAGAATTACCCAATCCCATCACACGACTCAAAAAACTGGACCCAGAGGGAGCATACTGCTCTCTAGATTTTGATAATGAACCAGTTCTAGTAGAACGCTCGATGGTGTGCTCCTTGGTGCGGCTTTGCTCAGCCTCACGACGGCGCTTCTCTTCCTTTTTCTTCTGGCGACGCTTCTCCTCCTTTCGCTGCTCTTTTGCTTCACGGCGTGCCTCTTTGTCAGGTCCAAATTGTCCGAGATCACCACCACGAAGTCCAAGACGTGGAGATTCTTCGTCGTATTCGGATTCATCCTCGGATGCATCTTCTTTAGGCGATTGATATTGTGACTCATCCGCTTCCAACGTTTCGAACGAAGACCCCTCGCGAACGGCGGACTTGCGTTCTTTACGTTCTTTACGCTTGCGTTCATAGCGATGAGTAGCTGCAACTGCGGATTCTTCAGACTCGCTGACTTTCTGTTGGGCTCCGAATTGGTCTTCATATGCGGTGCTGGCAGCAGTAGATGGTGCGCCCTGAGTGAATTGGGAAAGATTGTACGTGGACTCGGTGTTTGCATCGGAGTCGCTGGTGAGGAGATCATGACGATTAACGGTGTGGGATTCATCCTCGAAACGACTGATATCGGAATCGGAATCTGGCAGAGGAACATGCTCGGCATCTGACTCGTTGTCGTCGAAGGGGATCTTGACACCCGCGGATCCATGAGTGTCGGCTTCATCGGTTGGTGAATACGGTCTATGAACTGGGCTCTTTGGACGGTACTGGTCTTGATGGTTGGCTTCGGTGGATTCTTGCTGGCTAATAACTTCCTGAGATTGGTATGTTTGGTGTTGGGCGGGAGCAGAAGTGGAGGCGGATGGGTAGTCATAGACGGCTTCCTCAAGCTGGACTCCTGCCGGTGGTGAAAATAAAGGGGGCTCGGTCTGTGGCAAGGTATATTCGTTGCGGACATCTCTCTGACGCTCATGCTCATTCTCGCGCTCAATGATTGATGAGGTGGTGGATTGGGAAGGGAGGGTTTCTGGCAGTTGCCTGCTGATCTCCTCGACCTCTGTGGAGCGTGTAAGCATAGGCGCAGAGGCCTGGCGTCATAGGGATTTCTTACGAATATCCTCCTCTTTGTTCTGCTCCTGGCTCTCACGATGCTCAGAACGCGATGACTCTCGGACTTCTTGCGAGGAGTACATGGAAGTAAAGCTGGATGACCGGCCATCTTTTTCTTGCTGCTCAATCAAGAACTGGGACTCTTCACGGGGAGAAGGAGGTCCAGAGACAACGCTTCGGGGCCTAGGCAATTGAATACCACCAGATCCGATCATGGGTCTTGACTTGCGTCTCTGGGCTTCCTCTCGCTCGAATCCATCCAGGTTCTCAATAAATGCCGTCGATCGCACTGAACTGGAAATGTTGGCAGGAGACGATTCACGCCTGGTTGCACCGCGTCCTACATTCATCACCTGCGCTACAGTGTCTTGGGAAAAGCCAACGTTGTCTGCAGCCATACTGGTGATGGCTCTGAAAGCTGCATCATCTCGCTGTTTGGAGCTGATACTGACAGGAGTCGTGGAGCGCTCCTCGTTGACAAGGGTAGTGGCGGAGCCGGAAAGAATGGAGCTGTCGTATCCAATGGGAACACTTCTGGGAGTCAGATCACCCTCACCGGGGGTCTGGTATTCCGCGGAGGTGATGGTGCTAGCGCTGGTCGTACTGCTGATGTTCTGAGAGAGAGAAGGACGGGACTTCCAAATCGGACTGGCAGGAGGAGGGCTCTGGGATGATGATGCAGTGTCTTTCTCTATTAGGGTGTCAGTATTTTTTTCATCGGGTAGAATTATGATATTGGTCGATGCGAAACTTACTCATCAATGCTGAGGCACTCTGGGCTCTTCGAAGTGCAGCCATGTTACTAACGGCTTCTTTCACCTCCGAATGTTGCCTTGCCTTCGCCTTCGCGATGGTTTCACCCCACTTGCTAGGCTCTCTCTCCTCGATGCTCTTGTCCTCACTGTTGCTATCCGCCTCAGGTGTCTTTGATCGTCCCCACAAATTACGGAAGCCAGACCATCTCGATGAACGTGAGCTCTCAGGACTCCTCTGTACGTCAACAGTTTTATCACTCGAGCTATCATTGCCTGGTGTGACGGGTCGCTTTTGGACAACTCTTGATGCAAACTGTTGTAGCTTCTGAACATTTTCGGCTTTCTTTTTATCGTCGACCTTCTCAATTTCCGGAGAAATTACGACATTGGTCTCGGATTGAGAATCACGCTTGGTGGTTTCGCTGCGGTCATCCCCGGATTGATAGCCTTGTTGAACTTGTGCTTGAAGTAAATCCTCAGCTGCACTGGAGTGGGAACTCTTGGGGCGCTCGAAATGGCTGCTGGTTGGTGACTCGGATGTAAGTCCACTTGTCTCGGCAATTGCAGGCTGGACGTCAATCATGGAAACGGCGGATTTGGCTCCGAACACAGAAGCGGTGGAAGATTGTCTACGTATACCCGCAAATGGTGCTGCGAAACTTCTACGCTCCTTCTTTTCCTTCTTCTCCTTTTCTTCCTTGTCCTCCTTGAACCCCTTGACCTCTTCAACTTCCTTGCCTTTCTTCTCTGCCTCTCCAGATGCAGCTCTCTCAATGGCAAGCTGCTGATCAACTGCAGCTGAAATCTCGTAATAAGATTCACTGGCTCCAGTGTCAGTTCTGGTATTACGTACTTCCTCCCAGTTAAAACCAGATTGCTCTGGAGTGGGGGAAGCTTCTTTATCAGAAGCTGGTTCGGGCTCTTCAGGAATCGTTGGGATTTGCTGCTGAGTAGACTGCGCTGCCTGTGCTTTCGTTGACTGTCCCACATCACGATGGTATTGATCAACGACAGTCTTAGCAATCTTTCTCTTCTGAACAAGTTGCAATTCTCTATCAATTTCGGCTGCGTGAGTAATCGCATCCGGTGACCTGATAATTTCGTCTGAGCTACGTCCAGAAGGAGGTGAAGGAGTAAATTGTTGAGGTGGTGAAGAAGACTTGCGACGGGGAGGTGTGTCGGTTCCGGATCTTGCAGAAGAGGCTTTGGTCGCATCCATGTAGCTGGTCTTCTTGGGCTCGGCTTTGATGGGCTTTGGCTGCTCAGTTTGACGAGAGGAAGAGACACGGCTGGAAGTTGCTGCAGTGACAGGAGCGGGGGATTGGTTCCGGGGTGACTGTGTTGCAGGTGTTTGGGA
Source organism: Pyronema omphalodes (assembly GCA_024516155.1). Lineage (NCBI taxonomy): Eukaryota > Fungi > Ascomycota > Pezizomycetes > Pezizales > Pyronemataceae > Pyronema > Pyronema omphalodes. Next base: position 244,199 of record JAJJXM010000026.1, on the reverse strand, counting down.
CTTGGGAGACCGGAATTCATCCTCCAAAACGGCGGGCATTTCGGATGCATATGGAGAGTTGGGTGATTTTGGAACAGAGCTCTCGACGTTGGATAGCTTTTGTGTTAGATCGAAGGTCTGTAACTTGGCTGTTTCCCAGGAGAAGTTAGGGGGATGTTCAGGCCCGTATTCGACAACCTGCTCCTCCTGATCTTCTTCTTGCATATCTGTCTTCCCCTGCTCGGCTAATAGACGCTGGACATAAGACATTCCTGTAGTGGGCTTGGGCACATCATAATAAGTTTCCTCCTCTTCTGATTCCTCAATCTGCTGCTGTTGCTCATACTGTTTCCGCTGTTCTTGTTCTGCTATAAGTCGCTGAACATACGACTGTTCTGTAGATTGTGGAGCAAAATATTCCTCTCTTGGCCATGTATAGTGTTCATCAAGTTCTGGACCAAACGGAGTCTCTGGTTCTGATCCCGGGCTAGCCAAGGGAATCGACTGAATATGAGATTCCGCCTCCTCAATCGCAGTAAAGAAACTTGGCATAACCGCTTTATTAGTGACAAATCCAGCACTCTCAACATCCTTACCCTTTAATGCAGCAAAACTCTCTTCCCGCTGGCGTTGTTGTTCAATAGCAAGTTCAACTGCAGATAATTGACGCGGCGGTTGGTAACCACGATGCTTCACATCCTCCCAGTTGAATTTCGGTGGGAGTTCTGGACCATATTCTAGGTCTTCTCTGAACCACATTTTCTCTTGGACGGAATAGTCTGGAGGAAGCTCAGGACCATAGAAAACTTCCGGTTCTTTCTGCTGCTGCTTCTTGGAAACGGAACTGGAACGCGAAATAGAGGTTACCTGCTCCGTGGACTTGGAAATATTCTCAGTCAATGATGTTGATGATGAAACACTCTCATATGATACTTCCTGCTGCTCTTCACGACGCTGTAATGCCATCAAGCGGTCAATATATGAAACATTCTCGGTATAAACCTTTGCCTCTTCCCAAGAATAATTTGCGGGGAGTTCTGGACCGAAGTATACTGCTGGCTGTTGGACCTTCTGTTCAACAACTACAGAACGCTGCTCAGAGGATTCTTGCTCCTGGTAGGAAGCAGAACGCTTGGTCTCCCGGATATGGTTTTGCACCCATTGATTGGAAAGTGCTTTGGCATCTTCGAAGGAGAAATAGGGAGGCAGATCGGCGCTGTGGTAGATTGGCTTTGATTCCTCTTGAGTTTGTTGCTCCTCTTGGCGTTGCTCCTGGTCTGCAATAAAAGACTGCTGGGAGGACTCTGAATAAGAGGACTCCTGATGGGAGGAAGAGGAGTGCTCAATGCGCTCTTGGGTCATCTTCTGGATGTACTGCTCGGAGGCTACCTTGGCTTGCTCGAAGGAGAAGTTGGGAGGAAGCTCGGCTCCGTAGAAAATCTGCTCTTCTTGGCGCTGCGATGAGGACTCCTGATAGGAGGACTCATGCTGCTGGTAGGAAGAGGAATGCTCAATACGCTCTTGAGTCATCTTCTGGATATATTGTTCCGAGGCTACCTTAGCTTGCTCAAAGGAGAAGTTGGGAGGAAGCTCAGCTCCATAGATAATTAGCTGCTCGTCTTGACGCTGCTCCTTCTCGCTAACCATGGACTGCTGCTGGGTGGACTCTTGGTAGGACGACTCGTGCTGCTGGTAGGATGAGGAGTGCTCAATGCGCTCTTGGGTCAGCCTTTGGATATATTGCTCTGAGGCTACCTTAGCTTGCTCAAAGGAGAAGTTGGGCGGAAGCTCGGCTGCGTAGACAATCTGCTGTTCTTCTTGATGCTGCTGGGAGGACTCCTGATAGGAGGACTCGTGCTGCTGGTAAGACGAGGAGCGCTGAGTACGTTCTTCAATGAGCCTCATGTACTGGTTGGAGCTTTCCTTTGCCTGTTCAAAGGAGAAGTTGGGAGGAAGATCCGGACCATAGTTTACCAGCTGCTCTTCATGACGCTGCTCCTTCTCTACAACGAAAGATTGCTGCTCAGAGGAAACTTGCTGCTGATAAGAGGAGGAAGATTCACTACGTTGGATGCGTTCGCGGCGTTCTTGAATGAGCCTCATGTACTCATTTGAGCTTTCCTTTGCTTGCTCGAATGAGAAGTCAGGGGGAAGTTCAGCGCCATAGTAAACCTGCTGTTCCTGCTGACGGTGCTCAATGACTCCACGTTCAACGGAGGATTGTGAGGTTGACTGTTGAAGGGATTGGCGGGCTTCTTCCAAAGAGTAGTTGGTAGACGACTCAGCGTCGAAGAACTCAGTTTCCTCTTCCTCCTCATGTTGTTCCTGTTGGATATCCTTCACATCTTTCTGCTGTGTCTTGCCTAAAACCTTCTGGTTATGCTCGGCAATGATACGGTTGACCCAGGAAGGCTCAGCTGACTCAGGGACGGCGAGCTTGACTGCTTTGAAGGAGACATCGGAAGTAGGCTCATGTCCGTAGTATATATCCTGATGTTGTTGCTCGGCAGTGATACGTTCAACGTAGGACATTTCTTCTTCGGATTTGTAAGACTCTTGGCTGATTTCCTCATGGCTGACTGTCTCGGGCCAGGGGCTGACAGGGGACTCGGGAGTGTGGTATCCAGTCTGCTCTTTCTGCTGTTGCTTCTGAATTTTCTTCTGCTCGGCAATGATCTGTTCGGATTGAGAGATTTCTGCTGAAGACTGAGATGATCTGGAGGATTCGTAGCTAACTTCCTGAAAGGTGAAGTTTGCTGGAAGTTCACATCCGTAGTAAACATCAATCTGGGGTTGGGCGACTGACACACGTTCAGTAGACGTAACCTCCTCAGCTGACTCGGAACGCTGGTACTCGACAGATCTAAACTCAAACCCGGCTGGCAGGGAAGGTCCAAAGAAAACTGTGCTCTCTTCCTTCTGCTGCTCAATCTCCATCTCCTCCTTGATACGAGACTGCTCCGCATGAATACGCTCGATATAACTGACGTTCTCAGTGAAGAACTTCGCCTTTTCCCAGGAGTAATCAGCCGGCAATTCCGGTCCAAAGAAAACCTCAGACAGTTTTTGCTCTTTCTGCTGAGTGGAAGTTTCAGAAGTAACAGTAGAAACCGAGCCTGAAGTAACAGTAGAAACAGCACCGGAAACGACACCGGAGACAACACCCATACCAATAGCAGAAGCTACACCGGAACCAACTTCAGTAACCATATGAGGCGGTAGTTCAGGTCCGTAGTAAACATCTTGCTGTAGAAGAGATGAGGCCCCGTTGACGGCTCCGATGATTGCACCTCCGGCTGTTTGTTGGACGGTTCCAGCGGCTTGTCCGGCTACTGCGGTAACGGTTTGGATACCGTCTGCAATCACCTTTTTCCATGACCAGCCGGACCCACTGGATGTGGCTGCTTGAGGCTGGGTTTGGACTGGAGCGGGGGCAGTGGCGGGCTCTGTTACTGCGGCGACTGCAGAAGTTTCCTTGGACTGGGAAGATGAAGCTTCGACTACCACGGCTTCAGAGGATTCCTTCGACTGGATGGAAGATGCAATATCGATTACCACAGCTTGGGATACCTCCTTCGACTGCACGGAAGATGTAGCATCGACTACGACTGCTTGGGAAGTCTCCTTTGACTGGGCGTAGGTCTCAGCATCGACTATGACAGCCTGAGAAGCTTCCTTCAACTGGGCAGAAGACGCAGTATCGACTATCACAGCCTTGGAAACCTCCTTCACCTGGGCAGCAGATTCAACGGCATAAGTAGCCTGAGAAATCTCCTTTGATATCGCTGATGAATATTCAGCTGCATATGCGGCTAGAAATGAATTAGTATAACACATTTAAATCTCTATGGGATTGATATTACCTTTCTTGTCAACAGAGACACTCTCAACATGTGCTGCTACTGGAGCTTGAACAGACTGAATTTCCTGGACGGAGGTGGAGACCTCAACGCCAGAGGAAACGGACTGTCCGTAAGTAGGAACCTGAACATCAGAAGAAACAGGGATTCTGTAGACGGGGATTTGAACATCGTCTACGATTGGCTGGGTGTGGACTGGAACCTGAACCTCAGAAGAGATAGGCTGGGTGTAGATTGGAACTTGGATATCCGAAGTGACAGGCTGAACAGAAATAGGAACGTGAACATCCGCTTGGTAATCCAGGGCATTTGAGCGAACTGGAATGGCGATGGGTTTGGGATGAGCAACTACTGGCATAACAGCGGTGCCATAACTCATACCCGGAGCTGCAATGTCTTGGACGTTTGAAGTTGCAGGGACCATGGGAATGCCAGTCGGGATAGGTGCTCCGACGATTGCTGGAATGTCGGTGTGAGGAGCGTGGATGGGAGAAATAACAGGCATTACTGAAGGCTGGAAGGGAATATCTTCGTGCATGTCTTCAAAGTCGGGCTCGGCAACAAGAATCTCGGGCTCAGATGAAGCTGTTGATTGGAATGATTCTGTTCTCTGTAACTCCGCTCTGGACTTGACAACAGAAGTTGAAGATGAGGCTTCGGCTGATGAGGAAGATTCAAAAACGGTAGAAGATGGGGGAGCAATTGCCGTTGCCATCTTGCTGGATATTCTGCGGGTCTGTGATTCTTCGGTGGTCTTGACGACAGAGCTTGAGGATGACTCTTCGGTTAAGGAAGAAGATTCGCAGATAGCAGATGGGGACGGAGGAGCAAGTGCCTTTGCTGTGCGGCTTCCAGCGAATTTCTTCGCAGCCTCAGCATCAATCTCCGCCTGTCTCAATCTTTCCCGTAGCGCAATCTCCAACTTCCTCTCTTCCTGGTAATGATGAGATTCGACCTCACTCATTCCTCCCTCAAAGCCATCTCCCACCACATGAACCTTAAGATCACCTCTCGGCATCAACTTATCGGCAGGAGTAGCAGGAGTCTCAATGAGTCTCGGAACACTACCCTTCCAGCCCTCCCAGATTCCAAACCTATCCAAATGATCCTCCGTCATACCAATAACATTCTCTTTAACTTCCGTTGAAGAAGTATCCAACTTCAATTTTTGACGAACAAACTCCGCAGATTGCTTCTGGTATTTAACCCTCTCCTCTTCCCGTAATCTCGCAGCCTCAGCCTTCCTAGCTTCCCGTTCCTTGGATCGTTCACGCTTTGAAATCTTCTCCCTTTGCTCCTTCTTCGTTTGAGCAAGCGCATGCTTGATCCGTGCTTCTTGCTTACGGAGCTCTTCGAGTTCGTCGAGAATTGCAGCGGAGAGAGCGGCACTTTCTTCGGTGGCTTCAGAGCTGGCGAGGGATTCTTGAGAGGATTTAGTTTTGATGGTACGCTCGATTTGAACTAAACCGGCTTCGAGAACTTGCGTGTTTTCCTTGGTGGTTGGGGAGATTGGCTCTTCATCTACTACGGAAACTTGGGTGGCTTCCTGGGATTGGGAAATTTGTGATGAGGAAGACTGTTGCGAGACCTGTTGGGTGGTGGAAGCTTCAAATCCAAAATTCTCAGTAAACTTCGTCGTTGCCGTAATTGTTGTCTGCTGCTGCTGTTGCTGTGCCTATTAAATTTTAGATCAGCATGTCTTCTCATTTGATGAGAAATAAGACCAACTAACCTCAAAAGCCTGAGTCTTCTCCTTCTGACTCTTCTGAACCTGCGCCGCATATGCGGTTGACTGAGACACCTTGCTAACCTGCCGAAGTTCCGACTCAACATTCGCGGCCTGTTCACGCTGCAATTCTTCAGATGAAACAAAAGCAGTCTCACGACGATCAGAAATCTGGAGTTGGGGAAGTTGAGATCTGCGTTCATCATTCCGAGACCTTGATCTCGCTCTTGATCTTGACCTTGAGCTTGATTTTGATCTAGATGATGAGCTTGAACGTTCATGAATTGAAGAATTTGTGGAATGGATATGAGTTTCACTATGGTGATGGTGATGATGAATCTCAACATGTGATGAGGTTGAGATATTAGAATGGATATTTGTCTCGCTTGTCTGCTGTTGAGCGGAAATATGGGGCGCCACAAATGTTCCCCCGATACTCTCGTAGGTTGTCTGGGGTTGGTTGACTGATTGAGATTGGGACTGTGATTGGGATTGTGATTGGGATTGTGAGTGCTGCGCAACTACTTGCTGCTGTTGTTGCCGCACAGACTCCTCATATTGTCTTTGCTCATAATCCGTCTTCCTTCCACGTTCAATCACGGAGGTTGACTTTGCAGCTTCGATATTAGGGGAATATTCAACACGGCCTTCGTCACGGAGCATGCTGCCGACTGTTACATAACCTGTAGACGCACCTGCGATTGCTCCAGCAATAGCCCCGGTTGTAACCCCAGTGGTAACCCCGGCGATAGCACCAGTTGTAGCACCAGCGGTAACCCCAGTGGCAGTACCAGAGAGAGAACCAAAGGTAGAACCAGTAGTAGCACCAGTGGTCACAGCGGAATCATAAGACTTTGAGTACTGAGTGCTGGATACCTCTTCAACAGTCTTCGCTTGTTGTCTTCGTTCTAGCTCAAGCCTTACTGCTGCTTGATGCTGCTCTTGTTCCCTTCGCGCTTTTTCAACGGCATGGATTTGGGTGTTGTAATCAAATCCCTGCTGTTGCTGTTGTCGGGATTCTGCAGACTCATGGCCTTCAAGGCTTTCGCGAGTTGCGGTGAATTGCTGCTGCTGTTGTTGTTGGATCTGTTGTTGGATCTGCTGAGTCTGTTGGACTTGCTGGTACTGCTGCTGAATCTGTTGACTCTGCTGACTCTGTTGATATTGCTGACTCTGTTGATATTGCTGCTGCTGTTGAATCTGTTGCTGAATCTGTTGCTGAATCTGTTGCTGAATCTGCGGAATCTGTTGATTCTGCTGAACCTGCGCAAGATATTTCTCCTCCTGTTCCCTCCTTCTCAACTCTGTCTGTTGCTGAAGCTGATAATGCTGTTGTTCCCGTTGCTGGGCTTCAATTCTCATCCTCTCTTGATAATTCCTAATCTCCCAATCCCGTTGCTTATTCTCATTATTAAAGCTTCTATACCCCTCAGCTATCAACTGCAACCTACGTTCCTCTTCTCTCCTTGATTGTTCGGCTTGTTGTCGTTCTTGTTGCAATAAATATTCTTTGTTCCGATGAACCATCTCCCAAGAGACTTTTCGTTGTTCTTCCTCGCGACGAACACGGAGTTCTTCGCTGCTGTAGCTGGGGTGTTGCGCGCCTTGTAGGCTTTGGGATTTGATTTGTTTGGCGTTGTTGCGGATGCGTTGTGCCAGGGATGGTCGGCCGGCTGTAGCTAGATCCAGGTTTATGGGAGGACGGATGACTTCGGAGTCGGATGATGAGGAGGGGGGTTTTGATGATGAGGATCTTGAGGATGGTGATGAGGTGTCTTCGGCTTTCTGTTTCCCTTTCATTATTCCGCCAGTAACTTGCCCTTGATGCTCCTGCCGATGCGCCTCGTCTGAATGAATAACAGTAGAATGAGAAGGATTATTATAGTAAGAAGAAGAAGAATGTTGTGTACGTTGAGAATTATTTACAGTTGTAGAAGATTCATTTTGTTGATTAATATGGACTTTTTGTACTTGAACTTGTTTCTGAACCGGAAGAGGTAAAGGTCTCACCGCATCACCTCCTTTTGGTGGTGGTCTGTAGAGTAATCCTTCAGACACAGCACCCACGGCAACTGGAATTAATTCCGGTTGCTGCTGATGTGGTTGCTGATACTGCTGTTGAAACTGATATTGCTCTTGTTGTATCGACTGTACCGATTCGAGCTGTTGCAAAGATGCGTAAGAATTTTTTCTATGGTTTGGAGAAGGGTCGTGCAAGTGATGGGAATTGGAGATGATTGAGGAATGGGATGAATTATCCCCTGCCTCAATTATGGTGGTTTCGAACCTTGCAGTGCCCTTCTTTTTTACCCCAAAAAATAAATTCCATTTAGAAAATTGTTCCAATACCAATAATAAACTAATACCGACTATACTATGGGAAAGGGGGCTAGGGAAATGGTAAGATAGGGGAGACATTTAACTAACCTGAGACTCAGACTTCCTCTTTCCATCAAAAGAAATAACTCTTCCATTCTTCATAACATCCCCATCTCTCGTTATGTAAGTTGCACTTTTAGTCCTCTTTTCCTTCTTCTCCTTCTTCACCTTCTTCTCACTTGAGGATGTCTTTCCCCAACCAAAAAACCCCCAAGTTCCCTTTGCCTTGACTGTCTTCTTCTTAGAACCACCACTCTCACTACCCGATCCAGTGTTTGATGATCCAGAACTAGAAGCCGATCTCCTATGCCCATTTGCCTTACTCTTGGAAAAAACACTCATCCTCTTCTTCCTATGTTGATGTCTAACTTTCTCCGCATTTCCCTCTTCAAAACAAGCCGATGATCCACCGGACGAGCTGCTGGGGGGTCTACTGAGTCCACTTGGTCCTCCAAGGACTCCCGAACTCTGAGATGCCGCTCTCGAAGATTGTTTAGCACCGGTAAAATTCTGAGTGAAAGCATCTCTAGAAGAAGAAGCAACAGCACCAACAGCAGCAGTTCCAATGATAGCAGCACCAGTAGCTCCCATAGTGTTTCCATACCAAGAGCTTTGTCTACTAACGCTGGCAGACTGCTGTTTGGTAGGAGATGCAGAGCTGGTGCGTTCAATAGCATATTGATCCCAAGAGCTCCGCTGGGTTTTCTTGGAGAAGGCACCAGTGATGGCAGAGGAAACACTGGAGGCGAGAGATTTTTGGGATTTCTGGGAGTAGGAATCCCAGCTCTTGCGAGGGGGAGGAGAGGTAGGAGATCCGGAGTAGATCTCTCCATATGCAAGGCCATCGGATGAGGAGGAGGACTTGGCTTTTCCTTTTCCTTTGACGGTGGAACGGCGGCTGAACCAGAAACCTCCTTTGCCGTTGGAGGATTGGGATAGAGGGGAGGAACCGTAGGCGAGGGCTGAGTCATCTGAAGAGGAAGGCGAGGAGCTGAGAGATGCGTCACCCTTCTTGTTGGTGCCAAAGATACCGCCGATAAAGGAAGATTTTCTGCGGACTTTCTTGGATTGGAGCTGGGAGGAGTCTGTGTAATACCGGGGATTGTAATTAGCGCTGCCATCTAGATTGTATCCGGGATCGTAAAAGACCGCCCCAGAGTTTTTTTTGGAGGAGGATTGCTTTGACATACCCCCTTGGGTTGAAGTAACTTTCGTTATGCTGTTGGAGCTTGTAATTTTCTGGATCTGGGTTTCGCTGCTTGAGCCCATTCCGAAGGCTTTGCCAACTGCAAATAACCCTCCTGCTATCAGACCTTTCTGTGTTAAGCTCGTCTCACTTTGCTTCTTCTTAAGTCGCTCAGCCCGTCTCATCTCTTTGCGGCGTCTTCGGGTATTATCTGACCAGCGTCCTTCATCTGAACTTCCAGAGCTACTTCCACTTCTTTTACCAGCATTACTTCCAATCCCGACTCCAAAAATCGACAAACTCCTTCTCCTTCTTCCACTACCATGACTGTGGTTGTGTGCATGTGCGCTAAACCTTCCTGAACCTGTGGAATCCCATCTCTCAAGCCCATCTTTGTAATGCGCCCTAGGAGCTTCTGTAACACGTGACTCGGGATGGAAACAGTAACGACACATTCCCTGAATCTGAGCCCATTCTTCAAAGTGGCCAATTTGATCTCTCTCATCCTCTCTAAGCCTATTCCAGATTCTTCTGAGGGTACCACGGGAGGGTGCTTGGTGCTGGTGACCTTCCGTGATAGTGTGGACTCCATTTACAGAAGTTGTGCTGGAGGAATGGATCTTTGTTTGAGACTGTGTTAGAGAAGATTGGTGGTACATATTATGATACGCCAAACTTGTTGAGCTTGAAGATGCACCGGCATTGGAGTATCCCAAGATACCGGTCTCTTTGATGGATCCATTACCGTTGCTATGCGAGTGCGAGTGATTTGCCGCGTAAATTGCAGCAGCACCACTGACAACAGCCGCGGTACCGGCTCCGAAGCTTCCATGGGTATTAAACGGGGAGTATTGCGGTACAGGAACTGGTTTATAACCCGCCGCCGAAGCACCTACTGCTCCAAGAGAGCTGTGATGAATAGAACTAATAGAGCCGTGAGTGTTGTGGCTATTCTGGGTGGCATTGACGGAGTGTTGGCTTGTGCTGGTTTGGATAATCGGCGCACTATGCACCACCTCCGAAGAACCGGAAAGTTTTCCGGCAAGTGCACTTGCACCGATTCCGAGTCCCGCAACACCGGCTACCGTTCCGATAGTTGCTAAACTTCCCGCACCAGCTGAGACTGAACCACCAGCCGATGTTCCTCCTAATAATCCGGTTCCATTTCCACCCAAGGAGTTCAATAACCCACTTCCCTCTGCCATAATCTCTGAAACTCCAATCTTTCCTCCAACAACTCCAACTGTGCCAGCTGCACTTCCTTGTTGCGACCCAGGCTTCGCTAAGCTACCGCTTATTCCCAAACCCGGACCATGGATACAAGCAGGCGCAGGACGCCCACTGGGATCTCCACCGTTTGGTAGGGTTTGGTAATAATAGTAAGTGTCTTTAAACGGGGGAGGGGTGTTATACGTACCTAACGTCCGGGTCGGTGTGGGCTTCTTGTATTTGGACATACCCGGCTTTAACATCTTCTTTGATAGCGGCTCGGACGCGTTCGCGCTGGTGTTTACAGGTGTGATAGTAGCTAATCCGCTTGCTACGGCTGGCTTGATAACAGGCGCGCTCGCAGGCTGAGGGGGTGGTTGTGATATTACGGCGGTAGCAAACCCGGCTGCGGGTTGGATACTTGGTGCCGAGTATGTAGCGGCTGGAGCTTCTGTGGAAGTAGGAGCCATGCTGTAATAATCCGCAGCTTCACCTTTCATAACTTGGGGTTGTGATGTAGGTGCTGAGCGGGTGAATAATTGGTCTTCCATTACTGCTCCAGAGGAGGTAGTTGTAGGTTGCCGTACTGGCTGGAGGGGATCTTCTTGGGGATATTGTTGAGCCATCTTTGTTGGAGTTGTGGTGTTGCAGTTGTTGGAGATGGGGTTGGCACTTGGTTGTGACATTGGATGGTGATGGCGATTCTTTGTACAGTCCTCCTAGCTGGAGATTAAGGTGGACAGACGCGTTGATAGATGATTCACTGATCTGTACCCGTCACTAATTAGAGTGAGATTGAGGGCGAATGATAGGGATTGACTAAAGATGGAAGGTTGCTAATACAATTGATAAAAGAAGTTTTTTGTCGTGAAAAAAGATAATTAATACAATCGACTCGATCAGGGTCTGAATTGAATGAAGTGGACGCAGATACGTAGAAAGGTGGGTTCTGATTTCAAGACACGTTGCGACGGAATTGTGCTTCTTCGGATGAAAAAACCAAAATCCCGAAGAAATCAAATGAGATAAACTTTTAATCGCATGCGGGATTCGTAAAAAAGGCGCCTTTTCCCTTCGCTTCGGCTAGGCGTTTCGTTTGTGCAAAAAAAAAACCAGTAGGGGAGGGCGATGGGGGAAGAATGAAGTGCGTCGTCGTAGAAAAGGGCGTGCCAGTCGTGGACCTGGAAAGGAAGGGAGAGAGATATGGCTGGTTGGTCTGGAAGGATGAGAATACCACCACCATGCACTATGCAGCACACCTCAAGCTTCGCTCTGCAGTGGTGCGATGCGTCGCTGGTGTTTTAGGGTATTTTACTCGATCGCGAAAAAAAGGCAGGGCTGGTAACGAAAGATTGTCGAATTGGTTTAGCCTTGGTACGCGAATTAGTCTCCTTCGGTATTTACAGTGTCTCTGTTTCGCTCTTTCGGTCCGGCGCGGGTGCCAGGGGGGGAAGGAAAGATTCAAGGGCCAGTCAAGGACGAGTTCAGGCATCAGCTGAAGGATAACTGGGGAAACCAATTGAAGGAACGGAAGGAAGTGTGGGGATGTAATCTACCTCAATATGCAGGATCTTTTGGATAGATATCAACTGCAGGTGATGGATGATGTGATGGGGAATTTTGCTTTTGTCGTGATGGAATCTCAAAATCGTTATTTCTACAGCTTCTTGGAGCTGGACGTAATCGTGATAGCGTTTCTTCGTAAACGGAAATAGGTTGAGATCATGCAAGACCGGAAAACAAAAACAGCATATGAAGCCGTTGCAGTTCTAGTATAGTTCCGAAAGTCAACACCAGAAGAAACATAGTGAGCGCAGGTGAGCGGAAGCATAAACACTAACGTTCAGCCGGGTCTTCTAGACGAAACAGACAACGGTACGGCGTCTTCTTAGAGGCTCTCCTAGCGATGCTAGTCTTGAGCAGGAAAGGCAGGGCGAGCGGGGGGAGTCTCCGGGGATGTGATGGGGAGATAGACGACAGGACGATGGGCTGACGGCGATGCTCTATAGAAGACTTTACTAATTTCCTGACATACCAGCTTTGGTTGGATTGGCAATCATACATCACCATACGTGCTTGATCGACCTCGATATTCACACACTTGTAACCCTATCAAGATCGGAAGGACTTGTCTTTGTTCGGTACGAGATGAAACTCGATAAAGACATACAAAGTTCAACACCGATTGAGATTGTGGTAAACGGAGTTTAAGACGGCAGCAATCTATGGGTTCCATGTTGAAATTCATTTCACTGGCAGCAGAATGCAGCTGAATTATGGATCAACAGAGGGATATCAAAATTTAATTGGCCCCGCTTTTTACGCATAATCTCCCGGTCAACGGGTACTGTCCCAAGATCGCTTCTTCTCGATGTATTGGCAGCGTACAAGGGTAAATCAGGCGCTCTGTTGTATCACCGCACCCGACTGTTCTTTCCCCCACACAACAGAACCCTCCAAGACCACTGCCTTCCACCAAGCATTAAAATATCTGTTGATGATCATGGTTACAACTGAATATCATGGGACACTTGATCCTTTACTTTTTCTCAGAAAACCTTTAAAGTTATGGTTGTGCTGTCGATATTTTCAAATTGTAATGAGCAGCACCCAACTTAATGCAACCCCCAAGTATACTCAACGTGGCCCTAGAAGCACTGCAATTGGTGTACGTGGATTCCTCAGCACTCCATTCCTCGGTTTTCTCTCCAATTGGTTATTGGACCAGGCCACCCATCTTGCACTTCGAGTGCAAACGGCCGTGGTTGCGCGATGTTTCGCTGTCTGAGTGTCTCACATTTGGTTGGCTACAGTGTTGCTGGCCGAAGCCCGAGTGGACAGCTCGAGTCACAGTATCTTTATCCTTGATCCTTGTGCGGCTCGAGGAAATGGCGCTTTTTTCAGCTGAGGTGGGACATCTCTCTCAGGAATATGATCTGTCACATTCTTGATGAAATTCGAGATCGGTTTCTTCTGGGGACCATCTTATGTGGCTCTTAGGGCTGCGACTGGTTGTTTATTTATTTGTTCATTTAATCCTACGCTGACTGAAGCTTGTATGGCCCACGCGGGATAAAAGAAAGTCAAATCCTGTCCGCGTGGTCTGAAACACCTATTGAGACCTCTATGATGCGTTACAGCTGCTTAACCGTCATGTTTCTCCTCTGTCAAGCTCTATGGTGCCATATATCGACATATCGAGTGATGGACGAAAAGGTTGCATCTTCCATCCTCCATCTTGGGTTTGTGTAACCAGACCCTAAGCGGTCCTCCACAATAGCATTGTCATCTCACTATTAATCACTCGTTTTCGCCCCTCTTGAAACCACCCTCTAAGCGCCGTCGTTAAACTCACCCCGCAATTTCAAACACAAAATCACAGTAGGGCGCCAAAGATAGCTGCCTCAGATTATGCCTGAAGCTCGAGAAGGCAAAAAAAAAGGCTGTAGAAAGGGAAAGGCGCTGAACAGAGTATTCAGGGGCGGCGATTGTAAAGTAAGAGATCTGTCACAGAGAAAGACATATCTCATCCCACGTCCACCCCGCTCAAAAAAATATTCCATGGTATTATCACCTGTGAGTACAGTACACTCAGCAGCGAACTTCGCGAAACTTCTCAGTGCAGCCAGCATCGATCCAGCTTCCCCGCAAAAAATACGATAAACCCCTCGTGTCAACAGAAAAGCTTACTCTGCGCCTCATACCCGGTCGCATTAGCACCTGTACCGGTAAAGGTACAGAAACTGACAACCCGGTCAGGAATTTGTAGCTTACATACACATACGACAACTCTGAAGCTCGTGAAGCTGGGAAACAGCTGTGTGGATATCTTTAACATCAAGCTAGAATCCTCAAGATGCAATCACAACCTATCGTCCATGGCCTTGGAATCGGCATATCAACCACTACCCCGCCATCTACTCCTCCGCCTGTTTATGCATCCGATACAGGAGCCGATGAGAAAAAAGATGCAGATAGAATCATTGTTGGTATCGACTTCGGGTATGCATTTTCAGCTTTCTTTCACATGCTTGTCATTTTCTGTAACAATAACCCCAATATCTCCAACCTCACCATAAAGCCTCAAGTTTCAACCCCATATCCCAACTTTATCACAGAAGCACCCCACTATTTTCTCAGCTAATATATAACCCCCAGAACCACTCACTCCGCAATAGCCTGGGCTCACACCTCCACCCCCGACGAATACGAAGTCATAACGCAATGGCCCGGTCAATCCGGCAAAGACTGGGGCAAAGTCCCCTCCGACATCTCCTACAACATCACACCCTCTACCCCAGTGCATCGAAGTTCCGACACCATCGACGCCCTAAACCCACGAAAACACACCTCCCAAGACTCCAACTCCATCAACACTCCCACTTCCCCAGCTCCTGATGAACCCCTCTTTAAATGGGGTTTTCAAGTCCCCTCTACAGACCCCCAGAAACTTAGCTGGATTAAAATCCTTCTAGACCCCTCTCAACCTAGACCGACTTTCGTTCAGCCCCGAATGACTACCCTTCCCCGAGGCAAAACTCCAGTCGGAATCGTCACGGATTATCTAAAGGCCCTACGTGCTTATACGTTATTAACCCTGACTAGACGCCTGGGTCAAGAAGCTGTAGAAAGGACACCAATTGAATATGTCCTTACCGTCCCAGCAGTCTGGAGCGATAAAGCCCGAGCCACCACATTAGAAGCAGCAATAGCAGCCGGGCTGGGGGGTTTAGATTCCGACGGTGCTGGTGTTGGGTTTGGGGATAACAAACCAACCACAGGGAAAGGTGGAGGATTGAATTTAATCACGGAGCCAGAAGGAGCGGCGGAATATGCGCTACGTTCTCTATCTCCAGGTGCATTGAAACAGGGGGATTGTTTCACGGTTTGTGATGCGGGAGGAGGAACGGTGGATTTGATTACGTATTCGATTACGAGTTTGCATCCGTTGCAACTGAAGGAAGTGGCGGTCGGAACTGGGGCGCTGTGTGGTGCCGTTTATCTGGATCGCAGATTTGAGGACTTTGTGAAGGGAGCGATAGGAACGGAGGTTTGGGAGGGGATGGATTTTAGGGCTAAGAGTCAGATGTGGGGGGCTTGGGAGGGCGGGGTTAAGAGAGAGTTTTCGGTTTCTGAGGATGGAGATGAGGATGAGGGGGAGGATTATTGGATTCCGGTGATGGGAGTAAGGGATATGGAGGATGGAAGAGTGCGAGGAGGTTTTTTGAGAGTTACAAGGAGTGAGGTTAGGGAGATCTTTGAACCTATTGTGATGCAGGTTTTGGATCTGCTATCAGCACAGGTTCTTAGTGTTCTTTCGGCTTCGAATCAATCTGTTGGTGCTATTCTGCTCGTTGGCGGTTTTGGTAGCAGTGAGTATCTATACAGGCGAATCCTAGCATGGTCTGCAGGTAGTATTCCGGTGCTGCAACCGAGAAATGCTTGGACTGCGGTTGTTAGAGGTGCGATAATAAGAGGATTACAAGGAGATACGATAGCTGCTAGGTTGAGTAGACGGTATTATGGGGTGGTTCATGATGCTAGATATGATCCACGGAAACATGGGGAGGATGAGAAGAGGTGGCATGAGATTCGCTGCGAATGGATTGTAAGGAATCGGGTGCAGTGGTATATCAGAAGGGTAAGTCCTATCTCTATTTTCCGACATTCATGCTGACTCGTTATGCTTTCCTAGGGTGACGTCACAACGAGCTCGAGGACGCTGAGTTTTCCGTTTTATAGAACTATCCCGGAGACGGAGATAGTTGGGGCTGCGCATGCGCTCAAAACAGAGCTTTGGGTTTGCGACGAAGAAGTGGCACCCGATAAGAGAGATAGCACGGTCAGAAAGCTCTGTGTGATGGTCAGCGAACCGATTCCGGTGGAGAAATTTGTGAAGATGAGGAATGAAAAGGGGGATGCGTTTTATAGAGTGGATTATTCTTTGGATATGACAGTAACCGGGGGAGTAGTGGTTTATGAGATGAGTTTACAGGTGAAGAATGGAAGAGAAAAGGTAGGAAGGGTTGAAACTACATACGAGTAACGCGGCAACCACTCCATCTCGACAGAATTTGGCTTTGCATTACTATAGTTTTTCTAGTTGTGATTCCTATAAGATTTTTCTGTATACATTTGCATAGGGCGTTAGTTATAGGAATAATAGGTTGTTTAGGTTCCCATAGTGTTCTTAATCATTTTAAACATATGTCGCGATGGATATTTAGTTTACACCCTCACTTCCAAGCTTCGACGCTCCACCATCATCGCGGCTAAGCCCATCGCCTACTTTTAGCCCCTCTTCCCTCCCCACCCGTCCGGGTGATGTGTTAAAATCCATCGGATGGCCCAAGCGTTCCAGGCCTGATTACCGAGCTCTTTGACCCTTACGATCCTTAGCACATGCCAACAAACTGGAGACCCGGTAACGAGTCCGGGAATCGTGAAGAAATCTCGATTAGCTTTGCATCTCGATGGAAATCTATCCGGCAAAATCGAATCTCGATGAATTAAATGTGATGGAACTGATGAGCATCCCTTCCATCTCAAAAGCCACCAGGTACCAGATAACTCTCCTGCGTTACAAAGCCACCCAACGTATGTAGTGAACATCAACTATGGTGCTAGGAGAAACACTATTAAGCCCCAAGCGCCAATTATCGGCGGGAAAAGAAATCCCGCGTAATTTCTATTTATGTATCCTAAACTACGTTAGGATGTTCCTGCATCCTGTATCTTGATGTTGAAATCAAGGTTCACGATCTCCTTTAGTTCCCTGATTCAGGGACTCCTTCTCTTTCACACCGTGGCCCCGGCGTCCTCTTCCGCGCGGATTTTTTCCTCTGCACCGGAGCCCACTTCCACGCCGACCTCCTCCTCGGTGCCCGCTTCTATTTCCCTCGGTTTCATGTTCATTATTTTTTGGATGAAAATGCGTGATACACCATGATCCGGAGCCGCAAATCAACTCTTGTGCTACCTTCCTACCCCGCCATGTGCGCGTGACAACTGCGACAACTCAAATAACGATTCACGAAAACAGCTCGAAACTTCGCACTTCAACATGTCGGTGGTCTATTTGACCTCGGGATATGGAACAGTTTATTACCAGCTTCCATTTGGCATCTCAGTTGCCTCTGATTGATTTGTTGTTGTTGAGATATGGCGCTGTTTTAAATAGAAACCTTTTTGGTCGCCGTGGAAACAAATCTCCACCACATCTCACCGCAACGTGATATTGACCGGCCAACGCCTGGAGTAGCCATTTCGAAGGTATATTATCTAGATATACTAGCACTGAGTAAAGCGAAATCTATACGGGCGAGCAAACAGGATCATAATATTTGTCACGGTGGTTTGTGTCGCGTTGTGTGGAGTTTTTCGGGCGGCTGAGAGGCACCCCTACGAGGTGCTGGTGGCGAAGTGAGAAACGAGCGAGGCGCTAGGGGAACTTCCGGTGGGCGCGAGTACTTTAAGCAAGAGGTGAAATCCATAGTACCATCTCCAGCTCTATACCTCACACGAACGAACCCAGCAACAACAGCAATAATGGGTCAAGAAGCCTCCACCGAATCCTTCGATCCTTCGATTCCGCCGTCTAAGCTCGCGGGTCGTAACCTTGCTGCTATCGCTGAATACATCAAGAGCGATGAGTGCAAGAAAGTCGTGTTCATGGTACAGCTCCTCCCCGCTCCAGACCTCATGCTCCACCGTACCCCACCACGTTCCCCCAATTCTCTCTAGGAATCCTACTGACATCGCGTCGCCAGGTCGGTGCCGGTATCTCAACCGCAGCTGGAATCCCCGATTTTCGAAGCCCAGAAACAGGTCTCTACTCCAACCTCGCTCGTCTTGAGCTTCCCCGCCCCGAAGCCGTATTCGACATCTCCTACTTCCGCGAAGACCCCCGTCCGTTCTATGCGCTGGCTCAAGAGCTATGGCCTGGAAAATACAAGCCCACCTTGACGCATATTTTCATGAGGATGTTCAGCACACACTCCAAGCTTCTTAGAGTGTTCACCCAGAACATTGACACGCTTGAGTTGGCGGCTGGTATCCCAAGAGAACAGATTGTCTTTGCACATGGATCCTTCGCTGGACAGCATTGCATCGAGTGTAAAGAGGAATACGATAGAGCGGCATTGGAGGATCATGTCAAAAGAGCCGAGCCGGCTTTCTGTGCTTCTTGCAGCGGATTGGTGAAGCCGGATATTACGTTCTTTGGAGAGGCGCTGCCGGCGGAGTTCCATGAAAGTATAGACCTTGTTGAGGAGGCGGATTTGGTTATCGTGATGGGAAGTTCGTTGTCTGTATACCCATTTGCGGCGCTGCCCCAGCGAGTGCAAGAAAATACCCCCAGGTTATTGATGAATATGGAGAAAGTAGGAGAAATTGGAAGCAGGAGAGAGGATGTGGTGTGGTTGGGAGAGTGTGATGATGGTGTTATGGAGCTTGCTAAGGGACTGGGCTGGTGGGAGGAGATGGAGGCGATTTGGAAGGAGGCCAGAGGCAACGTGGATTTGGATGAGCGAGTGCTCAATGATGACACCCTGGAGGATGAGGTTAATAGGTTGACAAAGCAGGTGGCAGATGTATTAAATGTCGCGGATGAGCACAAGAACAGAGTGTTGACCAAATTAGAGCAGGAGCAGAAGAATGCTGAGGAGAAGAAGGAGGCAGTAGAAGGGGAGGTAGAGAGTAAGGCTGAAGAAAAGAAGGAGGATACCGCAGAAGAGGCTTCCACTGAATCAAAGATCTAGAATGATTAGATTGATAGAGTCCTATAGATGGTTACTGCTGATATGCGGTGTCGGGGACAGCCGCAGATTTTGACCTTTTTTTGATTGTACCTTGGCTGTATGTTCGAATATCCTGTTGTTAGCGATATCTTATATTCTTGTTTAGGCGGCCTGTATTGAATTTAATCGAGCGAAGATGCTCATCATTGGTACTTAGCCACTAGGGCTGAACCCGAGGCACCAGAACGCCAACTAAGAAAAGATGGAGATGGACATCATCTACTTCTTCCTTAGCTCTCAAGCGCTGAAGAAAGAATGAAAATTAACAACAGCGCGAATTCTCGCATTGGAGCTGTGTTAAAGACTTGCGGGTAATACAAGAGCATCCGGTTTTTGAATGGGCATTGACAGCGAGTCGGCGACCAATGCTGGAAAGTTCGTGATCCCCGGGCTTTCGAGAAGTTTTTCGGTAGTTGCTTGAAATCATACAACCAGAACAGCGCCAACAGCTTCTATTTCAAGACAAAGCTTAGAACAACCCTCCCTTTACACGATGCCTGATGCTTCAACCCAGGTTTAACATTCGACCGTTTGCGGGTGATCGACGGATTCAACAAAATAACCTTTTGATCTACCTCCTAGTTCCCGGTAGTAAAAACGCTCAAGCGAGATATTTACGCTAAAGCAATCATAACTGATTCTGTAACTACCTTTTTCGATAAAAATTTCGCAAACCTTCACCAACGTGCCAAACTGCATCGAGTGTACTTTCATGATGCATCGGACTTACGGATGGTAACCATGTGAGACAAGCATCGGTGATCAAGGTCTGGTACGTGGTCTACTTCATCACCACGTAGAATTACTCACAGTTCCTTATCCGTCTTTGCAAATTTCTGTCACGACTACCCCACTTCCCAAATCGTCAGTGGACATATACCAGGGTAGGGCACCCTGTAAGCCTTCAACAACTTCTGTAGCCTTTGGAAATTTGCTTCTTCCGGTGATATCGCAAATCTATTTTTATTTGCATCCCGATCGGTCCTTCTCAACGCTGTTTCACATGCACTATTTGAGTGGAATGCAATCCCGAAAGCTCACTGGACTTCGTACCGACAAAAATATTAGTCGGGATTTCAGCTCCCCGGTATTTCATGCCCTACTTTATTATAAGTACTTCCTCAGTACTTTAGACGGAACAGTATGTCGATCTTTTACTCCAAAATCAACCCTTTAGACCTTAAGATGGCAACGTGGGCTGACGTATATATGTAGCATAACGTTATGTACCTAACCAACTGCCGTACTACAATCTCGCTGTGCAAGCTGCGTAAAGTCAGTTTCCTGAGCCAGCACCAAGTTGACGGATATGCATCCTTATATTGGAAGCTATCAGCCGGTATCTCCTATAGTTAACAGCCGAGAAATCAATGAACACTTTAGATGTACCAAAAGGTTTTCACGGCAAGGCAGTTTGCAATCGGTACCTACATTTAATAAACTCTTACTATCGGGAGTCCTAATATTTCCATCCGTTTGTGAGATATCCCTTGTACAAAATTTGTTCTTTCCCGGTATGTTTGAGCGAGTCCTATCACAAAGTTCCTCACTAAACAGCCAGCCCCGCACTACCATGGACGAATGCCCTCAGTCTTCTTGTTTCTCGGTTACTGAAGCTCTGCCTCACTCTGCGTCATTGGAATTTCCCATTCAAGAGACAGGGGTGTTTCATTTCCCAGTTTCCTGCATATATACCGGTTGAAATATACCGTTGACACGTGTTCCTCTTCTCCTGGTACGTCCGTTGTCGCTCATTCATCGTCACTCGCTATATCGATTCAAAAATCGCGCAGTGGCCATGACAGTTAGCCATGGTGCATCACCACGTCAATTGGCTTTCGACACCTCGGCAGGCGTAGAACCAATTATCTTCAGCCGATTATTTGTAGCGTGGAGAGTAAGCGCACGGGAGGATGGATGCTCGATGTATGGATGAAATTCTGTTCCTGCATCCGCTCTCCGTGTAATCCTTGTTGTTGCATATGAACTGCAGGAATCACGAAGGAAAAGTCCACTCATCGCACGAAGGAAGATAGCGCGAATAGCATCGGTTCGTGAACGATGAGGATGACCATTGGAAAAGCATTAGGAAACAGGAATTGCGACAACCTCGCTCCGTTAATGCATTCTTAGAGCCGGTCAAATCCGACTGGTGATGAGATGTTACAGGTGGAAAGGTCTGGATTGATGCTACATATGGGGTGATGATTGATCAACTGATCCACGGACAGAGGTCGAGATTGCCTGCTTGTCTGACCGATTCTTCGTGATTTCGGAGCTTACGCTTGGCCGAGTCGCCGGTGTTGGGTGATAGTACATCCACGTTGAAGGCGATAACTCGGGTACAGTATATGTGCGAGAAAGGAGCTATCAATGTCACTACGGTGTCGGGATTCGGTAGCGAATGTCGATCATAGGTTTCCGGAAATTATTATTAGACGGGATTGTGATACAGAATCCCCCCCCCCCCCCCCCCCCCCGGCAAGAGCATAAGGGCGCGGGTGGATTACCTGGTCCATTTTCTGCTACCATCCAAAAACAAAGCGAGACGAATTGCGACGCTAAGGGTTCATTCGTGACTTTAACATTCTTATTGTTGGATTGAGATATTGGTACTCCTTAATTTTTGAAGAATGAGCAAAAAATGTTTGGTCCAAACCCTCGTGAATTGCGACCACACTGATACCACGACGCAGTTCAATACAGTTCATGCAATTTAAAGTGGTGCCATCTACCCATCACCAAACCATAATATAATTCTTCGCGATAATTAAACGATGCATCTGCAGCTACACTCCGGTGCAAATATTACAATAGCACCAGGTCTATTTTGAAGTGCGATAGAAGCTTTTGAAAATTTACACTAGACGTCAGATTGAATCCACCCGCGCTGTAAGTAACCATTTATTCTAGTGCTGTGTTACATTCAAAGCCACATACATATGTGTACATGATATGAACCACAACCAACTCCCGTCCCAAACGATGAAACGGCTTCTCCGCAATTCTGGGAACGCCATCCGCCCCAGACACGGAACGAAGCGGGCGTGGATGTGAAGAGCTAAATGGTGGATCATCTAGCTCCAGGGGATTTTGATACCGTACATGACTTTGACTGGATGATGTACCCCATTGGATGGAGATACAAGCTGAAAGTACCATTTACACTCTTGCTGGGCTGGTAGGTCATGCCACCAGCACTTCCAAGTATTGCCCGAGCTAAAAACGACTATTGTAATACATACCCAGTCAGTCAATTCAAAGTATATTTTCGCAGCCAAAGGTGCCGAGTGAACATTGAGTTTGGTTGGTCTCCAAGCCGAAAGGCTACGAGAACGACAACTCACACATGCATCTCGATACAAGGAAGAATTCACCAAACACCCGCTACACCAATCCTCCCGAAAGTTTACCACCCGTGCAGTTTGCTACTGGGATTTCTGGCTGCATCATCTCATAGGATCGGCTGCAGCCTTCGGTTATGCTTCATGCTAATGAAAGCAAACTGGTAAAGAAAGCTGGATGGATATAACTCGCCCATCTCTCCTCCTTCTTCCCTCCGCAACGTGAAATTTCACCTCACCACGCTCGTTAAAAAAAAACGCCAACGTCTTATGTGCCCAGGAACCCGTCAGCAACCTATGAGGAATAGCACCTATCCACGGCATCCCTATCATCCCCGTCACGTCACACAATCCGCTCCAAGCGTCGGAACAATGTATACAATACCCACCTTCCGCGACCAAGATTTCTACTGCTCTTTCACCCACCTCCCCGACTCTGCCATCAACGCCGAAGAACTACCATACACCATTCACTCACCCTATTCAATCGCTAAACTACGAACAATACCTATGCATCGACGAACACCCAGTGGGCTACGGCCAGATTCATTAGACAGCTTAAATACAACTAATAGCCAACGATCATTCCGTACGGTATTATCGTGGACCTCTTCATCCCGAAAACGAAAACTCGTCACCAAAGTGAAGCAACTTTTCCGACACCGTAACGAAGGATCTCCTGCGACCTTAGAAGTGCTACGAAATGTTTCACAAAAGCCCAGCACTTTAGATTTCCGTTGTATAGGAACCGAATCGCGATTAAGCCTAGGAATATTCGTCTCTCCAGTTTACGAAACTACAAAATCTCGTCCTTGGGAGGAAACTGAAGGTCAATTTGGTCGACCACCTAGAATCTCTGTGGATCTTCCGGACGATGTATTCGGCGAGGGTTTCATTGATTCCATATGCGCATATTGATCGCTTGCGGTTGCAGTTAATCCTTGTGGTCATGCATAGACAAGGCATTTAAGGCGGCGCCATCGACAGTTTCCGGTGTTTGCTTTTAGCCGGAATCAATGCTAAGGCGCAAACACTACAAATCCGCGAAACTACGAATTTGGAAATCTCCAAACCTACCTCAAAGGGAAAGCTTGCAATCCATAAGGCGAGACGTCCGAGGACTATGCAGCGACGGATGTGTATATTCGGAGGACTTACTCCCTATTATTTTTACCACGACTGCATCTCATGTTGTATGCATTACGAATTTTTTGTTTTTTTATCTTAATGCAGTTTTTTTCTTGTTTCCTTGTTTCCTTTTTTTCTTACAAACGGGGCGTTTCAGGAGAACTGTTTTTTTATTGGTCAACTGCTTTCTATATCAGTTTAAAGTTTCATCATTACTATCATGTACTGTCATGTACTATCTTTATTTTTATACCAAAGTGGTTTTTTCTGCATTTTAATTTTTTTGTTTATAATTTATTTCTTATATTCTATTTTCGTATTTCATGGGATTGTTGATTATCCTTCCGGGTAGGATTCAAACTCCCCGAGTATCCAGCATTACTGCTACAATGTTTTTCTTTGTACAAAAAAGTTTCTATATCATCGGCGTTCTTTCTGTTTCTTTTTTTGTTTTATTTTTATTTTTTTGTTTTTAGTATATTTTTATCAACGATTGATGGAAGAGCTAGCAGAAAATGCATTTTAGTAATCTAATTCATTCTTGCTGCTGCATGAAGCCCCACATCTCGCTATGTGAAAGTACCCGAATACTTTGTAACATCACAATTATGCTCGGAATTTTGTACCCCGCATCACCCGATAGTTACCAGCGGGCGTCAGAACAGGCGAAAACTTAGTTCCGGAAATTAACGAGATCACATGTACCCTGTTACTGTTAACCTTAGTCTCGGGCTCTTAAGAAAGGAAGCCCCAACCCTATATTGCCTAGCCAGTGTGTAATTGAGGATGATTTTCCCAAATGTTTCAATCCCCGAAGATCGAAATAGCGATGTACGAGTAATACGTATGGGGTACATGATAATGGCGAACTACGAGCGGAGAGGGGGTGGCTGTGTATTCGTGTGCAATATTTACATAAGATACTTTTCAATTCTTCCTACTATAAGTGAACAAAAAAAAAAAACGTTGTTTCAGCATCTATCATGCATAGGTATGGGAGAAGACCATTGACATCGCTTTGTTCAGATGTGTAACTTTGGACTTTCGTAAGCTGGGTAGGTGGAGTGCAGTTAAATCAAACAGAAAATAAAAGTGCTGAAACAAAACATGAAAAAGAACTACATATGTACTAGTACTATGGCGTTGTAGGGATATGGATATGGATAGGGATAGCAACGGAATCTGGGGTTATGATGGGATAACGGAATTACAGGGGGAATATCTTACGGTGGTATGGTTCTTTCGGACGTATGAGTAACAATAGGCTTGATAAGCGAAAGTGGATCACATAAGATTTAGGCTTGACGTTTTATGGATTTCTTTGTTTTAAAGCCTGCATTTATGATCGGGTTCTAGAATTATCTCTCTCCTATCAAGAGCCCGAGGATAAAAATATCATACGGTGAAATTTTGACGTACGGGTGTATATGTGTAAGACTAGGTACTCACAAATGCTTCGGGAGTTTAAATTAAGCGATTAGAGACCAAGAGGCCGGGACAACTAAAGTTTACGCTTTTGAGAAATGAGTAATCGATGATAAATGAGCTCGTGATTAAAAGGCCTAATCTAGACGTTCACTATAGATATTGGTTTCAGCGGGGTATTGGGCAGATACAGTGGAAAATTTGACGTAAAATAAGTATCCCTACCCAGGGATATAGATCTGGAACATTAGATACATATGTAGATGGCATATGCAATAGCGTATCCATTATCATCTATCGTCTATCATCTGGACAATATCACTTTGATATGTTAGCAATGTGAAAAAAAAAGTCTTCCCAAAGATCATAAACAGCTATGGATTGCTGTATCAAAGCTTTCATGTAGGAGACTTGATACCCGATACAGGCTTTTCTTAGCATGATGTGAATATAATATGTTGCTTTACTGGATCTCTGTCCTGACTAAGCGTCTTATACAGTCCTCGGGTGCCACAGTAAGTCCGGCTGTGCTAAATTCCTGCCCCCTCAAACAACCCCAAACGATGATCGTAGTTCAAATTATCTATCCTTGAGCTCTCAAAACCACCCTTTTCATCAATAAAACCTTTCGCGTTATAGCTAATACGTTGCTCTCTCTAAATTCTGTAGGACACGCAGTATTTAAAATTCAAAGCATTCTCCCCCAAGTACTCTCCAATAGCTCCTTCAACGCAACGCAAGCCCCAAATCACTACGCATGAGGCAAGGAGCCAAGATCCATAATCTAACTCATCCTTGCTAGTGCCCAAAAATTCGCTTCCAAGAAAACGTGTTAAAGCTGCAGGGAAGGTAAGGGAAGGGAAGCAAAGAAAGTCAGAAATAGCCTAGTATGTAAGGGTTTAGGGCTGCATTACGACACCGGGACGCTGGGAGTCTGGGACACTGGGATAAGTAATAAGATACTAGAGAACTCGGCGACCAGCGACCATGCATTCTCAGTCTTGGGCCTGACATCGAAATCTTGAAGTTCGGTTTCTTGGTTGTGTCCCGTCCCGTTCGGTATCGGCGATTCATAATATGCAAACTGGTTCCGAGAAGTTATGATTGTGTTGTGGTCATTCCAAGCCGACCCAAGATATCGGGAGCAGGTTTTATGACCTGTCTGGGTACTCGTAATTGATTACATAATAAACCGGAGTTACAGGACGAACTTGAGGTGAATTTACGAGTGATACGTTATGTCTACAGCTATGAATTTGGAGCAGAAAGCCAACGACTTGGAAACTTTGGCAAAAAGACCTTATGTTTCTGTAAGAGGGGACGGATAAGGCCGTGAGTTTTTTTGATGCAAGACTTGTTTGTCAATCGTCGTTGCCATGCCATGTTCATGTCATGCTACATACCCTGTCTTGGGTTCATGGTGAGATCCACTCTAAATGTCGATCATGACGTCGTTTCATGAAAACCTGTCTCCCCATAGAAATTTCTCAACGACTACAAATTGCCAGAACTCCACCACCTTTGGGATAAACTCTTTTAATCACATCGCTGCATCTGTACGCGGCATAAAACCTACCACCTCATCACCGTATCCTCGGGGTATACAGAGCACCCACAAACATCACCATCCATTACATAACATTTCAGCAACTACAAAACCGCATTCAACAACCATCCCACTAACCAACTGCCATCCAAAATGGCCATCCAAGGTCTTCTCCACATAACCCTCCGAGTCCTCACTCTTTTCTCATCGGCGTACATTCTCGGCCTCTCCTCCCACCACATTTCCCACGTGCGACCCCACCTCTCCAAATCTCTGTGGACCACCTCCATAATCTCCGGCGCCGCCACACTCTGGGCATTGATTTCTCTTTTTATCCTTCTTTTAGCAAAACTTGCACCATTCCTTTTAATTCCTGCTGCAGTTCTGGACTTGTTGTTTTGTGGGGGTATGATTGTGGTTGCAATTCTTTACAGGAGAAATGCTGGGACAAATTGTAATGCATTGGCTACGAGGACTATGGCCAGGAATTGTAATTTGAACAAGGCGGCGTTTTCGTTTGCTGTTGCGGCTGCGTAAGTCTTTTTTTTCCTCAGCTTGGTTTTGTTTCTTTAATATAGCTTGCTAATGATATGTTTTTCCTTGTTAACAGGGTACTATTCCTCCTCCTCGCAATCATGGCATGGCGTCGTTACACCGCCTACAAGAAAAACAGAGGCTTTGGTCCCGGTCCTGCAAATAACTATTCTACCGCCCCGGCAGTTACTGGACCAACGGTTATGAAGGAGAATGGAGCAGGAACTTTCACGGGAGGAAATAGGTACTCGGGAGTTAGTGAGGATGCTGCGGGTTATACTAGGACGAACCATAGACATGGTTTGGGAGATGCTGGGTATAGAGAACCGGTTAGAGCGTCGCAGAATGCTAGGGGGAGCTTTGATCCTGAGTTGGGTCATCATGAGGGTCAGCAGGTTAGGGAGTATCAGGCTTTTTAGGGTGTAGTTGAAGACACGCTTGAGGCGGAGAAGAGGGTGGAAGGGAGACGGGGGGAGGTGGTTAATGAAGATATGAATAAGGATACGAAGATACGAAGATGTAATGATAAGCAGCTGTATGATTTGTTAATAGAAGATGCCGTAATCGATGTGTAATGTATGATCAGTTCAGTCCAATAATCCATATATCCCACACGTAACGATCCATTCTTTACATAAATAGCTTTCGATGTCATGATAATTACTAATACCGTGCTATGAATGCTGAGAGAAAGGTAAAGAAAGAAAAATGATGATGGATAGAGGAAGACTTAAATGGTTGGGCTGTTTGGTTATTCTTTTTACGGAAATTATGCAGGATGCCCCCGAAAAAACACGAAATTTGCAATATACCCCCGTCTATGCAGGATGCCCCTCGCTTAGATAGAGCACACCCGCCCATATTGAATACAGCGCCTACAGCGGGCTACAGATTTTTCACGTGTGTTTTTTTTTTCTTCGCTTGCAGGTGAAGATTTTGATTCCACTTCTCGATATTATCGTCAACAACGACAACAATGGAGCGCACCAATTCGCTGACAACAAGCATCGATCCTAACGCCGCTGACCCGATCTCTCGACATGCACTACACCTTGGCGATGATTTTCCCTCGTTTTCCGAGTTTAAACTGGCTATTCACAAATGGGCCGTAGACATGCTGTTTGGCATTCGCTTTACAAAGTCAGAGGCGCAGAAGTGGATTCAAAATTTTTATCTGCAAGTAAGGAAAAAAAACATGCGTGAAAAATTTGGCGCCCGGCGCTGAAGGCGGGTGTTCACTACCTAAGCGAGGGGCATCCTGCATAGACGGGGGTATATTGCAAATTTCGTGTTTTTTCGGGGGCATCCTGCATAATTTCCGTTCTTTTTATCCCTGCATTCATTTTATAAGTTACGTAGACCTATAGTGTGCTACTGAAGAGTCGAAACAGGCTTTAAGGAAAAAATATATTATTTCTTTTTCTTTAGTTTACGTACATGAAACAAAGCTGACTAACAACTTCTCAAACAAACACATCCAAGCCCTCTTCCTTACCCCCAGAAACGAAATCCCTCAACCCCAAACCCCAAACCCAAACACCAAATCCCCTCCACTTCCATCTCCCTACCCCCGCGGACCCCAAATCTACAACCCCCCCAACTCCAACCTCCCCCACTTCCCCCTCCACTCCTCCCGTACAGCATCAGCACTCAACCCCATAACCCTCAACTCCTCATCCGACAACATTTCATCCCCAAGATTCTCCTCTACCATCCGTAGAATCCTATCATATTCTTGGGATAGCTTATCGATTCTCTCTGCTCGAGATTCGGAATCTTTGAGGGCTGCGGGGTCGCTTGGGTCGCTTGGGTCTTCAGTTCGGTTGGTTGTGTTTGCGCCTTCGGTACCTTTAGTTGAGGTGGTTGAAGTGCCTGCGGAATACTGCGATAGGGAATTAATAACAGCTGTTAGATTATCTAGATATGTTTTGATACGGGATATACTGGCGGATTCGAGATGCGAGGGAAGGGGGGCAATGATGCGGTTGTTGCTGGAAGAGGATGAGGAGCCGGAGGAGCCAGAAGGAATGGGGGACATGGGTTTGGAGAGATTTGTTGGTGATGCTGATGATGATGGTGATGGGGAAATGATCGTGGGGTTTAGATGATGTTGATGGGTGCTGCTGGGTGTTGTAACTTGTGCACTGCTTGGTTATGATGGTTGTGATAGGTATGATATATCCGGGACGAACTCGATGGATATATCCAAGATTCAGCTGGATTGGATGAGTGGGAGTTTAAATAACGGTAATAAACAGACAGGAGATAGAAGATAAGTGGTAACTTGAAAAAGAAAAAGAAAAAGAAAAAAACAAAATAGAAGAGAAAACAAAACAAAGAAAAAATAAAATAAACAAAACGAGGGGTTTAATAAAAAGGAATTAAGGAATTGAAAAGGTGACTAATTCTATGATGGCGTTTTGTTAAAAAAATTTTATCAGAATATGGAAAATAGAATAGTATCATTGGACCCAATTTTGAGGGGCAAGGGAAGGGGCGTGAAATGTAGTATTGAAATATAACATAGTTACTGTGGGTTACAAATATCCCATCTTATTTCATACCATCTAACACATAATCTAAAAGATTACATACAATCCCTTTTTTATTTCCAAAACCAAAAAAAAAAAAAAAAAATCAAAAACAGAAACAGAAACAGAAAAAGAATAAAAAAGAAAGGAAAAGAAAATTTACTGTTGTTTCTTTAAACTCTGAAAAAATACATCCAACTCTCCTCTTCCAACGTATGACTTTCAACTTCATCCAACACAACATACAACACACAACATACAACATACAACGCAACACAACACAACACAAAATACAACGTAATGTAATGTAATGTAATATAGGTATTTTATTATCTCATCCTCTCCTCTCCTATCATCTCCTCTCCTATGCTCTCCTCTCCTCTCCTATCCTCTACAATACAATCTACAAATCTACAAATATACATCCATCCAATCACCATTTTTCAAACCAAAGAAAACTATTCCAAGAATCAAACCGAAAATGAAGAAAAAAAAAGGAAAACAAAAAAAAGATAAAAAAAATAAAGAAAAATAGATACGGGAAAAATACAAGAGAAAAATAGGAAGGAAAGTAATTATATGTACAAATATTTCTGTTCTTACAACAGTATCTTCACCCGGCCCCCTTCCTCTACCCCACAAACCCCCACTCATCCCTCTACAACTCCACTCATCCCTCTACAACTCCACTCATCCCTCTACAACTCCACTCATCCCTCTACAACTCCACTCACCCCTCCACCCCTCCACCATCCCTCTACAACCCCACATCTCTACAGCTCGACCAAATCCCTCATATCCAAATCCGGCGGACTCCTTCCATACCTAACCCTTCCCCTAGGATTAAGCCCAGCATATTCATTACTAATCCAGATCCATCTTCCCATAGCCAATTTCTCCGTCCTCATAATTTCATCATCGGAGACGCCTAAATCATCTCTAGGAATCCAAATAACCGGTCTCTTGGCTCTAATAGCCGGATGTTGGAAAGCTCTTGCAACCAACATATCTCTTTCTTCCGGTGTTAAATCTTCAATTTCATCTGCTATATCCTGGAAAATATCACCCGCAGGTGGTCTTTCATCAAATAATGCAAAGTCACCGGATTCTATATCCTGGTTGGTATTAGTGGTGTTAACCGTGACAGCAGTTTGCGGACGGGATCCATCATCCCCAGAACTTTTCGGGGCGTCAGGTGCTTTCGGTAGGTCAGATAATTCGATTCCTTCTTCTTCCAACTTTTCTCTTCGTTCTAGCGCTTCGTTTAGATCCTCGCCTGTAACTTCTGATTTCCCTAATAAATTCTTTTTTCTAGCTTCATCTTGTTCCTTGGCGAATTCCTGGTCTCGGATCACGGCGTCATCTTCTAGGGTGATGGGTAGATAGGTCAAAAGTGGTCCGAAGGCTTCGTTGAGTTTAATTTGGTATAAGACGGTGAGAACTGTGGCGACGATCATGATGATTCCTTGCGGTGCGCAGGCTACTACTCCGTTACTGTCTCGGACTAGGAAGAAGAGACCGATAAGACAGGCTTCCATAACATAAAGACCTGTGAAGAGTTGGTTGATGGCTCGGGGGAATAATAAACCTCCTGTATCGAAACGGAAGTTTACAACAAAGAGAAGATTGTATCGATAAACAGTCCAGAACAAGGAAAAGGTAATGATGTTGAATAATAGAATCAACGGAGAAATAACGGAATATACAATTCCGATACATGCTAGGTTGGTGTAAACTGGGAAAAAGGTTCCCCATTTAACTTCCATTAAAGTTGTTGCACGCTCGAATTTCTCTCTTGCCGTGGTGTCGAGAAGTGGGGCGACAATGAATTTAACCAATAACGTGGCGATTTGGAGTAAAGCCGCACCACTGACGGAGAAGGCTTGGAGTAAGAGATATGAGAAGAAGAAATTGGAAGCTTTGGGAAGGTTAACTGCTAAGATTTCTGGCGCCTTGAAGGGTTGCTCCGTAATCTGCTCTACGACCGCTGTAATACCGGACGAAATCGATACGACCAAGAAAACCTGAATGAATAGGAAGGCAAAGTACATTCCCTGAACAGCACGCTCAATTGCCATACCGGTGTGACAACCTTGGATACGAGCAAAGAGACGGAGGATCATGGGAAGGATAGCCATAAGAATACCCAGCAAAAGCGGGGGCAAGACTCCGGAAATAAGACCGATGACGGAATCAGGTAATTTCGAAAGCCAGCGGAGCCAAGTAAAGGTATCCGTAAGGTAGTTGACTTGAGAAATCAAACCAACGAATGCAACGGGAAATGCCCAACCAAGAATCAATCCTCCAGTAGCAACCGTGATAAGAGCGGATCGCATGTATCGTTCCCACCATTGCATTTTCATGTTACCCCAAATAACATCATTTGGAGAAACCTCGATATGACGGGGGCACATGTGCTGAGGAACATGGTGGGACAAAGCTTGACAAGCCATGTGAGCTGCGGCTTGTTGATTGAATTGAATAAACGCCGAGTTCATTAATGGGTATTTTTCCGGGGTTTGTTGGTCCATTTCGATTTCCAAGTTGAGACGAGCAAGTTCCTTACGGCAGTGGTAAATAGTATCCACCTTTTTACCGATAAGCGGGAGAGAAGGCATCCAAGAAAAGATAGGGAGACGCATGGTGGGTCGTTGGTTGGGTTGAATGTATTTCATCCAAA
Organism: Pyronema omphalodes; assembly: GCA_024516155.1. Classification (NCBI taxonomy): domain Eukaryota; kingdom Fungi; phylum Ascomycota; class Pezizomycetes; order Pezizales; family Pyronemataceae; genus Pyronema; species Pyronema omphalodes. The sequence continues at coordinate 211,874 of JAJJXM010000026.1, read as the reverse complement.
CGGGGGTTCCACCCCAGTCGTCACCGTCGTAGGCAGGGTCAAATGCAGGTGGGTAATCTTCCTTTGCCTTAGGCTTGAAAACGCCTACAATAGTGTCTCCAATACCACCAAGAGTGTCGCCGATTGCGTCCCCAAAGGCGACGCTTCCTTTCCTAGAGGTTGGGGAGGTGGGTGATTCATGGCTCAATGGTATTTCATCGTCCTCGGCTTCCTTTTTCCAGAATTGTCTCTTGTGGGTACTGTTATGTTCATCCTTCTCAGGGATAGCAGTGGAAGTAGAGCTAGGGTTAGCGTATTCCCCTGAAGTCGTTCTCTCCAATACCAAAGGAGCACCATCAGCAGCCATTAAAGTAGAACCCCGTTTAAAATGTCCAGAATGACTGCTCAAACGTTCCTGAACATGAGGCCTCGAGCCAGGTCTTCCAGAAGCGGGACGAGATCTACGGTGTCCAGTACCAGGAGGTGCACTAGCATCAAACTTGTCACCTTCTTCGTCGGAAGAGTCGGAAGAGCTAGAGATAGAATCCTTTCTATCATGTCCAGTAACTTTCTTAACGCCGTCCTTAACATTATCCGCAAGTCCTCCAAGTCCTTTACCGATACCAGCCAGGGCACCTCCAATAGCATGAGAATGGCGTTTCTTTTTCTTATCATCCTGACTCTTTCCTCTCTTGTGAGACTTTCGTTTATCATCCTTGCTGAGTGTTCTGAGATGCTTAGGAATCTGATGCGGGTTTCCAGAAGAAATACCGGCTCCTGGCGTGACTTCAATTGCAGTTTTAGTTCGTTCGTTTTCTTCTGCTGCAACAGGATCGGTTTTGGCCGCTTTTGCCAAGTCCCGGAGTTGCTTCTTTTTGCACATTACAATTAGTTCCGTTTCGGCTTTTTCCAGGCATTTAGCGAGCCAGTCACGCTCGGTGACTTTTTCTTGGAGGTCATCATAGTCGCTGTTGATATGTTAGCTAATCAATTTCACAGCCATGCTTCATCAGGCTTCGCAACATACCGGTTGATCCAGACATTCCGAATTCCTCCGGGGAAAACATCATATAACTCCACCAATCTCTGCATCGTAAGCCAAGATTTAGGAATTCCAGAAACAAGAACAGAAGTAGCAGATGCCCTCAGACGATGTTGAGGACTAGTCAAATATGCCTGACGAAGTCTAATATACTTCCTCATTTCATCAAAAAACATATAACAAAACACAATAACCAGGGTAATTGCAAGTAACAAATGAGCCCAATAACGATGAGTGTTTGTGTTGGAAATATTGGACCAAGCCAATCGATCTAAACCTTGCACTTCATCTCCACCTTTTCCGCCGATAAAGTTGATTGGGATTAGAATCGGGATAACGCATAACGCAATTATAATAAATGTCTTGAGTAACATTAATAAGTATCGAAGGAAAAAATATGCGTCCAATCCGGACTTGGAAATAAAATCACTAGTTGCAGTTTCGAATACCTATCGGCGAATAAATAGTCAGCCAATCAAGCTCCAAGCTTAATCCCACCCCGCCATTGCGCATGATCTTATTAATCATTTTCTCCCAAAGAAATAACTACTACTCACCGGTGCAAAAAAATTCAAGAAACCCGCCTCCGGTAATGGGGTCCTTCTCTTTTCCGGAACAAGATATGTTCTGGGTTCATAGATTCGTCTCATTTTCTTTCTCAGTAACACAAATAACAGCACTTCCACACCGAAAACAATCGCCGCAACTGATAAAGATGCTAAAAACGTCTCTAATGATACACCCTCTTGATTCTGCGCCGATCCATTACTGCTAGCTATAATCTGGTCGACTGATTGAACCGTGGGTGTAGCATGATGTGAAGCCGAGGATACGCTTGCTAACGATGCACTATGCGCGCTTTGTAGAGACGCAAGAGCTGAGGAAACGGCAAGGGAAACGGCGTCGGTAATGGAAGCTGATACAGCTGCTGAGCCGGAGAGAGGGGCGGAGTTGGAGGCTGTTGGTATAGGGCCTGTGATGGTGGGGGTTATTGTAGCCATCTTTGATTAGGTTACCGCTGGTAGCGGTATCTTCGTTGAGGTGTCTCGATAAGGGGGAGGATAGTGTCGTCGTCCTGGTTGAAATCAGGTGTTGGGCGTGTGTTCGTTTGTCCTTTTTGTTGTCGTTCGTTCCGTTCGTTCGTAAAGGGGAAGTAAAAAGAGTGGACTCTCTGTTCGGCGTGTCGAGACTCAAGAAGTCTGGGAATGACACGGCTAATAAGACAACAAGGTTTTGTCTTAGTTTTCTTCAAAGTTGACAATGGGATGGGTGTCGCGAACGAACCTTAGCTTAGCTTTGATGAGCTAACCGGGTTGGTATTGGTAAGAGATTGAATGTTACTTTGTTCGAACTCGGTTTCGTGAATCTGTAGAATGGGGTCCAGGGCAGGTCGGGTTCACCGTAGACTTTGAAAGTTAAGAAAGCTTTACTTGGTAAAAACGCGGGTAGAAAGAACAAACGAGGAATCGGAGAATCAAAATCATGGATTGATTGGAGTTACATATTAAAAAGGTCAAGAAATCAATGAGGCTGCACCCCCCTCCCCCTTCCATCATCGCCATCGTCCCCATCTCTTTCGTATGGTGCCTCAGCAGGGAAATTTGCTGCTGCTGTTTTTGCTGTGTCTGTCGCGAATGAAAAGAGAAGTGCAGCGCCCATGCAACCCTTGTTTCGACTAGTAACCAGCGATGGCACTGGCTTGGCAAGCTATCAAACAGGGCTAATTGTAAGCGCCACACTTTCTGTGCGGTGGCTCAAAGGCAGATACGACAACGTCATTGGTCAGACGAGCAGGGTGACATCATGTTTTGGAGGCTGTCGGGGGGGCCTCAAAAATACTGAAACTTGTAACACTTGTAAATATGTAACAGATACATGGCGCGCGCCTTGTCCATGGACTTGTCCATTGGACTTGGAGATCTGTGTATTTTTGTATCTGTCAAGACGATAGGAGAGAGAGTCTATGCGGGGAGGGATGGGAGCTCGGAAGCCCCGGGCGTGAGACTGTCTATACATATCTGCCCTACAACAGTCTGTTTATTCATCAAAAAGATATGGGATTGTCTGAACTAAAGTAAGTAGATTTGTATGGTGCTGATGACTATGGAATCACTCGTGCGACAACTTCTTTCCTCCTCTCTCCTCACCGAAAACTGACTGGTCATTGACTGACGCGTTCCCCCATGGCTTTTAATCCCGATTCATACAAACAGCGCTTCGCACGGATCATTCGGAATTTTACTCGTACCTGCGAGCAGTTGCGGAACTTATGGGGCTTGCGGAGCTTACAGAACGTATAGAGTATATTACAGTCTACAAGTCTACAGTCTCCTGTGTTTACACTACTCTACGGTTTTACCCCTTAGTCCCCCGGTCCAGCATAGCACAGCACGGCTTGCCGAGACACCGGCATCAGACGACAATGCCTCTTGAGCTGTTATCCGAGCGTCCTATATGAAATTGTGTAGATTACCAGTCACCTGTGCTCGGTCGGCAAGGAAGGTTCATGGAATTCCGGATCGCCGAGTATAATATGTAAGTGTCACTGTGCAAGTGTCAATACAGCACCCAGGCAACCATTGATCGGTGTGTTTTTGATGGATTAGTTCTAGAAGCTGGATCGATAACACGGTACACCACAGCTATAACATAAACCCGTCAAAGCTTTTTATGTAGAATATTATCTCAGAGCTCGATAACGAATATCCAACCAACAAACAAACCATCATGACCATGCATAGAAAGATACTGTAGTTGAAAGTTACACATCCCCCGTACCCATCCGCCACAACATTACACAAAATCGTCATACATTCTCATCATACATAGGAATCCGAACCCCGTCTGTATAACCTGGTAATCCGGCAATCTAGTAACCTAGTAACCTAAAAACAAGAATCACAAACTTCATGTGATACATTTTTCTCATTTTCTTCCCTATGGTGGTGTATTCCGAAGATCCCACAGACATGCATACGTCAGTAAATCAGTATATACGTACATACGTACGCGCCTGTCTATGCACCTGTCTATGCGCCTGTATATATACCACGACATGGTATTTCAGGATTACTATTCGAGTTTCCAACCCTAGCGACGGTTGTGGCGACAGTTTGGGGGGATCTAGATGTGGATATGTTTCACGGAAGGAGAATAAAGAAAGGTAAGGAAGGAGAATAAGGTTATGTTATGTTATGTTATGTTATGCACCTGCCACCTACCGACTGTAGTAATGGACGGAATTTACCGCCCAGTAAACTAGCTAGAAGCTAGCTAGAAGCTAGCTAGAAGATAGCTACAAGCTAGATGTAAATTAGGTAAGTGGACGGAAATTACAGTTGTGGAAACGGGAATTTAGTGGATTTTGTCTTTTACCTTTTGCCTTTTGGCTTTTGTCTTTTGGCTTTTGGCTACCTGGCTTTCTGGGGTCGGTTGTTGTCTTGTTGAGCTTGGTTTAACGAGTTATGAGCTTAACTTAACCTGACTTTAGTCAACTTTGATTAATTAGTTTGATATTGACCGAATCTTGGCTTCATCTTGGCTTCATCTTTCATCTTGGCTGAGTCTTGGATTGTATATACTGTAAACACTAGACACATTATGGTGCCCGCCGCCCTCTATATATACATACATACAGTATGTAAGCTATAAAGCTATATACAGTTGAAAAATTGAACTATAAGCTGTCGTTAATATTGAATACCTAATGCCAGATGCCAGATGCGAGTGGTAAATACATACCGCAGATTAGCTTAGATTAGCTTAGATGGGATTAGATTAGATTAGTTTGACTATTGACTGCACCGTTGACATGACAGTAGTGGACGGTGACCAGCAGTTGTGGCGAGCGGCGAGTTTCTGTCACGAAAATGGGATTGGTAATGAGGGATGAGGGATGGCAACCTGGGGAATGAGGGATGGGAATGAGTAATACATACATAGTTCTAGGTAGTTCGAACTTCGGACTTCGAAATAATTGATGACTTTCAAGTTCTATGTTCTAGGTTCCGGGACACGGGACACGGGAAGTGGGCATAGATAAAGCATCTGCCGGTCGCCTAGGAAGTTATGAAGCGATGAGGCGAACTATGGTATGTGCTATGTGCTATGGTGATCTGGTGATATGGTGATATAGCGCTAGATAGTACTAGATAGTACTAGACTAGATTTACTAACTAACATAGATAGATATACGTAGTAGATGCTGTTAGATACTATAGACATACTTTATGTTACTTTACTTTTACTGCAGAATATACAAAGGGACTACAGAAAAACAAATTTCAAGCGGTAACCAGCAAGCAGTAAATCGAAAGTTTTTGTGATTAGGAAACGCTGATATTTGGTATTTATTACCTATTACCATTGTCATCGTTGGTATGATGCTACATGTGGGATGTTTATAGCCTATATCTGATGTAATTGCTGTGGTTTTTTTGTGATTACTGTCGGATTCGGTAGAACGAAGGTAGTAAGGTGAGGTAAGGTATTGGAATTTAGATATGGTACTGTGGAGTGTGGACGGTGGACTGTGGACTTTTTGTGTAAGTTTGAAGTTAGGACTTTAGACAGATAGATTGATTTACAAGAAGTTGGACAACAAAAAATACGGCGGAGATACAAAAGAGAAAATGGGAAACAGAACAAAGAAAACAGAGGATATTTTTAACTGGGGCCTGGGGGTTTGGGGGATAGGAAAGCGAAAATTAGGTATAAGAATGAGCAGAGGCGAAAGTCGAACGAGGAAACGGTAATCTATTGTGGATCATTATATGGATCCATATATAGAGCGCTTATGACTCATACAAAACCTACCTACCTACCTATACCTACATACCTACCTATATGATGTACTCATGTCTGTATGTGTATATTTTCCTTAACATTCCTTAACGCGATGCAACACGATGCAACACAATGCAACACAAAACCAAAATTGTTTGACTCACGCAGATGGTTTTTATACCTTTTTCAAGATCCTAATCGGAAGGTAGTAAATACTCAACTACTCAGCTGCCCAATCAATTTCAATATCTATATACCAAGTACCGTTACTCCTGTATATATAATCTGTTCTCGATAATACCATAACCCATTACCGTGGTACATTTAGATTCATAAGGACCACTCTTACACAGCGGAGTCGGAAAAGGGCCTCAGGGGGTTAATACATTAATTTCAAAGGCAAGTTTTCAGATTTCGACGGGGTAACTAAAATACAAGTGATAATACGTGAGTAGTGATAAAGGAGTGATAATGTATGCTTGTGCGGGGCTGGGGCTGGGGCCGGGACTGTGATGTTGATTTTGTGGAGGGTTTTTTATGGAGATATTTTATTTGAAAAGATAGAGTTTTATGGTTTATTGATATTGATGTTTATTAATGTTTACTGAGGAGCTTTTAGTTTACTCAGACCGTGGTCCGTGGGTTTAACTATGGAAGAAATAGAGTTTCACAGAAATGGTGATATGAAGATAACACACAACACACAACATAAATAACGAGCTCTTCATTGATGATGGGTCAATGTTTTTGGTCAGGTACAGATAGGGTATATTATCGGTTTATAACAAGCTCATCAAACCACAAAGAAACATCCGCCATAGCATAGACATAGACATAATAACCCAATCCAAATCCTTTCTTTCATCTATCCAGAATTTCCCTAACGCCGACACACTCCTTCCTCCTCATACACACATACACACACAACAATCCTATCTTTTAATAACCCAATTCCAATCTCGGCACAACCACCGGACCATACTTTCCAGTAGTTGAATAAACGCCATCACCCTGCACCATAAAATCCACCGCCAAACTCGTTCCTTTCTCCGCATCAAACGCCGTAAAAATGGTATAACCTCTTTTCGCCATCAACTTCCTATGTTCCCTCGATCTTCCATCGACCTCCGATGCAAATAATTCAATCATATCCTCCTTCGTATCCGATGGCGCATTTGTTGATCTCAAACCATTCTGCGGAATATAGAGAAGTCGATTATTATGCAGCATCTTAACAAAATATTCCCTAGGAGGTGCATCAACCATCGCAGATGTAACAACCTGATACATGGTTTTATGATCTAAGGGAAGGTTAGGATCATGAACCAGGCCGGTTCCACACATATGTACAGCGCCGGAAAGAAACGTCATGCGGATCCCACGTTGATGAGAGATGCCTTGTAATGTTCGTATCAAATACGTTCGTTCAAGATCTTTACTATCATGTGTCCAAGCATCACGTAAATCATCAAGAAGCTCAACTTCTCCAAACACATTGACAAAGCTTCCCAACATCCCGGTTTTTCCAACAGATTTCTTGACGCTTTGGAAGCCGGATGATACAACTTCTTTGGCTCCTATTACCCCGGCTGCGGATCCCGCTATCTTGCCGAGAACGTTGTAGGCTCCGGTAACGGCTTTCTTGGTCGTCTGCGCGGTGTGAACCATGTGCTCGGCTGCATCCATCCGGGGGTAGATGACAGGAACTGAGATAACCAAAATTGCATGCTGGATAGATTGCGGGAGTGATGCGATCTTGGGGAAGATACCCTGGTAAGTAGGACCGGCCATAACTTGGTGTTGGTTACGTTCCGAACGGGTATCGAGACCGACTACTGCTACTGTGGGCCCCATGTATTTTATCCAGTGCCATCCGGTACCGGTTATCGTGAAACAGTCGGATTCGTCGGTTTGCGAATGAAGCATGTCGAGTGTTGCGTGTTGCTGGAATAGGAGATACCAGTTCATACCGATGCGTCCGATATTTTTAAAGGCTGCGGAGAACTGCATGTATTCTGGGTAGGAGCCGAAACCGTCGAAACTGGAGGATTATTAGTAGGTGGTATAGGATGATTTAGGAAGGTACAACGCACATGTCGTGGTCATCGAGTTGGAACAAATACGGGATTTGTGCAAAGGCTTCCCGTAAATGAGGTTGGTCCCAGGCTGCGGTGTAATAATGGAAGTAGGCATGGGTGACTTCCTCATCGTGTTTTGCAGTCCATGGTGCGTTCTTACGGTTCTCTTTTCCTCTAATTGCAATCCATTCCTAATAATAAAGTTGGTTAGCCCCAAACCCTAAAGAAATCCGCCAAGACAGCTAGCCACCCTCGCCAAAGCTTCTCCAGGAGCCGCAAAGCTGATGGAAGTGGAGCTTGAGCCCGAGCTTTAAATCTTCGAATCAACTCACCCTTAAACACGTCACCTCCTTCCACATCCTATCCGCATATATTTGACTTCCGGTACCGATCTGCGCATGGAAACCACCACAATCAAGATGTTTCTGCATCAAATCTTTCCACATAAACCCATGACCACCCAATCTTGCTCTTTCCTCGCCTTTAACTCCTAAGCTAAAATCGTTACAGCTATGCGCGATAAACCTCCAACTTCTATCATCTCTAGCCGCTACCAGAAACTCGAATCTTGTACAACCAACCGGTGTTGAAATCGCGTATGTCCACATATCTCCACCCTCCATGGGTAACTCAATGTCGTATCGGAAGAAGGTCCAGGTACGGTGTGAAAAAATTGGAATGGCTTTCAGTTGGGGAGGGTTGGGAGAAAGATCTCGCGAACGGTGGATATGAACTGTGGGTGGTTGCTGGTACTCCGTAACGATCATTATCGATCCATACCACATTCCATGCTCAATGTTCATATTAGAATACCGGAGATATGGTCCAAAGTATTCGCCGTTTACTGGAGAAGGATTGTAAAGCACGATACCCGCCGTGGGAATAGGCGGAGGGGGAGGTTGGAATTGGGCAAACCCGGGAGTAGGTGGCATCGAGTCATAAGGATTGATTTTTTGGAAGCCGGGGGTGGAGGGTGGGAACCCAGGGGTTGGTGGGAATCCGGGAGTTTGCGGAAATCCAGGTGTTTGAGGGGGGAATCCAGGTGTTTGGGGGAATCCGGGAGTCTGGGGAAAGCCCGGGGTCTGGGGAAACCCAGGTGTTTGAGGAGGAAATCCAGGTGTCTGGGGGAATCCGGGAGTCTGAGGAATCGGTTGCTTTTGTGGATGCTGCTGCTGCTGCTGTTGATGGTGCTGCTGATGGTTGCTAGGTCCCGCAGCAACTTGCTGTTGCTGTACGTTACTAGGACCAGGCTGCGAACCCAAAGGAGGAGTGGCATCTAATGCTGGAGGATCCCATTGCGTATGCGAGGTTGCTACGTGAATATAATAATACGCTCCGGAATTCTGATCCAAATGTGCCATCCATCCATCTGGCAACTGCGGAGGGGGCGTGGGAACTTGCTGTACTGCAGCTGGTGGGGTGTAGGTCCTTTCTGGCTGTTGAAACTGTGCTTGTTCTGCTGGATGACCCTGAGGAGCTTGCTGCTGTTGCTGCTGTTGTTGTTGCTGCTGTTGCTGTTGCTGTTGCTGTTGTTGCTGCTGCTGCTGCTGCTGCTGCTGAGGTTGTGACAACTGCGAAGCTGGTGATTGAGCTATCTGTCCCTGGTTCATTGCCGGTGTCAATGGAGAAATTATATCATTTTGGAAAGCCGGATGGCCTGAAACCGCAGGATGTGCAGCTGCTGGAACAGCCTCTCTTTGAAAAGCGGGGTGTGCATTTGCAGGAGGTGGCATATCTGGAGCCGCAGCACCAACTACAACAGTTCGCTTCTCATCTGGAAATCCCTGGTTTACCGTCGCCTGTGAACCACCCGATGGACCACCAGCCCGGGTACGTGCATATGACAAGCTGGCATAACTTGGTGGTGGGTCACTGAGGTTCATTCGATCAAGCTCCTGTTCGAGTGCTTCAGGTGCGTACATACTCGGATGACGGTTGTGAGGCACAGCCGCAGAAGCCGAAGTGTTACTAGTCCGTCTATTCCCACCCGCACTGCTTGGGGCGCTGCCGGTGTTATTTGCACTAATCGCTACACCACCGGATGCACTTCCTGTTGCACTTGCTGCGGACTCACGGCGGCCATTTTCTTGCTGGCGGATGTTTTCCTCTGCGTTTTGTCCGCCGGTACCGTGCCATACCGTTGGTGGTCCATGAGGATAGCTTCCGGGTGGTTCAGTAGGAGTCCAAGGTCTTGGCGGCGGGGCGTTAGAACCCGGAGATGGGGTTTGGGTTAGAACCGGAGGCGGGCGATTAGTTATTCTTCCGGGAGGCTCCCTTGCCGGGACGGGCATAGTCTGGCGTCTTGCTGGGGGATCGCCGAAGCGGAACGGTGGGGTTTCTTGGGTTGCAGTAGCGGGGGTTTCGGGAGGTGGTGGAGATCCGCGCCGGCCTGCTGTGGTGCTGGTAGACGTCATTCGGGATGGAGGGGGCCAGTATTGTTGGTGGAATTGCGGAAATGGGTTGGCTGCTCCGCCCGAGGGAGTCTGTGCCTCTGGCTCGGGAGTAGGAGGTTGAAAGGCGTTTGATGCTGGTGGTGAAGGCGTCGCACCCGATCTGCTGTCACTGCGGAGTCGTGCGGGGCGCCCGGCGTCGCGATACCGAAAGGCGGGGGGTGTGGGGTAGGCGTCACTGTGCACTACAGAGACATGACGACCAACTCCTGAGGTGCCAGCCTGGGAGTTGGATTCGTAGGGGACCCCAAGGGTTTCATACTGTGCCTGCTGCTGTTGGTGTTGAGCGATACGTTCCGCGGCGGAAGGTCGGCGGTCGTTGGCCATGGCGGGTATAGATGGGCGGCGGTATGTATTGAGCGGGGGTGGTGAGGAGGATGTTACTGATCCAACCTGTGAAATATCACCTCCTGCTCCAGGCGTGCGCTTACTGATCCGCAGCGGCTCGGGAACTGTTGGTGATGCAGGAGATTCGATGAATAGGTCGTCGTTGGGTGTTGGAGCTCTACCAGCTCGACTTGTGCTGGCGGGCATCGTAAATTAGATGGCGGGGTCGGGGGGTTTCAAAGAGGGCTGCTGGCTGAACTGCTGCACAAAACCCTCGCTTTTTTCTGCTATCTCTATATGAGTGTAACACGACACAATATGCACCTTGCCTGATGGAATCGTGGAATAGGCGCTTGCGAAACTCTTAATATCGTTCCTTTTGGGGAAAAGTTTCGAGCTGGAGACCCTGAGACAGAAGCTGCTCAAACGATATGAACTGGAAGTGGAAAAATCTTGATTTTCTAGACCATGCTCATCGGTGGCTGCTGTCCTGCGCCGCAGAGGAGTGGGGGAAAGATGAAGCTGTTGGTGTTGAGGGGAAAATCGATGATGATATGGATTCCAAGGAAGAAGTGTTGCAAAGAGAGGGGCAGGCGTACAACAGATGGGATATAAATTCCAGCGCTACAAGGATACCATGCCAGCCAGGAGTTCATGAGTCTATGTACAAGCGAAAAAAGAATAAAATACTGGGACGTTGTAAACTATGGATGTACCCAGATCCCTCAGTTAGTGGTGGTCATTTCACGATATTGGGAAGATCCAACAGACGAATCAGCTTGCATAAGAGCTTCATAGCCGCTGGGAGTTTTTAGCTCGTCTTGGATCGGCGCGAACAGAAGTTGAGTGTGGATGGCCATGGGGATGGGGGCAGCTCCCGAACCCATCCTTGAAAAAGAGGGGGCGATGGACTACATATTGATCCACCTGCTTGGATATGTACATTCGAGACGCGACCTGAAAGCATATGATCGACAATCGACACTTGCCTAAAGACCTCGTGCAAGACGCCATCAAAAGTTACGCAGCAGAACCGCGCAGAACCGCGCAGAGGTCGAGTCGAGAAGGTCAAAAAGGTACTCACTACATACCCTCCCCGCAACAAGTCTTTAGATTACTTACGTAGCTCGGTTACACCAACCCTCGAATGTCGAACCACATGGCCTATGGCTATCTCCCAGCGTTGAATTCTCCGACCAATAAATCCTGCGATTCAGATACATACAGGCACCCATATCATCTAGATTTCTAGAGTTTCGGTGTTCCAGTGTGTTGCAGTGGTCCAGTGTTACAGTGAGTGGCAAACGGTATCCTACAGAGTATCCTACACCTTCGCAGCTTCGTTTAAACTTAACCAACTCTTGAGGATTACACAAGGGAAACTGGACAACAGTATGCATATACACAGGAAAGTAGACATGATTCGTGGCCTAAGCATTTCGTAGCACTATACTATGGAAAATAGCGGGGTATGTAGGAGTGATGTTGCATGACGGTTGAAACTTGAGTACAGTTGTATGTAGGCTACTTACACAGCCGCGACGCCACCCGCCGTCGCACCGCCGCTTCACTGCGTAGAGATGCGGTTTTGCCTCAACACTTGAAAACACAGCGTAATACTCTGCTTGGGCATGGATAGATAGATGAAACCTCTATCCTACACAGATCCGGGGGAAAAAAAATCTCCACCACGTATGCAAATGAAAGTTTACCACGCAGTGAATAGTTGATTTTTTTTGTATGCACTCGTACATAGGAACTTGGCATTAGGTATTGGGTAGGGGTGTGGTATGTAGATAGCTAGGAGAAGAAGATGGTCTTGAAACCATGAATCAACGATCGATGTTAAAATGCTTGAAGGATATAGAATGTATGTAGAATGTTAAACGCACTGTGATTCTGTCGTCATTCTGGAGTTAGTATACTTCTGATGAGTTATGCTGCGATATTTATCCTGTAGGTATGTCCAGATACAGGTGGAATTTGATGCTTTGATTTTTGATTTTTCAATCTAGTAGACAATAATCAAGAGGTAGAGTGGGGAGAAGGAAGGGGAGTGATGATATTTCAGTGTATGTAGAAACTAAGGAATATAATAAAGCGATGTTGTCACTGACTCACTGTTCGGGTTACTATAGAGTAAGCTTAAGATGTTTATATTATTTAAAGATAGAAAGTAACCTGTAATGGATTTAGGAGAGTGAATATATGAAATCATTGCTATACTATGTATAAAAGACCACCCACTTAGAACGCTACAGCTTACACAATATCACTATTCCGCCTCCCAGAGATCCCTACGGTCCAGACAGGACTACATGTGCTTTTCCAATCCAGTCTGTAATTTACAAGCTGGGACCACTGTTACGCGATCCGATCCTATCATCGGAACTAAAAGACTAGACGGAACAGTCGATGATGCCAGGATTATGGATATTCTGAATACGCTTCCGGGTTCCCAGTAGCGATGAGATATTTGTTTGCCGTGACGTTCTTACCCGTAGCGGGCGGTTAGGAAGCTGGGCAGTTTTTAGTAGCGCAGTAGGTAGACCCGTCATTCCCTTTATCCTCTACTTTTATAAACATTCTACCCCCCCCCCCCCACCCTTTCATCACGAAAAATTTGACTCCCAGCAGTAGTTTAGTTGAAAATGCATATTGTTCACATTAAAAGAAGAGATAGATACGACTGACGACGCACATTACTTGTTGAATTACGGTGCCAGTATATACAAGCTTAGCCGGTTATCTGAATCTCTATATTTCATCACCATAGCCAATTCCGTTAAAGCCTAATCCCTTGCATACATTTAACACCCCATCCTTCACCGCGGAAACTTTAGCACTAGACTTTTCCCCGCGTCATGCATCAGAATTTTCTGGTCAAAATTTAATAGACCGTGGTTTTTTAGTAACCTTCGAGTGATGGTAAGTGATTGAAACTATGGTCACCCACGATCACCCACGGTCACTCATGGCCACTCATAGACGGTCCGTCCATAGTACCTTCAAGACTGCCAATCCTGATAATACGCAATGAGACCGGGCCGAAAATGGTGGTTACATAACCTGGACCGGACTCGACGGCCCAGAGAGAGCTCTGCTTTTCGTGACGGCCCCGATGATAGGTATCTTTTGTCATAATTTTTTTTCAGTGCTGTAGTACACAGGTGAACTTATATATAGCGTTATTGGTTATTGGGGGTTTTGATGATGAGGTATTTGTGTCTTTGGTGTAGCTCTTTGGGATCCGGTTGATGGCTGTGAGTTTGTGACTTGGTTGGATATATGCTGGATTTTTGCTCGCTGGTGGGTTTGAGGGAATAGCGTATAGGTCTCTGGATTTATGGATGGTCATAGTAGTAAGGGTAAGGGTAATGGTAAGATCTTCATTGTGAGAAAGGGTTGAAAAGTCTAGATACTTAACCAAGTATCCTATACCGAATTTCTTTTCTAAGAGGGGCTTTGTATCATCGTTATTGTGATGCTATCGTGTGGAGTAATACAAGTACTCTCTGTATATACACACGGGCCATTTAACTTTTCTCTGAAGGTAAAAACACCAAAGAACCGGGACATCTTTCTATTTCTTGTATATAGATATAGCAGATCTTGATTAAAAAAAAAAGAAATTAAGAATATCTTTACAACATACAGAAATTCCATTACTGTTTTTTTTGCTTTCTGCATCAGCGATGGACATACAGACTATAGACATATAGCTATATTCAACAGACCTTCCAACCGTATAGGCAGTTTACCGGGTAAACTCGTAAACCAAGTAAACTGAACTGATAATTCACAGTTATTTGGTGCAGTTTTGCTGCATTGCAGAAATTCAAGGCAGCTATATCTCCAGGATTTCTTGTAAAAATAAAAAATATAGTGATGAATAGCAAATTAACAATACTCCTCCTCCCCCCCCCCCCCCCCCCCAACTAAAATAGATCCTTCCCCATCCTTCTTGAATATGAACGACTCTTGAGAGAACATGCAAAGTATTCTGCTTCTCGTCGAAAAAGATGTAGAGAATGGCGATGAGGACATTTCCATATTTTCGCTCTGTTGGGAATTGAGTGATGACTGATGATGATCGACTTACAGCGGCAATAAAAGAAGTTGAAATTTCTGCAGGTAGAAGACGGAATATGACAGGTAGAAACAATATTTCTAGCCGAACCGTATTTTACTAAGAAACATAAACATAAATAATATCAAGCCACTATAAGCAGTCAAACTATTTCAGGATGGAGCAATGGAGAATCCACCTGCGATGGCGCGTATATCAAGGGTTCACGGTTCACCTTCTACAGTTTTGAAAATGTCTCTGCCGCGAATCCGTAATGTCTGGAAAACTTGAAACGAATGGCTGCCTGTAAAATGATTAACTCGGAAATCCAGTCACCTGCCGTCATCTGCCGTCCCGTCTGGTCTTTTGGGTTCTGTAGACGGGACGGGACCGGACCGCACAACGACAGTCCGTTGGAAGTTGTGGAAGGGACAGGACGAACAAAGTGATCCCATAAGGCCCACTGTCCTGGAAGGACCATGCAAACCTCTGGAGCCGTATGCAAGCATGCATCTTCCAGGACATCTGATATCACCAACTATCAACTATCGAACTCTCTCTAGTATCAACATATACCCTCACCTCTCAATACCTACTACCATACTACCATGTACGCCATAAAAAAATCTTTAACAGATATATGTTAAGAAAGTATTACGTAGTGTATGATTATATAATTCATAGTCTATCTCCTATCAAATTCTTCTTACACAAATACAAGTCCCCCACCCCTCAAGATCCCTATCAAAACCCATTTCATTTCATCCACCTTTTAAAGCTTCCAATGATGCTATGACATAATGAAAGTAAAACCCACCATAGCGTATACGAGTACATTTAGACAATCAGATAATTAGACAATCAGACAATCAGAAAACAACCCTCCCTAGCAACAACAACAACAACAAAACATCACCCAAACGATGTTGTTAGCTATCAATCAAACCTATCCTGATTGTAATCCATATCTTTATTTTTTTTTTTTTTGCTGTATATATATACCTACATAAGGTATTATAATTATTTTTGTCTTGTTATTGTTATTGTGAGTGTTATTATTAATCATGATGTGGACAATACGTAAGTATGTGGATAATATGTAGTATATAATATCCATCCACTAAACACTCTACCTGGGATTGATTATTCCATCATAGCATGTGGATATATAATTCATCTACTATCTGTCATCTTTATCCCCCCCTTCTATCCCTCCTATCCCCCCTTCTATCCCCCCTTCTACCCCCCCCCCCCCTCTATCCCCCCTCCCTATCCCCCCACCCTATCCCTCCTTCTATCCCCCCATCAATCCCACCCTCTACCCACCCTCCCTATCCCCATCAATCCCATCAATCCCATCATCCAGTCCCCCCAACCCCATCAATCCCCTCCATCCATTAATCCCATCCATCAAATCCATCAATCCCGCCGTCGTAAACCCCTACATACCGGCGCCAGATTTTCATTAGATACATACACCTGCATCTGCAGCTGCATCTGCAAATGCGGGACAGGTGTCAAGTCTGTCAGTGTTAAGTTCCAGTTCCCGGTCCAAGTCCAGGGCCAGGTGTAGGTGTAGGTATAGGTCCAGATTTTTGCACTGCACTGTACATTAGACCCTCTCGCCCCCTTGCCCCGCCGCCCCGTAACCCCTACCCCCTACCCCCTACCATCCTACCCCGCCCTGCCCCGCCTCTTATAACCTCAAGAAAACAACACGTACATACGCAGTCGAGATTGAAAGAATTAGTTATTCGATTACCTTCTTCACATTATCAAGTTCAACATCTTCAACAAACGAAATTCCCAGGAGTGAGAGAAAATCCAAAATTAAATCGGAGAAAATAGCTGCATCTATTATTTATATCTTAAATGTAAATACAAAAAAAAATGCATTCTTTCTTTCTTTCTTTGTTTTTTAAATACAAAAGATTTTTGTACTGTTAATCTCGTATAAATAATGCCACCGTTGTGAAAAACACTAAAAAAAACAGACAAACAGACAAACAGACAAACAGACAAAAGTAACGAAAACATTCTATCAGTAGATCTAGTTGTAAAAAAGTCTACCTATTTGCTGTACTCTACCTCTCCGATTGTAAAAAGAAAAACAACAGATAAAACATTGCATGCAAATAAATCATTAGAAATTAACCACCGTGTAAAAAAAAGACCGACCAAAGACAAACTCCGACCCAATCCATCACAACCAACCGAAAACCTATCTTACCGAAACCCCGTATAGGAAAGCCCTCTCTAGTTTTGAAGCTTGGCCATACGCTTTGACATAAAGTCGAAGAAAGAGAACTGGGTCGGGTTGCTTCCGTACTCGTAAACGAAGCGGGAGGCAAGGTACGACCCGAAAATTGCCTTGAGGTAGTTCTCTGGTACTCGTGCGAGGATGTTCTCGAGTCCAATTCTCTCGATAAGCTTGTCGGGAAGGGCCTCATTCAGAACACTGGTGCGAAGAGCAACATTGTTCCAAAGATCGGTCTGCTGCAACTCCTCATCTAGGGTAGTAATTGCAACAGAAAGCTCATCGGAAAGAATGGAGCGAGGCTTTCCGGTTTTCTCGGCCTCACGCCAGATAGCCTCAAATTCAAGACGTGCGTTGTTCTGAATAGTACGCTGAACACTCTTGACGTATTCCTTGTAGAAGGCGGGAATTTCACCGTCGGCTCCAACACACATGTCCTCGGCGAATCCCTTGTCGTCGAAAGCCAAAGAAGCGAGAACCTCCATCGAGGAGGAAGTGACTCCACCCTTGTTGGCAGAAGCGTCCTTGTAGAGAATACAACCGGCCTTCTCAAGTCTCAACTTGGCATCCTGGGTGATGAACAAGTTGGCTCCCTCAACGATGTAGGGGATAACTGATTCACCGTCCTTGATGAGGTTGTGAACGTTGGCGAGGTCAATTGCTTCAGGACGTCCTCCACAAGGAACCATAATGTCGTACTTGATGTCGGAGCGTAGATGGAAGGTGTTACGGAAAATAGTTCCATTCACGACGACCTCACCGTTCGGGAGGGTCACATTGTTCTCGTCAACCAAAACACGGTAACCCTCGGGCGAAAGCTTGCTGGTGTCAAACTCGCTAATCATCTTTCTAGCCTTAGCCAAGCGAATCAACTCATCACGGTTAAGCCCATTGGTATCGACGATAACACCGGATCCGTCAATGATTCCGACGTACTTCTCGTTACTAAGGAGAATCTCGTTGGAACCCAAATCTCCGTCGGGTCCACCGGTCTGTAGCTTGCGAACGGTGGCGGGATCAATGTTGAGATGGCGGTAGATACCCTCAACATACTGGCGAACCGACAAAGAAGTCATTCCGTAGACATCGTGAGGAATACCTCCGAGACGAGGAGACTTTCCTGTGAAGAAAGACTTCCACCATGGTGCACCACGAACTCTGGCGTGCTCAGTGGCCCAATCTACAAGACCAGCAGTGTTCTCATCAGGCCCCATAAAGAGAATCTCCGTCTTCTTGTGGAGATCGACAATGGGGTCCTTGATTCCAGGGCTACTGGGAGGAAGCAAAAGATCCATGATGGAATCAATGTACTTCTGGAATGCCACTGTGGCCTTGTCCTGGTGGTCGGCATCGAGGAGGATGACACCCTTCGATCCACCTTCGGGAATGTCCTTGTTCTTACGCTGCTGAGTATTGGCGAGGTTGTAGTTCTCGTCAAAGATGGAACGGGCGTTGATGGCCCATCCCTCCTTGTTGCGGGACTTGACGATACGGATACCTCCACGAGCAACGTCCTTGAAGCGAAGATGGAAACCGCGGAACTCGGATCCAACGGTCAAGAACATTCCGAAGAGGGGCTGAGGGTACTCCTTAGAGGGCAAGAAACCGGGGTTCAATCTGAAGGAGACGGCCATCTTTGTAGGGGTGTAAAAGTTGGTCTTCAGGATATGAGAGTTGAAGATGATGAACATCTTCATAACCTTCTCCTGGTTCTCGTTCGCAACGGTACGAGCAATCTTGGTTTCGAGCTCCTCATTGGAAAGAACACGATCCATTTGCAACCGCTGGTAAGACAAAGTAGGAATGAAGTTGTCCTGGTCTCCGCGGGTCTGCACGTAGTGGGTGTTTGCGAACGACAAGTATAGGGCTCGGACCAACTCAGGGTGCTGGTCGATGACCTCGAAAATGAATTCTGGCGTGAAAGTCTCTTGACGTAGACGGCGTTTCAGCTTTCCAAGGATCTCAGCATGCTCAGACTTCTGCATATCTAGCAACTCAGAGAGAGTCTCAAACTCAGGTCCCAATCTGTTCAAGAAGTGGGAGATGAAAATGCTCGTGCAGTGAGCGTAGATGGTCTCCTGGAGCGACAATTCACCCTTGATAAACCGATGCTGAAACTTGTTCTGCGGGATACAGAACAACAAGGAAATTTCCTTCATGATCTGCTGAACAGAATCATCGATAGGGGGGTACTTGAGGGCAGGACGACCAGGCTTGGCCGGGAGGGGGCTGAGGTAGATGGACATGACAGTCACGCCGTTGGAGAACTGCTCGGTATACTTGCGGGACGAGGTGCAACCGTAGTAGTGGTACAAGTCAGAGAGGGCAGAGAACATTCCCATAGTGCTGCGCTGCTTGTATCCAACAACAAGACGGCGCTCCTGGCTACCCTCAATCTCGAACATACGGATGACAGGTCCGGTTCTGCGCTCAACTACCTCAGTGACGACAGACTGGTAGATCTTCTTGGTGTTGGGCGTAACTTTCTCGAGGAAAGTCTTGTCCGAAACGACAGCCAAGTCGGTCTCTCCCTCAGGGGGGTTGGGGTTGACAAAGTCACATTGGTAGCAGAAGTAGCAACGAAGACGCTGATCGGTAGGGGCGCTCGCAATGAGAGGCGAATTCGAACGGAAGGTCTCGACCCTAAAGGCCTTCTCGGGTGTCGAAACGTCGAGGTATTTCTCGTCGATTCTGGCTTCGAATTGCGGACCTTGTAGTACCGAGACACCGGGGGTCGATGTGTCGATATAGACTGCATGGTCTAGGTGATTGTCAGTAATTGAGCAATATCCAGCGGACGGGATAGAATTACCATCTTCCTCTCGATCCAATCTGATTTCCACCTCTTTGTCGGGGCGTGAGAATGCCGAGACTTTAGAGGCGTATAGCTGTAGAACGATACTGGAGATAGTATCGGTTTTCTCGTGTTTGAAATATTGATCATCTATTCCTAAATGGCTGTAGAACCATCCGACCTCGTTCTCCACTAGAGTCTCCGGGATGAATCCTTTCTCGTCGAGAAGGTCGACAACTATATATCTGTTAGAATCACGCCGATGATGCACTCTTCAGAGAAGAATAGACAAACCTTTTTCCAGCTGGTCACCTTTACCCTCGAAAACGGGGGTAATGTAGCCCTGGGCATCCTCTTTGAGGATCTTCTGGGGAAGTTGCGGAGGAGTGGCGGACGGGGTGGCGACTGAACTAGAGACTGTCCCCGAGTCGTCGGCGGCGGGGACAGACATGGGATTGACTGACTCCAAAGTCATTGAGATAGATGTGAGGATGGGGTTGTGATGGGTAAGGAGCTTCAAGAGCGGGGGATACTGTCCCTTATAAGCCTCCCTCTGAGAAGCTTGGAGCTTGGGACATCAGGAAAGCTAGGGAAGCGGTACAGGGTCGGAGTGGGCTGGTCCGGATTACGATCAACCCCAGGTAACACCAAGAGCTCAGACGCCTTACGGGTCAAGCATGTTTGCCAAGCATGGGGTCGAGTTAGTGTGATTTCTGGGCTGCAGCCTCGCTAATGCTCGGCCCGCGAGGCTACAGCCCAGAAGTTGGAGCAGCGAATCAGTAGTATCCGCCACTACCCCTCCCCTCGGGCCGCCACCGCTCAGCGGCGCTTGAATGAGGTGGGGGGTGGGGAGGGGGGGGAGGGGGGGGGGGGGGGTGTGCGGAGGGGCATCATACTTGAGTAGTCTAGAGCGGCTATGGTACTATAGAGCTATTAGAGCTCAAACGTGTGGAATGTATGATCAAACAGTTGTGCTTTGTTATTTTGAGGAACACGCAACGTCTTGCCATGAAATGATTATCATAATTGATGAATGAGACAATTCTCCCATTGGATAACCAGTAGTAACTAAACAGCAATTGAGCGTATGATCTGTGCATTTATCGCTTCAGGTAGCTTCGGTAACCACAGCTGTATGTACCCATATGAAGCTTCAAGCCTTTCTGAACCAGTATGTCATCATATGTACCACGAATCATCTCAGTTCCAACAACCACTTTCACCCATCCACGAATCCATCATCTTGTCACAGCAGCAATCTCAATCAACCAAAAAAATCCCTCAGAAGAATCATCAATCGGTGGAAAAAAAAAAAAAAAAAAAAAACGTGAGGAAAATTCTTTATCCCATTGCACAACCTGTACAACATCTCCTAGGAGTCGAGTCCGAGGAGACCAACTCAGGGTATGCGCTTCAAACTGGGCAGCTCTACGCAGCTCACAGTTTACAGCTTGCAAGTTGCAAGTTGCAGCTACCCGGAGCTTTCTGAAGATCATGATCCTTGAGCTTCCCCTCTACACTAGGGGTTAGCTTACCTTCTCTAGCGTAGCTTTGCGTAGCTATGCCTAGCTATGCCTAGCTTTGCATAGCTTTGCATAGCTTTGTCAAACCAACCAGGGTTCCCAGTCTAAATTCCCTGTCTGCGATCCACCCCCACACCCACCCTTAGGAGTCATGGACCGCTTAAAATAGTGGTTGCCATACCATACCATACCATACATAATCACGGGACCAGAGCAAAGGCAAAGTGAAGAACACCTTTAGAAGTTGTGTAGAAACAACCTTTCAGGGTGTGTACGGAACGGTAGAGAGACTCCGAGCGCTTGGAGCAGCCTTGGAGCAGCCTTGAATCACCGGGCATTTTCTGTAGGGAGTTAGGAGTCAGGAGTCAAGAGTCGGGAGTCAAGAGTCGGGAGGTGGAAGTCGGGACTCTGGATAGTAGCTAGTAACTAGTAACTAGTAGCTACAGTTACGACATTATGTTATGTACATATACATATACTGTACCTATTGTATTCTGCCACGCTAACAAATAAATTTTTCGTTCCTGAAATCTCCCCGATCCTGATTTTTTTTTTTTGGGATCAAAAAAATGATGATGATGATGATGATGATGATGATGATGATGGAAGTTTAGTCGTAGATCAAGTCCTTTTTTCTTGTGGGGTGGTGGTGGTAATGGAAGTCACTATACATAACCATAACGTCATTCATGATACCTGTATATATTTTCTCCCACAAAGGTTCATGTTTCTTCTTCAACAAAGTCAAGATCAAAGTCAAAGTCAAGATCAAGATCAAGATCAAAGCATACAAATACAAATACAAATACAAAAAAAAAACATATTTTCCGCAGCAAAAAAACTTGTATGTAGGCAAAAACCACTCGTCAATATGGGGTGAAGATACGACAAGTGACAAGTATGATGCGATATGAACACCGTGTATGAACCATAACCATGTACGGTGTACAAACCACCCCCCCCCCCCCCCCCCCCCCTTCCCTTCAATTATTCTCGCTCGTAGCTCGGCTCGGTATGGTTATTGAGGGTTATGTATTTGAGTGGTTTTTTTTATGTTTTGATTATTTAAGCCGGTAGAAACCCGGTTGTATCTCCGATCTCTAATCCCAGATCCGTAATGCAGCGGTGGTAACCGTTCATAAGCATCATAATCATAAACATCATAGGAACCCTTTTTTCTTTGAAGTTATAACATAACTATAATCATAATCATAATCAAAATCACAATCACAATCAAAAATCCACTGATGCTCCCCCAAACTACATCTTCCAGAAACTCAGAAACTTAGAAACTTAGAACCCCCAAAACCCAAAACCCCAAAACCCCAAAACCCCAAAACGCAAAACCCAGGTAACCAAAAACCTAAAAACCCGGGTAGCCTTACCTTGCCTTACCTTACCTTACCTTGTCTTACCTTGCCTTGCCTTACCTTGCCTTGCCTTGCCTTGTATATACGGGGACTCGAGACTCAAGCGTGGACCGCCGAGCACCGGGCGGGACATATAAGCGGACCATCGCAGGCCGTTAAACATCCTATTCCATGTCTCCATGCCTCATCCATGATTCACCCACCCTGCCAGGTACCAGTCAACCAGCCAACCAGCCAGCCAGCCAGCCAGCCAGGGACCATCCAGGAAGCCATAATTCATGCCTGGGAGTGCTGGTAGCCCTGGTAGCCCTGTTCTGCACAGCGGCAACGAATGTAGCGAAGGTAACGAAGGCGACCAGGGCAACAAAGGCAGAAGCAACGAAGGCAGGAGTGCAATACAGTGCAATAATGCAAGACAACTCCATGTACATTGATGACATACAATCTCTGTACTGTACTATGCCTGAATCATCGCAATCTGGATCATTATCTTTTTTTCTCTGAAAGTTTAGGGTATGCCGCATCATAGGGATGATTTTTTTTGTTTTGTTTTTTTTTTGGTTATGTTTCATGAGACTTTGTATACACATGAGATCCCGTACACATACCATTCATGTATCCCAAGTATTATGACGCGATGAAGATATAGTAGCACTATATCATTTTGAGTGTTGATAATTGACTGTTCCTATCGCTGTTCCCGTCTTTCGCAGTTCCTATCACTGTTCCTATCCCGTTCCTGTTCCTGTCCTTCATTACCCATCCTTCACCCCTCTCTAACTCCAAATCCAATCCACCTCCACCATAACCCCCACGTTCAAAAAGGCTGGTATTGGTTCGTGGAGAAGACGATCGGGTACCTATGATCCTACCTCACTTCACGGTCAACCATCACACACCGTCTGAAGATCCCCGCCGCCACAGGGACTCACCACGCACTACACGGTCACCCCCGGTCAAGCTAGACTACATGAACAGCGCCATGGAATAGAAGCCGTGCGAGGCTATGCCACTGTATGCGAGGCTTTGCGATCGCGGGCTATGTATGGGAGTATCCTAGCCTGACCGGCCTAGCATGGCCTCGACTAGCACCAGAGCTCCATGGGTCATATGCACCAATGCACCCACCATACGCGACAGTCTGGGGAAATGCACTATCCATGGATTCACCGGTGGAACTGGAGCTGTGAAGCTATGGAGCTGTGGAGCTGTGGGGCTGGAGCTTTGGACTGAAGTGTATGGTTATGTAGCTGGTGGGGAGCTAAGGGAAGCTATACACAGTATGTACAGCTGCCATACCAATAACTACCGACCGTATATGTAGTTGCTATGTACTTACTGTCTGTAGACACCATAGAGACACCGCAGAGGCACGAGACACGAGGTCACGGGTACAACTACGGCGACTGTGGCGAGCATGGCGACCGTAGGGAAAGCAGCATTCAAAAACGAGGCTCGAGCTGTTATGGTGTGGGGTGCGGTGTGGAGTGCATCATGAATCTGGCGGGGAAGGTCTGAGCTGAGCACCAGCGGACGGGTGCTACCGATGTGTAGGGAGAATGTGACTTGAGGATGGTGATGGAGGATAGTTATGGAAGATAGTTATGGTGGATGGTAATGGTGAGAGACGGAGGGAGCATGGTGAGAGAGAAGGATGCTGAGGGAGATGCATAGCGTTACAGTCCTCAAAAGACAAGGCTGGCTGTCGCCATGTATGCAACCATAGCACTAGCCTCATTCTATCCAACCAGCCGTATCCTAGCCTTCCATATCCCAGCCCTACCCATCGCCTTATCCCACCCAGCCTCATCCCAGCCACATCTATGGCCTTATCCCAGCCGTGCATATCCTAGCGCACCGCAGCCTTACATGCCGCGAATAACCATCTGTCTAGCCTACTAGCCAGCATCCTGAATCCACAGCCCACCACCACCACCAAAGACAGCAGCTCGCTCCGGAAGATTTCCAACTATACATAATAAAAATCATAACCAGCGATGAATAGAAAAAATTTTCGTAGAAAAATTTTCATATCCATATCCATGGTTATGGCTATGGTTATGTAAAGGGCATGTTTATTTTGTGCCGATGATGATGATCATTGATGTTGGTGATGATGAGGATAAGGATGATGCTGGTGATGCTGATTTTTTTTTTGTCGTATATATGAGGGAGGTGAGGGAGTTTTTACGTAATTCTAACGCGGCATTTAATTATTATTATTTTTTTGAGGCAGAGGCAGAGGAAGAGGAAGTATCTCGGATTATTTTCGGTCCACTGGTAGGTGTCTGTTTTTTTGAAGAAGTACTCGGATTATTTTCGGCCGGCATATACTGGTAGGAGGATGTTTTTGATGACGGCGGACGAAGGATGGAGGATAAAAAATAGAGAATAGAGAATAGATGATGGGTGATGGGTGATATTTTTATTCATCTGGTGTTTCACATATATCTGTATATCTACACATCTGGAGTGGAAGAAATGTATATAGAGATATAGATGGTTAAAGACAGATAGATAGATAGATGGCTAAAGACATTACATGCGGAAAAGATCCACGGGCCGGGAAACAGCAAGTTACAGCGTGCTTACTGGTAACTCTGTACCATTGGTCGAAGTACGGGCGGACTGCAGAGTAAAGAGTACAAATTGCAGTCAATACTCAATGTGCAGAGAAACCGGTGGGAAATGAGCCAGAAGCGAGTGGCAATCAGTCAGCGAGCCAGAAGCCGTGGGGGGGGGATTTGATTTTGCATTGATCATCATGTTATAAGGTACAGTATTTGATACATACAAAGTCATTGAAGTATATACATGGGGTTAAATAGTTATTTTTTTATAAATGAGAAGAATATATTTTACAGAATCTACGTAAGCAGAAGGTAGGGGCTGGAATCTACGGTATTACATACTTAGCTGGAGTTAAGGAGATGTGAAAAGTGATGCGGTGTGGGATTGATGTGGGATTGATGTGGGATTGATGTGGGATTGATGTGGGATTGATGTGGGATTGATGTGGGATTGATACGGGATTGATGTGGAGTTGATGTGGAGTTGATGTGGAGTTGATCTGGAGTTGATGTGGGATTGATATGGAATTGATACGGGATTGATACGGGATTGATGATAACTAACATCCTATCTATAAACCGGAATTCCTTTCTATCAATTCCAACATAATTTGCCCCAACTTTCGTACTAAGTAAACCACATGTCTTCAGACTCGTTGAATCGTTGAATCGTTGAATCGTTGAATCGTTGTGTAAAAAATCAAAAACGGTTTATTGAATCAAAATAAAACAGAGGAAAAGAAGAATCAGAGAACTCAAGCGTAGCTGCGTAGATTGAGATTTTTGAAGAGGTTGAAATTTTTGAATAGGTTTATATCCTCGACTCTTCAGCCCCGTTGTTGTACCTTGTTATCTGTTTATGTAAATATTTATCAGTTTGAGGCTTGAATCTTGATTCTTGATGTGGAGAATAAATTTGCTAGTTGCAGTAATATGCATCGCTTATGATCTATAAACCGTCTCCCATTCCCTCTGTTTTCGTCTTCATATACCTCCCCATTTACCCACCTTCCCTCTACCTTTCCATCTACATCTCCATATACTTCTCCTCATCTTTACCCTCTGCAGTAAGTAATGGCACGGTATAAGAATGCAGAGGAATGATATAACCCACGTATGAGCCACTATTTCATTTCCAGTAACTTGTAAATGTATTGCCAAAACGATTAACTATTAAGTATAGTTAAATACAAATTCCGAAGAAAAAAACCAATAAGATAAGAATAAATATCGGTTACAGAAAAGAAAGATGGCACGAAAGAAAAAAAAAACCCCCCACGAACCGCCAACCAGCTTACCGTGTGATGATCCATGAGGAATATCTCAGGTACCGGTACATACAGCCTCAAATGTATTAGTCCTAAATTTTAAACTCCGGCGTGCTTTTTGCATTTAATTTACTGATGAAATAATATTTCTCTATAATGCTGATCTATCATTCATTATCTACCTTTCTCTATCTACTTTTGACCTTTTTTGTACTACATACGTACAGTTTTTGCAACTCCACAATGCCAAAACAGAAACCCAAAATAAGTTTGCATCGAAAAGCAATTTGAAATCTAACTTTTCTTGTCAGAATATATACTAATTCTCATATCATGTCATCGGTTTTCTCCTCAAAATTATCTGTTGACAGCCGTAGACATGATATATCACTCGGTGTTTCTGTTGTAATTCGTCCTGTTTCACATTTATTGTATTTTATGTACTCAGGTATGGGTAAAATGGAAGATGTTTTCGGCGTTCTGATTTATCATACGTACTGCCAATGTATTTAGTCACCCAAATTCCAAAAGAACTACCTTTTAGCAACCACTAACCATTAAACTATGGGCAAATTGATTTCGGGCTATTATAGTAGTGTTAAACTCCGGGAAACCCCCAAATTTATGGTTAAAACTGCTGCTATGTGTGAGGTGTATCTTTTATAGAATTTACCTCTAAAGTGTTTTCCTACTTCTCATATGTGCCAAGCTATATACATAATACCACATCTATCTGCCGCCCAGACCCCTTCTGTAAAGTCACTGTAGCATGCAGTTTATGTATCGTGTGGTATGTATGATGCATAGGTACACCACATATAATATATTCCGTTCCACTGTTTTCATAATCGATCATTCATCTACGATGTACAGTATGGCACCATACTGGAGATTTGCCACCGCCAAATGTCGCTTGCATGTCGCTTGTATGTACTGCTACTATCGACATCTTATATACAGCCGTACTTCCATCCAGCAGCAAGTATCTAGCTTATATGCATTCTGTAGGCAGTATCCCGCTGCAAGATATATCGTTAATCGTCGTTCCGGGTGATTGGTTAGCAGCAGATACTTTCCACATGTATAATTCCCATTGTTTAGGATATGCTATGTCGGATCGATCAATATATGTATGCAGTATATGCATGGGATGTATGATACATAAGAACCATGGCCCGGATCACCATTCTGTAATAATGTAGGAGCCCGAAGGATTCCCAAGGAACCGGGATCTGAATCTCAGTATGCCATGTTAGGTATGGTATGTTATGTATGGTACAGCATAACACCATGGGCATCATAGTTACATCCAGCCTTACCGTTTTGCTGATTTATAGTCAATCGATAGTCAACCAATCGATCAATCTATAATCTCTCATCTACAATAAGGCACGATATTTTGTATTTGCCACTGCCAAATGCAGTATGTGCGTATGTACCGCTACTGTCTACATACATCCAGCTGCAAGATATATCTTTAAGTGGAAGTCCGAGGGATAAATATGGTGCCATACTTTTATGCATGCATAAAATCCTACCGGTTTGGATATTATATATATGTATGATATGTAAGCATGATATAAAAGAACTACGATGCCACAAACAACCCCCCCCCCCCCCCCCCCCGGGCTGGTCATTTGGGATTGTATCTAGCTAGCTGGGTACTGGTACTGTACACACCGGTTCACAGCAATCTAGACTCCCTCTTGCCCAGCTTCCTGGTTTGCTGCTGGCTTGGCTTGCTTCTTTCCAGCTTACCTCCTACATCCCTACATCCCCATATCCCCGCATCCCTACATTTCCAGATCCCCAGACCCCTACATTCCCAGGGAACCAGGAGCCAAGATCTAGATACGCTATGGTATGTATAATACCACAGGCACCGGACTGTATTCAGCCCTACCGTTTAAACAATCAATTAATCGATCTATAATCTCTCATCTATGATATATGACGCCATATTTAACATTCGCCACCACTAAATGCCGCTTCTATGCACTGCTACTGCTATTGTTACCACCGACATACATTTATCCAGCAGGCAGTATCCAACTGCAAGATCTAGCTCCCATGAAGGTTGGAATAGATATGGCACCATATTTCCTGCATGCATAATCCGCATCTGTTGCAATATGTTATTTCAGATCAATCAAGATATGTAGATATATATGTATGATATGTAAAAGGATCCCCAATTCTTTGGATCTATGTAGATATGATAGGTACGTGTATGGTGTGCGTTTGGTATGCTGGATATAGTATTTCTGATATGCTATGCTATGCTATGCTATGCTATGGTATGGCACTATAGGTACGCCATAGCTCCCATAGCTACATTCAGCCCTACCATTTTCCATAACCGGTACTCCATCAATCAATCAATCAATCAATCAATCAACCAATCTCTCATCTGCGGATACAGCACCATGGTTATACTGGATATTTGCCACCACCAAATGCCGCTTGTATTTATGCACTACAGCTGCTACTACCGCCATCTCCATCTTGCATCCAGAAGCAAGATGCAAGATGCATACAATGTACATACACTCATAACCCACCATCTTGCCGAACTTCGAATCTATTTCTTCGACGGATATATGTATAGAAGAACCATATTTAACCCTATACTAGCCTCGTGGATCCCTAGATAATTTGAACCCGGGATCTAGAATCTAGATATGCTATACTATACTATACTATTCTATGCTATGTCAATATTTGCCACCACAAAATGCCGCCTTTATGCACCACTACTGCTACTGCTGCTGCTATTACCGACACCCAGCATCCATCCAGCTGCACAGTATAGCTTCAAGATACACCCCTTCCCTACCCGCAATCTAGTGAGCATCCAGCATCGATGCAGCTGTAAGATATATCTTTAAGCGGAAATCTGGGGGATCGATAAATATGGCATCATACTGTATGCATAAATACATGAATGCATACGCACATGCACATGCATAACCTCCCATATTTCCAGAACTGTGAACCCATTTATTTTTATTTTTATGCTTCTTTTCTTTCTTTTTCAGATTGATCATCGATCTAAAGGTTATATGCATGATATATTTAACCATGATTCACATCACTATGTTGTAATGCTACGATAGGTGTATTATGCCATAGGAAGAATTGGAGATTCCGGTATCAGTGTTTGCTACGGGTATGGAATGGTGGGTCTGGAGTTATGGAGTTATGAATTAGAATTCCGGGAAGTGATGGGAATTAAAAGAGATTGGTTGGAATGGGAAAGGATTTGTTTTTCTGTTTCTGGGGTTTCCGGGTGGATAGGAAAGTTTTGAGGGTATATTCAATTTGTAGTATCGAGTCTTCTACATAGTAGAACCTAGACATTGAAGAGGTCTTCAACTGGAGTTCTATAGGTATCACCAAAGGGTCAGCAGAACATTACAAGTCATCTCCCATTTCCAGCACCAACAGCTAGCACGGTTGACTGCACATCATATATCATACGATAAGTAATAAAGAAACCTATCTTCATTATCCCCCGAATCCCTCATCGGTACGCCGTAAATTATAAGTACCCAACCTCTTGTATCCGTATCCAACCAGAAAGAAAAAACAACATTTGCTTTACTGTAATCTCAAAACGTCCACCAGCACCACCAGCCTCTCCACATCCACATCTCTCTTTTTCAACCAAGACCAGTTCTCATTGTCCAATACGATAGGATAGATAACCGGTATTAAGTTGAAAAGAAGCTATAGAAATAATTTCTAAAGCTTCTAAACCCCCCACGCAACATCATCACATCTATAGGCTGCCGCCACGAAGCGCTAATACTAAGTGCAATGTTGCGCCTCCGTCGAGTTGGTAGTCGGCGGCGGTCTTGTCGTCGGCCCTGGTGAGGTTGTTAGTGGATGTTCTGTGTTTGAAGAAAAGATCAAGCTTGTGAAGCTGAGGAGATGTGAAGCTGTGGAGATGTGAAGCTGCAAAGCCGCAAAGCTATGCAGCTATACAACTCCTCAGCCGCCCCTCACTGCACCCGTCAAACTCAACAGGTCACAGCGGCGGGAGGTAGCAAACAGCGAACAAACACAGAGCAATTGGATAAGATAGAAAGAGTGCAACCGAAGAAAGAGCATACATCTGTTTTCCACCATAAATCAACCTCTGCTGCACAGGAGGAATACCCTCCTTCTCCTCGACGAGCTCCTTGATCTTAGATACTAGGTAGTGGGGCTCGATGTCGAGCTCGATCTCTTTTCCGGTCAGGGTTCGGACTCTGCGGAGGGGAATGTTAGCTTTGTTCCTTTGCTTCTTGAAAACGCCGTTTGTGTGTTTTTGTTGGCCTTCGTCGGCCGTTGTGGGCCTTCGAAGTTCGGTGCCCTTTGGTTCCCCATGGTGCTGCCCTGCCCTTTGGTAGCCTTCGGTGGCTCTCGGTATCCCCCGTCGGATGTTGAAGGCTTTCGAAGGCCTTTGGAAGCCTTCGACGGGCTTCGGTAGATTTCCGGACGGTTTACGGAGCTCGCGACGCGGGGGAGCTAAGTAAAGTAGGGGTAAACTCACTTGATGAGCATCTTGAATGATATGTAAGAACTGTAGTGTTTGTATAAAAAAGTCTCTGTAACGCGCTGTTTGACGTATGGGCGGGGGGGTATCAAATGTCTCTGGGTATCTTTCGCGGTTGTATGGTGAAGCAGGAGGTGATGTTCAAGCTCGCGGCTGAAAACTACGGGCAAAGGTGGGGTGAGAGGGTCCCTGCAGTTTGGGCGTCTTGGCGGAGATGGCTGGAAGCGTGGCGACCCGTAACGCGGGTTTGTGAGAGGTTTTAGCTTCTAGCTTCTAGCTTCGTCTGGCGTTCTCTATCTTTTTGGTATTTTAAAGCCGATGTCGAAAAAGAACACACCCGTTCTATGCTGGATGATAGGGTTGTGTTTGTCGAAATAAACTCAGTCTAGGGAAGAAAAGGTGGAGAGGAAAAAGATCTAAAGTCGAAATCTCGCAATCTGAACTGCTGTAGAGAAGAGGGGATGCTCAATAAACAAAAATGGTCAGATATCTGCAGATGATATGGTCCCATATCTGCGCGGAGTCTTACGCTTAAGTATAAGCGGCCAGAGTAGTTGGGATTAATACAAAATACGTTTAAGCAGACAGCCCGGAATACTTTTTTGATAACTCCCTTTGCTAATTTCATTATCCGTCTGCTATTCTGATTTTCTGCCATCGCCATGCTGAACCTACATTGCCTGTGCATTGCTTCTGCTCACTGCTGCTCACAGTGCCATGCCAAACCTTGGATCTCTGATGAGTGGGTCCTTCATTGGTTCGACTTTACTTCTTACGCTCGCCATAGCGAAGGATCTATGGAATGAGTGGCAATGGCGGCAAACAGAAGCGAAGCTAGAAGGGGACAAAGTATCACAAAGAAATCCCGGCATCCCAAGCAACGCATTGAGCTCCGGATATCTACCCAACCGAAGGGAACCCAGAGGATTGGAGTGGAGTCATCAGCGGCATAATCAAGCATCAAGGTGGACTGAGGTGGTGCGGAACCCAATTAGAGCCCATGGTTAAGTGTAGATATGGGACATTATTGGTTAAAAAATGAGTTGTGATACTACATAGGCTTCATACCTTCTGTGATACTTGAGATGCGGGTATATATCAACCAAGGTATGTAGTGTAACCTCTAGTTGTCGAAGAATCTGTAGCACGCCACAATTCTGTATTGAGAAGTCGGATAACACATGGCAAACTGTCGTGAAGTTGACCATTGTGAAGATGTGGACTCACGTTATTTTTGGTGGTTCATTCACTGCATTGCGGCGTTGCTTGCGTTGCTTGCACTGCAAGTTATGTATTTCTAGCTCCTTATGTAGTTTCTTTTTCTTAGTTTGTTGAACCCCCAAGGCAGCACTTCTCGTCGATGATTCTCAGGGCAATGCGGGCGTTCTAAAGCTGCAAATCATAGACCTTTCTTGACTTCGGATTTCTGAGAATATCTGGATGAGTTTAAAATCCGAGCAGGAAAAAAGCCCACGCTAACCACGCTTTTCCCTGCATAATTTCCATGCTTCAACGTGATTCACAGTTCTTCGCGCCATGCTTTCCTCGTGAATCGAGCAGCCGAGAGATCAGTGACACCAGTAAATTGTGATTGGTGACAGATTGATCTGCCGTCTGTCAGATTTGCTCTACGGATTGAAGTCCGTTTGTGATCTGTAGGAAGAAGGAAGATGGTTGAAGAATATTTACGCCATGCTATGACTGCATTACAGTTAACGAGCCACGCAGATGCGTTGCAGTACGACGAGGAATGTTATTTACTTGGGAATTTCTTTTTTCCGCTTGGTAGATTACTTACCGAATTATACGATGGGAGCTGTAACCCAAGCTGTCAAGAAATAAATGCATCGAGGAAAAAGTATTTGAAATCTGAATTGGAATCGCATCAGGCGATCAGCTTGGGACATCGTTGGCCCTAGCAGACTTTACAAGCAATTGCAAACACTTTGCATTCAAAGTAGGGGGGATCTCGGTTGGAAGAACTTCCGGTTGGAGATTTGTTGAGGATTGTAATGATTAGGCTTCGTAGCTTGCTTCGAAGGGTTGAACGTGAGCTTCGTGGGATCCCGTAATTAGAGAAACCTGTTTGTCGTGTCGGAAAATTGTCAAGCTGAAAGATTGACTTGCGTAATTCCTGAGGCGGGGTGGGGATGAAAAGCAATTTTAACATGGCAGAGTAAGATTGAAACACAGCGTTTAACGGGGAGCAGTGAATTTTCCAAAGTTCCTGAAGCTGCACAGCTTAGGGTTTTATGCAGAACGTACAATCTATGTACAGTATCCCACCATATGTAGGGCTATCCCCGCAATTCGGGCGGCGATTTCGTTTAGGGTTGGACTTATTATCGGGATCTCGGCCCAACCCCACTATCGGAATAAGCGATGATCGATCTTTCCACAGGGCGATCAGCAGCTGAACGAAACCGAACCGGATTGCCGACGTTGTGCTCAAGTCAGCAGTTGCACAGCCGTGAGCGGTGAAACGAGTGATCAGCTGTATACATATAGTATTGTATGCACTTTATGCTTTTGAAAACCTTCATTTCTTGAAAGTTCAGAAAATAAAATGTCTAAGGTGATGGTCAAACTTCGAAGCGCTTTGCGTTGATTGTTCAGCTCGCTTGTCCTTACGCGCCATATGTCCATGGTGTCGTGTTAATCATCTTGATTGGTTACAACCACGGAACCCGGAATAAAAATTAAATTCTTCATCTGACACTATATGACTCGAATCTTGGAACTTTCAAAGATGCGTCAATCATCGTTCCATCGGACTTTTTTCTATATTTCCGTGCATTTTACTGTCAATCAATTACATATGTCCATACAGGCTCATCTGTATCGATTTCGCATGGTCCGTGCGCGTTAAATTTAGAAACGGGGTTAGTCAACCCATACAGCACCATAGTGCCCAGCCCGGTGACGATTGACATCGTGTCTCCCTTGCTGCTTCAGCGTGCTGGCTCATCACGGAGTATGTAGTAGGAGTAGTGATTGTGCATGAAGCTGACTGTTCCACTGCGCGTCTCGTCTGTTGCACCTGATGCACATGACCATTAGGTGGTTCTTGCGTTTACAACAGACTCTCACCAAGCCATCGCCCTGCGCACCGTCCAACTTCACCGGACAGCCCCTTTCTGCTGTCTTGATACTTCTTTACACCTCTTCATTCAGACGAAAGAGGCCCGAACCTACTTCTCGAGCGCCGCTTTTTCTGCTCCCATCGAGGCTGGGCCATTATTAAAGAAAGCTTGGCTATGCATTAAGTGATATCCGGTTTAGTCCCAAACGAACCTGGCTGTGGCTCCTGTGAAGCTCCGCCGCCTCCACCGCAACACATCTAAGCACAACGAACACTTGCTTCCGACTCAACAGCCCGACGAACGAAAAAAAAATCCTTCCTTATTCTGTTATTCACCTTCAGTTATAGGTTTCTGCTCAAGTGAGCAGTCACCGTAAAGCGAACAATCCCCGAGAAACAGCATACAAGAACGCCACCGCAACGTTGCTATTGGACCTCGCTACGCCTTCACGTACCTCACCATGAATACCAGCGGCGCAGCTGCTTCGATAGCGACGGGAAGCGAAGATAATGGACGATGTGATCTATTGGGACCTTTCGGTAAGCTTTGCCACATCTCTACGCGGAGATGTTGTTGTCCAGAGGGGGGTTGTCGATCATTCAGAGGCTGACAAGTAACAACAGCACTGGTTGTCCAAGGCGCTCTTGGAGCCGTCGCATTCTTGGTATTACTGTGGAAGCGATCTAGGGAACGCCCTCAGAGACCATTTTTAATATGGTACGCGACAAACTGTTTGGCTATATTGAATGATGAACTCGAACGGGGGCTAATATGCACATGTTTATAGGTGGATGGATGCATCGAAACAAGTATTCGGTAGTGTTTTGGTGCATATGGCAAACTTATTATTATCCATGATATCCTCAGGAACTTTAACAACAGAACCATCACCAACATCCCTCGTAGTAGCGGCTGTCCGAAGAAGTGTCGACGGCGGAGACGAGGGATATCACGCAAACCCCTGCTCTTTCTACCTCCTCAATCTCGGAATTGACGTACGTTTTTGATTACTTATATACCTCGGGAAATTCCGTTTATTGATCATATACTAGACAACGATTGGTGTTATATTCCTAATCTACTCCCTCAAGTTCCTCAACTTTTTATTGGGCCTCTGCAATATCCCCGGCTTCCGCACCGGAATCACCTCAGGATACTACGGCGACCCACCACAATGGAGTACCTGGGCGAAGCAGAGTGTTATCTACTTCACCGGACTTATGATGATGAAGTTCATTGTCTTCATTATGTTTGTCCTTTTCCCATGGTTGGGCAAAGTCGGTGATTTCCTTCTTGCATGGACCGAAGGTGACCGTCGCCTACAAATCTTTTTTGTTATGTTTGTGAGTACACCTACGAAACCTTTGTAACAACTATCCTTTCATGATATACTGATACCCTATAGTTCTTCCCCCTCGTCATGAACGCCTTCCAATACTGGGTCATCGACTCCTACATCAAACACCCAAACCCATACCACCAAGTCTTCCCAAGAGAAGACGCACATAACTCTCCTTTACTCCAAAGCCCTCGCGTAAGCTTCACATACGTTGACAGCAACGACATTGAAGATAGTCGTAAGGATATCAATACAGAAACTCGCCCTGGGGCTTGATTAATAAAGTCTTTGTATAACATCTGGGATGGAGCACACAGGGTATAAGATATATTTCAACCAGAGAGTGTGGGGTTCTGGGGCTAAGTGGTGGTGGTGGTGGGGGGGGGGGGGGGGGGGGGGGGGAGGGGTTTCTTGAGGAGGAGGTAAGAAGGGAAAGGGAATCTGAAGAATAGATATTTACCCAATGATATCCGGGATACCTACATGTGTATTAAATCATTCAACTTGCCACACATTCATTCTTGCTTTGGTTTAGTTTTCTGTTATTGACTTTGTTTTTTTTTTTCTTCCTGTTTTTGCAAATGCTTTTTTTTCAATGGGTTTGGTTTTGAGTATTGTTTTTTGTGTTCTTGTGTTTACCAAAGGCGTGGGTTGCGTTTTTGCGTTTTTGCATTCGTGTTGTGGATTATGGAGGAAGAATGGAGGAATGGAAGAAAGGAAGAAAGGAAGAGTGGTGGGCTGGTTGGTGATGGAGAGAAACTTTTTGTTAGAGTAGAAAATTCTTAAGGTTTTATTTTTCAAATTATTTTTTTTATCTTTTTTATTATGAAGATATCTTGGATATATCTCATGTGTGTGAGTTGATATGAACAGAGTGAAATAAGAAATGAAAAATACAAAAAAGGAAAAATGAAAAATGAAATGGATTACAGATGATCTTATTAAGGGATATATCAGGAGTTGGGTGAGATGGCTTATATGTAAGATTTGCTCCTTGGGATGGGAATAGGAATATGAATAAGTCATGGAGATAGGAAAAACTTGGACTTGTTGGACGTTGAAGGAGATGGGGAATATTTAATGCTATTTCATAAAGAAAAAAACTGAAATTAACAATACCACCCATCTCAAGCTAACTTCTCCGTTCTCTGCTTACTCTCTCCTGATCTCTCCTCTCCTCTCTTGTCTACTTTAGAAGATTTAATAACTGCTATTATTGATGTCTCAGCCCCAAACTTGATAGGTTGAACCTAATCTCGTACTTCTGAGTGGGCTTATTTGGTATGTTTATATAGTAGTGTTAAATAGACTTAGGAAGGAAGCAGCTGGAAAGTTGACGGGAAGTGGGGCTTGGAGATGGTTATTGATGTGGAGTACATTAGTTATGGATACTGCATTGATTATGGATGTAAACGAAAATCCAGTGTATTCTAGTTCATGGCAAGAACATATATTTTATTCTTTTTATTTATTTATCAAAATCTATAAACCACACTCTAACCGAGGCCCCAAAGTCCCACGCAAAACAAACCCCAAATCCAAATCCCGTCCTCGCAGCCTAAGCCAACCTCCCAACGAGACTCCCCATAATAATTTCAAAATTATAATTTCCGGGTTGTTAATTATTTTCCATTCAGTAATGTGTTGGGTACTTACCTATATAAAAAGAATCAGCACGAGTACCGGGCGGGGGGGTTGCATACCGAGATTCAAGATCATGTGACACCACCTTACATCCGCTTACCTCAGCCTATATGTATTCTTCCCATCCCCTGGCGCCATGCCAAAGCCTAAAGGCAACGTAAGCTCCATAAGCTCCGCGGTATCACATGACCCCTGTCTACCACCTTCTCAATACCACATCCTGTTTGGAAGCTACGAAGCTTACGCAACCCCCCAAGAAGCGAGCTACCGTCGACGTATGTATGTTATGTAGGGTTCGCTTCCGGATCCGGATCATCTGAGAAAAGCTTGTTTTTTGCGTTATTAATCATGACGTCATGGCCTTTTGATACTGGGGATGGATGTAGCGCGCTGTGATAAACTACTACTAAACCCCCCCCCCCCCCCCGTTTTTTTGACTTTGGGTTGAAAGGTTGAGAGGATATTATCATGAGATTGATGAAACGGATTTTTATAAGAGGGTTGGAATTGTTATATCAGTTATCTTTTGGAATTGGCGATTTTTGAGGGGATTTACAGACTTTGACGACCTTGGATATTGCTTATATACACGGATTTTGGTATGTTTTACTTGGGGATTCTGTTTTTTTTTTTTTTTTTTTTTTGAGCGGCGATGTTATAAGGTAGATGGCTAACAGAGAAAATAGAAGAAAGTATATTACAGTCACGAAACGTTATACCCACCAGTAAAGAAATACAGTTTATAGCTTCAGATATACCTTCTCCACCCTAAACAAATTACAGAATTCTCTGTCGTTCTTATTCTAGCTACATCATTCCAAAACTTATACCCAGGACCCATCACCAAACATAATGGCCGACACCTCCTCCCCATCATCACCCTCATCTCCGCCCTCCCCCGCCGCCAACGGCCCCTCCCACCCGAGCTCTCACCCAATCGGTTCCCCTCCCTCCAGCTGCACTGGGCACTTCTCTGGAACCTCCGGCCACTCCGACCACCCACACCTCTTCGCTCTCAAAGTAAAATTAATCCACAGCAAACACGCGCTCGGAAAATTCCGCAACATCTGCAACCGCAACCACCGGCACGACGAGACCCACGAACAAGAAGTTGACGAAAAGCGGGCTGCTATAGCCTCAGAACATCGCTACAACTCCTTTGCACCTGAGACTACCGGGAATGATGTAAAGTGGTATGTTGATGGACGGGATTATTTTTGGGCTGTGTCAGTGGCGCTGGAAGAGGCGAAGGAGGTCATATATATTGCTGATTGGTGGTTGAGTCCGGAGTTATTTCTAAGGAGACCCCCGAGTGAGGCCATGGAATGGAGACTTGATAGGGTGCTGAAAAGGAAGGCGGAACAGGGGGTGAAGATTTTTGTCATGGTTTATAAAGAGGTAGGAAGGTTTGGGATGTCTGGGGTTGGGAGGAGGTTAAGTGGAATAGGGCTGATCACAGCGGGTGATAGATTTCTAGGGCGATTACTTGTAATTCGGCGCATACGAAAAAGGCTTTGGAGAATCTTTGTCCTCATGGTCATAAAGGACATGGGAATATTTATGTGATGAGACATCCGGATCATGATCCGTTTTTGCATGGTGCTGATATGACGTTTTTTTGGGTATATCTTTCCTTTTGGCTGGAATTCTCTGGAACCTTTTCACTGTTGCTAACGGAAGCTTATAAGGCACATCATGAAAAATTCATTGTCGTCGACCATAAACTTGCCTTCATCGGTGGCCTTGATCTTTGTTTCGGACGCTGGGATATGCACCAACATCCACTATCAGACATGCACCCCGCCGGAGTAGCAAACGAAATCTGGCCCGGACAAGAGTAATTCTTATTTTTTTCCCCCTCATAACCACTTTATCAACCACTAACCCTATGCCCAGCTTCAACAACAACCGCATCCTTGACTTCGAAAATGTGAAAACCTGGACCCAAAACCACCTCGACAAAACCAAATACGGACGCATGCCATGGCACGATGTCTCTATTGGACTCCGAGGACCCGCCGTATTCTCCCTCGCCGACCATTTCGTCGGCCGCTGGAATTTCATCAAAAGAGATAAATACAAACGCTCCCACAAGCGGCCCTGGCTTCAACTTGAAGGAATCTCAGATGATTTAGTGGGTGTACAACGACCCGCATTTCCCGTTGGAGGATATTATAAACACCCACTTCATCCATCCTCCGAGGATCCAGGGGAGCTAGGCCCCTGTGAAGTACAGCTTGTAAGAAGCTCTGCGGATTGGTCTCATGGCCTTGCGGTTCCGGAAAAAAGTATTCAGACTGCTTATTGTGATTTAATTGAAAATGCCAAAGAGTTTATCTACATCGAAAACCAATTTTTCATTACCGCAACGGGAGATTCGCAAAAGCCTATTCAGAATCAAATTGGTAAAGCGATAGTAACTGCGATATCAAAAGCACATGAAGAGGGGAGAAAGTTTAGGGTTATTATATTAATCCCAGCTGTTCCGGGATTTCCGGGGGATTTAAGAGAAGATTCGGCTACGGGAACTAGATATATTATCGATTATCAATATAAAAGTATCAACAGAGGTGAAGATTCTATCTACGGACGACTAAAAGCAAAGGGAATCGATCCGACGGAATATCTTTTTGTTTTCAACCTGAGGATTTATGATCGTATACATGTTACCGAGGAGCTTCTTAAGAAACAAAAAGAAACCGGGGTGAAATATAAGCAACTCCAAGAAGACAATGCAGTGGATGTATTAGGGGAGCCCAGCGCAACTCAGAACAATGGAGATTCCGGCTCCCAATCCGACACCAGCCAAAGCAGCGGGATATTATCCTCGACCTCCGAATCCCGCATGGAGCACCGTCGCCAAAAATTCGAAGCCGCAATAAAATCCAACTCGGCGCGAGATTCCGTTTCTCACTGCGCGATGGCCGGTAGCGAACCCCTAACAGAAGCCTCCTGGGACGACGGATGCGAACAAGAAAAACTCAACTTCTTCCAAGAAGAACTCTACATCCATTCCAAGCTCCTAATCGTCGATGATGAAAAAATGATAGTAGGTAGTAGCAACATTAATGATAGATCCCAGGCTGGTGATCATGATTCGGAACTTTCGGCTGTGGTCAAACATAAAGATACTGTTAAAGGACTCAGAATGCAGCTTTGGATGGAACATCTGGGATTGCTGCCGGAACAATCGCTGGATGCCGCAGAGGATCCCAATGCCCAGCCACCTGGAAAAGGAGGGAATAAGGTGCAACCGCATCCGTTGGTTGAGGATCCGTTGGGGGAGGAGTTGTGGAGGGTTTGGAAGGAACAGGCGACGGTTAATACTGAGGTTTATCGGAAGCTTTTTCATACGGATCCGGATGATTGTAGTAAGTGTTACAGTTTGCTTTTTTATTTCATCTGGTCAGGAACATATAAAAAATTACTAACCGCGATTGTGTTGTAGTTCTGAATTGGAAGGATTACGATACGTTTTGTCCCAAGAGGGAAAACCCACCAACTGGACATATATATGAACCTGATAATATTACGACGAAGGAGGTGAAGGAGGAGTTGTCAAAGATTAGGGGACATCTTGTTTGGATGCCTTTGGAGTTTTTGAGGGATGAACAAATGGCGGTAGTGGGGTTGCAGGTTAATGGAATAACGGAGAGTATTTATACCTAACAAGATGGCTGGTGTGAGGTACGTAGGAGTGGGGGTGGGGGGTTGACTTTTCATAATCATACTTTTCTTGTAACTGAGTCATTGCGGAGGACTATAATGTGCTAAGAAATTATACAAGTTCAACGTCCAATCCATATATTATTAGAAATCTAGGGCTACTCGCAAGGTGAATAACAAAACTTCGAAAGAGAAGGTCTATTAAATGCATCAAAAAATAAACCGAATAAACAATAACCCTCGGGTAAACCAGTTATACCTAGGATATTTACAACAAGATAATACAAACTGTAAGTGTCCCCAATTTTTGTCCAACTTTGCAACGATTGCTCTACTAAAACACAGTATCCATAACACCCCGCCTTTAACCCTCCCTCTCCACCCGCCCAAGAAAAAAACAACCCACTTTCCGTAGGT
The DNA here is from genome assembly GCA_024516155.1 of Pyronema omphalodes. NCBI lineage: Eukaryota > Fungi > Ascomycota > Pezizomycetes > Pezizales > Pyronemataceae > Pyronema > Pyronema omphalodes. The sequence goes on along the minus strand of JAJJXM010000026.1, from coordinate 170,673 downwards.
AAGATTGTCTTTTGAATCTTCCTGGATTATAAACTTTTCAATAACTTATCCCCCCCCCCCCCCCCCCCCCCACCAATAATGCCAAGAACCAATTTCCCTCATTTTCCACCCCATACCGTACCCCATTTTTCTATTCCGGGCTTTTGCCTCCCAAGTTACACTCCCATAATGCACCCCACCAGTAATTCCCCCACTAACCAAACTCCTATCTCCCCCAGCAATTCCTCTCCCAAAGAAAGCGTAACCTCCTAAGTCCACGCTCTCACAGCCTTAACCAAACCCCACAAGATGGCAACGCCGGGTATATCCAAAGCGGCCGTAACACCCATTCTCCTTCCCCAAACGCCCCAAACCACACCACCAATACCGACCAACACGGAGACACCGACAAAAATAACAGTTCCTTTATTCTTATTCAATTTCACCAAGACCTCTTTCTTCTTCTTCCGGAATTCTAGTTGTCGACAATGTTTTTTAAATAATGTTTCCGCTTCTTGTAAACTTGAATTCTTTTTGGATGTTTTCAAAACTGATAAATAGGAAACACAATGCCAATAGGATAATGATTCTGGAGGTCGGGATTTTAGGAGGTGGATTGCTTCGGTGATCCAGGTTTCCAGATCTAGCGGTTTAGGGAGGTGCGATAGGATGCTGTGGAGCATTTCGGGTTCATCTTCGGGGATGGAAAAGAGTTCGGTAGAACGGGATATTATAATCTAGAGAGACGAAGAAGGTTAGCAAAGTTGAGGATAGCCGTATATAGCCTGGCTTTAGAGAGCTTTGACAGACTTCAACGGGATTTGTCAAGCCTTTTCAAGCTTCGCCAAGTTGCGTTCAACTTTGAGAAATTTATCAAACATACCTGAGCAAACAAATACAACGGAAAAACCGGATCCAAAGCCAAAAACGCATCAAACAACCGTGCAATATTAGAATACTCCTGTATCTCATGTGCATACAACGTCAAAGTAGCCGCCAAAGCAAAAAACGGTTGCGTATTACTAATATGAGCACAAAGTTTTGGATGCTCTGCTTTTAGTAATGGATATAAAAGAAGAAGGTGATCAATTGCGGGTGCCATCTCCGGGAGCATGAAATCCCGAATTCGTAATAAGGCGATGTGTTCGACTGCTGGAACTGCTAATACGGGCCCCAATACTAGGAGGATGAGTTGACATATGTCGTGGAATCCCTAAACAGCAGAGAGGGGGTGTGTTAGTATAGGTATACTTTTTGATACTACATAATACTGGCGGGTGTTCTAGAATCCGATGGAACCCAGAGCTCCGTGCCATGGCTTCTATGATTTAAGTACCACGTACCTGGAAGTACCCCAACATAGGATGCCGTCTAAGAACCTCTACAATGAGTTCTAATAATTGTTTTTTCCGCTGCTCGAGTTGTCGAGGTGTCATGTCTAGCCTTTTTCAGTCCTGCTCAGCTGGAATTCACGTATGTGAGGGTAGGGATAGGTAGTGTCATGGTAGGGGACCAGCCGGGAGTGGGAAGTAGATGATGGTTGGGAGGAAAGAGCATACTCGTTGGGTAGTAGATGAAAGATCTATTGACGTCAAGTTTAACCTGGTCTTCATCGACATGAGGCGGTAGATCTCTCCAGTCTCGTCGCTTTTCGAAGGAGGATCCATCAGAGGATGTTCGGCTGCCGAGAAGGAAGGGCCCTAGAGAGAACAAAGGTCAGCAGAGCTCCTTGAAGCTTAAAACACCTAACAAGACCCAACGAAGCCCAGTAAATTCCCCCATTTTCTGTATGCTTCCGTAACAATAGATTCGGAAACATAAATCTCCATACACGCCTCATCACCACAGAATAGGATAACTTACAAGCAATCCTCCTAACCCGATCACATATAAGCCCATCCTTCGTAATTGCAGCCTCTACCACCTTCTCACGATCCCCGGCTTCACACGCGGCCGCGATAGCTCTAACTTTCACTTCCTCTTCGGGAGTGAGGATTCTCTGAGAAATCGAGTTGCTGCGCGAGGATAGAAATGACGGTTGTGTATCCCCCTCCTTCTCCTCCTCCTTCAGTTCCTCCTCTTCCGTCTTCTCGCTCTTCACGTCGGTGGGTTGCGACTTCACAGGTAGCTCAGTGGTTTCAAGCTTCACGGTAGTTTTCTTTTCGTCGGCCAGCTCAGTCTTGATAGCCATTTCCTCCTCAGGCTCGGTGTCGACACTTGGCGGCGGAGCGTTGAGAGTAACCTCGTCGGCGGCTCGGGGGAGGTCTTCCATCACGACAGTCGCAGAAGGTAACTCTACACTATCAGCGGCGACGAGCGTGTTGACGTTCTCTAGGTGAATGGGATGTCGTTTTCTGTAACTTCGGTTCCGCTGGGAATTTTTTGCGATGTAGTAGGTAGGTAGGTTTCCGTTACGTGGGATGACGCTGGTATGTGAGCTAATGAGGCTGCGGTCGCGAGTTGCTGCAGGCCACCCAGGTTCAGGAACTCGCGAAGGGATCGAGGAGATCGAGGGGAAAGCACGCGCGGTCGGTGGTCCCTGGATATGAATGAACCCCGTGATGGATAGTTAAACCTTTCGTCACCTGATATTAAATATCATATTTCTAATAATATTTTCATGAAGATACACCATCATAGCATAATTTTAGGTGGAGATCAAATCAAACGTGGAAATTACATGTACATACTGTAGCAAGCATCTCACGTGATGATTGACGTATGCTAGATCCACGATGAAGAGGCCAGGTTAGCGTCAAGCTCGGTCCCATGGTTTGGGGAGAGCTATGTAGGAGCTGGGACCAGTTACCCTGGGCTTTCTGGGCTGTAAGCGCGAACGACCATGTGAAGCGCGTCACCACGTCAACAAACCCCACTGGCTGGGTATGCTTGAATCACGACGAGATAGAGAAACAGAAGGTATGAATTAATAGACAATCCTACTGAATTTTATTGCATAACGAATGATACTAGTAAAAAGAAAAGACAGAACAAATTCCGAAAACGCTCCACCGCTGGAACTCCTGCAAGAAGCTGGCCAATGACATAAACCAATCGAAACAAGTAGTAACTGTAGCCAACAAGAATCGCTAATTTAAACTTGAATATGACAATCCGGCTCCTTTACATGATGCTGGATTCAACTCTTCTCTGCAAGTACAGTCATCTTTTCTTGTTAACACATAGTTAGTTTTATAGCTCACAGGGTAAAGCTGCTCCTCTTGATGGCTGTAATCTATTCCACCTATCTTATGCTACTAGGCTTGGATGAGTTAAAATTAGTGTCCACCATTTGTTCTCGGCTGGTCTGGCTGAACGTCCTGGGACTCTTGATCCTGCTGATTAGGAGAAGCTGCATGGTGGCCGTTAGTATAACCCGGTTGGTGTGGTTGATGTGGTCGGTGTGGTTGGTGGGGTTGGTGTGGTTGATGTCTTCCAGTCTCCTCCGAGAGGGACAATCCCGAGAGTGACAATCCAAGTGGAGGAGGACGTTGATGATGTCTGCCTTGGAACCGACCACGCGCATAGCCTCCCCGTTGATTCTCTTGATGATTTCCATGGTTATTTCCTTGATGACTACCGGGCATGGAAGCAATGGTCTGGGAACGGTTCATACCAGAATTGTGGGCTTGATGGCTATGAACATAGTGATTGTGGTGGTAATGGTTGTTATTGTGGTTGTGGTTCTGAGTTTCAGAGCGATGCATACCATTAACCCGGTGATTTTCGCGCGGTCCATGATGCCCTTGGTTCCCATTATATCCGTAATGTCCGTTCCCGTTGGTTGCGAATTGCCCAGGCGGTCCAGGTGGCCCACCATACTGTGGGAATCCAGCTGATCCAGGATGATCGAAATATCCATTCATCTGGCTCTGATGGGTATAATGATACGGAGCAGCAGTACTGGGTGGCATCCAGTTGGGCCATTGGGGCGGAACCTGTGCTTGTGCCGTACCTGTTGGATTAAATCCACCTGGATACGGGGGGTAAGAAGGCCCTGGAATATGCCGGGGAGCATTGATGGGATAAAGTGGATAGCTCACGATAGGCTGCAAGAAGTTGTTGCGTTGGGCTCCCTGAGCTGTACGGGGATACCGCGTAATCTCCAAACCAGACGGAGTGGTGTAAGTTCTAGGAATATTAGCACGAGCAGCCAAGGGTGCCCCAGGTCCAATCGCTTCACCGGCTGGAGTCCACTGGTGTACTTGCATAGGTTGGCGAGCATTTACTCCGTTGTTCCTAGCACGAGGTTGCTGAAGCTGGAAACCAGGTTGGTTTCCATTGGAGCCAGGGGGCAAGTATGTATTCGCCTGTGGGTTGAAGGCGGCTGCTCCTTGAGCGTTTTCGGGGGTCGTTTGCGAATCAGGAATATTTTGGTCTGGAGAGGGCATTTTGGGTGCGTCGATAGAGGTGGAGTCAGGAACCCGAGTCGGGGATTGTTTGGAAACAACTTTCTTTTTCTCTGCTTTTTTCTTTTCCCTGTTTGCCTGACGACGTTTAGCCCGATTGTTGGTGGAGGTGTTATCAGTCGGCGGTGTTTGTGGTGGAACCGTAGATGGAACTCCAGCCGGGTTAACCGCTGGCTGAACTGCTGGTTGAACGACTGGCTGCACTGGAGCCAAGAGAGCTGGAATATGACTGCGACTCCCAGGCCGTGAGAAAGATCCTTCATCCATTTCTAGCTGAGGAATAGATGGAGGAGTTTGTGTCTTCCATTCTTCAGGTGGAAAGAAGATACGGCTCTCCACAAGAAACTTAGCCAAAGCCTCTTTGGCCTTCTCCATTGATTTCTTCTGCTCCTTTGTAAAAGTGGAAACATTAACAGTGTCCCCATCGGCTTCCGCAAATGCCTCGTTAGCAACCTTGCGACATTCTTCCAAATCTGTCGGCATCAAAGCCTCCATTTGACGCTGAATATAATACTGTCTGGCATACTCATCTCTATCTGGCTCCGATGGCTGGAAAAAGATAGGTGGGTTGAGACGAATCTTTCTAACGCGGCATGTTCTCGTAAACTCTAGAAGACGATTGTAGATCCCGATATCGTGGACATAGGTGGACGGGAGTTGATTGCCAATTGCTATTAGGAACTGGTTAGTCTTCAAGTCACATGAGCTACAAATCATGGGAACTCACTCAACCATCCATGACGGATATTATGCTGACGACCGAAGATTTCAACTTTGGGACAGTAGGGACCAACCAAAGCTTCGATAATTTCGTAGATCTGAGATATTAGAGAACGGTTAGCTTAGTCCATGCGGGTAGGTAAGGAGTACTCACGCCCTCAGGTTTACGAGATGTCTCTCGGACTTTCTCAACCAACACGTTTCCAGCGTTTCCTGCTAGAAGAGTTGGCTTTCCCTTGATTCCAACAAGACAGGTCTCCTGCATATGATTAAGCCAATGTCCCGTACGACCGGTTGCAATTGTTCCTCCTAGTTGGTTTGTCTTCACCCAGAGAATCGAATCGGTGTGCTTGTAGCTGGTTGAGAAATAGTTAGTTAAAGTGACGAGCGATAATGAAGAAAAGAATGCGTACCCCCATTTCTCAAGACACTTGACTCCAATGGAATACACGCGGGAGGTAACCCAGAGGAAGATAACACCGTTTTTGGAAAGTTTCTCAATTTCGAGGTTCAGAATGTCTTCGTCTGACATCTGTCGGTACGGAAGGCGCATGTGAATCGGCCAAGGAGCTATTTCATTGTCAGTACTAATTCAAATCAAAGAAATCATAGCATCATCTCACGGTCCATCATGATAGCTCCATAATCTCCGCCGAGAACATCCATTGGAAGAACGGTAACATCAATGTTAATCCATTGCAAAGGGGACTGTTATTCTATTAGTTATCTTTCCATCTCACCAGACTCGGAATGAATCACTTACGATGCATCCAATCCAAACCCCAGCTTTACATCTCTTCATCCCACGTAGTTCATCTCCCTCTCCGACGGTCTTGAGCAACTCACGACTCGCCTCGGGGATATTCCCCATCAAAGCCTTCTCCGCCATCGTCAAGGGTTTCTTCGCCGGGATCATATCATAATGAACATAAGGGCAAGTATCCTTATTGTAACAAGACCCAAGGTACGAGCAATCACCCAGCTTAATATCAGTAACCGCATTAAACCTACGCTGGAAATGGATCATTTCCTTGCATTGTTCTCCCGTTCCATTATTTCTTGCACAACGCTCATGGTCGATCCATTTACAGACCTGGTTGAACGCATCATCAAGGTCGTTTTCTCGAAGGAATTGCGCAAGTACAAACCGGTCGATTTGGAAGCCGGTGTAGGTTACGCCATTGGGGAAGGTAACAATCCGCTTGGGATCCGGACGCCCACGAGAAGCTAACTCGGGAGTTGAGGGACGAGTCGGATACTCAAGACGGGCCTTGACGGGAAGGATAAGCAAATCCTCATTCTCGGCATCTTGCTCGGGGTCTTTGGCAAGGTGACCGGATGAAACCTTCTCGACCCCTGAGAGAGCGTTCTGAGGGACATTATCAGCCCTGAAAAGAAGGCTAGGACGCGGTCCGTGGTAATCGTCTTCGAAGTTGCCTTGAGAACCAGCGTAGATAGAAGCAGAGTATTGTTGCTCGCAATCGTCGTCCTGAGTAAATTCCTCCTGGGTCAGGATGTCGTCAATACTAATATCTCCAGGAGCGCCGTAGATAAGTTCCGTCAAATTAGATGGACCTCCAGAGCTCTCGGCATATTGAATACCGTCGCCATATTGCTCGGGAGGGAAATAAGCTGGATCAATACCGTCCATCATCTCGTGCGCGTATGAGGGGTTGTAATTATATTCAGTCTCTCCAAGCACCTCGAAAGATGCAGCGGATTCTCGTCTAGAAAACAAAAACACGGTTAATTTAGTAAAGATCGAGGTCTATTGGATGGATAATGACTTACCGAACCCAAGCAACGTAGGGATTTACAGTTTCTTCGGGAGACAAGGTGTCGGGATCGATAGGAGGGACGCCTGATTCTGACTCTGGTGGTGACGGGTGGATCAGGTTGGGATGATAGGTCTGCTCTCCTACGTGACAAGCAAGCCATTTTCTGACCGTACCAGGTCCCCCCATTTTTGGATTCCTTATGGCGGTTGATGTTGATGGTGATGGTGTGATGAATGGGTGTGGGAAGAATGTGAAGCGGGGAAGAGCGGGAAGAGCGGGAAGAGAAAGTTTATGTAGGTGTGAGGGGAAGACGCGGGGGGGGGGGGGGGGGGTCGTAATGGTTTTCTTGCACAATGTTGAGGGCCTATGGGGGTTTAAGTCCTAGGATGACCTTCGGGGGGTTGAAAATAAATTAGTATCATGGTTATCACTCGGTGTTGTTGAGCTGGAACCGTGCGCTGAGGTTGGTAGCCAAGGAGCAACGATTACTTACGTTGAGCTAGGTATTGATATTAATACAAACTGTAAAAGCAAAAAGGCTTGTATTATGCAGTTTTTAGGATTAGTTCGAGAAATATATCGGTGGAAAAGTCGTAACACTGGCGACTTAACAAGGGTCATGCTGTATCACTCAAGTAAGTTACTGTGTATAACAAACGAGAAAAAATAATAAAGGTTGTCAAAAAAAAAGTTCGATTTCCCACTACGCTATGCTAAAAACAAAAACAAACCAAACAATAAACACCATGCTGAAGAAGAGCTGAATCCCTGAAAAGAAACAAAAAAACCCCCAATGAAATCACCATCCCATATCATCCCAATGCAAACCCCACCAGAAATAACCCCCCTAAAACAACCTCATAATCTTCACTGCATCACTCCTCCGCCCACTCACTATCCACCTCCTGACCATCCCCACTCTCCCATTCATCCCCCGCAAAATCCGCCTCTTCATCATCCTCCTCCGCATACTCCACCTCCTTCATGCCCTCCTCCTCCTCATCCTCCCACTCGCCAACCTCGCTCCAAAACCCTACACTTCCATCCTCCATATCCTCCTCATCATCTGCATCATTCCCATCCTCATACCCCTCCGATGCATCATCCGTACTCCCCTCATCATCCGACCCCACCCCAATGCCCCTCAACCTATTCCCAAGCTGCACCATAAAATCCAGTTCCGCAGCCATAGCCTCCTCAGAATCCTCAGAATCCTCAGGATCCTCAGGATTCTCAGGATCCTCAGGTTCTTCAGGATCTTCAGGTTCTTCAGACCCTTCATATTCCGATGCAGGTGCAGATACCGGTGTAGGGGTAGGGTCGGGATGGTCTTGTTCCGAGGGAAAGAGCGGGTAGCTATAATACAGACCGGGCATAGAGAGAAGGGGGTAATGGAACCATGGGTCTGGTTCAGGAGAGGTGCTGGGGGTTGGGAAGGTACTTGTGGCGAAGGGGGTGCTGGCTAGAGTGGAGGGGATGCTGTCGTTGTAGTGGTAGTGGTAGGGGTTTGGGGTGGCGGGACTGGTGGTGGGACTGGGTGGTGGTGATACATGGTCTGCCTCGGGGGTGGGTTCATTGATGGGAGGGGAAGTGGTGTTGTGGCTGGAGGTGAGGTGGGTGTTGATGGGGTTAGAGAGTTCCTGAGTCTCGGCGTTGGAAGTGGAGTTGAGATTTTCGGAGGCATTGGGGGTTCCGGACTCTTTGGACTCCTTGGACTCTTTGGGCTCCTTGGACTCTCCGGGCTCCCCGGGTTCCCCGGGTTCCCCGGGCTCAGAATCATCGGGAGTATGATACCCCGGAGAAGTTGATTCATCATCTGACGGAAACTGAGCTTCCTCCTGCTCGGAATCGTACCAAGGGTCATAAACGTAACCTTGGTTAACCTCGGCAAGTTTGTTGAAACTGGAAGCCTTTGCCATTGCGGTGTTGGTTATTGATTGTTTTCCGGTCCAATTGATCTTGTTGCGGTGGCTGGACCGCGGTTATCAGAGGAGTGAGCTGCGGAATTCTGATGAGGAATTAAGAAGCGGATGCGGGACGTTTTATAGGGATTCCTTCGGGATTTCTGCCCATTGTGAATGGCAGTTTGGCCGCTGAGGGATTCCTCTGCTGAATAGAACGAAGCTTGATGCTCGGGGAATATGGGTTTCTCCATTGAATCTGAAATTATGAAATACAGTAAGAGTATTCTATTGTTATTTTTCTTGAGGTTATGTTGAGACTCAATGGCAAGTCTGTGATCTCTTGAATGGTTGGTACTTAGTAGTTTGTTATTCAATGGATAAAATGGGGCATGGGGATAGGATAGGATTGGCATTCTATCATCCATGGGGTTCCATAGAGTTTGAGTAGCGATTCATGCTGGGGTTTCTTGGAAAGTGAATTGAGATTGGACATGGAAGATTCCGCGGGTCGAAGTGTTGTGAGTGATTACCTATGATGGCTGGAAAATCACATTGAGAACAAGTCGCCCCGCACTCATAAAATCTCAGTAGCCGGTATTGTGTTTATACGTTTTATTGCACTGACTCAACGTGTATTATGTCACAAAATGGGACAAGGAGTCAGATTCTTCTTTCATTCTACCATAAACACCGTGCAAAAGGAATCTCGTATCGGTACTACTGGAAATTAGGGAGAAAATGAGATCAACCATCTGACCATTACTGTTCAGTATGCCGTATAAGAAACCTAATCCACTCTACCCGAACAAATTGCACAAGAAACCAATCCAATATCTAATGAAAATACATTCAAAAACGCCCATTTTTTTCCCAAAGTAAAATAAAACCCCCGCCCTCTAAACAGCCAACTGCTTCAACTTCTCCCTCGCGGCCTCCTCGTCCTCCATGTCAATCGTCTCAACCTCCTCCTCGGCGTCTCCGGATGCCCCGGCTCCGTCAACCTCTCCGAGATCACCAGCGACAACCTCCTCTAAACCGTCACAGTGCTTCAATAACCAATCTACAACATCGTTCTTGTCGTTCAACTGTGCCTCGTAAACCGCATCATGTCCGACGTTGTTGGTAATAGTAGGATCAGCGTTCGCAGCCATGACCAAAATCTTGACCACCTCAAGGTGTCCGTTAAGCGCTGCCCAGTGCAAAGGGGTGTTTCCGCCGGAGTTTTTCTGGGAGACGAGCTCGAAAGGAACAGCATCGGGGGTGGTGGGCGCAGGGAGGATTGAAAGAATCTTCTTGGAAAGCTCTGTAGCTTTGTATTAGCTTCTAGTTCAAGATTTCAAAAGAAGGAAGAATGTAGAAATACCCAAGTGGCCGTTCGCAGCAGCCATGTGCAAGACATTGTTCAAAGAGTGCTCATCGCGGGCAGCAAGCAAGATCTCGATTCCAGTGCTCTTGGTAGCGGTTTTTATCTCCTCAAGAGTACTCAAAAATTCATCGGTCTCGCCAGCGCGCGCAAAGTAGAGAAGGTCATCGATCTGCTCCTCGGAAAGAGTGGCGGGGGTGTAGGTCGTAGTCATTTTGTGTTGCTTGTCGTAACTTCGAACTCATGAATTTTTGTCGAGGTGGGGCGCATCTTTCCGCCCCTCTGATCACATGACATTAAGCTAACACGACGAGGGGTGTGGTGCACCTAAGGCGCTATATCTACGCATCGAATCACATGATACGGAGCTTACCGCGATGTCTGTTAACGCAAAAGCGCTTAGCTGCAAAAAAATTCACGAATTCACAGTAGTTTCGCTGTGCATCGCGCAACACCACAGCTTCCTTCACAAACAGTCGAAACAGCACAATGTCTGAGCCCCGCAAGTCCACGAAAGGCGACAAGCCTCGCAAGCGAAAGCGCGATTCTATGCCCGATGCCCAACCCAAAAAAGCCAGAATTGAGATTCAGCGTGCGCCAAAAATCGAGAACCAACCCTACCACATCGTCACCACCTCCTTCTATCTGTCGCTCGCTCCCAAATATGCTTTCCACGCCGAGAAGATTTTCCCCCAGAATATCAGCACAGAGAATGATGAAGCCGCGAGCTATATGAAATCTCTCAACCCAAAGACTGGAATTGAGAAACACCACCTCGACCCTATGCTTATGCAGTTCTACGAACCTGTAAATGGTATTATTATCGCTTACAGCAACATCCGCTTTGAGAGTACGACGGCAAAGATCACGGCCGAGGCCCCTTACGCATATGTTTGGACTACCGTTGATCTCCTTGTATGGCGCCCAAGGAAGGAGATGATCTTGAAGGGAATGATTACTCTTCAGAGTGCATCGCATATCGGATTGTTGGTGGACAACACATGGAACGCATCTATTCCTTTGGCGAAGATCCCGAAGGAATGGAAATTTGTCGAAAACGAAGATGCCGAGGAGGAGTCGGAGGAGACTGGTCAGTGGGTGGATGCCAAGGGAGACAAGTTGGAGGGATTACTGCGATTTGAGGTGGACACGCTTAAAGCGGGAGGCCACATTTTTGCGATGGAGGGATCTTTACTGAATACGGAAAAAATTGAGCGTGCGACGCTGCCGGAATAAAGGACGAGGGCTACGGGATGAGTAATGGATGGCTACAAAAATTGGGTTTGAATGGGTGTTCTTTGCATGTTTTCTATTTACTTTACGAAATCTATTTGGTTACAACAATAGACGGGGATGATGTCTTACCAAAGACATTGGGTGCATGGAGGCGATTTGGATGGCTGGAAATGTCGAGGAACCAGAAGTACCGTATTTTGTACATACAAATCTGCGATGCAGGAATGGGAATACGTAATGTACTCAACCGGTGCCATGAACCAGGCGCACCCCATACAACTCACATATAGCAACACTACGACCATAACTGCAATGATTTACTGAGAAAGGTTAAAGAATCAAGAGCTATGACAGCTATCATTATCGACAATCATCAAAACATATATGGATTGTCTTGGCATTTGCAGTTGTGAGGGGACAAAAGTCGGGCGCAATGATACAACAGAGCGCCGGACTTACCCTTGTACCCGGGGATTCTTCAGCCTTATAGCTCATTAGCGTGGTCACTGCATCTCGATTATTTAGAGGTTCAAAACTACAGAAAAGCCTTTCGATATCATAAGACTACATACGCTGGCACTGGGTACCTATGGGTCTGTATGCTTCGTATCGTTGTACACAATTTGCTTGCCATATATGGACGGGGGGCAGAGGATGGCCTATCTGGTGGAAAACCGCCTTCACCACTGCATAACCATGCTCTGTATGTAATTGATAATTATTCGTGGTTTTAAAAAGAAATTGAATTTGACCGGGTATAAATACCATCTACATGGAATAAACCCGATACAGAATTATTTTATGCGTCGTTTATTGATACTGTAAACATTTGAATCATCGGCCTTCACTCGCCATGAATACATGCCCGCTTACCCGGCCACTCGCGTTGCACGCGTTGAATCACTGACAATCAACTCGCCGGTGAGTATTGCAACCCCGATAGTAGCAACAACAGTGATAATAAGTAACAGAATAGCTACTCTTGGAATTAAGGCTCACTACGCCTGAGTCTTAAAGCGGATGAATCGTCTGCTTACTATTAGTCATACGGGCAAAGGCCTGTTGTCGCTGCGTACAAATTTTCGCTGTTTCAGCGCAGCGGTCGCCGCCTCTTCCAAGCCCCACCCCACTACCAGCGCTACCCCTCCATCCTCACCACCACCCGCTCGCGCTCACCCCGTTTTTTCACCCAAAACCACACGTCAGAAACATAACCGCTTTGTAAACATGGCGACCACCGACGAAGCCGCTCTCGCTCAGCACGTTTACAAGCCCTTTCCCGAGATCCCCTCAATCGACTCTTTGAACGAGCGCCTCTCCTCCCTTGGCATTAACGACCCTCTTCCCGTCTTTCCCGATGCCAACCCTACCTTGAACCCCATCGACATCTACAGATCCTTCATTGCTGATCAGCTCGCCCCTATTACCGGCCTTGACACCAAGGAGGTCTACGAAAACCTTAACTGGACTAAGGCTCTCGAGAACGGTGACTTGATTCTCGTTGTCCCTAGTATCGTTAGCATTCGCAAGAAGGGAGGAAACTACAATGAGCTCGCAAAGCAGTGGGCTGCTGCTGTAGGTGCTTCCCAGTCTTTATGTATTAGAAAATTCTAACGGCAATGCGCGCAGTACCCCGAGAACCACTACACACTTTCTCCCGAGGTCGACGGAAGCACCCTTCGCTTCTTCTTCAAGACCGATGTCTTGACCAAAATCGTCCTCCCCTCTATTCTCAAGGATAAGGAGAGATATGGACCCATCAACGATGGAAAGGGAAGACGTGTTATTGTCGAGTTCTCTTCCCCCAACATTGCCAAGCCCTTCCACGCTGGACACTTGCGCTCCACCATTATTGGAGGATTCGTTGCCAACCTTCACGAGATTTGTGGATGGGACACTATCCGTATGAACTACCTTGGAGATTGGGGAAAGCAGTTCGGTATTTTGTCTGTTGGATTCAAGCGCTTCGGAAACGAGGAGGAGCTTGTCAAGGACCCCATTCACCACTTGTTCAATGTCTACGTCAAGATCAACAACATTATTTCTGAGGAGAAGGAGATTGAGAAGAAGAAGGCTGAGGAGAAGGGAGAGAAACAGACCTACAACGGACCTACCGATGACGAGGCCCGCGCTTTCTTTGCCCGGATGGAGGATGGTGATGAGGAGGCGCTCGCTTTGTGGAAGCGTTTCCGTGAGCTCTCCATTGAGAAGTACAGGGATACCTACGCCCGCCTTAACATTAGCTACGATGTCTACTCTGGAGAGTCCCAGGTTTCCAAGGAGTCCATGGACACTGCCTCTGAGATGATGAAGACCAAGGGTATCTCCGAGGTCTCTGAGGGAGCCGTCATCGTCGACTTCGCGAAGCACGCCAGACCTGACCCTAAGGACCCCTCCAAGCCCGACCCCAAGGACCCCTCCAAGAAGCTTGGAAAGGCTATTGTCCGCAAGAAGGACGGAACTTCCTTGTACCTCACTCGTGACATTGGTGCCGCTATGGAGCGTTACGAGAAGTACAAGTTCGACAAGATGATTTACGTTGTTGCCTCCCAACAGGACCTTCACTTGCAGCAGCTCTTCAAGATCTTGCAGCTCCTTGGATTTGAGTGGGCTGACAGGCTCCAGCACGTCAACTTCGGAATGGTCTCTGGAATGTCCACCCGTCGTGGTAACGTTGTTTTCTTGGACGATATTCTTCAGGAGGCCAAGGAGCGTATGGATGGAGCCATGAAGAGCAATGCGGACAAGTACGCTGAGGTTGAGGACAAGGAGTTCGTCGCCGACACTGTTGGACGCTCTAGTGTTATTGTCAAGGACATGTCTGCCAAGCGGTATGGATCCCGCAACATCATCTGTATTTGTTCCCGCCCATGCTGACAAAAGTATCTAGTATCCGTGGTTACGATTTCAACTTGGATGCCATGACTTCCTTCGAGGGTGACACTGGTCCTTACTTGCAGTACGCCCACACTCGTGTCTGCTCCATCCTCCGTAAGGCTGGAGTTCCTCTCGAGGAGATCGAGAAGGCCGACATTTCCCTCCTCACTGAGGCTCACGCTACCAAGCTCGTTAGATGTCTTGCACAGTACCCCGATGTTGTTGAGCAGGCTCTCAAGACTCTTGAGCCTTCGAACGTCGTCACCTACTTGTTCCAGATGACCCACATTTTGTCCTCCTCTTACAGCGTTCTTCACGTCTTGAGCGCGGACCAGAAGACTAGGGACGCACGTTTGGCATTGTACGAGTCGGCGAGAATTGTTTTGCACAACGGAATGGAGTTGCTCGGATTGACTCCTGTTGACCGTATGTAAAAGAGTGGATTGAGCGAATTGGATTGGGCGAGCGGATTGGAGCGGTTGGATATTTTTTTTCATGGGTTTTTTTACGAAAGGGTTTTTAAAAAGTTGTTTTTTGATGTTTTGGGGGTTTTCATGATCGTTTTTTAGACGAGGCATTTTGAATGTTAAAGAGCAATGGATACCGATTCATATACACGAAGTTACTAAACTGGAATTTCAATGTATTGTAGCCGTATACCATCATTTGGAATGCAAATATAGATCATAGACGTGTTGGGAATTTTATTTATGTGAAAACAAGTCTAACCCCCTAGATATCTCGATCCTAACATGCAACAACACCGCAAATACCCGAGATGCCGCAATTTAACCGTGTAGATTCTCAGCAAATCATCATCCCGAGCCACATTTTTCTCTAGCTTCTTTTACAACAGCCATAAGTTCCCTTACATATTTGCGTTTTTAACGGTTCGACCCCCTCGTCTCAAAGATTCTCTTGCGGGCTTCGTCGATCTTGTGGGGCCTCATCTTGGCTGAACGTATTCTGATTTGTTAAAAGTACACGACCACACCTGTGAATTGTATCCATACATGCACATCGAGTTCGGCATTGGCCTGTCCAGTTTCGCCTTGGTGTCAACTAAGCAGCTTTAAAGTAGGGAATTGACACGGGATGGGTGAAATACACTCTTCAACCCGGAAGAATTCGTCGCGGGGCGCAACAGGTATGGGGTGATATCTAGGCATGGAGTGATATCTAGTGATGGAGACTGTGGGATAAGACTGCTTGGAGGATAATCTAGTTTGAGATACTTATTACTCCATATGTGTAATCTCACATAGTTGGAGTGTGTACGGAGCTTGATTTCTAGAGACGAGATTACGGTACCTATATTGCAGGTACTAACTGAAGAAATTGGAAGTTACGGCGCTGCGGAAATCTTGCTGAATCGATGAATTAAAGCTTTACAGACGTACGGAGGTGTGAGTTCTCTTCTCACTGCTAAGTCTTAACCCTATGTCAGTACAATATTTGTGAGATCCTTGGGGAAATGATGCTTATTAAGATCCTTTATGATGCAAATGATTCTAACGATGAATTTCGCGTTGCTGGTCAGATAATGATATACATTCACGCATCGGATATTCCAGCTTCTAAAGTTTCAGATTTCCAGTTTCAGCTATTTGAGTTTTTATAATTGAGATTTAAGTGAGTCTATGAGTCAATAAATAATAAATAAGTAAAAGATACATAAATTACTTAGGTAAGTACAAAGTAATTCATCTCCACTCAGAATATCCTTCATGATTCTCCGGTCATTCTGCCGCCGAGAATTATGGTGATATACTTGGTGTATTCTCAGACTCGGCGGTTAACGCACATACTGTAGGTGCTTCATGTTCTTCAGGTACTTCAGGTACTGGTGCTGTTACTTCGGTTTCGGGAATGCTCTTGCTGTCCCCACAGCCACTATCCTCAATATGTTGGCTCTTCTTCTCAGAGCCCTCCTCGTTCTCTTTCTCTACCTTATCTTCCTTATCCTCCTTGTCCTCCTTGTCCTCCTTATCCTCCTTATCCTCCTTATCCTCCTTATCCTCCTTATCCTCCTTATCCTCCTTATCCTCCTTATCCTCCTTATCCTCCTTATCCTCCTTATCCTCCTTATCCTCCTTATCCTCCTTATCCTCCTTATCCTCCTTATCCTCCTTATCCTCCTTATCCTCCTTATCCTCCTTATCCTCCTTATCCTCCTTATCCTCCTTATCCTCCTTATCCCCCTTATCCTCCTTAGCTTGGGCATCTTTTCCGTCGGCTTCGTCTTTTTTGTCCGCTTCTTCTTTTTTGTCGGCTTCTTCTTTTTTGTCGGCTTCTTCTTTTTTGTCGGCTTCTTCTTTTTTGTCGGCTTCTTCTTTTTTGTCGGCTTCTTCTTTTTGTCCTCTGCATTCTCTTCTTCTTTGTCCTCCTTGTACTCATCCTCTCCGTCTTCTTCATCCTCGTCATCTTCGTCGTCTTCGTCTTCATCTTCCTCTTTATCCTCTCCATCTTTATTCTCTGCCTCTTCGTCCTCTTGGTCTTCTTCATCCTCCTCATCGTCTTCATCCTCCTCTTCTTCATACTCATAATCCTCATCATCCGTTTCCTCCTCTTCGTCATCTTCGGGCTTTTCGGCATCTTTAACACCCTTAACATCTTTTAGATCTTCAATCTGTTTAGAGTCTTCAGATTCCTTTGTATCTTTATCTTTGCTATCCTCTGCAGAATCTTTAGCAACCTCGACGTCTTTCATATCTTCAGTATCACCAAAGTATCCCGAGTAATCAGTGCCCTCATTATATGCAGTAGCGTAATCAATGCACACAGGAAAATCCGGGTCATCAAAACGCCCATCATCTTCAGCATCCTCATAATAATCACTCATCTCACTGTCCTCCGAGTCCTCGGGGTAAGTATCATACGCCGTATTTTCATCATCTTCCATACCATCCTCATCATATCCAGCATATCCCGAGTCTTCAGTATATTCAGCATCAGCATCCTCACTCTCTCTCCCCAAACTGTTCTCACTATTCTGACTATTCTGACTACCTTCACTCTCGTTCTCCGAGCCCGAACTCGAGCTACTGGGCGAAAAATACCTGCTTTCCCGTGTAAGAGTCATATATCGAGCTTTGATGGCCTTTCGTAATCGGTAGGGTGCGATTAGTGACATTTTAGGACGCATTCCATGGGCGCCGGCGCTCCGTGATTCAACGCGGGGACTTGGTGGGGCCTCGTATTGGTATTCCGGTGGGCTGCTGGGGAACTTCGGGCTTCGAAGCGGCGAGGTTCGGATGGGAGGCATATTGGTCTGGGAGTCTGAGACTTGGGCTGAGACTTAGAATGAGATGAAATAAACTGATAAGAGGATTTGGTAAGATGTTGTCTTTATGAATTTGTGGGTATGAGAATAGATGACGAAATGATATATATATGAGATATAAACCGGTTGGCTAAATGGTTTATTTATCTGTTTCTCGCTGTGGTGGTGTAGTATCGCAGCTGATGTTCATCTTGAATTTGTAACGCTGCACTTGAAGAATTGAATATGGTTTCATGTTTCGTTATCTTATGATAATACTATGGTTTAAATTATATACGGCGGATGCATCAGATGCAGTGTAGATACAGACAGCTTAAATAGTTTGAACACACCATTATTGGGGTATGATTTACCAAAGATTTTGATAACATAAAATACTAGACTCAGGCATGTCCCATCTCCTCTGCCTGATAACTCATTCTGTGCTGGTATCCTTGTTCCTCACAAACAGTATTCATAACAACCGTGCATTACTGAGAAAATATCAATACCGAGAGCTCAACAACACAGAATGACGGCATACTGACGACACAAAAGGGGTGGGTTATCCTGTTATTGAATATTTTATCTAAAACTACTCGGAATCTCTACATCTATATTGAATTTTGTATTTGATCAACGAGTGATGTGTTGAGAACATAGCATAGACTTCCAAAGCCAAGCTCGCTAATGGTCTCAATAAAGCAGGTTAATTCTCAATCCCACACTCTGTTTCTCTAGTAGGCTCTGGCTATTTTTACTTAGAACAATACTTTACCAGTCTCGGTTATTGCTCAAGCGATGTTACACGCTCTGTAATTCCCATATACTGCTTCTACCACGGGGATAAATCCTGTTTAAAGACCTAAACGTTGATATCTCTTCAAAAAGTAAAGAGATATTTGGCTTTCAAAACGTCTTATTTCCGGGCCAGAGAGTTTGATATGTTTATTCTCTCGATTAAGTTCCACTTGAAAGATGTTTTCACCGATTCTTTGGCACGAAAATGATAATGTATGGATCAGCTAGCGTTGAAATAGCCAGCGCTCTTAATGATCAAGTGGAACTGTGGAAGCAAGAGAATAGGTTGAAATACATTGATTGACAGAACTCTTTTAGAGGACCTGAAGAAATCATTTTGTAATGTTTTGGATTTCTTGAAGGGGGATTTGATGTGGCAGAGAAGTGCGTCTACATGAGGTCTGGCTGGTTGGATCTACAATGTACAATCATTGCCCATGATGAAACACCATCTAGTTGTTTTCTCTTCAAGTTGATGCCAATATAGGGGATAATAATGGGGTTTCGTACTCAAGTTGGCCCATGCCGGATTCATAATTCGTCGGTGCTCATCAAGTTTATATCAATAGAAGGGTCATGATGATAGATATACTTTGCTATCACTCAATTCGACTTTCCAAAGTGCCTACAAATTGAATTGGATAACAATCAAACATGGAATTCTCTCAAATCAACCCTCAGATTGTATTTAGAGCAATCTTTCGACGACCATCCTGTATATAAGCTCAAATTCACATTCTCAAACTCCATCACAATCTCTCATCACACCATCGATACAACAACTGTTTCCAACACTGTACGAATATAACACTTAACAAACATGGCTTCCAGCTCTTCGAAAAGCTCCAAGACTGAGCAACTTGCCAAAGAGCTATCCGACCTGAAAGAATCTCTCAGAAATTCCATCGCGGAAGACAAACGCCGTGCTGCATCCGAAGCTGGGCTCCGTCCGGACCGCCATGTTAGAGATCACCGCCGATCTCGCGGCGAGCTAAGTAGCACTTCGGCAACTGGGGACATTACCCCACGTGATCAACGTCATGAGAGAAATTTGCTAGCCGGTATGCCAGCTAACTCTCACAAGCGCCTCCAGGACTGTTTGGTGGAATACAAAGCAGCTTGGGCTAAATTCGATACTCTGGGAGTCGAAATCAAAACATACAGACATGATATTGCTACGCTTTCCAAAGAAATCAGTAGATTGTATGAGAAACGCGATAGCTGTATCTTTGCACACTTTGATATGAGTACTCTTACTCCACGACAGAAACTGGAAATTGAAGCGGAGGCTCGTGCGGGTATCATCCAGCAGGATGGACAAAAGAAACATTATCCTAAATTGAAGGATGAAATCACACTGCTGATCAGAAAAATTGAGAGAATGGAAGATGATGAGTACGCTATGATAGATCACGTGGATAGATTAAGGAATGCCCAGATTCTTCTTCGAGACGACATAACTGTTCTGGAAGCCAAAAAGGAAGAACTGGTTTCTGAGTACTTTGAGCCTGGGGAGTCTACGCCGAAGCTGAAGCCGAAGCCGAAGCCGAAATCTAATGCCAAGGGAAAGGAGCCTGAGCCGAAGCCGAAATCAACTGCCAAGGGGAAGGAGCCCGAACCGAAGCCAAAATCTACCGCCAAGGGGAAGGAGCCTGATCTGGAGACGAAATCTACCGCCAAGGGGAAGGAGCCTGAGAAATGATAATAAAGAGGAACCAGGTGCTTTCACTGCTCGGGATCTAGGTATTTTGGGGTTGGAATACGTACCGGAAATCCCGAGGAACTAATATATCTCCTGTTTTGTAAGAATCATTTCTTTTTTTATTATAAACGTAATTAAATCTATATTCTTGTTAAATTTGAGAATTCTGACGAGTATAAGCTTGATTGTCATCAGAGCTGAGGATATTGCGGCCCGTCAAATCTTTTATCATTGAAAACTAAATTACAATATTATAATGGTTCTTACAGTGACTTTTTTTGATCAATAATATTACACATAATCCATCACAGTCCCAGTATGTTCATGTGGTTGCAGTGTCTCAGAGTTTGGGCAGGGCGCTACGTGTAGAATCAATTTCCTGACTCACGGCATGAAATCCAGAAGCAGTGATTCTCCAAGATTGTACTCATTTTATAGATAATTATTATACAAATCGTCTTTTGAAATCCATAACTAAATTATATCAATAGTTAGCAGATCGAGTACCAGATTCGTGATGCGTAGGGCTGAAATAAAGTGTGGGCTAAAGTAGTACATATACCAACATACATAGCGTGATTTGCACTTTGGGAACCGTTTGTAGTTCGTCATGCTTAATACCTCCAGTGTGTATAGAAAGACAGATATTACTCCAAAATTCATTATTAATGAATAATCAAAGTTTTGGTATATTTTAAAATAATATCTTGCATGCCGGTATGTAATACACTCTCATTCTCTCAACGCGTTATAAGCTTTGCTCGCTAAATGCTAGCACAACTGTGACACCGCTTGCCATTACATAGTGGGGTGCACATCCACCACATACCACTTTCTCCACCAAAACCGACACGGCCTCAGCAATCCCCGGTACCCTTTGGGACTTCAATTCGCTTTTTATACTAGGCTATGGGTACCGATTCTACCTTCGATGAATCTACCAGCAGGTTACTAGACGCGTTTCTCGCGCTTCCTCACGTCTCTCGCCAAAAGTTCATCAGCGAACTAAGTGAACATCTCCGTCCCACCGACTGGTGGCTTATCAAGAAGCTTTTATCAGATCGCGAGGAGTCATTACGTGGTGATATCATTGGAGCGCTTCCCACTGAGATCTTATTTCATATCTTCGACTACCTACCACTCACCGCATGCGTCAATTTGCGGCTCGTCTCTAAACAGTGGAATAAAATCCTTTCCTCGGAAACCTTTTGCCGTTTCTTAGCTACGAAATGGTACCCTTCGGAATGTCGCCACTACATATCAAACGATGGACAGATGACGAGACCTTGGTCTTGGATTTTTGAGAACGCATTATCGAGATTCACAGCGTTGTGTCGAGGAGATTTCAGATACAGAACAATAATAATCCCAGATGTTGCTCCTCGATTCTTGGGTCGTGGAGTGTTGTCGTACTACGATGGTTATCTTGCTGGACTGGATGAAGAGCGGATGATAATCACCATTGCCAACTTGAAGAAGTCTCCTGTTGAAACTAGATCATTTCCTATCCCTACAAGAGGTGTTATCTGGTCTATATATCTCATGAAAGACTACCTCTGGGCAAACGAAGACTCGGATTACTCGAAAGCTCATATTTTGAACCTCAGAACAAACGAATGGAAACGGATTCAGTACCCCAATGCTAATATTCGCTTTGGCTACGCAGATGGTAATTTTGTCGCTCACCTCTGTGGTAGTTATGTCTATCTCTACACCGCCGAAACAAACACCTTAACCGCGATTTGTCAACAGATGAAGGATTCATTATCAGACGACTCGGAGATGAATAATTCCGACAAAGAACGGGCATTCATCATCGTTGACTCTTTCCGAAATCAGGTTATCGTTCGCTCTGCATCACAAAATACAGTCCAGTTTTATTCAATCTCCCCCGCTCGACTCATCAAGAGGGAAAAGTTCGACAGATTCACAGTAATCAAGCCAAGCGCTGGGGACGAAATCATGGAATCACTGAGATACTTGGACGGCTTAGAACGAGATCCGTGCTTATTAAACACTACGTTCTATAGACGTCCCGGTGTCCCTCTGGACAAAGGAGGAAATGGCGTCTATCTTGCAACTTATAATCGTTATTCTGGAGTTGTGGAATCTTCATACTGTAACGTCCCAGGCATTGATATTGATGATACAACAAATGTAGTCGATAACGTACAGCTTTGGGATGATATCATATTTTTTTCTATGATGAATTCATCAGGTCCTGCCGGTATTGCAGACCGGTTATCACCCTCTACTATCATAGCAACGAAAGTCCATACACAGAGAACGTTTGGAGCTACCGAGGAACCGCAATGGCTAGACTCCAGTGTTGCGTCAGTGGAAACCTTAAACCAGTGTATTATACAAAAGAGAATATCGAGAGGGAAATATTTGCTCTGGAATGAGGTTGAGGAAACTTTTGTAATCGTTGAAGTTAAAGGAATTAGGGAGATGAAAGAAAGTGAGAACATGGATTTGATACTAAATTGAATGATGTGAGACGGTTTATGGTTGCTGAGAGAAGTTGGAACGGAACCATTATATGATTTTTGGTTCTTGTTTTTTTTTTACCCCTGAAGCTACGAGTATTCATATATGATTAGAATTAGATCAAAATTGCCCTACTGGAGTCTGTAGACAGTCCCTAAAAACTAAAAAAAGAATGAAAAGATTTTCTCGGGCTTACACATACATACACGAAACACCAATCGTTACTTATATATAATCACATGAATTTCAATGGAGTGGCTTGTCAAGTGGATGAATAAGTTGTACAGCCGCTTTACGCTATGTGGAAGTATTGTTCTCCTTGTGACTATTTTCTGCAACGTTGGAAGAAATATAGAGAATTATCTTATTCCTCATTTCCTACTCAGTTATATTCAGTAATTTTTCAATCCTACTTTTGAAAAATTCTGTGAACGAAGTCGAGAAGCCAAAAGTCTAGACTTAGTGATACTTGCGAGGGCGTTGAATACCGGGGAGGTGCAATTTCAAGTGATGCTGCATTATCCTAGCCTCCGATCTTCTCTTCCACTTTCTCTGCCATTATACTTCGCCGTCTCGTCCCGGGCTGTCACTTTTCTCCAACTTCCAACTTCCAACCCCATAACCTCCACCTCCGTTCCCTGCACCGTAGACAAAGTACTGATCAAGGAACAGCTACATGAATTCTATATTTGCTTGCGCAGTTATCCTATAGTCAGTGGGATTCTGTGCTGGGATTTATGTTGTCTATTAGGACAAATTACTGATTTTACGACAACCGTGCAAATCATTTATATAAGAACCACATGGCTGATGGCAATTCGTATCCAGGTCAATGACTTTTCATAAGATTCTAGAGAACGAATGACACTGAGTAAGAATCTGATCAATTGACGCTCCGTGTGGAACTGTATATATGTTGGCCTTGTTGTGGTGACTTTGCGAGATCACCCAGACGAATATCTTCGAGTCCGAAGAGGAAATCATAGAAACAGGCAAACAAACGTCAGGTACGTCGGGTACGTCAACGCAAAAGAAACCACATTTCATGTATACAATAGGTAGTTGATCTGCATCTGGATGCACCCGGCACGAGCTTTATCGATAATCTGCAGATCGATATCAAGCAAGCAAGGGTCCTCAATTCCGTTTGATATGGTCACCATATTTCGCCAACTCACTGGAGTCTGGAGATGGTTACCCCGCTATCTCCTCCCCGCCCAATTAACAGGGATATTTTCAGCCACGACCACGGTATGTATATGGTGGTACTCAGAGTCTCAGACGCTTCTCTCGATGTTCCATGGATTCTATGCACACATGCGCTAAACCAAATAAAGTATGGTGTTTCATATATTCGCCTGGGCCCTGCCTTCACTGATTTGATTAGCGATTACATACAGATGGCGCCATACGAAAACTTCGCGTCATGCAGGGCAAGGCTTAATATGATCTGACCTTCCTTACATAACAAATTATCATCGAGTATGGGTATCCACTATAATTTTTTTTTCTCTCTATTTTATTGGCGGGGTTTACGGACGGGTCGATTTATTTGATTTATTCGATTTATTCGATTATGTACATGGTTCGACGATGGGTCCGGCCAGGTGACGTCACGACAAAGCACGGGGTTCTTTCTGTATTCTGTAAGGGAAGGCCGGCGAGTGGAAGTGTATGGTGTATGGTGTACCACATTTCCAATTACTCCACTGTCCTTCGGCAGTTGAAGAATCCGGCTGTGAGGTTGAGTTTGGTTTTGCTAGATAGATAGATATCCACACAGCCTATTTAAAGCCGCTGTCATGACTTGCCGATGCTACTGGATATATATCAAGACCTGACGATCTTCTTGATCACGATCACGATCAGTGAGAAAAACGCGCTACGTCCAAGTGTACTCTACACGCGAAAGCGCTACACGTGCTGGAGCGGCGAGCCTGGTTCCACGACCAAAAAATTCTTTTAGTTCGTTCGATATATTCAACCGTCCACCCCGCTACAGACTACACCTTCCGAGGTCTTTCTTTCCGTGTCTTCCGTACCTTTTTCCTTTTTATTTTTCTTTTCTTCAGAGACATTTCTTCTTCTTCTTCTTCTTTTTCTTCACCCCCTCGGTCTTTGGAGACGTTCCAGCACCATATACCAAACTTCGAAGAAAATGGATCCAAACGCATACTCCCATTTTCACGCGTACACGACGCCCTTGATCGCCGAGCTATCCTGGGACCCCGTCTCCCAGAAGCACATACCCTTCCGCGCTTCACTCCGTCACCAGCACTCAACATGGGCTCGTACCTTCTACTCGCGACCCGAGCTATATCTGCAGCCCGAATCAATCGAGGAGCTTCGATTGATTATAACTCTTGCTCGCCGCCTGTCTAAAAATATCGTTGTTGTTGGATCGGGTCATTCTCCTAGCGATATGACTTGCCATACTAACTGGATGGTAAACCTTGATAATTTCCGGAAGGTATTGTCAGAGGACCATGAGAGTAAGGTAATCGTCGTGGAGGCGGGGATAAGATTACATCAGTTCCTGGATGAGCTTGATAAGCGTGGTTGGGCGGTACCGAATTTGGGATCTATTACGGAGCAGAGTATTGCTGGAGCTATTGCGACGAGTACTCATGGATCTACACTTCAGCATGGAATTTTGTCGGAGAGTGTTGTAATGCTGCGAATCATGTTGGCGAGTGGAAAGGTTGTGGAGTGCACCAAGGATCTTAACCCGGAGCTATTTCAGGCGGCATTAGTGAGCTTGGGTGCATTAGGAATTGTGGTTGCGGTTGGTTTCCAGGCGGTTGAGGCCTACAAGATTAGATGGAGACAGGAGGTTACTACATTGGAAAAGTTCTTACAGAATTATGATACTGTGTGGCATGAGACGAAGTTCGCCCGCTGCTGGTGGTTCCCGTACTCTGAGCGCTGTATTGTATGGCGTGGAGAACATACCGATGAACCTATCCAGGAACCACCAAAGAGTTGGTATGGAGGAAGCTTTGGACGCTGGACTTATGAGACGATGTTGTATATCACCACCTGGATCCCATCTCTTACCCCCGCAGTCGAGCGATTCGTTTTCAAGATGCAGTATGGATGGGAAGAGGGTGTAAAAGCTACCGCTGTTCAAAACTCTCACGAGGCCTTGATCATGGATTGTTTATTCTCCCAGCTTGTCAACGAGGTATGTCCTTTCCCCTCTGATGAAATTTCGAAGACTTTACTAACTAACAGCAACAGTGGTCTCTTCCTCTAGACAAAGGTCCCGAAGTTATCCGCCGTCTCCAGGACTGGCTATCCCACCGTAATGAGCTCTCTCGAATCCCTATTTCCTCTAAGGATATCTACGTCCACGCCCCCATCGAAGTTCGAATTACCGACTCCTCCCGATCTACCTGTCCTCGTGCTTGGTTAGATCAATCCATGTCCTCCACTCCTACCCTTTATCTCAACGCCACTCTCTACCGACCATTCTTGAAGAATGTGGCCCATTGGGAAAGATATTACGAGGCGTTTGAATACCTCATGAAGGAAATGGGTGGAAAACCTCATTGGGCAAAAAACTTTGTTTCCGTAACCCCTTCGGAACTTTTTGGAATGTACCCGGAAATGGGAAAGTGGGTTAAAATTAGAAACCAGGTTGATCCCGATGGTGTTTTCGTTACGAAGTGGTTGAAGAGACATGTTTTGGATGCTGAGGAGGCGGCGGTTGCCATTGCGTCCGGTGAGGAGTTTAAGATTGTGGAGATTGATGAGTAGGATAGGGGTTGAAATCGGTATATGAAGTGGATTTTGGTTGTTGATGGATTACTGATTTTCTTTTCTTTTTTTTTGGATTTCTGGATTTTTCGCTTTTTTGGATTTTGCGGCCGGGGGGGGGGGGGGGGGTTTCTTTATATCCAGTTTGATTTGGCGTCGGGATCGGGCGATTTGGGCGATTTGGGCTATGGGATTATGAATTGTTAGACGGTTGTATGATTTGAACGATAACGGAATTAACTCTTTACGTATAGCCTTAGATGGAAAAATGAACGTCTTTTTTTTGAATCATAAGTTATAACTATGAGTTTTGATCTGGTTTAGTTTTTTGATTCTTGATGCTTACCTGGAATGTTGGAATTGTGATTCGCCGTGTTGGAAACTTTATTCTTGAGCGTGAGCTGTGGGCTGTGGGCTGTGGGCTGTGGGCTGTGGGCTGTGGGCTGTGGGCTGTGGGCTGTGGGCTGTGGGCTGTGGGCTGTGGGCTGTGGGCTGTGGGTTGTGGGTTGTGGGTTGTGGGTTGTGGGTTGTGGGTTGTGGGTTGTGGGCTGTGGATACTATGCTCACCATTTACAAGGGTATGTAAGGCGCTACATATACAGAATGGGGCATGTGGATTGTGGATATCGAAGGTAGGTTATGGAATGTTTGTCGGGTTTGTTGTAACTTTGTAGGGCAATTAAATAGTGGATGGTCAAGGGTCAAGGGTTGTGGGTTGTGGGTTGAGAAACGTGGTAAATATTGGTTTCACTGTTTAGCAAGAAAAAGTTTGTGGGGCGGGGGCTTCTGTTTTTTGTTTTTCTTTTTTTTTTCCATGTTTTTTTTGGGTTTTTTTATTGCTATTAACTATTACTGCTAACTATTGCTACTAACTATTGCTATTACTAACTATTACTACTAACTATTACTATCTATTACAAATTATTACTACAAATTATTTTTTTTCTAACTATTTCTAGTTATTACTATTATTACTATTATTACTGTTAGTTATTATTACTATTAGTTATTATCATTATCAGTATTATCATCGTCGTCACCATCATCTTTACTTCAGAAACCAAGACAAATGAATAAACAAACAAATAAAAAATCAAATAAAGATCAACCCCTCTCTTCTTTTTCTTTTTTTCTTTTTCCCTGTTTTTTTTTTTTCTTCTTCTTTTTCCCCCATCTTTTCCCTTTTTCCCATCTTTTCCTTTTTTCCCACCTCATCCAACTCATCCAACCCATCCAACCGCGCCCCAATCTGCTCCAACTCAATCCAACCACGCATTCCAACCACCCAACCCATCAACCCATCAACCCCTCAACCCCTCAACCACGCATCCCCTACTGCCAAAATCCCCAAAGCCCACTCAAAAGCCCACCCTGGCTCTCCTTAGTCTCCTTAGTCTCCTCCTTCAACCCATCAAAGTTCTGCCAGTGCTCCTCAGATACCCAGTTATAGTCGGTTTCGACATTTAGAGAGAGCTGGTTGGAGTCGGAGGGGATTTCTGACATGTCGATGGTGGTGGGGATATCGCCGGTGGTGGGGATATCAGTTGAAGGGATGGAGGGGATGTCGATTGGCATGTCTGCCATGGTAGGGGCGTCGGGAATGGAGGGGATGGAGTCGGAGGGGATGGAAGGAACCTCGGGGACGTCGGGGATGGAGGGGACGTCGGGGATGGAGGGGACGTCGGGGATAGAAGGGATGTCGGCAGGAATGTCAACTGGCATATCGGGGATAGAAGGAATGTCGACTGGGACGTCAGGGATAGAGGGGATGTCAACTGGAGCATCGACGACTGAAGGAACATCAGGAAGCTCAGGTACAGAAGGCACCTCAGGGACCTCAGGGATGTCAGGCATGTCAACAATAGAAGGAACCTCAGGGATGTCAACAACAGAAGGAACCTCAGGGATGTCAACAATAGAAGGAACCTCAGGGATGTCGACTGGCATATCGGGGATTACAGGGACGTCAACTGGAATATCAATCGGAATATCAGCCGGAACATCGACAATCGCCGGAACCTCAGGAACATCAATAACCGGGACCTCAGGAACATCAGGAACTTCCGGGATGGAGGGAACATCGGGGGTAGAGGAAACATCGATGTTGTCAATGTTGTCAGTGTTGTCGATTGGCTGTGTCACGGGGGGGAAAGGACAAGAAGCGGGGATCTCGATGTTGTCGATTTCCTCTACAGGTTGACCTGCAGGAGGAAGAGGGCAGGAAGCGGGAACATCGGGAACCTCGGGAATATCGGGGATGACGGGAATGTCGGTATTTTCGGTATTCTCAGTGTTCTCAATGTTCCCAACGGGCTGGATGACGGGAGGAAGAGGACAAGAAGGACGCTCGATGTTCTCGGCATCCTCAACTGGCTGAGATACGGGAGGCAGAGGGCAGGAAGAAGGAATTTCAATGTTCTCAATATCCTCAACAGGAAGCTCAAGAACCACGGGAATATCCTGCACATCAGGAACCTTAACTTCCTCAACCTTCTGATTGTCGGTCGAAGCAGGGGCTTTAGCACCCTCTGAAAACGCCTTCAGATCCTCATTAAGGTTCTTATTAACCAGAGCAAGGACATTAAGCTCCCTCGGCGCATCTTGGGGGATCTCCACAACCTGTGGAGCCTCCGTGGTTCCGTCCATATTCGCAACTCCCTCCTGCATTGCCTCAACATTCCCCCCAGCATTTCCCTCTTCATCCTTAACAGCAACCTCCCCATCATCCTTGTCCCTGGGAGGATACTCCACATAACCATTATTAGTTGGGGGAGGACGGGGCTGGCAGATCTTAAACAACTCACACAACCGCGCATCAATAATTCCCGGAAGATTAATCTCTCTTGCCTGTTCCTCCGGTTTAATCTCAGCATCAGCTGGACGAACGAAAGGATTATGGGGTGTTCCTGCATGAGGGGCATGGACATATTCAGGAGCCACGGCGAAGGTACCGGGTTCTTTGACGGGTTGGGCCTGCCCGGCTTCCATCTCGGCTTGGAGCTTCTGTTTAAGATCGGCTACGAGGGCGTCGTAGTCGGCTTGACTCATTCCAGGGACGGGGGGTGGGCCATTGGGTTGGGCAATGCGCTCGACAGAATTGGCTGGGAGCGGGATCGAGGCAGGAGTAATGGGATGCTCGGGAGGAGTGATTGGAGCGGGAGAAGTGGGTTTGTCATCAACCGGAGGGGTGATAGGTGCAGGAACTGATGGCTTCTGCTCCACCGGGGGTGTGATTGGAGCGGGAGCTGAGGGCTTCTGCTCGGCCGGAGGAGTGATTGGGGCCGGAGCAGAGGGGTTATGCTCAACCGGAGGAGTGATCGGGGCCGGAGCAGAGGGATTATGCTCAACTGGAGGAGTGATTGGGGCGGAAGCTGGGGGCTTTTGCTCAGCCGGAGGAGTGATTGGGGCCGGAGCAGAAGGATTATGCTCAACCGGAGGAGTCACAGGTGCGGGGGCAGAAGGCTTCTGCTCAACCGGGGGAGTGACAGGTGCGGGAGGGTGGACATTAGTTACATCACCATTACCGGGGTCGATAGTAATGAGTCCCGGGGGGATTTGGATGACAGTAGGAGGGTTTTGGGTGGGAGGTCCAGCAGCAGGTGCCTGAACGTTCAATGGAGGTTCTCCTGGGCCTGGGGTGATTGTAATAAGTCCCGGCGGAAGCTGAATCACCAAAGGCGGGCTTATGATACTTCCTGGGGGGCCTCCAGGGGAAGTTGAGGACAACGGAGGATCTTCGGGGTCGGGTGTGATGGTTATGAATCCCGCAGGAATTTGGATATTGTCGATGGGGATGTCGTTCCCATCACCGGGAGGTTGAGGGACTACAGGAGGCTGTGGTCCGTGAACTTCACCAGGAGAGCCAGGTCCGGGGTTAGGAGCAGGAGCAGGAGCAGGAGCGGTAAGTTGAGCTCGGGAGGACCTATCAAGACTTTGCGCCGGTAGAGCAACGACCGTGGAAACTACAAAAAACTGTAGGAGAGCTGGCAAAAACATACTGCCGAGAATTAAGGATGAAAATGGTGGTGACGACGAAATTCAGAAAGGCGAAGAGTAAAGAGGGCGG
The DNA here is from genome assembly GCA_024516155.1 of Pyronema omphalodes. Taxonomy (NCBI): domain Eukaryota; kingdom Fungi; phylum Ascomycota; class Pezizomycetes; order Pezizales; family Pyronemataceae; genus Pyronema; species Pyronema omphalodes. The sequence goes on along the minus strand of JAJJXM010000026.1, from coordinate 140,327 downwards.
GGGAGGAGGTGAGGTTTATGGAGTGAGAGATTGCATCATAATATGATGTCCCCAATCCGGCAGACGCTAATTGGAAATAGCTGTTTTCCTTACTTTTCCGTTTCCCAGGGCATCGCCCTCCTCTCATATATCCGTTTACTTCTGACATACCGTGATGGGAGGCGGGGGGGGGGGGGGGGGGGGGGGGGGGTTGAGAAAGTAAAGTTGCATAGAATTGCATAGGCAGTAAGTGGGGAGCGGAGGGGAAAATGCCATTTCGGAGGGTCTCGTCCGGAACATTGACACTGCCATGTTTGGCCGGTAAAAAGCGGGATTGGAAGCTAACTGATAGTAACTCAGATGGCTGTAGCATACGTCATAACCTTAAGGTTGGGAACGTTCAAGAAATTCAAAAAAAATCGAAGCTACTTAGATGCTCTTCGCTTTGGCTCGTCTATCGCGGGTGCTAGCGGCCATGGATGACGATTGCGGACAGGAATAACTCGTGGAGAGAGCTGCCCGACAGCTCTCTGAGCTAAAGCTCAGGGACCTTGGAGCTATATTACGTCTTACATCATAGCTCTTGAGCTTTGCGGCTGCACCAGAAGATTAGTGTGATGCATTCGACTGGCTATGCAAACAGTTTCCTCCATTTAATGAGGTAATAACCTGACGCTTCGCTGCGTCCCGTTGACCGCTTTCCAGTTGGAATTCACTGACCAGAAGTGATGCCATCACTATGGTAGTCGACATAGGCGGCTTTGAGAGATTTGTATCAGCAGCAGCTGATTTTGAGTTTCTCCAAACTGTGCCAAATAACAGTATAACACAGTAGCCACATGCCAAAGCATAGGGAGAATTTAAACACGAAATTCAAGAATTGTAGTTCCCAACTCTCTTAGACAGAGGGGTCGGAGAAACGTTCAATTCAGATAAGAAAAACACGAAATATGTCAACTTTTTTTTTTGCACATTTTTGAAATTATCTATGAATTCAACCCAAAACTCCTAATTACACATTAAAAATCCCTAATTACACATTAAAAATCCCCAATTACACATTAAAACTCCTGTCCACCACATCCACCATCTTCCCTAGCTACCACTACGCTGTGCTTCCCCTTGGCTTTTCCCTCGGATCACCTTCTGGTTCATGATGTCCCGTTAATCCCATATCTAGCCCATACAACCGATGCTGATCAAAGTCTCTTCAATTCTTGGAGAATTGAAAGAAACCCCCCTTTCGGAAGTTCGGGTGGAAACTTCAACTTAGAAATAGTTTCTTGGGCTGAGAACATGATGTCAAGCGCCTCGTCGGGATTGTTGGTCGTGGCGCTGGCTAATGCGGAGGCCAGAATGGATGTTACGAAGGCGGTGTTCGTATCGGTGAATTTGGAGGGGAGAAAATCGGCGGTATTTGGTTTCTCTACGTTGAGAGAATGTTGGTTGTGATCAGATGGTGGTGCTGGCACCGGCGGATAAGAAGAGAAATCGGGGAGGGAGTTGGTGAGGTCATCCCAGGTGGGTGTAGGTAGGGCGGAAATAAAGAATTTTGTGCCGAGGATTATAATGATTGGCAGAAGGATTATAGACGTGATGATACCCATAATTGATGGAGATGCGGTGCTTGTGGGGACTTTCCTGAAATAAGTGATGGTGGGTTAGCTGTCGAGGAGTGCTAGGATGATAGGAAGATAACTGTGAGTACCACCCTCCGCCCCCCCCCCCCCCCTTCCCTTTGCCTTTCTTTACTTCATTCCCGGTAAATTGGCTCCGGTATCCATTGTCGCCTATAGACATATCGACTTAGGGTGTTTTCGGTACGCGTGGTCACATTCACTCGAGTGATAATCTGTGGTTTCTCTACCGTGGTTATGTACTAGGGTGAGGGCCAAGACACCTCCATGTTCTGTAAACACCACTGCTTGGGCTGTTTCACTGACCGCTTCGCACTTGCCATCCAATGAATCGTCTTTTCGGCTCTCGATAATTTACAACATCAGAACTAGGCAACTAATGGTCATGATGTTACTGCGCCCCCGAATACATCGTTTCCTAAGGGGGTAAAAGCCAGGACCTCCGAAAATGTATTCAAAGGTTCGGTACATCTATGAAAATCAAATCAAATCAACATCATTCCTTATTGAATAGAACATTTTTCTCTATTTTAGTTCGATTACCTAAGGTCACCAAAAACTCAAAGCGGAGATATAACATCAGCGGGAAGAGCGGTGGATTACACGTTGGTAAGTTCTCTTACTTATCGACGCTCTAGAAAGCTACCGAGAGTAAGAGCGATGAATCGGAACCCCATTTCGACTCTCGCCGATTTGAAGTTAGACAAAAAATCCGAGATGGGAATTTTTACAGTGTATGTGTGTGCCGCTCTAGTTAACTTGTTGCTTGCCGTGTTATATTTCTTGGCAGCTACATGGAGGATATCTAGTCTTGCTCTCCCTGTATCTTTCTCCATTGATTCATTATCCATCCTCTCAAACTCCACTTTTTTTTACAGTGAACTCCACAAGCTCTGAAAAAACGTTCCCGTAGGTATGCTGGCGACGAAGTGAGAAACGAACGAGACGCTCAGGGGACCCTCCGGTAGGCACAAATAGTATTTGAATGGACGATATGTAATACACAGCTGACGAATAATGCTACAAACACATATTTGCCTACGATCGTAATACCAGTGGTCCCAAATCATGAAGGCGAACAACAACGTGCGGAGAAATCCATTACTTCAAGGTGAGCAGCTGGAGGTAACCAGTGTTATTTCCGTGTATTCTGAGCTATTTTGGTCGTGGAATGGATAACATTGCAGGGTGATCACGTGGCTGTTGTTGCATCGAGACTCCACCGATTCATTTTATCCACAGCCTTGTACACGATGACCTGCATGAACTGCGGATTCTAGGCAGATATCGGAAATGAGGAGCCTGCTGGGTTGTGCGCGCCTCTTCAGGTTCACCATCGTACCAACTCCTTCGTTATCAACTGTCATCGTTCTCCACTGCCATATCGACATTTTCCATCAGCGGATTTTTGGGCTTAAGACACTGCCGACGTTATTAACGAGTTATGGATCCGCTCAGCATCGCTGCCGCCGTTTCTGGATTCCTTGGTCTTGCCGGTAAGATCGCTACGACACTGAAAAACTACGTTGATGGAGTTCAATCAGCCCCCGACGAAGTTCAAAGCCTTCATCTGGAAGTCGCAGCGCTATGCCAAGTTCTTAAAGATTTGATGGTGTTCCTACAGAAGGATGATCTCTGTGGTCGCAAATTCGAGAGTTCTTCTGTGCTGTTTAAGGCAATTAAAGCATGTCAATACCGTCTGGAAGAACTTCGTGGGAAACTAGCAGATCTTTCAGAGGCCTGCTTGAATAAGAAGTTGCCAGGATGGATTAAACGCATAAAGTGGCCACTTAAGAAGGATGAGGTTCAACAGACTATGGTTGCCCTCCGGAGTTTTGCGCAGATTTTTCAATTCTCAATTGTGGCGAATAATTGGTATGTCGATGCACTTTCAACTCAATTAAAAATCACACTTTTAACGCATACTAGCGAGCTCGTTTCAAAAACATCCTCAGCTATGATTTTGCAGCTTGACGAGAATCGACAAGGAATAGAGAAGCTTGCCGCTGGCCTAGAGGCCCATTCTGTTTCAGTGCCTTCCAAATTGAAGCAGCAAATGTCCGAGTTATCTGAGATAAAGACTCTGGTCACCGAGCTATCTCAATTCAACATGGAAGTAGTCCACAACATCCCACTCGGCATGAGCGAGATTCAAGAGAGATTACAAGGTGGCTCCAGAGACATTTGTGACAGTGCGACCAACTAATAAGCTTCAGATAATGAGTTTCGGCAGATAATGCCTTTGATATCACCGCTAGAACCCCACAGAAGACATCAAGATATCTGGCAAAAACGGCTGGAAGGCACCGGTAATTGGTTCCTACTTGAAACGGAATTCCAGAAATGGAGAGACAATGAATCAGATGATGGTAGTATTTGCTCGATTCTAGCGTGCTCTGGAATTCCTGGTGCAGGAAAATCTGTGGTGTGGTAAGTTATGGGTTTAGAGACTGCTACGGGGCAAAAATTACTGACATTGCATAACACAGTTCCATTGTGTTCAGTCACCTCGAAACCAAATTCGCATCTGAAGAACTGGTTTGTGTAGCCTGTCTATATTGCGATTACCAGGAGGAGAAGAAGCAAACTCCAGCGAATATGATTGGTGTGCTTTTGAACCAAGTCATCGCTACACTCAACAAGGCGAGGCTATTACCTTCGGATATCATCTCAACGTTGAAAGAGCGTCTTAACGAGCAGAAGAGTCTTAATCTAGGAGAAGCATGTCGACTATTGGGTAAAACCGTCAAGCATCTGCGAAGGTTTTATGTGTGCATTGATGCGTTAGACGAGTGTAATGAGCGACACAGGAGAGATTTCATACAATCCCTGGCCAAGGTGTCGAGTGAATGCAGACAACCAACTGTAATCCGCATATTCTTCACATCTAGACCACACATCAAGTGGAAGGAACTTATGAACCGATATTCCAGACTCGGCCCTCTCGATCACATATGTTTGAAGGCACAACCGGAGGACATAAGGATATATATCTCCCATGAGATTGACATTGACGAGAATGGCGACTGTATGAATGAGAAGCTCAGAAGCGAAATTCTTGACACGATTGTGGCTAACTCTGATGGAATGTGAGTTTCTGAACCATTCTATAACTTAGTTGTGGATGCATTTGATGTGTTTTATGGTTGTGGGTAATGGTAATAGTAAATAGCTAATGCATGAGTACAAATTAGGTTCCTACTGGCTGCTCTACAAATTCAGACCGTATTGGACGAAACAACCATCAGCACAAGACGTAGCACCCTTTATAATATGCCAACCAAACTTGAAACTGCGTTTGAAAGTACGATCGCCAGGATTAAAAATCAGAAATCTCAAAGATCTAAACAAGCCATGGAAGTTCTCAAGTGGACATTTCTCGCCACACGACCATTAACCGTCGAAGAGTTACGCCATGCACTCTCCATCACGATTGATCCCGGAAAAATGCAAGGTGGACATCTACCACTGGTATACGATAAGACACTCGATTGGGACAACTTTCCTTCAGAGAAATCACTGATGGATTGGTGTCTTGGTCTGATCATTATTGATGAAGAGACTTCCACTGTGCGACTGGTGCACAAATCCCTCCATGACTTCCTGACGCAACTATATGAGGACGGCGAAATATTCCAGGACGGTCATAACGAGATAGCATACACATGCTTGCGATATATGCTCTTCAACGACGATCAACACGAGATAGATACGGTGCAACAAAAGGTTAGCGAGGATATAAAGGTTCTCCGTCGGAGGACCTTTTGTCTTCTGGATTATGCTACCAACAACTTCGGGCACCACTTGCGCGACCAGGGTGGATGCGCAGCTGAAATGATTAATGCACACTTTCAAAATAGAATAAATATCAATTGCATTTCGACAGGATATCGTTCGGCATTCCTATCGCCGTTTAATGGATGGCGTGAGCAGATCCATAGTGGAAAGAATGGATACATTACAACAAACCGAATGCATTTTCGCTTACAGTTTGCCGTCAGCTGTGGCTTGGAGAATGTTTTCCGCAGTTTCCTCGAAGCGTCAGACCAAGCCATTGATTTTAACACCAGATTAGGCGGTAGTACAATGTTGTTACAAGCATCCAGGATTGGGCAGGATGGCATTGTGCGTATGCTGTTGGAGAGGCGTATTGATGTCAACCAAGCAGATTGTAATGGCCTAACTGCGTTATCGTGGGCGTCCTCCATGGGTCATGATTCGATTGTGAAGCAGCTCATTCAGGCTGATAGTATTGATATCAACTCCCACGATCGTTTTCTGCGAACAGCGTTGTCATGGGCATGCCTAAAGGGACACGATTCAGTTGTCAAACTACTGCTCCAGGCTGATGGTGTCGATATTAACTCCCGGGACGATGCTGGTCAAAAAGCGTTGTCACTAGCATCCTTACATGGCCACGATTCAGTTGTGAAGCTGCTCCTCCAGGCTGACAGTATTGAAATCAACTCGAAAGACAGAAATGGTCGCTCTGCGTTGTCATCGGCATCCGCAATGGGTCACGATGAAATTGTGAAGCTGCTCCTTCAGGCCGATAGTATTGAAATCAACTCCCAGGACCGTTTTCTTCGAACAGCGTTGTCATGGGCATGCCTAAAAGGTCACGATTCAGTTGTCAACCTACTGCTCCAGGCTGATGGTGTCGACATTAACTCCAAGGACAATTCTGGTCTAAAAGCGTTGTCACTGGCATCCTTACATGGATACGGATCAATTGTGAAGCTGCTCCTCCAGGCTGGCAGTATTGAAATTAACTCGAAAGACGAAAATGGCTGCACTGCGTTGTGCTGGGCATCCCGAAATGGACACGGATCAATTGTGAAGCTGCTCCTCCAGGCTGACAGTGTTGAAATCAACTCGAAAGACAAAAATGGCTGTACTGCATTCTCCTGGGCATCCCAAAATGGACATGATCAAGTTGTGAAGTTGCTTCTCCAGGCTGGCTGTATCAACATCAACTCCGAGGTCCATGATGGTCAAACAGCATTGTTGATGGCATCTCGGGGCGGCCACGATCGAGTTGTGAAGCTGCTCCTCCAAGCCGATGGTATTTACATTAACTCGAAAGACAAAAAAGGCTATACTGCGTTGTCCTGGGCTTCCGAAAATGGACACGAATCAGTTGTGAAGGTGCTCCTCCAGGCCAACAATATCGACATCTTTTCTCGGAATGATTTTGATGAAACGGCGTTTTCATTGGCATCCAAGAACGGCCATGAATCAATTGTAGAGCTGTTCCGGGATTATAAAAGCGACAGCGGACGCATGGCCGATTTGATTAGAAGAAGATATAGAGCTGAGGACGAGCTTGCTCGTCGCGCTTTAAAACAGCTGCTCACCGAGTTTGATTTTACCCACACCAGATCCCAGGATGCTGATTGTTCATCAGCGGCATCAATGTCATCCTCAGTCAGCTTTGATTCGGTTTTGGAGCTCCCCGAGCTTCATGTTACCGATAGCGAATCCGAAGGCCACGGTAGTCAATTACCGTCGTTAATGGTATTATTACACGGCTCCGAGTTATGAAGCTGCTCCTTGCAGCCATCGCTATCAGTGTGCGAAGGAATTCGGTGTCGGAAGATTCATTTAAACTGGATACCAGCATCTAACGACATCACGAAGTTGTTTCTCCACGGTGGATATTTTGGCTTCTAAGAATGGAATACATGTGAGGACAGGGACCGCATTTTGAATTCTTTCTCGTTGTACGCAGTTTTGCTACTTTTGTATTTCCCACTATTTCTTATGTTGGACACGCTTCGCTTATGAGTTACAGAAATTTGGAAAGAGTTGGTAGGGGTATAGCAACCTGAAAGAGGAGGAATAAACACGGGGTTGGTGGAAGAATGTTTTGTTTTCGTTTCGTCAGTTTTTTCTCACTTGAGGAAGGGATCATGTATAGTTGTTGGTGTAACTGATGTCCTTTGCTTCGTTTATGCTTTTTGATACCATGAATTTTTCCTATTTTTCTTTTATCACAGTTTTGGAAATCAAAGTGATATAGTGGCGGTATCATTGTTTGACGCAAATTTTTTTGAATCAATCTGTCAGGAATACAACCGGAATTAATCCTCTTTCATCCTAAGCAGCTCTCTCTGTACTCACTCAATACCATAAATCAGTCTCTTGCTGGAATTTACTATCTAACACCGCTACAGGTAATTCCTCTTTCTGGGCGTAGACCATTCCCGGTGTTATGTGGTATATATTATCTACTATACCAGCCTCGGTAGTATGGAAAAAAAATAGATACAACATCCTTATTCCGAATTGTTGAGTGAAAGTAATGTATTAATATCATGGTATGTGACAACATATGTCAAAGAATTTTCAAAGAATTTTCGAAGAAATATCTATCATATCTATCATATCTATCATATCTATCATATCTATCATATCTATCATATCTATCCTATCTATCATATCTCTCATATCTATCATATCTATCATATCTCTCACATCTCTCCCATCTCTCCCATCTCTCCCATCTCTCCCATCTCTCCCATCTCTCCCATCTCTCCCATCTCTCCCATCTCTCCCATCTCTCCCATCTCTCCCATCTCTCCCATCTCTCCCATCTCTCCCATCTCTCCCATCTCTCATTTCCAATGCATACTTACCTTCTCTCCACCCAAATTCCAAGCCCCAAACACCGCCTACGCAGCCATCTTGTCTTATACCCAGCTTCCATTAATGCATCGCATCATGTTCTTTCCCCGAAAAATATCACGGGTTGTAGTAAATAGCTATCGTTTGCAGCAGCACATGACCCCGCCCCCGGCCATGGCCCATGGTACATCAAAGACAGCTGTTCCTGGTCTTATAGTCTTATATTCTTATCACTGGATTGGACTGCGGTTCATAGGCTATAGCTTGGACCGCATATATTGTGCGGAAATTGTGCATATATATCCATAATCAAATTACTCGGTTACTTGCTACTCGGTTACTATGCTACGATGCTACTATGCTACTATGCTACTATACTACTATGCTACTATGCTACTATGCTACTATGCTACTATGCTACTATGCTACCCAGGAAGATGAAAAGATGAGATAAAAATTTTCTAAAGCTGAATAAAGAGGCGAAAAGAGAGGTCTGAAAAGCAGGGGTAAAAGTCGAGGGGCGAAGGGAGAGGTGGAGTGAAGAGGTATGTATAGAGAGTAGAGAAAAATGAGCGGAGACCAGTGTAATTGAGCAGAGCAGAGCAGAGAGAAGCAGAGAGAAGAGGAGAGAAGCAGACAGGATTGAAGTAGAGAGGTGAGGATTGAAGAGAAAAGGAGAGCAGAGGTAGGGAACGAAATAACAGGGTGAGAAGTATCGAGTAGGAAAAAAGGAGCAAACAGGGCCCCAAAAATGTAACGACGAGAATGAAAACCAGCAGGAGGAAGAGAGGTGGCAACAGGCCCAAGAAATGAAATACGCTCTGGGGCGGATCCCAGTGAGACTCTAAGGTAACAGCTAAGCTAAAGAAGCCTCGAAATTTCTCTAGACTGTGGTATATGTCGTAACTTTAAGGTTGGGAACGTTCAGGAAAATCAAATTAAATCAAATCAAATCAAATCTTGGGTTCAGAAAATTACGGTTTTCACGGGCTAATGGAGGATGGAGGATGGAGGATGGATGCACCATCCTTCATGCATAAAAATCAATCATCATCAACAATCACTTCAAGGCATCACAGCATCAAAAAAATAAAAACAAAAACAAAAACACAGACAACAAGGTTTCAAAATTGTCGAGGTTTATCAATAACTCATACTTCATACTTCATACCAATAAAACATAAAGTACAAAATCAAATTCTGCCATCCACCCAACTATCCAACTAATCCAACTACAATCAAAAGAAAAGAAAAAAACTCCCAAAACTCCAAGCAACCCAACGAATCTCGCTATCTCGCTATCTCGCTATATTGCTAGCTAGTAACAAATCAAATCCTTATCAAAACAAAGGAAACAAAGAAAAGAAAAAAAGAAAAAAAAAACTCCAGAAAAAAAAATATGATGGATGATTCCCTTTACCTTTCACCTGAAACATATATGGACTCCTGTCGGCTTTCGACTTTCATCTTGTAGGTGGCCGCCTATTTGCTTACTACAGTCGTGTATTACTGTTGCATTCCGTCGACCTTCCTTCCCTACTCCTCCTTCCCCCTCCTTCAAATACATCTCTCTACTGCTCCCCTCTATTGCTCCCCGACAATCCCCTCCTCTTCTCTCTCACACCTAAACAAATACCCCCTAACAACGCCATCATCACCCCCAGTAACCATTCTCGAATCACTCAAACCCACACACGTAACCGGCCCAGCATGGCCCGTAATAGTCCTCTGACAAGCGCCAGTATTAACATCCCAAACCTTAACCATAGAATCCTGAGCACCCGACACAACCCTCAACGTATCCGCCGCAACCGCCCAGACTCCTTCAATATGACCAAATAGGGTGTTAGTACAAGCACCCGTTGGAACATCCCAGAATTTTACTGTTCCGTCTAAGGAAGCTGTGATGAGCATATGAGGAGGCGGAGGACGGGAGGGGTTCGAGAAGACGGAAGCAACGAGGGAGGGGTCGGCTTCGAGTTCAGTGGTATCCATAGGGAGAGAGGTTGACAGGGAAGCAGAGGGTGCGGGGGGGCTGGCGGGGGGAAGGGTAGATGGTCGGGCGTTACTAGCTAGGCCGATGGTGCTGATTCCTCCGACGCTGGTGTTGCTGCCTCCGGGTCCGCTGACGGGGGAGACGCCGCGGGATGTGCTGGGTTCGGGCTTTTGGTAGGTGGGGAGACTGATGGGGATGACTTGTTGAACGTGGCCGACATGGCCGTCTTTACCGGTGAAGGTCTTGATGAGACTTCGGGTGTCGAGATCCCACATTTTAATGGTGGAATCATCGGATGCTGAAAAAACGGTTCGACTGTCGGTGTCGATTCGTACCGAGTTGACCCAGTCTGTGTGACCTCGTAGTGAGTAGCAGTTTTTGTCTGCGAAATTCCAGACTTTGATGGTGTGGTCTGTTGAGCCTGATACTAGTAATGTATTGTCAAAATGTAGTGAAAGAATTCCTCCATTGTGCCCACTAAGCACGGATAGACATTCTCCTGTGTGATAGTTCCAGATTCGAATATGACCATCCATTGAGCCAGAGATGAGCTTTTTGTTATCAAACTGTAGACAACGAACTCCTTGGGTATGGCCGACGAGAGTTCGAATCTCTTTCCCGGTTGCAAGATCCCAGATTTTAATAGTAGTGTCGTAACTTCCGGTTGCTAGGATAGCGTCATCAAATTGTACACACATCACCCCGTCAGTATGTCCCGCAAAGATCTGTTGATTACAACGGCCGCGGCGCCAGTTGGCTTCAACTTTGAAGCGGTCGGAGAAAACAGTTTTCCATGGGAGAGTCTGAGGGGGTCTTGGAGGTGGTGGGAGGACTGCGGAAGATGATGCCTCAGCAGAGCCGGATATCGTGGACTGGCAGGGGCGTTTTGGTGAGGTACTGCGACCGCCTTCCGTTGAAGTTTCATCGGTTTCGGCTGTTCGCTTGCGATTGATATTAAGACTACTTGAATCGGTCGCATCGCCTGTTGTTATTGCAGCAGTGAATAAAGTAGGATCTTTGGCTCGCATTGCCATTTGCTTTGCTGTTGCTCGTAGCCGCTTCCTCTCCATCAATGGAATACCCCATCCACATTTCGTACACTTTCGATCGATATGCTGTTGACACATCTTGTGCCAGACAACATCGTCATCTGCTAGAGCTCGCCAATTTCTTGATACCTGTGCGGCACGGCATAGAGAGTTGGTGTCTAGGTAAGATAAAATCCTGAAGGAGATTTCAACAGGAAGAGTTGAAATAAAGTCGATTCTTATTAGTTCGCGAATCTCGGTAGAAAGATAAGATAATTGGGAAAAGCATGATGCTTGTAGAATGCCCTGAAGCATCATTCGACGGATTGGAGCGGGTGCGACAGAGTAGAGCGACCAAACATGTGTCACAGCTTGTCGGTCGGCATCTGGTAGAGAGTCCATGCTCTGGATATATACGTCAGCTTATCTTCATTAACGTTTGGAGGTAGGACAGACACTTTGCAGCTGTTCCATTGTTGGTTCATCTGCCGGACGTCTACATTTCAGATCTGGCCGGTGGCGGTAGCAAAATGAAGTGTTTGAAGTCTGACCAGCATTCTTCTGCTGCTCGCGTTGTTCTGGTGTTCCCTGAGGAGCATACTGAGAGGGAATGTGTCTTGTCAGAAAGGGAGCAATGTCGCGTTTAACAGATTCCTTCGTCTCGGTGGCGAGTTCGGCAGAGAGCTCGGGGTTGTCACAGTCCATGGCTGTGGTTTCCACGGCAACGGATTTCTGTTTGCCTAAACCAGAGCTTCTCTTTCGTTTTGTCGGTCTGGGGTCGCAGGTTGTAGAATTTGAAATATTTCTTCTCGGGGAGACGGACTGAAGGCGCGGTGAACGTCGTCTCGTGTCTGGGCTGTTGGGCATAGACATAGGCATCGTTGGCTGGTTGGCTCGGGCCCTTGTCACGCAGGTCGGGTTGCTGTCACGCGGGGGGGATAGCTGAACTGGGTATTTCGCTGAAGGATGGAAAGTCTGCAGACAGCGAGAACTGAGTCGCAATTCTTTGGATAATCGGATCTGATAATCGAAAGTAGTGGTCGCCGTAGTGAAAATACAGACAAAGTTGTGTTTATCGGACCATCGGAGTAAATTCAGCTGAAGAGGAAGTTTTGAGATGGGGTGGGCGGAGGATTTTCGGCGGCGGAGAAGGCGGGCAGACACGGCAGTCGGTGATGGCGTCGACAAAGTAAGGAACCTTGAGAATGACAAGTGTTGACGCTGAATACACCGAGTACAGGCTGATTATACCGAGTACACGGTGAATTCCCCATTTCCGGGCTTTGTCTTTATATATGTTTCTCTTCACGATCTTTTACTGTGCTGAAGCAAGCGATAGTGCAGCTCATAATCCAGGCTAAGGATGGCGACACCGGACAGGAAGTTAGGCAGGGGCGGCCGAGCGATGGGGGATGCATAAAGATAGTACCAGAGAGGTGTCCAGGGACCCAGCGGAAGAAAGCTGGCTTGGAAGGACGGTGGATTACATAAACACCGAGAATTGGAAAAAAAGGCATTTAATTCAGCTTGAACAGTGGAAATATGTAGAGGGTTGCGGCTGTACATGGCAAATCTTGGAGTGATCGATCACGACATTAGCCACAATCGGTTGTAATTGTGGAGAGTGCTTGGCATTCAATCACGACATTAGCCACAGTCATTTCTTCATCTGCACGTGAGAAGACGCATCTGCGTTCGATGAGAATATTCATGTGTAACAAACGAATGTACACAAATAAACTTCAAACAAATACATATTCCAGCCAGTCACATCCTCTCATTCGTTCTATCCGTGTGTAGCCGTCTCGGCATCTGATACGAAAGACTCTCAGCGCCTCATCGAAATTTCTTGGGTGCGTTGCCTAAGTACCCCACCATCCCCCACCTTGTAACGTGAGTTACCATAACCCCCAAAGTCAAACTCCGACGACCTTGATTTGAACGTCGACCCAGACACACGACGGAATGAAACATCAACCTCGACAGCCAAAACCCCAGCACCACCACCACCTATTACCCGATATTTGAACGAGCAAAGTGAAGCGCATCGAAACAGAAAAGCACGAAGCGCAAACATTTTGAGACTCATCGAAGCAGCAAATTATAAAGCGCGCAAGTACCACAACCCACCCTGCGATGGCCTCCGCTACCGCCCCCACGAAAACCTACCGGATTCTACCTCCCTCACCGCTTCGGCGCAAGGCTCTCGTTCTCTACGCCTCTCAAACCGGTACTGCCGAAGACCTCTCGCTCCAACTATCGAACGTTCTCCAACGTCACCTCTTCACCGTTACCTGCCATAGTTGCGACGAATTCACTCCGTTCTCCTCCTTGCCTTCTCACGACTTGGTCTTCTTCATAATCTCCACTACTGGCCAAGGCGAGATTCCCGATAATGCGAAACTCTTCTGGCGAAACCTATTGAGGAAGAAGTTGCCGCCAAATTGGTTGGAGAGGTTGAACTTTGCCGTTTTTTGCTTAGGAGACTCGACATATCCAAAATTTTGCTGGGCAGGAAGAAAGGTTGGGAGGAGATTATTGCAGCTGGGAGCAAAGGAGGTGCTAGGAAGAGGGGAAGGAGATCAAAGTGGGGATGAGGGTATCGATGGAGCATTTGCATACTGGGTAGAAGAGCTTAGAAATGCGTTGAGGGTTAAATATCCAATTCCTCTAGGAAAGGAGGAGATTCCGGAAGAGGTACTATTACCGCCGAAATGGATTGTGGAATTCGCAGACGAGGACCCGATAATTCCAACAAACGGGGTATCGAACGGCACCACGAATGGTACTTCTACAACGAATGGTACTTCCAATGGTATCTCTCCCTCAAAGCCGAAACCAAACCCCGCACATCCCCTCCCTCCCATTCCTGCAGAGCTTCTCCATGCTCCCAGGCCAGGCAATATACTCGCCACTGTCTCCGCTAATACCAGGCTTACCCCGGAATCTCACTTCCAAGACGTCCGACATATCTGTCTATCCCTCCCTCTCCCAATCTCCTGGCAACCCGGTGACACACTTTCCATCCTCCCCAAAAACTTCCCGGAAGACGTCAACCACTTCCTGGAGCTCCAATCCTGGACCGACGTTGCGGACCGTCCCCTACGTCTTCTGCCACACCCATCTTTATCACCCGATGCCATTCCCCCGTGTCCCATCAGCACTCCCGTAGAACCATTAACCCTCCGAACGCTCCTCACACACCATCTCGACATCACCGCCATTCCGCGTCGAAGTTTCTTCCTCCTAGCCTCCTCTTTAACTACCGATCCCACGCACGCCGAGCGATTATCAGAATTCGCCGATCCTCAATGGGTAGAAGAATTATACGACTACACAACCCGACCACGACGTTCACTTCTGGAAGTTCTCCAAGAATTCAACACCATTCAGATAGGATTAGACCGGTTATTAGAACTTGTTCCACGGCTCCGAGAACGACATTTCAGCATTGCATCCTCCAGCTTGGTAAACCCGAAACAGGTGGAGTTGTTAGTAGCGATAGTCAGGTATAAAACTATCATCAAAAGAATCAGGGAAGGAGTTTGTACAAGATTTCTTGCGGCGCTAAAAGAGGAGGATGAACTGAATGTTGTGTTTCATAATGGTGGTTTGCTGGCTTCACAGCCTTCGAAGACTTTGATGCCGGAATGGGAATTGGAGAAACCTGTTGTTATGATCGCACCAGGAACAGGGTTGGCTCCAATGAGGAATTTATTGCAGCATCGTATTGCATTATCCTCCTCCTCCTCCTCCTTCTCAAGCTCATCATCATCCCAACCCCCCAAATTAATGGGTACCAACATCCTAATCTTCGGCTCACGAAACCGCACCAGCGACTATTTCTTCCAATCTGAACTGGAAAGCCTACAACAAAAAGGTCTTTTAAAACTATATACAGCTTTCTCCAGAGATCAGAAACAGAAACGTTATGTACAAACTGTGATTAGGGAACAGGCTAGAGAAATTTGGGATGCTTTGGGTGTCAAGGAGGGTGCGGTTTATGTTTGTGGAAGCTCTGGGAGAATGCCGCAGGCGGTTAGAGAGGCTTTGATGGAGGTTGCGGAAAAGGGTGGACTAAGGAGAGAGGAGGCTAGGGCTTGGCTTGAGGGGATGGAGAAGGGGGGGAGGTATAGACAGGAGACTTGGTAGAGGGGATTGGGGGTTGGGGGTGGGGGGGGGTGGGGGGGGTGGGGTGGTGGGGTGGTGGGGTGGTGGGGGGGTGGGGTAGAAGTCTGCAGGGTAGAAGCTTCGGAATGGCTGAGAGATTGAGAGATGATAGATCACGCATGTATACATATATATACATATAATACCATATTCCTCCACCTCCAAATCCAGATCCAAAATTCTTTCTTTTTCTGCTAGATACAATTCCTTACAGCTTGGACGTAAAAAAAAAAGAACTATGAAAAAGACTTACGAACTATGGGATACTCACCACAAAGGAAACTGGACTCTGAAGCATAATACATAATACATGATACATGATACATAATACATAATACATGATACATAATACATAATACATGATACATACATACAATAACAGCAAACAGCAAACAGCAAACAGCAAGTCTCCGGATCCTAGAAGAAAAAGTTAATAACAACAATAACAACAATAACAACAATAACAACAATAACAACAATAACAACAACAATAACAACAATAACAACAATAACAACAATAACAACAATAACAACAATAACAACAATAACAACAATAACAACAATAACAACAATAACAACAATAACAACAATAACAACAATAACAACAATAACAACAATAACAACAATAACAACAATAACAACAATAACAACAATAACAACAATAACAACAATAACAACAATAACAACAATAACAACAATAACAACAATAACAACAATAACAACAATAACAACAATAACAACAATAACAACAATAACAACAATAACAACAATAACAACAATAACAACAATAACAACAATAACAACAATAACAACAATAACAACAATAACAACAATAACAACAATAACAACAATAACAACAATAACAACAATAACAACAATAACAACAATAACAACAATAACCCCCAGGCTAACATCAATAACATCAACACCAACCATCCTACCCCCATTCCCAACCATCCTACCCCACCCCAAACCAGTCACAGCAACCAACCCTATTCCCATCCTCCTCCTTCCAATATCCATTATCCAGCCGCAGCTCCCCCAGCTCCCATCCCCACCCGCCAATCCCGTCGACTCCCCCCGCCTCATCATCCCGAACAAGAACAAAAACAAAACAACCCCTCCTCCTCCTCCTCCTCCTCCTGATCCTCCTGATCCTCCTCCTGATCCTCCTCCTAAAATCCAAACCCCCAAACCCCAAACCCCAAACCCCCAAACCCCAAACCCCAAACCCCCAAACCCCAAACCCCAAACCCCCAAACCCCCAGTAGCACGAACAGAAATATTCAGAAATGTTCAGAATTGAAAGATACTATATGATTATCAGGCTTAGAGATCAATCATGATTATCAACGGAGAACCGATAGGTTGAAGGAACAGTTAAAACTTAAGGAAGACTAGAAGGGTGAATTCGGTGTTGAGGATCAGGATTGAGGAGTTCAAAAATAGAGCTCTGGTTAGGGATAATGAAAGGGAAGGGATAGGATAGGAAGAGGAGGGATGGGAAGAGGAGGTTTATGGAGATGCTTGCGGAGTTGGAGGAGGAGGATGAAGATGAAGATGAGGATTTGGAGTTGCAGTTGGGGTTGGATGGTTATGAGGAGGGGGATGAGGATTTGAGGAGGTTTGGTGAGGATGATGAGGTGAATGAAGAAAATGAGGAGGGCAGGGAGCAGGAAAAAGAGAATAATGAGGGAAATTAGATGTAATGTAATTTCTTCCTTTTTTCCTTTCTCTTCTTGCTTTCGTTTTTCTTTGTTTTGTTTTTCTTGGTTTCTTAGTTTTTCCTGTCCTTTTATATTTTTTTTTGTAAGGACCCATAAAGTTACACTTATAAAACCAATCTATCTATCTGTGGAGCTGTGGATCCGTAGAACTAAATTCCCACCGAGAATGAAGTTCGAACGCCTGAGGCCTCTACATATCATCTCAAGCCACAGTGAAAAAAGAGCATATCTTCGCAGATTATTTATTTACCTAATCATACCGATTCATACGCTGACCGAATCTTCGCATGATATCCACATAGTATTCCACACCATAACAAATCACCGCTTTAAAATCGAAAAATTGAACGGGGTAATTGGATATCAAACTATGGCTATGAACCTTTGAACCTTTGAACCTATGAACCTATGAACCTATGAACCTATGAACCTATGAACCTATGAACCTATGAACCTATGAACCTATGAACCTATGAACCTATGAACCTATGAACCTATGAACCTATGAACCTATGAACCTATGAACCTATGAACCTATGAACCTATGAACCTATGAACCTATGAACCTATGAACCTATGATACAATTGACCGAAATATTTTCTCCTAATCATATGTAGTTTAAACCAGACGGCTATTACATGGCTTAAAATATCATACTCCTTCTGGATGGATCTAAGCAAGGGGTATATTGCATAAAAAACACTTTCGGGGGGGTATCTTGGATATTTCGATGTCTTTGTCGACGGGAGCATCCTGCATAATCCCCGTAATTTAAATTGCTTTTATTATTAAACATAAGTTTTACGATTTATGGAATAATAACTCTTTAACAGACAACACGGAAACTTCCTACATCATGATACGAAGTACCAGGTAGTCGTAGTGGATCAAAGACAATGGGGGCTTTCAATTCTTTTTTGCAACAACTCGCGCGGGTTATGTCTGGTGTATTTGCTCTTTGGACGGTAGTCGAATGCAGTCAACGGCGAATTTTACTGTCGGTTGTAGCCTGTCTGAGGTGCTGGACGGTCCACCGATATGTGGTCCAGTCCCCTTGGAATCCCGGACTGGACCGATCGGACAATGGGAAACACTGGAATATGCTATATACATATCCAGGTTACTTACAAAAATGCCGTTCCAAATCCCAAAAAAAAACAGTCGATAATGCTGTATACCAAGCCACCCCTAGCATGCGCAGTACGGAAAAGAAAAATAAGAAACGGAGGAGAAGAGTTGGACAAGGTTACCTATAGCGGTCATAGAGACAGGGTTATCTATACCTAAGTAAGAGGGTAAACTTGAGAAAGCCTAGCCAGAGCTCCGGGCCATATGTACACCCTCCACTAGGCTATCAGTAGAACATCTCTTTCCACCCATGGATATATGTACAAAACTCCACCTTTCCTCCACTATTGGTATCTGACGGCTGTGTCTAATTATTGACATTAAACCACCACCAACGGTGATTGTTCATATTTTTATCTTCCATGATAGACTACTTGATAGTTTGCAATCCCTCTCTACGATTTGAAATTGCGATACTAACGATCCCTACAGACAGCCCGAGATTTTGCAAAATTTATGGAGGTAACCACACTCATATTTTACTCTACAACTAGAGCAATGTCAAAACGTTTCTACATGGCGCTTGGGAAGATCTGCCACCGAACATGATGGGTTACTGCTCTGACGATGCCGATATGGAGGCAGATGGTGGGAAAGTTAGCAAAGAGTCTCCCTGATTCGACGGTGGCAATCAACCTGGGACCATAATACGATACGACTTTGGTACTTCGCTTGAGTAGCTAGTAGTATTGAGGAATGGTATCCCCTCTCGGTGATCATTCATTTATGTTTGGAAAACAACCACACTCATATTTGACTCTACAACTAGAGCAATGTCAAAACGTTTCTACATGGCGCTTGGGAAGATCTGCCACTGAACATGATGGGTTACTGCTCTGACGATGCCGATATGGAGGCAGATGGTGGGAAAGTTAGCAAAGAGTCTCCCTGATTCGACGGTGGCAATCAACCTGGGCCCATAATACGATACGACTTTGGTACTTCGCTTGAGTAGCTAGCAATATTGAGAAGCGCTACCCCCTCACGATAGTCATTCATGTTGAGGAACATGATTCAAGGTTAAAGTTTCTTCCCCTGGTGTTTACAAGTAAAACCAACCACATTGTGAGACACACGGTTTACGCTTGTATACCATTGATGCTACTCCCTTTACCTCTTCGACAACCTTAAAACGTCTATCCATGGGATGTGGGAACGCCGACCACCAACCATGAGGGGTTTCCAATCTGACGGTGCCGCTATGGATGCAGTGTTGGAATTTGTTGTTGCGTTGGAGATGTTGTATATTTCACACATCTCATTTGTAAAACCTTATTCCCTTGGTTTCAGTGTTCTCTGGTAGGGCTTTGATGAACCGCAACAACTCCAAGCCCCCAAGATAATCTCAATTAGTGAAAGTTCCCTCTGTAGCAAAGCCGCGCTTACCGATAACACACAATGCTACGCGAAGCCTAGTGTAACTCATACAACAGCGTAACCTACTATGACAGTGTGACTGCGTAATCCCGCCCATTACCCGACCCCCAGAATCCTATCTCATAGTGACATCCACACCCACATAAATTACACTACACTACACCCCTAACTCACGCTAAACAGAAATAATATATATAAACTTCCACTATCGGGGGTAACAGCTCTTTGCTAGTCTGCTCGTTGCAGCTTTTTATAGCTCCTTATAGCTCGTTGTAGCGCCTTACAGTTCCTTGCACTTGCTTATAATTTGCGCTCAACATAATGCAAATCCACACACATCTCCTGGCTATTGTTACATCGGCTATTGCTGGAATTTCTGTGGTTCCTGCGGTTTCAGCTGCTCCTGTGCCTCCTGTGGCTCCGGTTACGGTTGGGGGTGGTGATGGTGATTTTACGAGGATTGGGATGCAGGGGATAGAAATAGAGGATATGTAGGTTTTGGAGCACCGCGCGGCGGTGGTGGTTGGGAACGGGGTTATGCTGATGATGATGATAGATGCGGCTCGTGTCCTCGCTATGTTCCGGTGTCCGCAAACACACAAGGAGCTATAACCACTCCCGAAATCCCCGAGGACGAAAACACCAACCAACCCCCCTCTAACAGATTAACCAGACGCTCCAAACGCCGCGGCCCCCAGCTCCCTTGGAACGATCCCGAACGACCACCTCTCGCGGAAATTCCCTTCTGCATGGACTGGATGAACGAAATCGCGCCTTACTTGGGGCACGAACACAGCGATTTTCCGGACCCTGCATATTCCGATCTACTAAGCCGCCCCTACAATTCCTCCGAGCCTCATGATCCTCTTGTCAACATCAATGTTCCTAGGCCTTGGCCAATATCTTGTTGCAGTGATTGTAATCGGAAGGAACAGGAGAAGATTGATATGTGGGAGAATTCTTGGGTTTATAAGTTTTCGAAGAAGTGGGGGGAGAAACTGGGAGAGTGGCTTGGGCTGGGGAAGAAATATCATGTGGAGGACTTTTGGGATAAGGCATGGGTTCTACCGACTGATCCTAAGTGGAGTAAGTATAGGTATTATGATCAGAAATATAATAAGCTGGAGGAGGAACAGAAGAATAGTAATGATTGGCTGGGATATGATGATGGGTGTAGGGGTTGTAATTGGGATGATGATGAGGAGGAGGAGGATGATGACTGATGGATGGCTTGGGAATCGGTTACTTGATGGTCATGTCTTGATATTGAATTCTTGAGGGAATGGGTTGTGTTAGGGTGTTTATGAAGTGGATTCGGAAAGAGAGAAAATAAGATCATTACTACACACTATATTCATCACTATGCTCACCATCCCCATCTTCCATCACCCTTCCCTCCCATTCGATAGTCCCTTTCTCGCCGAATACATCACGCCTCGTGTTTAAACTCTAACCCTCCATTGCTATCTTACTCCTCCTTCGAACAGCCCATGTTCTTCCATTTGCACGGAACAAAGATGGTCAAGCCGGAGAAACACCAAATTTTAGCATGTACCACGAGCTTCGATTTCTGCTGGCAGGTTAGTTACTGCGTATCTCTGTTGCTGCACTGTTGACGTTGCGGATTTAGGTTGGCTTTTATTGCGGTGTTGTGAGGGAAGTTAAAGTTATGAGCTGGGGATGTATATATTTTTATTCCTATTCCGAATTTCAGGGTCTTTTCTTTTAAGAAAACACGATTTTTCTGGTTAATCAAGAAAGACAGGCTGGTCCGTTTCTGGTGGTCACCAAGGGCGGGCTGACGTGCAAGGATGTGGAGTGCGCATGCTCAGAGTAGCAGGGATCTGTGTGCGAACTTCGAGGAACTGAATTCAGAGATGCGGTATAGTGCGACTCGGACTGGGATCTTATATATCTACATAGCGAGCTGTTACATGAAAGTCTGTGGCAATAAAATTCAATTGCGTGAATATGGCGTGTGTGTAATCTATGAAATGATATAATGATATATTCCGCATCTATAACCCCACAACAACCAAAGCAACAATATAAAATCGATATTTATGAGAAATAATGAATGTGATGGGCTCTGGATAGCCATATGGGTTGACTTAAGCTGCCTATTGACGCCAGCAGCGGCTTAAGGACTTCTAGCCTGCTGCTACCATTACCGGGCAAATCGAACTATGACTCGTATAACGGCAACGAAATCGTCACATCGTAAGAGGCCATGTCGTAGGCAATGGACCTTTCCCGTCTCAGGTCCAGGCGGTACTACGGGTCACATCAACTCATATCAACCTACCTTCATTCGCACCCGGTATCTCCAACCTACGTACCTCGTCTCCGCTTTACCACCTCCCCCGCGATACACCATCCTCCCGCCCCGGTTGAGCTCCCTCTCGCCCCGGTTTACCTCCCTCTTTTGCCCCCCACTTACCACAACCTACCCACCCAACCCATCCAATGTCTCCCCTCTCAACCCCGCAAGACCTCCTCCGCAATTACAGACGATGGTGTATCCTCTCCCAACCACTAAGCTATACGCAACCTCCCCTCATCACCTCCCGAACCGAACGGTCACTGGAGAAACTTTGGTACATGATGAAGAACGGGGTTGAGTTCCAGTTTGAGGGTGAGATTGATCCGTTGGTTGTTCGTGATGACGATTCTCATGATATGATGACCAAACTTGGAGCTGAGACTGGGACAGGGGCGGGGGGTAAGGACAGGGCTGGGACTGCGAAGGATGAGGGGAAGGGAAATGGGTTGCGGATTCTGGGGATTGTGAGGAAGCTCCACGGGTGGAATGGATGGCGATGGGTAGGAACTTGGTTGGAAAGAGTCTTCTGGAGGGGTTTGGAGGGGTTGTGCCGGAATGGGATGGGGTTGCGCTGCGTGCGATACATGCCACGTGTTGCGGGGGGGTTGTTTGGGAGATGTGGAGTTAGAAGAAGGGGGGCTATGTAAGTGTGTTTGTTTAATGGAAAAAATTGCGGGGGGGGGGGGGGGGGGGGGAAGGGGTTGCGATGGAAGGCTGGTCTCTACATCGTCATCCTTTGGGGGGCAGGGGGGGTATGAGAGATGCCGGTATGGAATTTGCAGCTGCTTTGGTTAGAGGGGTGATATTTATGAGGGGAGTTGTAAGGGATGTAACATCGTGGGGTGCGGATATACGTATAAAATTATTTGTAATATAATGGTTATGATATGGGTATTACAGTCAAAAGGTTTCAAAATCGCCTGTGTTATCAAGCCTTCTTGTGATTTAAAACGACAGTTCTTTTGACTAGACAGATATTTTCTACCGAATCTTGGAAACTATAACTCTGGAACTTCTGTACGAAAATATTCATGTCCAAATTATTTACTCCAAGACCGTAGTCAATCTCCATGTAAATAATACACTATTGTGAGATATACAAGGCCCACCGGCTAGGAGAGTACCAAGCCTTATAGCAATCTGTTTACTAATAAATATGGAAATATACTACCATCCCACCAAAGACCATCAGAAGCAACCACCCCTCCCCCCAACCTTCCTCTAGTCACATCTCATCACTCGCTATTTCAACCCTCACTTTTTTTCAAACTTCTCACAAACCCACATTCCTTCTTCTTCCTCAATACCTCAATTTTGTATTTACATATATAAATCTATTTGGTAAAAATTTCACTCGAGTAACGCTTCCCCCGGTTATTCTGAAATTCCATATTCCGCTATCTGGGCATGGAATTAAGAGCAATTATTGGAAAAACAGTGGCTAACAACGCAATTGAAGGGTTGAGGAATAGTTTTGATGCCATCACATATTGTAAGTAAAGAAAATTGGTAATAGCTAGTTTGAAATAGATTATAAGGCAGCGGGTGAGGTATATACACCATAAAGCTTGTTGAGGCTTGACCTCGAAACCCTCAGCCGAATAATTCACTATTCGAAACACAGAAATACAACTACACAGACAGTATTTAAAACCCCCGGATGAAGTATATATATCTTCACTTCTTTACAGCTCATATTATTCCAACAAGAAAACCCTGTTCTAGGCACAAGGCGTGGACACTGGAAGCTACAAAGGGTCCAAAAGATATCGAGTACAAGGAAATATGATGCGGCCAAGTTATGACTTCTGACATCTATGAGGTCCAAGAAAGAAGAGATGACGGCTATTCATATCCACAGTTTTTTCTTGATGAGTTTGTCATGCGAGGGCTTATTATGAAAGATGTAGTCAATATTTTACCAGCAGCTTTATCCTGACAGGTCAAAGAAGAGGGCTGAATTAAGTTTCCCACCTACATTTTATCCAAGTTTAAGAAGAATGTCACCAGAGAGTGTGTAGATAGAAAAACATAATGGTATTCCAGGAACAAAAAAAGCAGCGTATTCGGTTGATTTACGATTATTTACAGATTGAAATTTACAAGTTTGGGGTACAGATAAAATGGTAAGGTTCATTTGGCGTTAATTTTGGAGTTAAGCTTGTTTCGTAAAAAACGTGATTGTGGTGAGCCCAGCTGTTGAGAAATATGGGGGATATTGTGCTTTTAGGAGTGGGGGTTTGTATTGTCGAGAATGCTACTCAGAGTGCTACTTTTTTGAAGCTTCAATGGGAGCAAGACAATTTCAGCTTCAGCAGCATGCCATTGAGGTGCCTATCAATGAGCGTTGCGTGGAGATCGCAGAAGGGTGATCTGATGATCGGGAAGGAGAAGGAAGCTCCTTTGTTGTAATTATGACGCAATATGACACGACTCGAGCTTCCCGAGTTTCCGAGATAGCTCTAGGGACGCATAAGCATCTTCCAGATAAGCTCTAACAAGCTCCGAAATGCATCCATAAGCACTCATAAGGCGTCCAATAACATCAGCTTCAGAGCTTCAATTCTACTGTTCACAAAGGCTCTTCTTCTACAACTTATTTCCTTCCTTTTTGTTCTCGTGTGAAAGACAGGAAAATCACAGACGCCGAAATAACGAAGTTGGCAGATCAACTGTCTTCACAATAAGAATACAGAAACCATTATATTCGCCAACGCCTTCCCAAATATTTTTCCGAACACAATCATAGTCCCATTGACAGACACAAAGAAGTGGCAGCATAAATGCGCTTAAAATACTCATCAGTGTTTTTCGGAGAACATCCGCCACTTTTGGCGACCTATCATTTTGTTCCCAACCGCCCAGAGAAACGACATTTATTTCGGGGAATGGAGGCAAAAAACAAGCCGAGTCGAAGAGCCGAAAAAAAAGAAGAAGCAACCCAAAGTAAACAATCAGACAATGTCCCCTTTTTATTTCTCCTCGTCTGCAAGGTCGCCCATGAGCTGCTTGCGCTTCTCGGCGATTCTCTCCTGTCTGCGCTCGCGGGCAGCCTTGGTCTTGGCACGCTTGGCGTCCATCTCCTCCTTGAGGACACGCTCACGGGCCTTCTCAGCCTTGGCCTTGTGGATCTATGCCGGATGTCAGCTTTGGCTATATTTTGATCATCCGGAAGAACATACGTGCTCAACAAGGGCGCGCTTGTGCTTGAAGGTGTTACCCTTGCTGGAGTGGTACAACTCGTGGTAGAGGTGCTTGTCGATCTTTCCGGAAGCACGGTACTTCACGAGAAGACGGCGGAGAACACGCATGCGGCGCATCCAGAGGACCTGGGTGGGCATACGGGCGTTGGCAGTTCCCTTACGCTTACCGTATCCGGTGTGACGTCCAGCACGCTTGGCGTCCTGGAGAGCGCGGGTGCGGCTGCGGGAGTGCATAGCCTGGGGCTTCTTGATGATGAGACCGTCGGCAACCAACTTGCGGATGGTTTGACCTGCGTCGAATTAGTCGCAAGTCGTCGGAAGGGTAGAAAAAGTGGCCGTACGGGAGTTGGCGTTGGAGATCTCGGACATCTCGTTGGGGTCCAACCAGACCTTTCTCTTTCCGCAGTCCATGACGGACGCAGCGAGACGCTTCTGAGTGCGAAGGTTGACCCTGAAAGTGAAGACATGTTAGTGAACTGTCCACGGTCGTGTTGCGCATTTCCACAGCTCCTCCCAAGCTCTATAAACTATCTCCTCCGCCCGAGTTTTCGTGTAGTCCTCCGAAATCGCATTCTTCATAAAATTCGGCCGATTCGTCGAGTTCTGTCGCAGTCGCGTCGCGAAATTCGGTTTTTGTGTGTAGTCGGTCGGTGGCGATAAATCCGAAATCCGGCATGTCTCCGATTCTCCCAAATTCCTCCCCGCCGAAAACACAAAACATAATAGCAAACGAGCAGCGTCCAACTCACATCTTGAATTAGATCCGGGGGTCTGTCGCTGGGTGCTGATGGTCGGATTTGTCGTGGGGTTGTCGGTTATTTCCAGACGGATCGCCTACCGTTGCAAACCTGTGCGGCGGCTTGGCCTGAACTGTGGGAAAAATCGTGTGACTACTAGGGTTTGTACCCTAGCACAGCCCACACAACTGCGATGAGCGTGCACTACACCAAACCGGATGGTGCGCTCGCGCGCGCATGCCTGCTTGCGACGGCAGCCGGCTTTTCATGAGTCGAATTGACTGAGTTGACATATTCAAGGAAATTTCTGATTATGAGCCATCATGATGCCGTCGGGTTCATGCAAAATTGCACAATATCGGGCCCGTATGGCTGGAGTACCACTGGTATAGAACACTCGCGAAAGACGTGTCTGGTCGACTGTATTTTGAAGGAACGAAAACACTTGCGTTAGCTGTTGGAACAGCCGTTGTCCGTTTTGCGATTGTGCCGTGGATGTTGTTCAACGAACGCTTCGCATCGGGAAGCTGAATATGCGTAACGATTGCTACAAGAATACGCCTCATTCGAAACTCTAAAGAAATCAAACTTGAAGCAATTCACTTCGAAAACCTTCAGCCTTGCAACGCTTATTCGTCTCGAGGTTCTTCGCACGACTCCAAGCCCACAGTCTACACCGAATGAAGCAATTCGTGGGGTGCAGCACTCGGCGTTGACTGGCGTTCCCGCTTTGCTGCTAACCGGGTGAAGAAGAGTTGGGGAAACGCCCCAGACCCACCACCGCATCTGAACCGAACTTGGCTCTCCTGGTATCATGCGATGCCTTTGTGGAACAATTAATGAATGTTTTTAGCTCAAATAGCCGTAAGAGATACGAGATCATTCTTTGGCGGTTTTCATCGAACGGCTGTAGATGAATGAATTACACAGCGATGAAATCCGGTTCAAGACACAACCCGAGGGGAATCACCCGGCATCAAGCTTTACTAACCATTCATTATTTGAAGGAAGACAGCTGGAAGGCTTCGTCTGTGGCAGCTTTTTGCGGAGAGAGGCCTCTATTTTTATTCCTTCTGGAAATCCTCTCAGGTCAAGTGAATCGACGCTACGAGTGCTGTCTAGTTGGATTCAGTTTCCTTTATGAAACTTGGTTTCATCTTTTCAAATTCAAACAGGATTGGATGTACTCTACATGTGAAACCGAGCAATCCAAACCAGGGTTTTAGGAATTTCGTATGTCTTTCATTGAAAGAAACAGATGGATTATTATGCATCACTAAGTTACCGATTCTCCTCTTCCTTCTCCCTGATACATGCCCTTTAAAGATGGCATACCCTTCTGTGAAATACGTCCCCAAGCGTTGAGGTTGCAATTCTATAATGGGATGAATCACAATTAACATTTTGTATTCTGTGATCACAATCGCGAGGAACTTCCACCCACAGAAATATCAAAATGCAGGGTCATTTCCATTAACAGCTGGTACGTGTAAATCGATCAACTCACACAATATATTCCATACAAATGCGGTGATACCTTTTGCGGTTCTATTTGCTTATTCTTTGTGACGCGTCTGATCTTTCATGATCGTTCCATTCAGCGGCTCCTTCCACCCCACGGTTCCAGAAAGCGTCTTTCTGTGGGGTGCATGGCCAACGACAATCCCTTACCATAATCTAACCACAACCAGTAAGCCTGTTACCGACGCCCCATCCGGCTAGACCGATGACACTCAGCATCTGCCTTCGGTCCTTCGCGCCGCTTCCGATAGATACTAGTCCGACAGCGCTGCCTCGAGCTGACGAGCTTCCCAGGCGGCCACCCCAGCTATCCGACGTCTGTAGCACTAGACAGCTCAACGCGACAGCCAGAGCTTTCTTTCACGAAGGACTGTCTGTATCCTGCGAAACACAAATAACCACAAGATCCAATTCACATATTCATCCTGTGACATCTCGATGCCGCCTCCATTATCGCCCTCGCAATACTCAGACCCACATCTCGATCTCCATCGCTCTACGAACCCCGATATCCCACAGATTCACATCCCACCAGAAGAACTTACCACTTGGTTCTTGAACGCGAAACGATCCTTAACTCATGTCACTCTATGTTCAAGAGCTCATGTGCTAGTCGACAATGCAAGAGGCGCGTTACAGGAGGCAAATGTTATCTCATCGCGATGCGGGTTCTTGAGATCAAACCTGGGTGATCAGTTAAGGATTTCAAAAGAAATCAATAAGATGATGCACAAGACCACGGACGTAGCTCACGAACGAATCCAGGTACGTGTGGAGCAAAGTGAGCCAAGTTAGCGAAGTCGGAGCGTTGCGGCGTTACCATCTACCGAGAAGATTCCGAGAGTGCACATTTGCTTCCTGCAGGCCATAGTTTGGGAGATGGGAAGGGCAATAGCCATGGGCCGTAGGATACGGTGTCGATTCATCGCATCGTCCTATTGCGTGCTGAGATCATAATACTGACATCATTGCTCGCCTAGGAAACCATCACTAAACTCGAAGCCGCACACTTCCACCTCAACCAAACATTGCAGCACCTGAAATCCTTCCCCGTAGACCCCGCGTTCACCAATACCACCTCTCCCGACGACAGCGAGTATCGCAGCGACGAGCACGGCCAACACCGACCCGACCGCCTCGACCGGAGTGTTCACCGCGGCAAGCAGCCCGCACAGCCATCACCTCCCCGCCGCAGCCTCGACGATTTCGTCTCCCACAAAGGCACCGAACAAATCTCCAACTCCCTGCGCGACCTTATCGATGACTCCGAAAAATGCCATAGCGATTTCACAAACTCCCTTGGACTATTCGACAGCTCGCTATCATTGCTTTCCAGCTCTCTAGCCAGCATCCCGAACTGGGATCCTAGGGATGAACCCTTTCATCCTCCGCTGAATGCGTTGGAACAACGAACTGAGGCTATGGCAAGCTTGATCCAGAGCTTAACGCAGCATTTCGATCGCTGTGGATTAGCTTTAAAGGGTAGTGAGAGTGATATGCAAGTAGACCCAGACCTATTCCACGTTCTCTCGCGAGATGCAGCGCAGGTGGATGATGTTGTAGCCGAGCTCAAGGAAATATTACAGGAGATGGAAGATATTTCTCTTGGTATTGATGCGAAGCTTGGGGAGCTTAGAAGGTTTGAGGATGGGATTATCGGCATTTTAGTGGCGTTTGAAGATCATCAAATTGAGCTGGCTGCTTATTTGGATGGGCTTAGGATGTTTGAGAATAGGCAGAAGGAACTGAAATATGATATGGAGGCAAGACTCGAGGAGTTGAAGGCGTTTAGGGAGTTTTATGATGGCTTCAGAGGCGCGTATGATGCGATGGTTGTGGAGGTTGGAAGAAGACAGGGAGTACAGGTTAGGATGGAGAATATTGTTAAAGAGGCGATGAGACAGATTAAAGAGCTTTATGATGGTATGTGACTCTGGGATTGCATGGATTGCATCTCGAGGTGTGCAGTTGAACAGATGCTGACATCTACAATAGAGGATCAAGCGAAACGCGAAATATTCCTAGAAGACAACTCTGACCTCTTACCGGTGGATATCTGGGCTGGTATTAGGGATCCACCAATCCGATGGGAGATCATAAGGGACTTACAGGGCGGTTCTGAGCTTCCACAGCTTGGGAAGGATGTGATTGAGAAAGCTATGAGGAGGCATAACGCCGCTAAGGCAGCAGCCAGGAAGTTGTGAGAGATCGAGCATCGTGTCTGTTATTGGACATCGCACGTGAGGATGAGGTGTAGCGGAGAAGTTTAACGCGGTGTAGTGAAGAGGTTCAACGAGGTTTAAGTATGAGAACAGAATACCAACAGATAATGGGCGGAGAAATGGTGCTTTAAAGCTTTTGGATCGGCGTTTGCGGGTTGATTGTCTTTCGTTTGGGTTTGCTGCTGTGTTGTATTGGATTATGAACGAGGAATCTTATACTTGTTTTGAAATATGTAATTGGAGTCTATCTTTCTCTTTCTGTTTGAAGATAGAAACTGGAGTGGTGTGGCTTATGGATCATTGACCTATAGTGGAATGTTTTTATGGTGTCAGTAAAGGTAACTGATGGATGCGAATATATATAGCGACTTGCTGAAACTATGGGATATTGAAAGGACGTAATATGGGTGTATGGTGTGTGATGTGTGATATGTGAAATACTGCAGAGGAAATAATAATCAGTGACCATGGAAATTGTTTTTAATGCTACTACATAGGCCTTGATAAAAGTTCCAGATGAAAATATTACACAAACCCATGTCCGTACAATCGCCGGGTTCCAGCGTATCTCCAAGCTGCCATATCAATTGGTGTCCCCAACAATGTGATACCCCGGAATCTATATCTCTAACCAGAGAATCGGCGAACATATACCAACCTATTATATAACAACCGATGATAAACGAAATCTCTTCCTTTGATACCTCTCCATCCTTCCTCCTCCTTATTCCATCCCTTTATACCCCCAACAACAATGATCAATAATAAATCCTGATTCTTCATGCTATATAGTAGTTACCCCAAATCTCCGGATTCCTGCTATTTTACATCTTCTTGCAATATAACCTACATTTCCTATGTTATATATCTATTTCAACCGATAGGTATAATACATTACCCAAGGTATTCTACGACTCGCCCCAAAACAACTTTGGGCTTATCATAACGGGCTTGGGAAGTGGAGTACATAGAGTACCCAGGTTCCAGAGCACGAAGTACGGAGGTGCAAATCCGCTTAATATGATACACAGCCGCATGTGGTCGCTGTATGTAATATGTATCACCTGATGGAAAATTTCCATGAAACCTACTGGATGTATCTGATTCCCCATCATATTTTGTTGAGATTCGACTTTTTATGTTATGGTTTCGGTGGCTGGTTGGTGTAGCTGTGTAATTGAGGTTTGCAGTTACAGTATGTCAACTGGATATTGGGAATTGGAAATTAGAAGTGGGTAATTGGTAATTGGTAATTGGTAATTGAAAATTGGGAAATGAAAATTTTCCTACCGTATAACAAATAGTTATATTACAAAGGTTATAATGGAAAGTGTTACAGTGTCACAGAGGTACCGACTACTTACGTATGCTGAATTAGACCCCATCAAGGTATTCATATGGGTAATTTGTTTAAGGGAGTTGGTGTAGACTCGGGCTCTAGAGTTCCAGTGTTCGCTGGTTCGGAACATTCGGAGGTCTCAGATCTGGAATGGAATGGGATGGGGTGGGGTGGTTTGGGTCGGGTTCGTTTGTTTTGACTTGCTGCTTTTTGTACTTTCGGGCTTTCGCGGCCCCGGGTCTTCGGTTTCTCACGGGTTAATGATACGGCAACGGTAACTTTACATACCCGCCGTTAACACCTTTTATCATAATTACATACATACGCTAAGCCTTCTCCGGTCAAGATATCCTTGGTAATGATGATGGGAAAAGGTTTTTATCCCTAGTCCTATTTCAATTTCTATGTATTCGTCTCAAGTCACATCACCGCTTGCCGTGCGTTACGTTATGTGACGTTACGTTATGTACCCTACGACGGCCCGAAACAGTGCTGTGTTTTGTTACACTGGATTAGGTTGATGGTATGTAATATGTATTTCATTTTCAATATGTCGCTGTGTCGCTTTGTACCTACGTCGATATGTCGTTACCAAATTGAATTGAATTTAATAAGATACCTCTGCCGGGTCGATATCATAGTCATCTTTCTTCTATCTTGAATTATGTACTCCTCATCTTAAAACTGCATCATCATCATCATCATCATCATCATTATCCTCATCATTGTATCCACCAATAAGAGAAAAGATGAAAAAATCAAGATGATCTCATCACTTTATCACCATCACTTCATCGCTTTATCACTTTCCATTCTACCCCCTCCCGTGTAGATATACAGTCGGTAACTGAAATTTGAATCCTAAACCCTGCGCTTAAAAAGGTCTATGTATCGATAGTCAGCAGTTGAACAGGTCCAGTGTACCCCACCAGTGGCCACCACATACGCGTCTAAGACCTATCAAACCAAGCTAGGCATCCACCACCACCACCGTAGAAATTTCCGTTTTCAAAGGAGTTCGCCTAAATTTGAAACAACCCCCCCTCCCCCCACCCCACTATTTACGGCCCGCTCCTTCAAGGGCATGGAAACGTCGTTTAGCTTCATGACGATCACGAATAAGCTTTTACTTATGTACTTATAGCCCCACCTTTTTTTCTTGCGCTGAGCGTTGAACTCTGAACTACATACATACACCCAAATACCAAAGTATTCGTTCATTGAATCATTCAATCCGGATACTATATATAACAGCCGCTGGGAAATATCGCGTCGCTGGGCAGAAGAAGTCTTTGGATCGACTGGATTCCCTCGAAGCAACGGCAGCAACGAAACTACGAAACTAGGAAGCGCAGTACCCTAGGAGAAAGTTCGAAAAGATTTAGAAGCGCATAAAGAGATGGCTGAAAATAATAATATCGTTGTGCTTGGGTACGTTTCCCACTCCCTCCCTCCCCATTCCCCCCTCCCCCGTCCTCCCGCACCCCGCACCTACCATCCCCTCACTTACCGCCGCCACTTCCGCTTGAATGGTACCACCGTTTGAACCCCGCTAACCCCCCCGCAGCGCCGGTGTCGTTGGTCTCACCACCGCGCTCCTCCTCCTCCAGCGCGGCTACAGCGTCAGCGTGGTAGCCGCCCACATGCCCGGCGACACGGACGCCTACTACACGTCACCCATGGCGGGAGCGAACTGGTGGCCCGTATCGCTACCCAACACCCGCGAACAGGACTGGGACCTTATAACCTACCATGCGCTAGACCGTCTCGCCTCCCAGGTCCCCGAGGCTGGTATCCATTATCAAGATGCCATTATCTATAAACGGAATAAAGACCAGAATACGGTTATGACTCAATGGCAACAGACGCTATTGAGTGATGAGCCTTGGTTTAAGGGGTTGGTGAGGGGGTTTAGGAAGTTGGATAAGGAGGAGGTGAGGGCGGATGCGGATGCGGGAACGAGGTTTCAGAGCTTTTGTATCAACACGGGAGTATACTTGGCGTGGTTGGTGGGCGAGTGTAGGAAACGGGGTGCCGGGTTTAAGAGGAGGATGGTGAAGCATGTTGAGGAGGCCGCGGAATGGCATCATACGGGCGGAAAGGTGGCGTGTGTGGTTAATTGCACGGGATTGTTGGCGTCGAAGTTGGGAGGTGTCATGGATTCGAAGGTTATTCCGACTAGAGGACAGATTGTGCTGGTTAGGAATGAGATTGACGCTATGTATGATATCTCGGGAACGGATGATGGAGATGAGGAGTGTACTTATTTGATGATGAGAGCGGCTGGTAAGTTACCCCTCATATCCGGTGGATTTTGGTTTCCATTGATAAACCATATTTTCTGATGAGGATTCTGACATGGTGAATAGGTGGTGGTACAGTGATCGGTGGCTCATACCAAAAAGGCAACTGGGACACAAACGTGGATCAATCCATGAATAACAGGATTATGAAGCGTGCCATTGCCCTAGCTCCGGAGCTCGTCAAGCCCGGGCAAGGAATCGAGGCCCTAGATGTTATCCGTACTTATGCCGCATTGAGACCTTTGAGAATTGGTGGTGTTAGATTGGAGAGAGAGAAGATTGGAAATACGGAGGTCGTACATAATTATGGTGCCGGAGGATTTGGGTACCAGGCTAGTTATGGTATGGCGGAATATTCGGCGAGATTGGTGGATGAGGTCTGTGGAAGGAAAGGACCGGAGGAGAAGGCGAAGTTATAAATAGCCCAGGGGGACGTGGATGGAAGGGTTGATTAGCTGAGAGAAAGGACAATTACTGCTATTATCAGTGGATGCCAAAAATATAGAGAAGTCACGAAAGATGTAAAGATTTGCTTAAACCCTGGGATAATGCAACTACGTGAACATGGCTGCGTAATGTATGATACGTGCAACATTCCTAACAAGCCCGCGAAAAATGATTAACAATCACACTCGGAGAAATATTTTTTTCATCAAGACCTTCAAACAGAGTGACTAAAGTATCAATTGAATTCTACTAAAGTACAAATCCATTATATCATTACATCATTACATCATTACATTAAGATTACATTATGTAAATCCCAAGCTACAAAAACCAGTAACTTCCAGGTATCCCAAACTTCAAATCCAAAACGCCTTTTAAGAGATGCCGCATATATTGTTTAACCGATATTTTGTTGACCAGTAATTCCATCGCTTGCCGTGAACTTAACGGAAATATGCATAGTAGGAGGCCGGGGTATTTGACAAGTAAACCAATATGTCATCGTGTAGTCTTCTGAGGAGCGGAATTGCACGCCTTTAGTCGAATGGAAACCAAAGCCAGGGAAATCAAAGATACAGAACTCGGCCCTCAATATCCGGTCCTTGGTATTCGGTAGTTATTTACCAAATCTTACCCTTGACCCAATCCCAGGCGTTTCCAACAGCAGAAGTGGTCGCGCTCCAAGCACCTCCAAGAGTCGAAGTCTCCGGGGTAGTCGAAAAGTCAAGCTTATGAACCGCCGGCTGGGAGTAATCAAGGTCATAATTATAGACAGCCCCGTAGTTACCCTCCTGATTATAATCATAACCAGAATCGTATTCAAAATCTCCGCCATTGCCACCCCATCCGGCGTTGGTAGATGGAACAACACTATCAGTCATGAACCGATCCCCAAAGCCGGTGTGGGTAATATCGATATTGGCGGGCAAGTTGGCTTCAATGACAGAGGATGGCATATCCGGAAGTGAAGATAACCAGGAATTGACTTTTCCTTCGCCAGTAAGAGGCTCGGGTAATCCCACAGCGGCATCAAGTCGGGAATATCCATTTCTTTCCAAGAGGTCTGGCATATCGACTCCGGGGAAGATGGTTGAAAAAAGACCCTCCTCGGGGATTTCATAGGGATGATCGAATCTCTGGCGATCGGGAGAGTGGGAAAGATCCCAGGTGTATTCATCGGGAGTTTTGGGACCTCCAACGTCGATGGGTGGAATCTGATTGGCGAGATCCATCGGGATCTTTTCAAGCCAAGACTCTACTCCAGAGGCGTGGTCTGGGTTGAAAAGAGGACGGATGATGGGTGGTTGGACATCGGAGCCGGGGGTGACCAAGGGGGTGTTGTGGAGCCAGGTATGAATGCTGATGGGAACTGGCTCGGCCGCAAGAGGTCCATAGCGGGCTTCCGGGGAGGCAAGGTTGTACTTAGGTGCCTTTGGGCTCTTGGGGAGGGGAACTGAGGTGACTGGAACCACCAAGAGGCAGATGTTGGCGGCGGTGATGAGAATGTAGATAGGCGTCATTTTGGATTTTGAAGATCAGTCTTCTTGAAATTTTTCCTGGTTTGACGAGGAAGGAATTTCGAATTGAGAGGGGAATTGGGGGTGTTTTATACGCAGAACCCGTGACTTCCGCGCGCTTGTAAACAAACCGTCACACACTAGACTTTGCTTTGTGGCCGCGAAAATCGTACTTTCGTGTGCCATAAACCGCATATCCGCGTATGGCTTCGTCAACCAAAAGCTATTGATACCATTTTAGTATATTCCAGAACTGCTTTCACGGAAGATTTAGAGCTAATCATAAAGCTTTGCCGTATGCAGATCATTTCACAATTCCAAGCCAGTAGACCGCGAGTGACCAATAATGTATCGCTCTATCCAATTTCAACGTGCAGCCGTGTAACCAGCCCTTCGAATCCTCTGAAACTTATCAATAATTCATCCAATACATCTACAGAAATAGAATTTAGACGACAAAGAAATCGACCATAGCCGCGTGGCGGAAATCGAGGCCTCCCTAGCTAGCCCAGAAGCACGAGGAGGCTAGCACAGTTTAACGTCGTCCGAGACGGCTGTACCGCACAACGGAGAGGATTAACATTATCGTCGCATTACAAATATGGCGTTAGGGCATTATGTGAAGTCTGGCATACTCAATGAGTACTATGGAATACGGCAACAAAGCCAGCAACCGATACTGACTACCGCAATGGATGTTATATCCATGGAGCGGTAACAATATTCGCCGTTCCGTAACTCGTCTTTCAGAGAGCTATACTGTATTGAGACCACGCTTTTTCGAGACTTAAGTAAGGACAGTCATGAAGTTTTCTATTGCCAGCCAAGGAAAACGAAATGGCGCTTAACTACAGAATGGGTTTGGCTATGATTACTGTTGTAGTAGCTTTTGTTTTTCCGGGTCTGTGGATCTACGCGCTCTCATCCAGAATTATTTAAGACTGCGCGTATATCGGCATTTATATCAGGCACCAAAGCGAGCATAGAACACAGTTCACAATCCGCCGGACGGGAGTAATCAGATTCGAGATTCGCTCTGGTTCAGATACTATGCCACGTACAGCGGTAGATCTTGAGTTACAATTTGTTTGATGCACGAAACATACGGATTTATGGAGAGTGATTCTCCAAAGTGTTTCACGGACATATACCGTTCGATAATAATCACACGGACTACTATGTATGGTGACGGCCACTTAGTCCGGGTAGCGTAACCCCCGACGGCAACCGCTATTTTTCCACCACAGAATATCAAATCACAAAATCGATACAATCAACAAAAAAAATACCATATTTTCAGTAGGCTGATGTAGCTATTCTGTAATTCCATGGGTTGTGGTTGACCTAATAGAAGAATAAAAGTGCCATGTCTATAGTCTATATGGATGCACGTCACTCGTTGCGCTGACGTCGCTAAGTATGCGTGGTTCTAGAAGGATTTGTGGGTGTCAGGTGAATGAGGTAACCGAGAGCTGGTCGAGTCGCTAGCCGAGACGAAAGACGAACGCGGTTATTAGGGATTCGAATCTATGTCTCCATATATATGTGCGTGTTGAATAACCCTCTGCTTTACACATGTGTAAAGACGAGGATATATTTACAACGATTTCTGCTGTCCTCTATTTACCGCCATTCACGGAAATAGAGACCAAATCAAGGCTTTTGTAGATGGCGGCTGTTTGCAGATTTTTCTTATTAAATCGAGTGAAGATATCTGTATATATTAAGTATACGTCATTATTAGACATAATTGCCATGCTTAGAATTATATAATGATCGTAGGAAAGCGGATCACAGCCCACAGGAAATCTGTTCTCACGGATTTTTCGGGGTTCTGATTATCACCTGGTTATCATGACCGGATACGCCAGCAACCGTTAAACAAAGAAACAAGTAATCAGTATTCCAGGTTGAGATTAACAAATTTTTAGTTGCGAAAATGGATAGCAGCAGAAAGGGCATGACTTGTCGGAAAACCTACCCTCCGAAGTCATCAAAAGCTGTGTTATCCGATATATCTCCACGTTGGTATGATACGTGGCGAACCTCTCCTGGCGCATGATTTATATAGCATTAATTTATTTGTACACTAATAATTATATTCTGTGCTATGCTATTAGCCACATCTACGAGTACCCGCGAGGATGTTTGCACCGTCAGTGATTATAATTTGTGGCATGTCATGACACCACCGCTCTGATGAAATCACAGCCCATAACAATCTCCCGTAATATCGATAAAAAAAAACTATATAAACCCCCGTCCTCCCTTCTTCTCTTCCTGTCCTTCCTTTTCTTTACATCAAATTCCACCAGGGATGCAAAACGACTAAAACACCATATGCCACTCGGCATTCGCCAATCCCCCCACCCCTCCCAGCCACGCCTTGAGGAGAATGCATTGTTTGCATAGAACTGCCATCCTATTCAAACATGCTTTCTTCCGTTCTTTACTGAAGCGCCACCTATTAAACTATGGCCTTTGATTACTGTAATTCATCACAAGGAAACAAAAAGTAAGACACTCTCGGATTCTTCCTTTCTTGTCAGTTCGCTTCTAACATCAGGCAAGATCAATGCAATACTTTCTTATCAATACTGTTAGCGATACTCCACACTACAGTGCTGTTTCTACCGTTTGTTCTTGCAAACATATGAATGAAGACCGAATCTCCTCCGCCATGCTAGCCACGACATTCAGATTAGCGCTTTCCCTACTGCGGATCAGAAGATAACGCCACATGATTGCCCAGGGCCGGTCTGCAGAAACCTATTGATTAATGCAACTTTTGCAAATGGAACGCGCTGAAGATTCTCCATTCAATCAGCATGTTCAATTCATCCTTTCTTTTGCCTTGGAAACCAGGTTTGCCCGTCAGGATTGCTGAGCTCACTCCTCCAACAACTTCCGTTTTCCTGCCGCAACAAGGTCTATTTTTTAGAGAGCAATAAATAACCAACAGGTGGAAAACAATCAATAACCAACCACCGCAATGGCAAAGGCTTCCGGTTTTAACAAACTTGCCGAAATTAATCAAGGTTACGTTTATGACCCTTGGTGCGATTCCGAGCAGGAGGAAGCCCAGTTTCCGTCGGAGGACGAATCGACTTCTCCCGGATATCATACTCCCGATGATTCTTCTGATCCGAAGAGCCCAGGGAGTGTGAAATGTCTAATGATCGAGAATCTGAACTCCGCTTCCAACTGCGAGACTCAGGAAACATCAATACACGTGACATTCATTGCTCTTTCAGCCAGCCCTTACGCCAATACTCCAATTCCTCTCCATTTCATGAACCTAACTTCGAGCAAGCCCATCTAACATCACTCACACTAAGTCACCGTGAAAATCCCTGATGATGACAGCATCCCATTCTACATCAGCAGCAGCCACTTCCAAATGCTCAGAACCTCCCTACCGCCAGAACTATGGTTCTAGTACCCGATTCTCTCCATGCCAGGTCTATATTTCAGCTACCGGCTCTTCATCACGATCAAGGACCATCGCGACCCGAACCCAGTACCAACGTCGGTGGAAATCTGCAGCAGAACAAGATTTCATGGTGCGATTGGAAAACGTCACTGAGATGGATTCGATGGATGATGAGGCAGGAGTGACTGTGGATGGAGATACCATCGAGGAATATGGTAATGGGAATGATGCGGATGATGAGGAGAAGATGCATAGTGATGATAACACTAGTGGCTTTCTGAGGTCAGTTAAGGATCGGGAACGAGTACCTTCCAGGAGCTGGAAATATAGTTCCAATATCCCATTCTCTCCATGCCAGGTCTGTATTTCAGCTACCGGCTCTTCCTCTCGATCCAAGACCATCACGTGCCGAACCCGATGCCGGCGTCGATAGAGCTTGAGAAACCCCAGGAAGCCATGCTAGCGGAATATGGAACAGTGGATCAGGATTTCATGTCTGTATGGCGTAGTTGGGGAATAAGTTATGGGGAATTTGGATCCGGGTTCAGAGGACGAGGCGGGGGAAACCACGGTTGGGCAGTGGGAAAAGAAGGATGACAATGGGAAAGATGCGGATGATGGGGTTGAGAGGACATTAATTAAGATAGCATTAAATTCCGAGCACGCCCATTTACTACTTCTCAACACGAACTTCACCCCAGTCTTTAATGATGACAGTATTTTATCCTCCCTATTAATCATAAATTCCTCCGGTTCCAACAGTTCTTCCCGAGTTGGAGGGGATTATATCTGTAACCCTTAGTTTGATTCGAAGCAGAAGAAGGTTTAGTTTCTATCAGAGGACGAATCAACTTCTCCCGGTGATTGTTCTTCCAATGATCTTCCTAGGCTATGGAGTTCACGGAAACCAGAGAATTCGAACTGTCCCATACTTCCGAGCATCTGAATTCTGTTTCGAACAACGAGACTCTCGTACCACTGTAATTCTCCTCCCAGTAGCCAAACAAATTCCTCCCTCTCTGGTAAGCGTAAATCCAAGCAAGCCCGTTTACCATTACCGAACACCAACTTCATCACTCCAATCTTTCTGTAATACCTACGGTGTGATGAGGAGGGGATGATGGGGATGATGCGGATGATGAATGGGATATAGAATACGACGACAGTGTTCGGTCTCTTTCCACGTTCACTTGAGGATCGGTAACAAAAACTCTATTAGAGCCGGATCTGTGATTCCAACTGGCAACACCCCATTCTCTCGATCCCAGGTCTATATTTCACCTACACCCCATTCTACTGAAACCAAGACCATTGTGACACTGATCTAACACCAGCTATGGGATAACAGCTGGAGTCTCAAAATGTAATTAGACTGTGGCATACTTCATAACCTTAAGGTTGGGAACGTTCAAGAAAATCAAATCAAATCAAATGAACACCAGATATGGGACTTCTGGATCTCGACGGAACCACACCAACGCAACAACGAACAGGATTTCATGCGTGGTGTAGTTGGAGAATATATTACGATGGATGATGAACAGTGGAAAGATGATAAGAAGCAGGAAAATAATGGTAATGATACGGATGACGAGAAGAAGATGGATAACGATGAGCATAGTATCGAATCCCGAATAAGCTCGCCTAGTATATAGTTCTAATACCCCATTCTCTCGATCCCAGGTCCATATTTCACCTACTGGATCTTCCTCACGCCCAAAGGCCATCCCAATTCTAATTAACCAAGCGCCAGAAATAGAACTTCAGGATTTCGACGAAGCCACGGCAGCGGAACAGGGTTCTATAGTATAATCGGAGAATATATCCGAGATGGATCCGTGGGATAATGAGGCGAAACGAATGAAGAAGATCGAATTGAATTCTAAATAAGCTCCCATAATATTACTCAACCGAGGAGCCCCTTTTCAGCTCCTAGCGCCTCTCACGGACCAGAAACGTGGTTCCAGTACCCGATTCAATTCATCCCCGGCCCGACGCATCCATTCCGGACCAATTCCCTGTCCCTTGCTACAGGAAGACTAGAACACTATCCCGATGCCAATGCTACGCCAGGGTTGACGGGACTTGAAGGTTTTGAGACAGCCACACTGGTGGAATATGAAACAGAGGAATATGATTTCATGGTGCAGTTAGGCAATAATTTATGGGAGATTTTGATTCGGGTTTGGAGGATGAGGCGGGGGAAACCACGGATGGGCAGTGGGAAGAGAAGGACGATAATGGTGATGATGCGGATGATGGGGTTGAGAGGACATTGATTAAGATAGCATTGGATTCCGAGCAAGCCCATTTCCTTTTTCTCAATACCAACCCCACACTGAATCCTTGATTGCGTCAGTATTTTGTCCTCCCTTTTAATCACAAATTCCTCCGGGCTCCAACAGATCTTCCCGAGCTGCATATAGTTAGTTATATCTACAACTTCTGGTTCCATTCCAAGCAGGAGGAGGCCTAATTTCTGTCGAGGGACGAGACCAATACTTCAGGCACTTATTCCGGCAAATATCCTGAATCCTAGGAGTCCTGGGAGCCAAGTATAACTGTCCTATACTTCCTAGCATCTGAATTCTTTTTCCAACTCCGGAACTCCCGAATCAATGCATCCATCTTCCCAGTCACTATGTCACCTCCTTTCCCTACTATGAACCTAACTCTGAATAAGCTCATTCATCGTTATCGAACACCTATATCACCCCAATGAGGATTTGATAACGGTGATACTGTACTGGAATACGATGATACTACAGATGCAGATGATCTCGCAAAACTAATCATGGCGATGATAGTGTTCGGTTCCTCAGTCCTAAGATTATCACTTAAGGATCGGGAACTAGTACCTTACAAGAGTCGAAAATACAATTCCAATATCCCATTCTCTCCATGACAGGTTTCTCTTTTACCTACCGGATATTCCACACGATCAACACCCATCCCGCTCCTAATTAACCAAACGATAGCCATGGGACTTCCGGATTTCGCGGAAGCCAAGAAAAGGCAATACGGAACAGAGTTATAGGCTTTCATGTCTTTC
Organism: Pyronema omphalodes; assembly: GCA_024516155.1. Taxonomy (NCBI): domain Eukaryota; kingdom Fungi; phylum Ascomycota; class Pezizomycetes; order Pezizales; family Pyronemataceae; genus Pyronema; species Pyronema omphalodes. The sequence goes on along the minus strand of JAJJXM010000026.1, from coordinate 98,560 downwards.
TGGTATAGTCGGGGAACAGGTTACAGTGGAGATGGATGCGGGGTGAGGCCGAGCGTGAGAGGCTTTCACTATGAGGGAAGAGGATAAGAGGGGGTATAATAGCAGGAATGATGTGGATGATGAGGCAAGACGAATGAAGAAAATCGAATTGAATTACGAATAAGGTAGCCTATTATTACTCAACCCAGGAGCCCCCTCCGAACCTCCAGCACCTCCCAGAAGCTAGAAATATAGTTCCAATATCCGATACCCCCACAACAGAAAATCTGTTCCGGTCCATCCCTTGCTACTCGAAGACTAAAGACCTTCCCGCTCCTAAGTACCCAAACATCCGCCATGGGACATCTGGACCTCGAAGCAACCAAACCAAATCAATCCGAAACAGAGTTCCAAGCCTTCATATCTGTATCGTGTAGCTGGGGAATAGGTTACAGTGGAGATGAATGTGGGGTGAGGCCGAGTATCCGAGGCTTTCATTGTGAGGTAAGAGGATAAGAGGAGGTATAATAGCAGGAATGATGCGGATCATGAGGCTAGATGAATGAAGAAAATCGAATTGAATTACGAATAAGGTAGCCTAGTATTACTCAAGTTTCAACCCAGGAGCCCCCTCCGAACCTTCAGCACCTCTCAGGAGCCGGGGGTGTGGTTCCAGTAACAACAGAAAATCTGTTCCGGTCCATCCCTTGCTACCCGAAAACCAAAAGACCATCCCGCTTCTCAGTACCCAAACAACAGCCTTGGGACTTCGGACGTCGGACTTCCGGATCTCGAGGTAGCCAAGAGAAAGCATCCTGGAATAGAGTAACAGCATTCCATGCATGGCAAAGTAGGAGAATATATCAGGGATGGATTCGTGGGATGACGAGGAGGAGATGGATAATGATGAGCATAGTATTGAACTCTGAGTAAGCACACCTAGTATTACTCAACTCAGGAGCCCCATCCGAACCTCCAGCACCTCCTAGGAGCCGGAAATGTGGTTCCAGTATCCGATACCCTCACAACAGAAAAACTGTTCCGGCCCATCCCTTACTACCCGAATACCAAAACCACCTCGATACCAACACAACACCGGCCATGAGACATCTGGACCCCGAAGCAACCAAACCAAATCAATCCGAAACAGAGTCCCAAGCCTTCATATCTGTATCGTGTAGCTGGGGAATAGGTTACAGTGGATATGAATGCGGGGTTAGGCCGAGAGTGCGAGGCTTTTACTGTGAGGGAAGAGGATAAGAGAGAGAGAGGGGGGGGGGGGGGGTATGACAATGGAAATAATCCGATGATGATTCGATAATGAGCCAGGGGATAAAGAATACGATCAATGTCTTCGGTGTCTTTGTGGGTTTACTTAAGGATTAGGAACGAGTACTTTATAAGATTCGGAAATACAGATTCGATTCCCGGTTATCTCGATTTTAGGTCTATATTTCACCTATCAGCTCTTCCTCACGATTAACGACCATCCCGCTCCTAAATAACCAAACGCCGGCAATGAGACATCTGGACCTCGAAGCAACCAAGAAAAAACAATAAGGAATAGAGTAACAGGATTTTATGTCTGTGTGGTGTAGTTAGGGAATGAGTTACGAGAAATCTAGATTGGGATTAGGGTTGGGAGGATGGGAGGGTAATGAGAGTGATTAGGCTCTGGTTGAAGGATTTCCAGAAGTTGAAGACGAGATGATTACGAGATGAACAATAAATAGTCCAATACCACATTTGGGACGAGTTATGAGTAGTAGTAAAGGAAAATAATGTTCGATAAACCGATGAGTGAAATTGCAGTTTATGTCTCATACCTTCTCATACCCCCTACGGGGGGTTTCTAAAAGTGATTAAATTGGATATTAGATAGTGAGAACAGAACTGACGAGTTATGGATGTACTGGTAATTGGTATCATCATCAATAACATAACGATAACCGAGCATCTATTATTCCCCTTAAACTCTCCGTTGCACCTAAATATAACTAACTAACTAGCCCACAACCCACATCAACAAAAACAAGAATGATATATCCCCACCTCATCCGTTCTACTCCGCTACCGTAGTTGCAGCTTGGATATCCTTATCCTGTTCCAGCGTCTTATCCTTCTTGGTTTTCTTCTTCTTCTTTTTCTCTGTGGTATCCCCTTCTGCCCCGACTTCGCCCTCCATGTCCTTCTTTACCTTCTTCTTCTTTTTCTTCTCTCCTGTCTCACCTTCTGTCTCACCCTCCTTCTTTACCTTCTTCTTCTTCTTTCCTTCACCATCTACAGTCTTCTTCACCTTCTTCGTCTTCTTAGCCGCCGCTTTTTCCATCTCTTCCTTCTCTCTAACTTTCTCCGCCGCAGCTTCCATCTCTTTCCTAAGTCTTTCGACCTCTTTTCTTGCCTCCTTCTCTTCCTCGTAATCATTTTTCTTTTCCTCTCCACCCTCAAGACTATAACCCACTAATCCACTTGCATCCACACCCAACAATCTCGCCTTCTTCTTCCCCTTGTTCTTCTTATCCTTCTCCCTATCCTCATCCTCCTCATCCAGTCCATCATCTCCATCAATTCCCTCATCCATAGCAACCATAACCCTCTCTCTGACCGGCCTTCTAACTTCCTGTGGCGCAGAATGCGGCACATCATCCAATTTCAACTCCATAACAGGAATTGCCTCAAGATCCGCATCCGTAATTTCATCTCCACCTGGTGCAAAGATATAGAATGGATCATCCTTATGTCTCTCCTGTCTTTCTTTCCTTCTTCTAGCAATGATATCAGCATCCAAATATGAATCCTCTGAAACATTCTGATAACTGAGTGGAGTTTGAGCTGATGAACTTCTTGCGGCTGCGGAATCGATGCCGAGAGAAGCTGGTTGGTTTTTGGGGATGGAAGTGGTGGCGGGTTTGGTGTAGTAGTATTCCCGGAATTTCGCATCCTCTTTGTCATCGTCATCATCGGTAGCTAGAGAGGGGTTGTAGTCTGCTGCTACGATCAAGGAGGGGAGGTTGGGATTGATGGGCTCGTCTAGGTCTAAGCCAGGAGGAAGAGGAACTTTTCTTTGAGCGCGGGGAGCGACGGGGTTGAGTTCTTGCCCTAGGAATAATGAAGGGACGGCCTGCGTCAGGATTAGGGGAGGGTCGTAGATTTCAGTGGCATTGGAGGGAGGTTGCGCCAGAATAGCTTCGGTGCAGAGACGGAAGAGCTCTTGGAATTCAACAGCACGTTCCTGGACTTCGAGGTTGGGTGAGGTGGTTAGTGGAGCTAGGAAACGCAGGACTCGGTCGGTAAGTAATGTAACGTAGGTTTTCCGCTCGGAAGTCCAGGGGATTGAGAAAGAGCTGGTTAGGGAAGCGTAGATTTTCGTAATGGATTGGAGGTAGATGGCGAGGATGTCAGAGGGAAGGGTATTAGAGACTGGAGAAATTAGGGAGTCGAAAGTTAGAGTTGGGTTGGTGAGGAGACTGGAGATGTATTAGCTACTTTCCCCGCACAAGATATCGATACTGGAAAGATCATAATTACCTGGCATATTCTCCTACAATCCAGCCTGAAGCTCCTAGAACTCTCTTTCCACCTCCACCAGCGGCAGGGAAGACACCATCCCGGCCAACAACAAACATTTCTGCACAGCGTACTGCCTCAGGACGAACGGATTTGACTCGGATGGCGACATTCTGAAGCTCCTTTCCAATCGCTTCTCCAACATCTCGCTTCTTGATGAGCTCTTCTAGCTCCTCTTCAGCCTCTTCACCGTCTTCTGGAGTGCCGCCCTCGACTTGTACAGCCGGAGCAAAGCGGACAAGCTGGCACAGAACATCCAAATACCACTCAAAGTCGGTGACATTGGCGTACATATCCCGGCTGCACATTTCGAGAACTTTGCAAATAACAGTATGCTTGTAATCCTCTGGAAGCTCCAATGGGATCATCTCTCCCTTGGTCTTCCTGGGGTGCATAACCTCCTCTTGCATATCGTCCTCGTCTTCACTTCCAGTTGGTTCCAGCTCAACATAGTCTCTGTTTACTGGTTTAAGCTGCCGCATAAGTTTTCCAACAATGGTTGATAATGTGTCCGGGTTTACCATTCCGACTACAAGCTCGAGAGCTCGGTATCGAATGGAAATATCGTCGTCGTCGATACAGTTCAAGACAACGTCATGGTGCTGACACACAAGGTGGGCATGGGTGTTAACCAATTTCGCCAATGCGATCAAACCAACGTATTTCAAGTTACTGTCTCCTTCGACGAGGAATCCTCGGAGCTTAGTGACACAAACGGAGGCAAGCTCTTCACCTTCTTCGGTGTCTTGTATTCCGGCTAGTAGTCCACCCTGAATTAAGCCGCTGATGCATTCGTATAGCAACGACATTGCCGGTGTAGTTCGAATCAAATTGGTAATTGGTGGTACGAGCTTCTTGACCAATCGAGGTTCTAATGGGGTTAATGTTGCAAACTATGTAGCTATCAGTAGAGCTCCAGAAAAGCTAGGTATACCCCGACCCACCAGTTTGATCAACTTAATGGTCATCCAGTTGTTTCCACCATCTGTAAGGAGCTTGTAAAGCTGCGGTGCCAATGGTAGGTAATTCTTTGGGTTTCTTCGAGCCAATTCACAGACAATGTTAACGGTAGCTGATACCACACTGCTGTCCTCATCGTTCAGACACTCCCGTAATCTTGGCCAGCAAGTTCGTAATAGCTCCGGAGACTGTAGAAAGCATTTATATAGTACCGGAATAGCCTTCTTTCGTACATGCGGTGACGAGTGTGTGAGCTTCGAGACGAGATCCGGCGCAAGATCCTGAGCCAGCGATGGCGATACGATGTGTGATAGACCGTTGATAGCGAGGGACATTTCTGGGACGGAGGGAGAGTAGAGGTCCTATTACACCTCCGCCCTTTTAGCGCAACCATTCTTCTTCACAAAAACGAAAGCAGATATCACAAATGGACTTTGTAGAGTATGGGTGGAGAGGCAAACTTTCTTGATCAAGTTTGTGGTCAACATTAATACATCGGTATCTAGCCTAAAGCTCTGTACTGCTGCCAAATATCCCACACGCTTTTGTCGGAACTGTGAAGAGCTCATGACTTCAAGCGCGTGGAAGCTTGCCCAGGACATGTCGTGGCCGAACATGTCTAGGTAGATGAGCTTTAGGATCGCGGTCGCCTTAATGTTCAAATCCTGGGATTTCGCCTCTTGCCGACATTCCTTCAGCGATTCGAGGATATAGTTTCGTTCATTTCCTTTGTTGGCTCGGATGCCCCGGATAAGCTCGTAGAGACCTTTCTCGAACATGGAGGAGCAGGATGTGGGGATTCGTGGAAGCGGGGCGGGGGAGCTGTAGGGCCGCAGTCACCGACGGCTGAAGCTGTGTTTCGGAGCGAGCTCGAGAGCGGAATTCGCGAGCTTATTCGATGGCGGGTATGCTCGTGTGAGATGAGCGGGTTGTGATGATATCGGCGGCTGTTGGTGGAGGTGTCACGGTGTTGGCGGGGAGTTACATGCTTAGGTTCGTTAGCTCTTGGATGATGTCGTTGCTTCGCAGTGGGCAGAGCGCCAAGCAGATCTATTACCAAGTGGACAGCGAGAGATAGCCGCCATCTTGTACTCTATATTATTCATGTTTTGTCGGTATTATTCTTCCAATTGGATTATTCGTGTGTTATTCAGTTGGATTTTAAGCTCCATAAATACGGCAAACGCCACTGTAGCCCACGTGTTGCTCAAACGGCAGTCGAGTGATGGTTGATGTCCAGTAGTACAAGCAGCGGCTTCAAGGCTACCGACTCGCCAAGCGAGCTTCCAAGTCAGAACATGCCTCTTTTGAGTTGTGTTGAGTGTTGATAGAGTTTCGCTATTCTGGTCTTGCCATTTTATTATCTAGTCTTCTCCGGGGTATTTTATTATTATTCTAACTTCATCCGCTGTGTTTTTTTGGGAGTGTTCCGGCGATTTTCGCGCTTTACCGCCGGATAAGCCAGCTGCTGCTGTAGCCCTTGACTGGTGAAGTCGAAAGTAGACAGACAGGCACATCACTGCGATCTGTCCGCAATAATTGCATCCCTCCTATCCCACCAAATCCACGCCAAATCGATCCGATACTCCACAACATCTCCTCCGCGGCTCGCTTCGATAATAGCATACAGTATCGGCACTGAATCTAGGCCTCTAGTTCTTACACCAGTCGGATAGTCGAGAGTCTCCAGGTCGCCCAGTGAGCCACGAGCAACCCGCACCTCTCAACTTCCGCAACCTCAACCACCACCTCAACCTCCCAGAACTCTCACCCAACAACCACCACACAGCCGCCATCATGACTATTCTGCAAACTCTAATGTCCTACCTCTCCCTTCACCCACAGCCATTGAAAACCCCCTTAACATCTCTACAACTCGCACAACACGCGCCGGCGTTCCTTTCCTCCACCGACGCCTCCCGCGACACACAAGAAGTCTGGTTCCTTTACGAGCAACTTCTCCTCAATTCCCTACGCTGCGAAGATGATTCATCCGCCAAACTATGTCTCCAGAGGCTCGGAGATCGTTTCGGGGTTAAAACCTCACGAGTCCGCGCCCTAACCGGTCTATACGACGAAGCCACAGCGAGTTCCAAGCCCGTCTTAGAAGATATCCTAAAACGTTACAACAAGCTTCTTTCGGAAGATCCCACCAACACACCGATTGAGAAGCGACGAATCACATTGCTACAATCTTTGGGAAGACCGGATGAGGCTATCACTGCTTTGACGAAGCTTGTGGCGCATTCTCCGACAGATGCGGAGGCTTGGTCACACCTCGCGGAAATGTATAAGGAACAGGGATTGTATTCGCAGAGTGTGTTTTGTTTGGAAGAAGTGTTGTTGATTCATCCTAATGCTTATAACATCCATGCACGGCTGGGTGAATTGGCATATATTCAGGCTCTTACAGGAGGAAGTGAGGCGGAGGGTTGTGCAGATGCTGTCAGATACTTCTGTAGAAGTGTAGAGCTATGTGAATGGTATTTGAGAGGATGGTATGGATTACGACTTGTCACAGACAGGATATTGGAACAGGGAGGTAAGGGAATGAAGAAAGAGACAGTAGAGGGATTGAACCTTAAGGCCACAAAGAGACTAGCGGAGATTGTACGACGGGCTACAGCTGGGGAGGAGGGATGGAAGGGGTTCGACCCTGCGGAGGTACAGGCAGCAAAGGAGCTATTGGAGCCCGCCAGTTGAGGCTGCTAGATTCTAGAAGCTGGAGTAGACAATGTGGGAATGAAGAAAGGGGCGGATATCTGGGATTACGGAGGTGTTTTACTGCTACTACTACTTTTTTTTACTGCGCTTGTTATGAAGATGTGTATATGCTGATATGGCCTTTAATGGTGTTAATTTTATACTGTCTCAATGGGCGATGGAGATACACGGATGGAACCTAATTCTATGGGGTGTCTTATGGGAAATATACAAACAAAAAGACTTGGGAAAATTAATGATGCTTTTATGGTAAGAATAGCGAAAGTAGAATGGACAGAATAAGTTACTACAAGAATAAGTCACGGTATTATCGATTGGGATTTCGTAATGCGATTCTAAGATTCTCATGAAATGTAATCGTGGTTATCGTTGTGCTTATAAATTCAGTGATGATACATACATGGCAAGCTGGTACGCAATTCCTATATCGGACCTCATGGTATGGTGTGGAAGTAAAGTTGAAATATTACAGTGCCGAAATTCATGGCGATGATAAAACAATCAAACCCAAATTTCTCAGAGGATCAAAACTCGCCCTCTCATCACAGCTCTCATTGCACTCAAACAACCCAGAAACCTCAGACTCAACCCAGACTTAACCCAAAAATATAATCGGCACAATAACTCCGGCTAGATCCTTTCAATCAGTATTGGTTACTGGATGATAAGAGAACAAAAGATTGGAGTGGTAGGTGTAGATGTAGATGTATGAGTTGTTTTTTTTAGAGAACTTTTGTTACGAGGTAGGGAGGGGGGGGGGGGGGGGGGATAACAAGAAATGACGGAGAATCCCTCGCTCCTTAGAGTATTTTTGCTCACTCAGATGGTTACAAAATGATGTTTTAATCAATGGATGTAATTCTGCTTATAGTTCCTGAGATATGCGACGGCTTTATCACATACAATGCCAATAAGTATTTCCAAAAATGCAGGTGATTTGAAGCATTGTAAGATCTTATCAATTTTTTCTAGGTTTGCCGAGTTTGTTAAACCTTTGCCCGGCGTCCGGCATCGGATAAAATTATCAAAGAACATCAGCAGAGGCAGAAATACACTCAAAAGCAACACAACCATAATATCTCTTCTTTTCTTCATCGCAACATCAGTTTTTTTCGCAGCCATGAGCTTCACGCCCTCTCACCCGCTACCATCATTACTACTGACGCGGCACCAGCCACACCAAGCGCCCTCCGCTACCATAGCATCCACCAGCCACACCCAGCACGCGCAAGTCAGCTCGCGCGACCATGCCATAGTCTAAGTATCCCCCAGCGTATCCACCAGCGTCCAGCCCAACGCCCCAGTACAACCGAACCTAGGTCCTAGACACAGTGCACACCCAAGTAGCAGCTATCCACGACCCGTCTCTACAACACGCCGACACCTACCCTACCATACCCTAAATCCACCGCGTCACCCTAAATCATTCAACCATTCAATCAGTCAATCAGTCAATCGATTTAATAGCGATTTCACTCCGGCGAGGTTATACGAAATACCGGTACTACTGCGCTTGAACGATAGGGAATAGGAAGAGCGAGAAGGAAGCAAGAAGGAAATTTCAAGAATGGCTACTCCTGCAAACCCTTACTATGAGCTGTATAGGAGGTCGTCGTATGTACTCCTGATACTTCTGATAACTCCTGGTTCTGTGGGAAGGGGCGGGGGATTATGGGGACGGGGAGCTACAGGAGAGGCGAAGGAATTGGGCGTGTGAGGCAGAGAGGAAAGTGGGGAGTACAGATGGTGGAGCTATACGCGGGAGGAGCTGTGAATGATGGTTACGCGCTCACTTTACCTCCTCCGAGTTCCGAGTCCTCTGTCGCTTCGGAACTTGGGGTTGCGTGAGGCGTTCGCAGGCTTCGCGGGATTCGCGGACTTTGCAGGCTCATGTGGGGGTGTTGTGAGAGGCAGACAGCAGTTTGCGAGAGCTTTGGATCTCATCTAGATCATGGCGATTCCTGCTGCTGTTGGTCTATACTCTTGGGGCTATCTTTGCTCTGCTGCTCTGCTGCTCTTGCTGTTATCTCTCGGCGCTCCTCTCCACTTTCTCACCATCTCCTCGCGCCATCAATTCCACTTTCTCCTCACTCCCCGTCCCCCACTTAGAAAAAGTTTGAGCTCGTGACTAACAACCCCCACTCTTCATAGAATCGGAATGGCCCTAACCGACGCCCTTGATGACCTAATCTCCGAAGGCCGTATAGCACCCCAGCTCGCTATGAAGATTTTGAACAACTTCGATAAGCATGTTACGGAGGTTTTGAGCGAAAAGGTCAAAGCGAATTTGACTTTCAAGGTCCGTTGTTTTTCCTTTTTTATCATCTTGTCAAGTTTGGGGAGTTGTAGGTGAAGTGTTTTGGCTGTTTTCTTGGGATATGGGGAAGACACCCAAGACTCCTGAGGAGTACCTAATACCCGAAGCATCCAAGATTAAAGCTTCAGTCAAATAGTTCTGGAATGCGTTGAGATAATATGTGACTAACGTCTCGCTTTTCTAATAGGGTAACCTTGATACCTACCGTTTCTGTGACGAAGTATGGACATTTTTAATCAAAAACGTAACATTTAAATTTCAGCAACAAGGCGGAAATACACCTTCTGTCACTACGGATAAGATTAAAATTGTTTCCTGTAACTCGAAGAGACCTGGAGAACAGTAGGATGAAAATGTGGGTTGGGTTATACGAGGTTTCAAGGGATGTATGCGAAATAGTTGGGGTAAATGGATGTGGGATGCCAAACATTCACGGGGTATGGAAGCATGGTGTTATGGCAGTATGGTTTTTTTTTAGTTATCTGTTTTTTTTTTCTTTTTGTCGCATTTTTTTTTAACCCTTTTTTTACACCACGCGTGAAGCTTCCAATGTGGAGTTTCTTTTTTTCCATTTCAGAGTACTGAATTCTTTTTTTATTGTTTCCTTTCCTTTCCGTTTCTTTTTCTTTTCTTTTCGTTACTTTACTTAACTGATGAATTGGCGGTATTGCTGAATACTGTATTATGGAACCGCTGGTATTATGAAGGCTAGCTAACAAGGAGCTGTATAAGAATTCGAGATGGGAGAATGCCGGATGGTGTTTTTTTTATACTATTTGGTCAGGAGTTGACTCATGGCAGTGCTTGAATGTGGGGTGAGATGACTTCATATATGATATTACTTGTGAGTCATATATAATCACCTTCTGCTCCTGAATGACAGATATGCATGTCATCCTCACTGCATTAAAAAATCAAACCAAACAAAACCTCAGTGCATCATTGCATCATTGTATCAATGAGTAACAAGCCCTGACTAATCCGCAAGCATAAGCAACCTCCCATCCTTCCTTCCCTACACATACATCCCACCCCCCCGAATCCCGACGGTCACCTGCATGAAAATCCCGTATATGTACATGTATATATATCCCTCCTCAACCGTTTGCTCATGTCTTTCAAACTTTCAAGCACAAACCCGAGAAAATAGTGGTGGTGCGAAAGATTAAGTACTTTTGATTTTTTCTCCACGGGGGTTTATCTTCTCTTCCATCCATATCATCGAAGGCTCCATTCCATCTCTACCTCTACCTCTACCTCCACCAACGCCAAACAACACCCAATACCCATACCAAACACCCAGGGAATAGGAGGTTACTGGTTACTACTCCGTGAGAAAGGGAAGATAGAGAACGTATACGGCGCGGGAAATAAGAAATCGGGAGACAAGAGACAAGGGACGGGAAGCAAGATATAACAGACAAGAAACCCCAGCTCAAGAAAGAAAAGCGAAGCCACAATAATCCACAATAAAATCCACAACAATCCGCACACAAGCTACCCAAAGTCGAATCCTTACAAACCGCCCCCGAAAAGTCAAACTCACGACACAGTCCATCAGCAAGCCCCAAAAATCACAAGCAAGCCCCAAAAGTCATAAGCAACCCCCCCAACAACCCACAACAATCCACAAAATGGATCACGACGTCCCATTCCTAGCGATCTACAGAGGATCATCAATCGGTCGTACACTGATTGATGCGATTGATGTATTGATTATGGAAGGCAGAATGAACCCCCAGATTGCGTATAGAGTGTTGGTGAATTTTGATCGGTGAGTTTGTCTACCTGGTTGGGTTGGGTTGGGTTGGTTTGGGTGCGGGGGTGGAATATGAAAGTGGGGGCGGAAGCAAGATGTGTGGGGTCAGGCGGGGCGAGATACAGTTGAAGATAAAAAGAGTGGAGGCACAGATACGGGTAATAGAAGGATCCTAACTCATGATGGGTGTGATTTAGGCATGTAGCTTTGGCTTTGAAAGATCAAGTTAAGGAGGTTATTAAGTTTAAGGTACTCAACATACCACATTCAATCCCTCCACCTTTATCACCTTCTTATTACACGTTCTCTCTATTCTCTGTTCTTTGTTCTTTGTTCTCTGTTCTCTGTTTCTGGGTCATTCCAGAATTTTGAAATGGCAGGTCAGAAATGAAAAGTAATCCGCTAACACACCCAGGGAGACCTCGTAACCTATCGCTTCGTTGATAACGTCTGGAACGTCGTCCTGAAGAATGTACAATTTATCCTACCGCAAAAGGAAATTATTATGGCGCAGAATATTCAGATTGTCGCTACTCGATCTCATATGGATTATTACCAAGATTTCGTGAAGGAGGAGAAAAATAAGGAGAGGTAGGTTGGGTACGTGTGAAGGTGTATGGGAGTGGAAGGGGAGAGAGAGGGGGGGGGGGGGGGGGGCTGGTGGGAATTGGTTGAAGCGATGTGAGTGTGGGTAGAGTTGGCGCTGAAATAAAGACGTGCGCAAAGAATTCCAGAGGAATAGTAAAGCGGGGTAAAATTGGAACGATACCGAGGTGATGAATATCTACGAAATATCTATTTTGGCGAGATTACATAGGATTGCACGGTTTTATTTCTGGGGTAGATATTAGTTACTTCATATTTTTCTGCGATGTTATTTACGGTTTGAGATTGGTCGATAAATACATATCAATTAAATGAATGGTTTTTAGGTGTCACTCAATGGTATTATCTGACACTTCGTGTTGTGGCGTTCAATGTGAATTTTCATGCGTCAGAAATAGGATGAGATTTCATGATTCACTGTTATGATCACGAGTTAATAATCACTACTACTACTACTCCAACAAACTCAACCTTTATACCTCCTCATTGGCCCCTTATTTAATCATTTTTGTACTCTTGAAACATATTGACCTTGAAAATATTTCTCAAAAACACCTCATCGTCACAAGGAAATAATCACCCGTATCTATGTACAATATGTAACGTGAAATATTCACAAAATTCCCCAAAAAGAAAATTATCATATTCAACCATATCTCCCCAACATTTGTGAGGCTGTTGGTACTTCTACCATACCAGTCATCGACTTATAGAACCCCCAAGTCTTAAAGTCTCCAAGTCACAAAATAACTAAAAGGGCCTCCAACACCTCCCCCCCCTCCCCTGTCACCCGTCATTTATGTCCCGGGCAGATATTATTTAATAGCTATGGCTTGAAATATATGATGGAGCGGGTATTATTTATTAGTCACCGTTTGACTACTGACTGAACTGACTGAACTGACTGAACTGACTGAACTGACTGAACTGACTGGCTAAGAAACTGAGTGATTAAATGATTATAATTTATATCCACCTAGGGGGTATAAAATCCGACTCATGCATAATGATGAATCAATCAATGTATGAATCACAGGCATGGCCCTCCAGGGTTCGAACTTCGGCCTTTTCTAAGGGGCTTAATGAACTTGGGATTTTGGGATTTTGGGATTTTGGGATTTGTTCATGGTATGGTGGGTATAAGGGAGGAAGGGCTAGGAGTTGAAGGTTGAGAGGTTTGGGGTTGATTTTCTGGGAGCCTTTGAAGATTTTGGGAAGTTTTGCTTGAATAGGGATTATATGGAGAGAGATGTGATGGTAATAGTGATATGTTGAGGAATATATAGTGGCCTGTCCATATGGGGAGTATGGATTGTACAGATTGTAGAAAAAATGAACTGCGGAGGGGGTGGGGAGGTTTAAAGAAAAAAAAAACAGCACCTGGCTCCATGGACCAGCTTACGGTAAATCTATAGTCTATAGTCTATAGATAATCTGTATCGAAAGATTTTATCAGCCGGTTGAACCATTAGCAGGACTTATTTCTTCCAACCAATTACAATTCCCGACAATATGAAAAAAAGAAATCTATATTTTTATTTATTTCCCCTTCACAACCATATTTTCCCTTGCCTGTTGAACCTTTTCCTCTAACTCTCTAATGACCTCTATTATCACCAATAAATCAGCCCAAATTCCCGCCAACCCGTTGTCCTCCTCCGCTCAGTTTACAAATCAAACAGAGCTCTCACCATTCTTTTCCTTCTTCAATTCATCTTTCTCCATCTTCATCCAGCCCCAGTACATGGTTTGGTATACAAATACGGCCATGAGGAAGACCTTGATAAATGGACGTCCGAAGTCTTTATAGATGCTGATCTAGTGGGGTGTTAGTTGATGGGTCTGGAAATAAAAGGATGACGAATGTGATAAATGGAATGGAAAATGGAAGCAATGCAATAGCTATGGGATTACCGGTGAGAGTATGGCTTGCTTGTCTGCTTGCTTGCTGGCTGCTGCTTCTATCTTCTGTCTTAAAGGAAAACTTCACTTCAGTTCAGCTTCAGCTGAAGCCGTAGCCATTGTAGCTATAGCCAAACCATACTCTCGCCCTCAGCCCTCCGGGGGTATTGACAATGCCAATGTCAATACCAATTCCAATTTCGATACCACAGCAGTTGTACGGGTATTATATAGGTATATCTTCGGGGGTCTTGGGGGTCTCGGAGCTCTCAGAAATCTCAGAAATCCCAGCAATATCGAAGGTCTCGGTGACATCTTCAAGCTCCCGAAGCTCTCGAAGTCGGGGGAGTCCTACATGAGGCGAAGTAGGTTTCGCCGCAGCAGGTGGTGGCGGCGGCGGAACGGCATTTCGTCGAATCTGACTCGTCGAGAACTGCCGAAAAACAGCGTTACGAGCAGCGGGCTGAGCCCGGAACAAGAGACGAGTTGGGATCATTCCGGCGTATTTTGTTGTCGTGAATTGGTGGTGGAGTTTGGTGAAGTTCGGCGGCGTCGGTGGTGTTACCGGTGCATGAGATGCTGTGTAGTGCTTGCCCCGCGACTCTGCGACGCTGCACCACGACAGCGGCATCTCCCGAGACTCGAGTAAATGGCACTAGCGAAAGTATGCACCGCGTTGCCGCTATGTCGCGAAACTTTTGGTAGCTGTGTGCACGGAGGTTATATGGAATGTGGAGATTATAGGTTTCCTATAAGCCGTTTCGAATAATATTCAGATATTTTTATTATTTGAATTTCTGTTTATGCTGATTTAAAGAGAATGAACTTTCGTTGTTCTCCAGGCAAGGTAATGCCACTTACAGCTACAACTCACGCGTGCATACATAGCTTTTTGCACCGTCATTGACAGAATCGGCATCTTCATTTTCTGCGACGCGATCATTTTTCAATGGTGCACACGCGAGCAGCGAGCAGAGCGATGAATCCGTAGCCCATTCGGCAGTCGCAAGATAAAATTGCAGGAGTGATGAGTATGGTATGGTAGGTAGCAAGGTATTTAGGCGATGTGAGATTCCGTAGGTAGGTAGGTAGATAGATATGTTTATGTGTCCTCTATCTCGCGACAATTTGAAGCGCGGGTGACGACAACGACGACGACGACGACGGACGCACAAAAAGACAGTTCCCATTACACTTTCACCTTTTGCACCTGCTACGTCATTTGCTCGAATAATACCGTCGATCTCCTATAGCATATAGCTCTTTCGTCTGACGTTCTCTACTTACGCTACACATACGAAGCAGCATACAGCACAATGGTACGCATACCCCTCGCACCGACAGCCCCAACAGCTTCACCTCGCGATTCTTTACAGAGCTTTCACTACAGCTCACTCAAAGAACGATTAACCGCGGGTTTGAGCTCATTACGGTATCTTTAAACTGACACAAATACCCCATGATAGGTTCAAACCTTACGCCAACGTGTAGCGAACGACCGCTTTGCCAACAACCAGGAGAAGATCATGGGCAAGAACCCCGAGTTACGAACCAAGATCGAAGGACGTAAGAAGACGCTATCTAAGAAGAAGAAGACTGTTATTCCTGCGTGGTTATTATGTGAGTTATTCTCTGGGGGGCCTACGTGTTGATCGAGCAGCGAGCAGCGAGCTCTCAGGAGCTCCCGAGGGGGGGAGGGGGGTGAGGATTGGACAAAAGCTAACTGTGAAAATCATAGATACTCTCCTCGCACTACTCGTCGGAGGTCTTTTCTTGGAACCTTTGAGATTGTTGATGAGCTGGATCTTTTAAGTATGTTTCATTTACAGAGGGGGGATGTGGTACTATATGCTACGTATAATGGAAGTGGAGGATTGAGGAGGGAGGAAAGGAGTTATTGTGGTGGGAAATAGTGTACTATCACGATGACATCTTTGTGTAAGCTGGAATTATAAAAAAAGTCTTCTTTTCCTCTTGTAATATTTTTTCTCTTTCTCGGAGTTTCGTTCTTGTTCAAAATTGCCTACATACGGTTTCGAGACATCGCAGTGTAGGGCTGAGCCACGCGTGTTAAGATAGCCTAGCGGGAGAGACCACCGGTGACAGGTGTTATAGGGTTACTCAATGCTCAAAAGCAGCGGAATCCGACAAATCTGTCGGAAATTCTGCGACCAATGAGAGTTGAGGGACAGAACCAGGGTTAGAAGTGAGCTTTGAGTGGTGTTGTCGGAAACTCTGGGATGGAAACTGACGGAAACCAGTTGCAAGGCTACGGGCGAGGCTAGGACCGCACTACGATACAGATCATCAACTTTCTAAACTGTTTTGGGACAGATGAAGAGTTTCCGACAGTTTTCGACACTTCCGTCAGCGGTTTTTCGTTGACGGAAAGTTTCCGACAAATCTGTCAGTGTCCGAAAAATTAGTCTCTACGCTAAAGTTCTCCGCCAATCAGACTAATTCTGATTACGCGCCAAGTTTCCGACACCGACAGATTTGTCGGATTTGTCGAGCATTGAGTAACCCGTATGCCAATTTCCAAGACGGCAAATGAGCCGGTGAAATACTAACCTTTGTCGGTATTTGTACAGCCTATCACTTTCGTTTACAATTCACGATTCCTTCTACCAAACATTTTGACGAAGTAATTTAAGATCCCTTTAATCATTTCCAGAGACTCCAGCCGTACACAATCTACATACAAGATTATAACCCCGTATTATACAGAAGGATTTACGCCATCAATATTAACAAAACTTTTATTCCCATTCCAAATCAAAACTCTTTTTTTCCAAATCCACAAAAAAAACACATTTATGCACCTAATCCCCGACGCTTAGAGCTAGGCTCGTTCTTCATCTTGAGTCCTGCGTTGAACTGCTTCTCAAGCTCGGCTTCTCTTTGCTTGATACTCGACTTGGTGTCGGTAGGTGTAGCCCGTGCAAGAGCACTGCTGTCGACCTTGGCTGCTCCTAGTAGTCGGAGAAACTTGGATTGGCGGGCGTCACCACCCTCGAGGGCGTCGGCGTTCCAGGTAGAAGCAATGGGCTTGGTGGAAGAGACCGGAGTGGAAGCAGAGGACTTGGACTTCTTTGCGGGTGTCTCCTGTGGTTTTGTTAGTATTGGGCTGGAGTAGAGGTACTGTGATCAGTGCTCACCTCGACGTCGTCAGAGTCGGAGCTGGACCGCTTCTTGTCCTTCTTTTCTTTCTTCTCTTTTTTGTCCTTTTTCTCCTTCTTCTCGGGTTTCTCCTCCTCGTCCTTTTTGCTCTTCTTTTCCTTCTTTTCCTTCTTGTCCTTCTTCTCCTCGGCTTCCTCTCCCTTGTCAGCCTTCTTCTCCTTCTTCTCCTTCTTCTCTTTCTTGTCCTTCTTGTCCTTCTTCTCCTTCTTCTCCTCTTCTACTGATGCCTCCTCCGCAGCTTTCTTAGCCGCCTTCTCAGCAGCCTTCTTGGCCTTCTTCTCCTCCTTGGAAAGATCGTCGGATTTGTCGCTGGATTTCGAGCTGTCTTTCTCCTTCTTATCCTTCTTGTCCTTCTTCTCCTTCTTATCAACCTTCTCCTCCTTCTCCTTCTTGTCCTTCTTATCCTTCTTCTCCTTCTTACGCTCCTCCTTATCCTCAGATTTCCTACGCTTAGTTTCCGGCTCCTCAATCTTCTCCTCCTTAGGCTTCGTACAGTCAGCAACCCACCCGAATTCAACCCAGAATAAAACTAACCTTCACCTGCTCCTCCTCCTCCTCCTCAAACTTCCTCTTAACCGGCGCTCTAACCTCTACATTCCTATCCCTCCATCCCTGCGCAGGTTTTCTCCGTTCCCAAGGCCTATCCTGTCCCTGTGCTTGCTCCTGTGTCTGCACTGGTTCCGCCGGTGTTACAGTCCCCGAAGTATCCCCATTCTCATCCGTAATAACCCTCTGTCCAAAATCCCTAATCTTCCCAAGTTCCTGCCGATTCTCTCCACTAGCTCCAGGTCGGTTCCAGCTGCGGCCTTGTCGTCCTTTTCCTTGTCTTCCGTTGTCACGACCTCCTCTACCGCCGTTACGGCCTCCGCTTCCACCTCCGTGACGTCCACCGCCGCCACGCCCGCCGAAGTCGTTGTTGTCGTCGTACGGGGCGCTGTTCATGAGCGCTAGACGCGCGGGGTTGATTTCTGCCATTGGGGGGGGGGGTGGTGCTGAGTAGGTTGGCAGGAGGTTACCGGGGCGGTGGTTCGGGTGGTGAGGTAGTGGTGGAGAGGGGGGAGAGGGTAGGAGGTAATAGCTTGCGAATTGGAATTCACAAGTAGCAGCTCGGGAGTAGGACGTGAAAGACGAAATTTTTGGATGCGCGTGGATAGATTAGGTTTAGTTGTCTTTTCGCGACAGGGGTGTGAGATGCAGATTAAGGGCCCTAAAAATGACTGGGATGTTGCGGATGGCTGCGTGGCTGCGTGCGCATGAGAAGATGAGACGTCACGGTGGCAGCGGGGGGCTAGGGTGCGTGAGATGATTGCCATGTTTTAAGGGTTACTGAGTGTAGGTTGGATTCATTGATTGTGACTGTGACTGTGACTGGGAATTTGGCAGGAGTAGTTTGACCGAGAATGTAGAATGTGGAATGTGCTGCCGTGTATAAGAGACCCGTGGCCCGGGATGCGAGAATATACTGAACTGAAGCATGGAATCGGCTAACAGCGGCGCCTGGGAGGAAAGTTGATATTGCAGACTTAAGAGAATATGAATACGTACGGCAGAAGAATAGAAGAATATAAGAATATAAGAACTCAGGAACACATGAAATAACATCAATTCCTACACCTATGTAGTGACAAACAAACTCTCCATTAACCGACGCCTGGACAGCTGGAAATAGTATAACCTAATTTTTCAGATATATACTACATAAATAACGCTATAAACCCACATTCAGCCAGTCAGCCCTATATAGCCGATACACATATAACTCGAGTATCAACTCAGAAAATGTATCACAGCAAAGCATGGGATAGCATAGTACAACACAGGACAATACAGTCTACAACTTACTAACTCACCAATGTCATCACAGCACAACTGTATCATATCACAGCACACTTTTTCAGCAATCGAACTAGATCGATACTGGGATAAGACGATGGGGGTTTATGCATAGTTGGAGGTATTTATGTATTTAGGCACGAGAAGTATAAAATTCCATTGGAAAATTGGAAAAGTGGAAATTGGGAAATGGATCACGGTGAGAAGTGAGATGAATCATGAACCATGAACCATGAACCATGAATCATAAAGATTGATGGGGAATGATTTGGGTGATGTACATATGTACAGCATTTTGATAACCAGTGGCTGTTACAAGGATTTTCAATGCTTTTCTGTGAATGATTCATGGTGATTTTTTGTTGGTAATTTGTAATGATAGGGTGAACAATTAGGGCTGAATTGGGGAATTTATGTTTTACAGGTGCAGATTTCTTAATTGATTATGTACATTGTAGGCTATTTCGAGCTTTGGTTAATTGTGAAATTTATGGTATGGTGCAATTATGCAGAGTCAAGACTGATGGTCGAGATTTCTTCCTCATGATTGCCAATGGGTGTCAGCGTGATTGCACGTTCATCATCATGATCAGGCTGTCATGTGAAAATAGTGAGCATCTGCATCTCGAAAAAGGACATAGGTTTGGTTTAGAGTTTACAGCCCGGGCTTGCACTGCATCGCAGGATGCGTTGTTCAGAGTTCTTTTAGGATCCCACTGGAGGAGAATGGGCTGATCCACGATTCATCAGCGTCCTGCAGATACAGAACCGGCAGTCTGCCATCTGGCAAGACTACCGAATGACAAATAACCTTATTCTCTTCACGGTGGGAAAATCTTCTATGCTTTGACTGATGATGTGTCTAAGTATTGCCCCTAAAATTATCTGATAATCTAATGCATTAAAAATGTGACATAAAGAGGGACATCTGGAAAATGCCGCTCAGACAAAGAAGCTTTGTGTATTACATCATCCACAACCATGGCAATAATGTAACGCCTTGGTTTTATTTTTTTAAGTCACCGCATTCAATGTTTTATTTATTTATTTTTATTTAATTATTTAATGCTGCCAGAAAGGGGCTAAAAATTATCCGTTATTTTTACGCAGAAAAAAGTACATAACTACCACGAGCTAAGGCACTCCATGAAATCACTTTGAATTGGCTGCATATAATATGTATATGTACACTGGATAGGCGGGGGCAGCGCGCGGCGTCGCAAGCGAGAAAACAGTTCGAATCGCCCGGTATCACTCGAGCGGCGAGCCTATTTTGATCCCTGTCACCACCCATGTCTTGGCGACAACAAATCACAGATGTCACGGCCTACCGACACCATTTTGCAGAATGTACTCTGTGTTGTCGCTTCAGAAACACTCTGCACCAATCACGTACAGACCCCACATGATGCATATTCGGCCAGATATCTAGTTATTCTCAGGCGTCGGCTATTCCAATGTCTATGCCATCGAGAAGCAACGTTACCTGATACTCACAATCTCTGCTGATAATCGCTGCGAAACAATAAATACAGTCGTCAACAATCGATATCGCTCCCGAGAAGACGTCTACTGAACCGGCAGTAAAGAACAACCGGATAAGCCGGAACCGTCATGGCAGGTACGACACCGAGGAAACTTGATCGATTGAGACGAGGACTATGCGGTTTATTCAAGTCATCGAAAGCATCAAAAGACGAGTCTTCGAAGAACACAAAAGTGAAGAATACCGACAATCTACGGACCAGTCCTTCAACAACGATCCTATCCAGCGCTTCGGTGCTCGTTCCCAGACATCAAACAGCCGCATCTTCAACGCATCTGGCCGCAACATTTGGGTCTTCTTCGGAAGCCCAAAGTGTTAATGAGCCAAGAAACGGCGGCTCTCCATCAGATTCGGCAAGTCAGCCTGGACAAACACCTGTAACGGCAACAGAGCACACGGCACATTCTCAAGTCAGCAAACAAAACGAAGACTCACATGCTGCAACGACAACCAGCATTATCAAAGCCCGGTCGCTGTGGAGTACGGCACTCGTCAGCGATGCCCTCAATGATCGGGAGCGCGAAACGCTTAGAGTTATCGATTGTCAAGCCGACGCCGACGAGAGCGTATCCCAAGCAAGATCTGCTGCGGAAAAACACCTCAAAGAGAAGAAGGAAAAGTACCCTAAGATGCAAAAGTTAATCGACTGCATGGACAGATTTAAGGAAATTGGAGATCTCATCGTCCAGTATGATCCTGTACATGCGGCACTACCGTGGGCCGGTGTTAGACTTTTGCTCAAGGTTGGCAACGCCGTTAGACTTGCTCAATGCAGCGGCTAATATCTAATTCTCCACAGCTCTGCGTAGATCGGCAGAAAACACTTGACGCAATTCTCGACGGACTTGATACGATCGCTGGTGTTATCAATAGGTGCACAGAGTATGAGCTTCTGTATCTCAGGGAAGATCCCGATGCTTTTGAACACCTGGCGAAATCCATGCTTCGACTTTATATAGCAATACTACAGTTCCTTGTCAAAGCAATCGATAGAATAAGAGGTGAATATTCCCGTCATATAGCGCTATGCTGCTTCTAACGTTTCCTTAGGAAATGGGTTCCAAGGCATATTGAACATGGAAGATATTTCAGAAGACCTCCAAAAGCTTAATAACTTGGAGAAAGTGGTCACGAGTGATGCCAATGTCGCACAGGCAAAATGTATTATACCTCATTTAGTGTTGGAACGTCAGACAATATTGACAATACTTAGCTACTCGGAATGATGCGCAGGAACTGCGAACAAAATTGGAGAATATGAATGGCAAAATATCGAACATGCAACTCTGGTTAGAAGGTATGGAGGGTCATCTGATATTGTCAAAGACTTCGGATATCCGCTCACTTCACTAGAGTTTGACAGATCTTCCATTTTACAATGGATATCTGAGATCCCTTACACGAAACACCACAAACGCATTAGTGAAGAGCGTCTGAAAGGTACAGGTCAGTGGATTTTTGAGCGGCAGGAGTACAAAGCTTGGATATCATCCAACGATTCGAAGCTGTTATTGCTGCGTGGAATCCGTAAG
Source organism: Pyronema omphalodes (assembly GCA_024516155.1). Classification (NCBI taxonomy): domain Eukaryota; kingdom Fungi; phylum Ascomycota; class Pezizomycetes; order Pezizales; family Pyronemataceae; genus Pyronema; species Pyronema omphalodes. The sequence goes on along the minus strand of JAJJXM010000026.1, from coordinate 76,655 downwards.
TGACCACAAGACTTGTTAAAATAAACTCTGTCTTACCAACCCGATTGTTCAGCTGGAGCGGGTAAAACATATACTATGTAAGCGATCAATATCATCGCGTGATACTGCAGGAGCATATACCTAACGCGGCGTTGCTATAGATCATCGGTTATTGATACTCTGAAACTCGGTACGACGGAGCCAAATATAGCATATTTCTATTGTGATCGAGCCGAAGAAAATCGCCGGGAGCCCGAAAGCATTCTGAGCGCGATATTACAACAGTTTGCGCAGTTCAACTCTGACAACAAGAAACTACCAAAGCTGGTTGTGGACATGTACCGAGACGAAAAGAATAAAGCACAACTTTCCTCGGGGCTGACTCTTTCAGAAAGTCAGAAGCTTCTCGTTCAACTCATGGATATATACCCTGGGGCAATTATTTGTATAGATGCCTTGGACGAAGTCGCGGAGACCAAGCGAATGCCACTGCTCAAGGCGCTAAAGGATATCATGACACAGTCAAAGAATCTTGTCAAGATCTTTGCAACAACACGAATGAATCCTGAAATCGTGGCACAATTTGAGATTTTCCCCAGAATAGAGTTACAACCCGATGATAATGTCAACGATATAAACCAGTTTGTCGAAGCAAGAGTCAAGAGCGTCATAAATGATAAAGAACTGCTTAGTGGTGAGGTACCCAATGAGCTCAGGAAAGAAATCTGCCAAACGCTATGTAAACGATCAAAGGGAATGTGAGTTTACCATACGATTTATTTGATTCAAGATCACACAGACACTGATAGGAAAATGCTAGGTTCCAACTAGCGGCCCTTCAGATCACGTTTCTCTGCAAGATGAGCACCTCAGACGAAGTCAAAAGCAGTTTACACACTCTTCCGGACGATCTGACGGACATGTACGACGGCATCTACCGAATCATCACTTCTCAGAAAGGAAGCGCCCCTCAATTAGCAATTAGCGCGTTTCGCTGGATCCAGTGTTCATACGAACCGTTGAGGACTGAAACCTTGCTCGACGCAATCAGAGTTGAGGTTGGCAAGTCGGGGGAGTTCACTCTGACAGCCGCGATAAACGCGAATGTTTTGTTACAAAGATGCCAAAACCTCCTTATTTGGGACGAAACTCTCAACGTTTTCCGCTTTGCGCATCTCTCGGTGCAGGAGTATCTGGAGACAAAGCCTGAATTCAGCAAGGCTACGTCTCATGCCGAAGTCGCACAGACCTGCCTTTCGCTGTTGTGTACTCCCAGCTCATGGGGTGGTTATAAAGAGGGTACAATTAGAGAAGGAGAGTACAAAAATCGTCACCTGTTGTCATACTCTATGTTGTTTTGGCCGTGGCACTTTTCTCAGTGCGCAGACATCGATAACTGTCAGACCCTTATTGACTTATCGAAAACATTCATGTCGGACAGTATCTACCAACAAATGCGGGACTATTATCGTAGATGGATTCAGTATACCTTCTGGACAAACGATACTTTCTGGCGGAGAATTAGTTTCTATCAAGAAGCTGACAACATTCTCGCCTTGGTCTGCGCGTTTGGGCTGAGCAGCATTTTCACGTCAGCATTCAAGTTGACTTGTCATGGCTCAAAGGTCGACTTGAGAAAATTGCTTGTCATGTCATGTCAAACTGGAGACCGCGACATTGCTTTATTGCTGATTGAAGGGGGTGCCGATGTCTCAGCAACCGATCAAAACGGGCAGACGCCGCTGCATCTTGTAGAACAAGAATGGGCAGCCCAACTGCTCATTGCCAAAGGCGCCAAAGTCTCTGCTACAGATAGGTACGGGGAAACCCCGCTGCATATGGCGTCATTCTGGGGGAGAAAAAAAGTAATCCAGCTGCTCATTGATAAGGGTGCCGACGTCTCAGCAACCGATAAGACCGGCGAGGCAGCGCTGCATATGGCTCGAAATAAGTGGATAGCCCGAAAGCTCATTGACAAGGGCGCCAACGTCTCATCAACTGATAATAACGGGAAAACACCACTGCATCTGGCTCTAGATGAGGAGATAACCAAACTGCTCATTGACAAGGGCGCCGACATCTCAGCAACCGATAAAAACGGGCAGACACCGCTGCATATGGCTAGAAATGGGGAGATAGCGCAACTGCTCATTGACAACGGCGCCGACGTCTCAGCAACCGATAAGAACGGGCAGACACCGCTGCATATGGCTAGAAATGGGGAGATAGCGCAACTGCTCATTGACAAGGGCGCCGACGTCTCAGCAACCGATAAGCACGGACAGACACCCTTGCATTTCGCATCGGTGACAGGGCGTTACGATGTTATCCCGCTACTCATGGACCAGGGCGCCAACGTCTCGGCCGTTGATAATTGCGGGCAAACAGCGCCGCATCTGGCATGGAATCAGGAAGTGGCCCGGCTTCTCATGGACACCAGCTCAGACGGCTCAGAGCAGGAGGATTCGGATTCAGAGCAGGATTCAGAGGCCGACTCGGAGCAGTTACATTAACAGGTATGAAATCTTCAGACAACGGAGTTCTTTGTGGAAGTATGTTAGTCATCGCAATCGAATTTATGATGCATTTAGCTTGGGCATTCCTGTTTGTTTTTCAAAGTATTAGCTTTGTGATGGGTTTATGAGTTTATGAATTTTCTTCAAGTTAGCAATTTCGTATATCCTAGTTGCTACCACCTGGGCTTGATATTTTCTTTATCTTGTAACCAAATGCAATTGCTCTTCTTGATTAACGTCAATGGTTTTGCGTTAGTGCCGCAGATGCAATATTTGTCGGTCTTTTTTTTTTTCTTTTATTTTTTGCTTAGTATATTATTTGCTTGTGCGTCCGTTATTTTCCCTGTTTTTCAGTTTACTCGTTATCTTTATTTTTCGTTTTAAACTGCCTTTCGCCATGGTAGCTCCTTGAATACGATCACAGTCAGAAAGGCGGCTGGCTTCAGTACCATATTGGTATGCAGTCGACTGTGCTCTCTTTATATTTGCGTAATTGTGGAAATCCCTGCAAGTATAGCCTCCAGAGGGGTTGTACCCTTATTGCTCCTGAAGGTGCCGCTTACTAGCTGATTACATGTAGTTACCGGGGTTTATCCGTAAGTGAAGTTTACCCGGAGTTTGATATTAGTGGTCACGCTTATCTTTGTGGGTACATACAAGCATGAGCGTTGGCTTGGTAAACCGAGGTTCGAGGGATAATCTAGAAGATCTATTGAATAATCAAAATTTGAATGTATTAGAATTGATAACCTAAGTCAACATATCTGTATTCACGTGACAATACTCTTGGTAATGAAAGGAAATGAAGGGACGGTGGGTATATGCTATTAGCAAGGAGAGTTATTAGTGTACTTATTACCTTTTCTTTTTTTTGTCTTTAATTTTAACTTCTATATTCATTTCTAGGGTTTGATTGATGAATTATGTTGTTTGTCTAATGCTTCGAGTTCGTATCATATATCCTTACAGACCTCCCAACTGCATAGCCAGTTTACCGGGTAAAATGGTAAACCAGGTGAACTGAACTGAAAATTCACAGTTGGTTGGTACAGTTTTGGCGTCCCGGATAGACAGTTGGTTCAGTCTTGAGGGCTCCATGAAACCAGGTAACTGCAGTGCACTGATTAAACGGACTCGATAAATACAAACCAGTTTAACCGCATCGGGAACCAGTGCATGTAGGAATAAATACTGTATTCAACCTCGTTTGAACCCACCGGTGGCCGAGCCTGCCAGTATCTCAACCCTCCTCATTTCACCAGCTTCTGGTAACCAGATTCCCTAGCCTTGACAAAATGGCGATGAACATTCTCTCACTTCACGCGATGACTGCCACGTCTGGGCTGCTGTTTTCCAAATGCACGCGGATCATTATATTGGACCGCCATTCAATGCAGGCAGATACTCTGGAAGTCATTGAGGGGCTCAAGAGCTTCATTTGTAGGCGCTAGTTGTGATTTCTGGTGACCAACCGCTTTCCCTCTTTCCCGTCCCTTGTTTCTTTTTTTTTTTTCTTTTTTTTTTCTTTTTTTTTTCTTTTTTTTTTCTTTTTTTTTTCTTTTTTTTTTTCTTTTTTTTTTTCTTTTTTTTTTCTTTTTTTTTTCTTTTTTTTTTCTTTTTTTTTTTTTTAGTTTTTTTTTTTTTTTTTTTTTTTTCGGAAGGAACGTATGGTGGGGAATACTGAAAGTGGGTAGTGGGTATTGGAGATTGGGGATTGTGTACATGGGTTATGTGATGGAGAGAAGTTTGATGGATATAGGGGGGGATGGGGGATGAGGGGTGGCGGATGTGGGGAGGGGGTATAGTCATGGATATGGGAGGTTGAAGGATATGAGTGGGTATAAGAATCAAGAAGTGGTAGCAGAGGAAGCAGCTTAAGGAATCTATAGGATGAGGAAACAAAATCGGAAGCCTCACGGCACACCGGTAGGAGAATCAGAGTAAATCTCGACCTTGAGCCGAAGAAGTAAAACTTATCCATGCATATCATAGTATTATGGAGATTGTCATGTAGGGAGACTGTGAATCGATATGTGCGGGGATATGGAACTATATTCAAGTAATGGGCAATATCTTATCACTTATAATCACATGCTTGATCCTATATAATTACTGCCATATCCCCTTGTCCGTTTTCATGGACAAAATGAGTTTTGGTAGTACAAGGTTACACAAGCATAACAACGTCATGATTCCTTCCCGCCAACACCAACGGCCAACACCAACGGCCAATTTCGATGGAAACGGAAGGATAGTTGGTCAAAAGGAGCGAGAAAATGTAATTATCATAGTAACGCTCAAAAAAATTAGGCCTCCGGGCGATGTTTGTCGTCGGCGACGCCAGGGTTAGGGTTATTTTTACTTGGGGGTGCTGGTTGCGATGCGCCAAAATTTTGTCCATGAAATATGCCGACGGACAAGGGGATACTTACTCCTATGTCATTACTCGTATATGCTTACTCCTATATATAATCTCTACTCTTATGTAACCAACCCCATATCATCACAAAACTATTCACATATAATCCCGATATATATAATACGAATATAATAACGATCATAAAATAACAACTCGAAGTAATTCACATTTTCATTTTATGGCAAATGCATTTGCCTGCCACTTTGATTATATAGCTTATATGCCAAATCAGTTACTAGTATTTCTGGCATTTCTGGCATTTCTGGCATTTCTGACGTTGTTGCCATTGTTGGCTTGGGAAAGGTTTATTTATGGAGCTTGGGAACTAGTGGGGCCTGTGAATGCAAAGGTAGGGCGAAGAGGAGATGGTATGATTTGCATAGTGGATATGCGTTTTGTTTCCGGCTCTCAAGGGTTGTGGAATTCATGGTGAAAAGGATGATTGGCTTATGTAAGATTTTCATATCATAAATGTTGGTATAGATATCACTTCTGAGTCGTCTAGAATAATTGACAAAGGCTTGTCCATGGAATTTCTAAAAAGGTATAAGTTATATTACCAGCACTGGTTCTAATGTGTATCTGCAAACGACAATGATGGCGTGATGATGATGATGATGATGTGGAATATGTCGGATACCGCAGTTGAAGGTTACTAAGAACGAGGTGATGATTGAAGCTATTGAATTTTCATTTTCGGGATGACGAAAATTTGACTTGATGATGCAATTTCGTGGGATTTCACCATCCAGTGTTTCTCCGTTCTTTGTTTTTCTTTGTTATTCATTTTATTTATATTTTTTTTGTGTTTTTATTTTCTGGGGAGGTTAGAGGAGTTTCTAGGATTGTCACCGTGGTTTTGAGGTATTTAGAATTTGCTGGAGATGGGGCTTTGGAAACGGAGAATATATGATGTGGCAACTACACCGGATCAATCGGTCTATGTAATAGTAATCCACTTGATGCAGTAAAACCTTTGTACAATGATACGTCCCGGCCGGAAGACTTCACACAGTTACCGTTGCACATAAGTAAGCGTTACATGGAGAGTGACTTACCGTGAGTGATCGCCGACGAGACAGTGGCCATTGACCGTGATACGGGGTTATCGTCATACAGATTTCCGTAGACAGGTTCCACAGTACCATATGTAGTAACCTCATTAATATATCATACCATATTGACAATTCTGGTAGGACGCATTGATATCTAATGCCAAGTCATTACATTTCTTTTACATAAGGCATCCAATCTAACTTCGCGATTACTCATCTACTCTTTCTGAATGTGGATCAGGGGATATGCGAAGTTCAAGAAATTTAAAGCGAAAGACGCGTACCACAGCAATAGGACATATCGCATTTGAACGCAAACTGTAGGGATTATAATAACGGGGGCACTTCCGTCACGGTACTCTGTAATCATAAAATATCGGCATCTAACTCCAAGTGCATGGTGTTCGGTGTTCCCCAGGAAAAATCGATGAGAGCAATAAATTCTCCGCAGATCTCTAGCCCTATCATTGCAGGGATACATGTATGGCACGTGATGTCGGGTTGATACGACACCCGGGCCTTTCTTTATGTGGAGCCGAAGCTTCCTGTCTTCCGTTAAAGGTTGATATCCTCCACCTCCATCTTCAAGTCTTGATTACTTTTGTCAGCTTTGCACTCATCTGTTTGCCAATGCACAAGGTTGAAATGAGATTCGGATCTGTGATCTACAGTGCATGATGGATTAATAATGAATCGGTTCCTGCGGCGGCAGTTTCAAATACAACTTCAGATATTTATTTGCACACACGAGCACGGAAATTACAATACAGAAACCGTTCCTCTTGAAAATCGTGGAATGGATTTTAACCGGTTATCAGATGCCGTGGATCTTCAGTGATTAGGCACTTGGTCCGGCGTGCCTGGCGGCGGCGGTCCCTCCGTCTGCGGGTCTCCTGGTAAGGCCGTTTACGGGTTTCCCGGTGACCCGAGCTCAGCACTCGCACTCACCGATATCTGAACATGTCTGCAGAAGTATGTATGTATGTATCATACTTTCATCTTATCAGATGTCGATCTTATCTGGGAAGGATGTGGATCCAATATTGTTTCCGCTGCACCCAGTTCCACAGCATTTGATTGCCTAAACAGGTTTCCTGATACAAGATGCGTACCTGAAATGCAACACAAGGTTGTTGTATCGACAAACTGTTCCAAGGAGTGCATGTTGAGGCGATATTCATATACCTTGATGGTGATCCGTGCCCCGCTGGAGCCGCCAGTCGCAGTTTTGCCATGCCTCGGAGCTACTCTATTCAGGTGACGTCGTTTGGGACTGCCCTTGATCTTTTGGCGACGCTGTTTCACCAAATCAAAGCATCACGTTCCGCGCTTTTTAGGATCTTCATTCGATCTGGTTGGTTCTGATTCAAGCTCGCCATAGCCCCCCGCTTTAGCTATCTGATCTAAGCTTCTGGAATCCCACAATCTGTCTCTCGCTAAAAAAGCTTCTTCAGTCTTTTTCCTCTTTTCCTCTCCCGAGGGCAAGTTTTTACAAAGTCCTTTTACACTTACAGAGAACTTGACTGTCACTCACACTCGCTTTACGAGCTGTCGGCGACAACATGACAGCCGCAGCTACACCAACCAACAACACCCCCAGAATGGAGCGCGACGAGTCGACATATCCCGGTTCACCACCGTACCGTCTGGGCAGAGACAATGCCTTCGTTCCACTCCAAGAGCCGGACCCTATGTTTAGTCGGAACCATTTGAATCACCTGCTACTTCAAACCGCACAAAATCAGAGCAGCGACACCATTAATACTTCACATCAAAAGGCCCGACAATCCACGCTTGCCAACCCTCACTTGCGATATCTACGACTAATTGGAGACAACAACCCACGGTACCAATGGGATCAATACAGAAAAACCGAAGAGGAGCTGCAGCAAATGAAGAAGCCTATGTACGTGGCTGGATGAAACAACATAGAATGTGTTTATTGATTCTGTGGGGGGCAGACGAGAATACTATGAACGCAGCAATAGCTTAATTGCTCGGTACGAGTATATCGATAGACTTCTAGACTCAACCCTGCCAAGAGACTTATTACAGACGTATCACGACAGTGATGTAAGTAGACTACGGACGTTACATGAGCCTAGCCGCTGACGCGGTAACAGGATGAAAGTGTGACCTCAGAACACCGACACCACAGCGTATATACAGACAACTATGGCTCTACCGACTCTCTTCAACAGCATATGCGAGCTACGAAACCTGTTGCCCAGAGAAAGCGTCCAAGTTACCTCTACAAGATTGCCGATGAGGAATCGCCGCTGCTCGATGACGGCAGTGAACACGGAGGTGGTGGAGTCTCAGAGGAATCACATGCTCAGATTGTGTAAGCAACTACTGAAAGCTCCGGACTAGTAGCACAAGCTGACTGAGTTTAGTAAAATTGCAATTGGTGTCAACTTTGGAGCGAACGCAGTTTTGCTCGTTGCGAAGCTTATGGTAGCGTTGTTGACAAACTCTTTGTCCGTCTTGGCAAGTTTGGTAGATGGTATAGAGCACCCTTTACCTCTGCAGTAAAGACGATAGCTAATTGCTGCTTCACAGGAATCCTTGACTTCCTCTCCACCGTGATCGTCGCAATAACCGCTTGGTATACATATCACATACGATCACTCGTTTCTTACTAACACCAAGCCAGGTTGATCTCCCGCAAAGACACCCATAGCTATCCCATCGGTCGTGCGCGTCTCGAGCCCCTTGGAGTTTTAGTCTTCGCAATTATTATGATAGTCTCATTCGTCCAGGTCGGCTTACATTCCGCGCAATCCCTCTTCGGAACCAGCCGCGAGGTGATCAACCTCTCTCCCACGGCCATCATGATCATGGCCTCTACCGTCGTCGTAAAGGGAGCTTGCTACCTATGGTGCCGCCTGATCCGTAACTCTTCAGTTCAAGCCCTGGCAGAAGACGCATTGACCGATGTTATCTTCAACTTCTTTTCTATTCTCTTCCCTCTTGCCGGCGTTTTCACCAACACCTGGTGGTTGGACCCACTCGGTGGTTTGGTATTGTCGATCTATGTTATTGTTCAATGGTCCAAGATTGCGGTCGGACATATCAAGAACCTTACAGGAGCTTCTGCTTCTGCGGATCAGAGAAATGTTTTGCTCTATACTACTATGCGGTTTGCGAAAAGTATTAAACAGATCACTAGCGTTCATGCTTATCATGCTGGCGATAAGTTGAATGTCGAGGTGGATATTGTTCTGGAACAAGGACTGGAGCTAAAGGATTCTCATGATCTTGGTGAGGCGCTACAGTACACTTTGGAGAGTTTACCGATTGTGGATAGAGCTTTGTGAGTATTCCCTGACATTATGACGATTAATGGATAGAGGGGCTAATTATAACATAGCGTACATCTGGACTATGATAGTCGTAACCCCCCTGGACATTTGAGGTAAATGTACATTACATTCTTTACCTGGATTTTTCCGGAGTTTTTGGCGCTCGATGTATTTTTGGGCCTTATATATAAAAGTTGGCGAATGTACTTTTAGTGATATTTCTTGTTTTCTTTTGGATAGTTTCAGACAATAAAATTACACTTCATATTTTTTTTCTTCCGAAAATCGAAGGAAATATGTGTTCTATGAACATTGGACGGAAGGACGCCACTTTACCGCATACAAGCAATTCCTCACATATCCAAGCGTGAAATACGTACTACCGCATTGTACACATGATTTCAGAATTCAGGGTAGCTAAATATCTATCCTCAAGCCACCAGGCCGCGTACTTACTTTCTCTAACCGATACCCAATACCTAGCACCCTTAACACTACCGTACTATCTTGCATGCCTCAACTATCCTCCCCTTCCTCCCATCCATTCCATCCATCCTTCAACATCCTACCATTATTTAATTCATCTCTTCAGCCTTCTAAACCCACTCCTCACAAAAACCCTACACTTCACCCGTGCATCGCGATGGTGCACAACAATCTATCTTTAAATAGCCACTGGTTCTGTCCGGTGTTCCTCTGTCATAACATACTGCTCCAATGATAGTATGATATCACGGGATATTCCCCCCGACTCCGATTGTCGTTAAGTAGTTAAACTGTATCAACAAAATTCCTCCTCGCCTATCTCCTTGTTATATGCCGCCTGAACATAATCTGACTCACGATCGAGGATCACATCCCATAAGGTAGGGCTATGACAATAGATCAACAACAATTCAACAGCAATTTTACTATTAAATATTGAACTTGTGGCCGGAAGTCTTTTTTCCGTTCTTTTAATTTAGGATATTCCGGACTGGGAGCTTATTTTGCAACGTAATTTGTTATGTGAGAGTTGCAGATTTTTCATGGATTAGCTGGCAGCAGCTTTGGGACTATCCGGTATGCTATACTGGATTATATGGGAGGATGATTAGGGGAAGATTCGCTGTGGAGTGTCAGTTGCTGCCTTGTGTAGGATTTTGGATTTCAAGATCTCGAAGTCATTGGGAATGATGATGAGAAGTAGAAGTAAGAAATGGAAGTAAGAAGTGGAGATAAAAAGCTGCATCGCTAAATCGAGGATTCAGGTGGTTCATGGGTAGGAAGAAAATAAATGAAAACCCGAATCTAGAGTATGAATTGTATATGTTATGTCAGGGAGTAGTCGAGGTTATTAAGCTGTTCCGTTATGAATCTTGCTTTATGGAATTACAAAAGGTGGAAGACCGTTGAGCTTTTGATCGAATGGTTTGGATAATCTGGAGGAGGCTTGGGATTGGTGATTGGTAAAGGTTCATTATATATTGCAGTGATTACTGTCTTCTTTATTTATTTATTTATTGATTGATACGCTGACCGAGTCCTAAAAGGCCCATGCAGAACTAAAACAAGTGATTACTATTTTCCGGGAACTGGAGCATATGGGTAGTGAGTGGCCATTGCAGCGGTTGGTTCTTGATATTTGCTGACTTCTTGCTTCTTCCGTAACAGGCTGTCCAAGATTACATATCATTCTGGATCCAGGTCCTGCAACCTTATATCCAGTGGGTTGGAATCCAAAGAACAGATTGCGATTAATCGCGGATCAAGAAACGTGATATTTTTGTGTACACAGAAATATAATGTCCTCATGAATTTCCCTCCCCCACCCGTTGTCTTGACCCTACCAAATAAAAAGCCTTAGCGACCAATGAGATAATACATGGCAATTGTAACGGCGAACCTGGCTAAGAGAAGTGCGGTAAGTCTGTAATTGAAACCCATGGATACCGTTGAACACCCACAAATCCCCGACGGAGCTTGACGAAACAGCGCTGCAGACAAGCTTATATCTTAGTTCGCATCCTAATGACAGAAGTCTGGGTAAGGGTATGGCTGTGTGAAAGTGATAAGGCCGGTGACGGAGGACAATTTCAAACTGTGAACCTCCTCCAGCATTGCACGGATGTCATTTGATATTGATGGATCGAGATGGAGAAAAGTCTTACTGATTATGATTTGATGAATGTTGTATCCTAAGCACCGAAGCAACTGGTCATTTCCGCAAAGTTTTAGGTGCCCATTCCGGGGTTAACCAGGATGGTAAGTATTGTGAAGCTAGAAGCGGGATCACAGGCGGTTGCTTAATATCATCCACTGCTCGAGTGGCGGTTCAATCTGCGATTAGGACCACCGTGTAGCAGGAATATATCGGGAGAGCGAGCATCTTTGCTCATATTCACACTGTGTAAACAATGTATCACCCGTGATCACCCGAATATCTTATACGACACCCTGTTTGATCAGCGTGCATTTTAAGCTGTCGTAGAAATTGAGTACTTATGCTGTTAAATCAACTGGTAAAAGACAAGTTCAATTATCTGTTGTCTAAATACCTTGAATCTTGGCTCTGGAAATGGACTCCATACCCGCGGTGCTTGCTCTCCGAGTCCATGATGTATTCTTCCTTGCATGGACGCAAGGAACTATGCCGATTTTAACTTTCTGGCCGTCAAGTCAATGATGTAAAACTTCTATATGCCACCAATGCCACAACGTTATCTGGATGCTGAATTACGGCTTCTTTTGCCGGCCCTTCTTGGAGAACGAGCAGCTTCCACCGGTCTTCGGCTTTCAAGCGTAAATAGTGGCCCACGTGACGGTGTTCTCGAGCATCAGTTTGATTTTGATTTTTAATCATTCATCCTTTCGAGGCCTTTAAGGCCTATGCGGGTAATCTTGAGCATCGGCTCTCGAGTATCATCGTAGCCATCGTCCTCATGAAGTGACGGAACCGCAAAATATAATGCTCACCATTAAGCCCTTCGTTAAGCGCACGCTATTAAGAAAGATCGACCCCGAGTCGAAAGCGCTGAAATCCAAGCAACTCTCCGCCATGTACGACCGCTACATTTCTGCCATCCACGAGCTATAATTCGGCATTCAGAAACTGTCGGAAGAACTCCATGGGTAGTAAGGCTAGATGGCACCTTCTCCGGCGCCGTTGAAATCCTTGATACTAAGCCGAGTTTCAACCATGTATCGCATGACCTAATTGATAGAGTATATGACCTCTGACATCATTTTGGCAATATCTGTCTAGCCCTCTTGCCTGCTGACTCATGATGTTTCCGTTCGAAAGGTAAAGACAAAAGAAACCCTCCTTATCGCCAGAGCTTGCTGAACACAAGGTCCACGAAGAGGTTTTTGCTAATGGATTTAGCTATGCGCTTCATCTTTTACCTACGTAATATTGTTACCAGAATTGCCAACAATGTAGAGGGCAGCACGTACCTAATGTGCTCAATCTCCGACCAGTCCGAGCATTACAGCGATGACTGAGGTAGCACAGTAAGCCCAGAAAGCATAATTCGTATGGCTATAGCGTGATTATTCGCGACCTATCGATCGATGCAGAAGAAAGTCCTAAGCGCCGTTATTGCGTTTTCAAGATGTTTCAAATACGCGGATGCGGACACATAGAGATCATGATGTGATTACTGCTTCCTTTACTGACCGCGTCAATACTGCTCTCAATACGCAAATAGCTTTGTATTATGCTGCAAGGCTCTAAAACTGAAATCATAGTACAAGACATCTTAAGAGATTGCTTGAAATGGAGCTGAGTAATGTTTTGGAATATTCTCTTAGGAGACTTCTTGTGTAACGCCAATGGTGGCAAGAGTTAGCAAGGAGATTCATCCAAAGCAGCAGGGTGACGATAAGGCGGGTAAGAATGAGGATAAAAATTGATTGAAAGACGCGAAAGCAGACGCGGGAGGGCAGATGTTTGATGTCGACAGGCTCCGGTAATTCGAGCAGAACGGCTAGATAGGTAGTCGTCCGGAGAAGAAGAGGAGCGTATTGCATTTGGAAACTCTGTGGCTCGAGTGGCGGTAAACGTGTCCAGGAGTTTGCACTGGAGGGAGGTGGTCGAGTGGAAGAGAAGATATGGAGAAGGAATGTAATAGAGGCTTGCAAGGTATGCATGCGGAGAAGTATTCGATTATGAACGGAAAACAATGAATCAGATGAGATTAAGGCCATGAAGGACGCATAAGAAAATGTGATCACGGATGCAGTGGCAATTCCAGACACCAAATCTGGAGTAGTGGTATTCGCTGGATACTGTGATTCGAGATATGAGGAATTCGTTATTAGATTTGATTTGATTTGATTTGATTTTCTTGAACGTTCCCAACCTTAAGGTTATGACGTATGCTACAGTCTATTTACATTTCGAGGCTCCAGCTGTTACCTTGGAGTCTCGCTGGGATCCGCCCCAGAGCGTACTTCATTTCTTGGGCCTGTTGACACCTCTCTTCCTTCTGCTGGTTTTCATTCTCGTCGTTACATTTTGGAGCCCTGTTTGCTCTTTTCCCTCCCGGCACTCTCACTCTACCCTCTCACTTCGTTGTTCGTACCCTATCTTTGCTCTCTTCTGCTCTCCTCTGCCTTCCTATGCTCTCCTTAACTCTCCTCTTCTCTCCTCGCCTCTCCTCTTCTCTCCTCGCCTCTCCTCTTCTCTCCTCGCCTCTCCTCTTCTCTCCTCGCCTCTCCTCTTCTCTCCTCGCCTCTCCTCTTCTCTCCTCGCCTCTCCTCTTCTCTCCTCGCCTCTCCTCTTCTCTCCTCGCCTCTCCTCTTCTCTCCTCGCCTCTCCTCTTCTCTCCTCGCCTCTCCTCTTCTCTCCTCGCCTCTCCTCTACTCTCCTCGCCTCTCTACTTCAATCCTCTCTGCTCCTCTCCTCTCTTCTCCTCTCTTCTCTGCTCTATTACACTGGTCCTCTTCTTCCTCTCACTTCTTCTCTTTTGCCTTTCTCGCGCGCTACCATTTCTTGCTCTTGCTATTCTTCGGCTCTCTATGTACATAATTCGTTATTAGAGGTAAGTGAGAAAAGAATGAATACTGTCGAACTCAAAAGTAGTTATGGTGTGTGTGTGTCCATGTGTTCCCCATAATGGCCTTCGTTGAATTGCGCATTTATGTCTGTTACAAACATGCCAAAGGTCACCAACCGTCTGTTCATACGGCACCCCATCATTCCACAAGCAACTCGTCGAATATCTCCGCCACCGCAACTTCGAATAAGCCAACAGGACAATCATTCGAGAACCCGAGAAGGAGAACGAAAACAACTCTTTCCCAACATTGCAGCAAGATTTCGACAGGGTAAGTCATCACTATCGTCAGCAGACGTCTCGGAATTTCGATATTCCACGTTGTCTACTAGACCGCTCTACCACTACTGCGTTTGTGGCCAGTTTTTTGACTGTCTTTTCAACAATGCTAACTGTAACACCCGGTTACCAAATATTTTCAACACTAACGACAGGCAGAGTGAATTCTGCCGATGTCCACCGTCCCTTGACCACCAGAAGCAAGAGGCAACGAGGATACGTGGCATATGGGTACATGCCACATACATTGCGCACGCCATCTACGGGACAGCCCAGACGGGACAGGAAAGATTGCGCTGCCCAAAAGGATCACGGAGTGATAACACAGGACACCGTTGTCAGATGACGAAGAAGGAAACGTGGCTCCCATGATTAAGATTTTGCCAATTACCTGGATGTGTGATGGGTACTATTCGCGAGCGTCGATTATGGAATAAGATGGATGAGATTACGTATGCGTATTCGTAGTCGTGTGACATATGCGCCACGGAGACCACCAGATGGAACCTTTTGCTGATACATGCCGTCAGCGGGTCAATGGCGTGACTAACGCTACACAGCAAAAATCAGATCAAGCCGTGGATGAGGCCTTGGCAAGCAAGACCAGAAGAAAGCAGGTGGCCAATGAGCAACGTAATCTTTGGGCCGGGATATTCGTGAGACAGTCCAGTTATTAATGAAGCGGCAGGATAAAAAGAAATGTCATTTCCTGATGACGAGTACTCAAACACCATTGGGATATCCCTGCGGCCAATATTTTACAAGTATAAATACCACTAACTTCCCCTTGAAGAATTGCCAGTCTCATCCATCACTCCAGACGCTTGTACAGCAAGGTGATCAATGTTCCATCCTTTTATTCTACCGTCCTCCTGACCTCACGCCTTGAACAGCGCCCTATTATTTGTTCGATGACTGCTGCCGGGGTTCCACTGGCATCTAAGGAATCATAATCTCCAGTTCTGTCTGGCAACCATCAATGGCGCAGATCAGCGAACCAGGGTGTGATAACCAATGTTGATTGCATGCCGGGGTTTTGGGTTCCCCATATCGTGGGGGACACCAAGTCACGACAAGTGTGGACTGAAATCTACAATCGTGGGCTGCCGTGATTGAAAGGCGACAGGGATTAAAATACGCCCGAGTGACACCCGGTGATTCAGTGTTTTTGTCCTTTGTCACACCGCGATGCCCATAGTGACCATACTGCCGCGTGCGACACTCCTATTGGAAAGAACGCGCCCATTTGGAACGACACCCACATCAACTTTTCAATCTCTGTAAGATATGTGTTCAATAATTGAATCACTGCTGACTGAAAGAGTCTTAATTATCATGCCATATGTCAGAAATAAATGCAGGAGCAGTCGGCAAAACATTGCCCGAGCGATAGCCGTGGGGTAGCGATATATCCGGAGTCGCATACTGGACCCGAAGGCCGTCACCGTTACAGAATCAACAACAGTGATCCCCACTGGATATGTGGAAGAGCTAGAGTGTGAAGGGGGAGAGGCACTGGGGGACATACAGGAGGAAGTGGAGCACCCCAGTGACTGGGTTTACGCTAGGCCCGTGGGACTGTCACAGAGTGATGCTGGTAGCATGAGTGTAGATTTTGAGGGGGCTGATGGAATAGATGGTGATACATGGAGCCAGGTGGAAGTGAAATCTGAGTATAAAGCTGGAATCAATGAATCACAAAATACATCTAGTCTGTCTATGAGATCGGATACTGGGACATCATGGAGAACTGCTGAAAGCATGTTGCATGGCCAATGCAGGCAAACTTATTGACGCACACGAGGTACTGAGTGTGAACCTGGGCACAGTTTCTTCTGTGCAGAGGTTTGTTCAGTTGTCTTCTCAAGTTCTTTGTCTCTAATGTAGACAAACACTTCGTTCCCTAGACTCACGGACACTTTGTTTCGAGGACTAAAAGGGCTTGTCCTGAAGATAAGGCTAGGGATGGAATCCATCAATCACCCGCTGAAGGAACCGAAGGGTTGTCTTCGGAGGTTGTCATTGGTGTACATACGGAATTGTCATGTACAGGATCAATGGATAATGATGGAGGAGACAGAGGCAAGACATAGCATCATTAATGAACTTTTCTCTACATCGTTGTCCAGCTTTCCTTGCGGAACAAACTGGCAAGCTGAGCTCAAGAGAAAAGTCATGGCTTGCTGCTATGACGCAGCTGCTGATGGCTGGCATCATACTAGTTTCCCAATCCAATCGATTGCTTACTTGCACCATGCCCACCCTCTTAAAACGGATCCTTGAGATTGCTGGCGGTACTCTCATACCTGACATTGACGTTACGGGGATATCAGTCACACCGCAGAACAACTGCAATTGTCCGCATCATGCGTGAATTCTTGTAATAATAACACAAAACGCATGTATCCTATGAGTCCCGTCATGATCGATCTCCCGAGAGAATCTCGATTAATCATAACGGTCTCTGACATAATAACACATCCCATCACCCTACTTGTGTGGATTACTTTGAGACATTCATGTTTGATGGCAGAAGTGCGCCACCTGCACACACTTGCATGCAGACTCACCTTGATCTGCATGCCAATGCAGTATTGTGCTCTGGTCGGCAGTTCTATGCCAAAGCATGTATCATGTCGGTTCCATTCGACAAGTTTGTGCAGTGGGGCCGATTGCTACAGGATGCGGCCTCATGCTGATGCGATGTTCACTCTTGTCCTCTACTCCACTCCGGTTTCCTGACCAGACTGGCCCATGCCTTTTGCCCAACTGTTCGCCCAACTAGGGATACCTGATGACGCCTTCCCCCTGCATATGCATGTTGCTGCAGTTCCTGTTCCCATGCAGCCCTGATTGTACCTGTGTATGGCTGTACACTCCTCAGGTATAAATCCGGCACAGCCAACTAACCCTCGAAGCATCCTCGACACAAAACCTGAAACCGAAGCCTAGACTACTGAGATTCTGCAACGAAGATTGCTACCGCCAAATGGGCACACACAAAGTTAAGTCGAGACCGCGCAGAGAGGAACTCATCAGAAGAGGTGACCCTGACCACAGGGTGGGGAACGCTGCAAGATGCCAACGACGAGCAAGCAGAAACCAACAAATCAACAAAAAAAACCCAAAACACCAAAAAACACAGGCGGAAAGGGCAAGGGGCAATGCGGAGGACAGGGGAAGAGGATCCAGTGGAGACACGGCAGGACAGGGGGAATCGAGGACTGGAAACAAGAAGCAGAAGAGCGGAGAGGTAAGGGAAGGATAGGCAGAGGGCGACAAGGGAAGAACGAACAGACAGAGGGCGGGGAGCGAAGACGTGGTGCAGCGGAACAACCGATAGCGGGGGAGGCGCCGTGAGGTTGACAGGCCCAAAAGGGGCACGAATTTCTTTTCCTTGTTTGCTCCGTGATATGAAATTTTCGTTGCATATTTCGTTTTTCCTCTTTCAATTATTGAAGGTGAATGTTTATGCTGTACTCTTGCATTGCATTTCATTCTGGCAGGATGACAGGTGGAGAAACGAAGAACAGGGCAGGCAAGAGAGGAGGAACTTAGGCACTACCTGGCACGAGGCCCCCGAGCAAACAGCGCTCAACGGCCAATAGACACAAAAACGAACCTTCGGAGAGGACCAGAAGGGGGGTACAACTCAAACAAGTTGACCGCTCCGGGGGCGTACCTCAGTGAAGTCCGACGGCAAAGACCAAAGACCCAACACTGTACAGTAATCAGTAGCATCTGCCATGACCTTACTGTTGCAAGAGAGTATGAAATACATAAACAAAAAATAAAAAAAAAAAAAAAATACAAAACTGCTCAGGTATAAGGAGGTGTCTGTTAGTTGTTGTCTTTGTGCTTCATCAGCATGATCCGTAGTTGCGTCAAGGGTACGTCGACATTCTTGAGGTGAGTGTTCCACCCTCGCCCCTGTCCCCAGTTTTCCCAAACTGCAGTGTTCAATAGTTCTGATTCTCCAGGGCAGAGTGTTTATGATGTACCAAAGGAAGGCAGGAATGACATAACGTGGGGAGCCTGAGCTCCTCTGGCAGTTTAAGTCCAGGATGATAACTTCGTTATGTATTCCGCTGTCACGGTTACCATACTGTGCGAAGCATCAAATGTGATGTGTATTTCAACCTCACTTATTATAGCGTGTGTCACTTTGACATTGATCCTCAACTGGTCTGCTAACTAGCTGTGTTTTGATAGTTGAAGTATAGATACAGGTGGACAATGGGGATGTAGAAGACAGAAGAAGACAAGGGAGCGGCTACCAGCAGATAGAGAGGAGTATCTCAAAAGGAACCATAACTCCATCCTACCATTCTTCATAACATCACCAGCTCCATACCCACAACTCTTTCCCGGGCTTTCAACTGGCCCACTCTAGGCAAACCACATATTTGCCATCTGATCCCAATGTCACAGCCAATCAGATGGATGATCACGCTTGCATCCCCTGTGAAAACTTGTGGAAGGCCACTTCAGACCTAGAGATGTGGAAATGGAAACACCATCCGATTCATTCCCTGCTGCTCCATCCAGATTCAGTATGCACTGTTTGTTACCCTGTTTGAACAGCAAGTCGTGAAGACAGCGATCTGACATTTTATCTGGTATTATCACCCTGGGCGTGTTGTGTCACGTCCATACAAAACCTTTTGGACTTGATCACGAATTTCACATTGCAAGTCACCGCAGAGGCTAGATGAGATCATGGAGTGAGTCACAGATGCTGCACCCGAAAGGTATGAGCGGAAAGCATATGCAATGCTCCTCACTGTTCACACATACCAGCCTTATCATTGTGGTGGGAGAGTATTTGACTGCTGGATCACTAACAGTCACACCGAACTGGCTTAGCGATGTGGTATGTTGACTACTCCCGAGCTGGCTGGCAGCCAATATCATTAGCCTCGAGTTTGTCCTGGAGCGGGGCACATAATCCTCCAACAGTGCAACACGATTTCTCCTCATGGAGCACTCGTCACTGGTTGCAGAGGCTGGGTTGCATATGCAGTGAGGCGTGCAAAGGATACGCAGATGGGCGTACAATGGAGGATGCTGTAGAGTACCAGGTGACAGTCTCTCTGATAGAATGGCTGGCTATGGAAGACTGTTTGCGTCACTAGACAGATGAGACAGAGATTATTGAAACACTAACCCTTGGAAGATCAATAAGCTTTGATGCTAAGAATGAAAATACCTGTTCCTGGAAATTCCGGGTCAAGCAATGACTGAAGAAGCAGGAGAAGTGAAAAGCCCTCATGTACCTGAATGCATGTCAGCTGCATATTGTCAACACTGCAATGTTGCTCCCAGAGGCAGCGCAAAACAACACTGACTGGAAATCTTCCAACATGAGTGTGCACGTGTTGATCGTGAATGGTGGACATCAGAGCGCATGTTAGCAAAAGTGATTCATAGGGCCATGTATAGCAGTCTGAAAGCCTATTCTGACGACATTCGTGTTTTATGCTTCCACAGTTTCAGCGGCTATTGATGCAAAGCATAATATGCACTGGTAGCAAGCAGCATGAATATCAATCTTGGAGGGAAACAACCTTGCCTGTGCCATACTGTCCTGATTCCACTTAGCCAGGTCTGGTGCCACTCTGATCCATACCTTGAGTTCGAGCCCCCCCCCCCCCCCCAGGCTATCAACACAACAACACAGAAATCCATGACTTTTCGAGCAGATTCATCATCTGCGACGCTTATTCACTTGGCTGCAGCATCTACACACCAGGCTTACTCTTTGTTGTTATGTAGACTGTGGAAAACGAGAGTTGGGGCCCCTGAAGACGCCCCTGGTTTTGTCCTTCTTGAACCGGTACCTCACCCAGCCAACTGCCAACCTCACCCTATTCGCTCGACCTGACGGAACCTGTTCCGTGGGACTGAGGGCCCCTGGCACCTCCTTGCGGAGGAAAACATTCTCCCGCCGGAAAAAGCCCCTCTCCCAGCGCCCACTCTGGCCCAACATGCCGGCGCTGAGCCGCACTCTAAATATGAACCCAACAACTGCCTGAACCTCTTGTCAAGCGATAGATCATATACGCGTTGCACACTACACTGCGAGTTCGACTCACCCCCCCCAAGCTATCTCAACGACCACCCGGATACATTCAGATTTTCGAGCGGATTCTTGAATAGCGCACTCAATTTACTCACCCAAAGCCTCTCCGGACCAGGCGAGCTCTTGTTCGTTGCGCAAGCGAAGTGAGAGAGAATCACGGCCACTGAAGACGCCACTTGGCACAGGCACAAAGCGACCTCGCCACAACCATAAAACAACCACTCTCTCGAACTCGTCTTCTCTTCCCTTCAACTCTATTGCTTACCCAATTTCCCCTCCCAACTCCTTCATGACGACAAGGTCCCATGCTCTGCAGCCCCCCGCAAAAAACGCGTTCCCCCTAACCAAATCAGCACACTGAGCATGAGCGCGAGCCAACACGCTAGTGCAGAGCCGCACTCACCACCAACAAAACTTGACGACATGAACCTCGACACTGTCACTGATGTCAGCGACGAAGAAACCACCTTGTCTGCACCGACCCCAGCTCGCCGTCCCTCCACCCCGCCGCAACCCACCCATCAACACCAACTGCCTGCCTCAACTGCACCCAGAACTGGACACAGAAACCACGTCTGCAACATCCAAGACTTCCCAACCCTTCCGGCAAAACGCTGCCCACCGTCCATCACCACTCCAACTGAGACTCCCCTTGTTCACGAACAGGGTATCCAGGCCTCCTTGCGCACACTCGGCAATGGATCAGCAATACCCCAACACACCAGCATCGCAGACCTCACAGCAATTGACCGAGTTATGGCCACAGTGACCGCACATGCTGACGCCGCACGCGTCAACGTCCACCGCACCACCCAACGCCACAGGAGGCGTTGGCAAGGCTGCATGAAGTGCTCTGATCGCTCTTAAGACCAATGAGGATGCACAAAGGCTGAAGAGAACCAATGTTATTGTACACCATGACCAGAGGAAGGTGACTGAGTATCACTCAGGCTGCCCCAGCGACCAATGCCGTCGCTGCCTTACCCTTGAACACCATCACGCTGTCTGCCCTGCCATTGCCCACCTTACCTATGCCCTTTGTGCCAGCCCACATTGCACCGACCTGCATCAATGTGCTGAACGTCCGACCAAGACTCGACGGTTATGCCCCCATGTTAGTGTCAAATGCAGAAACTGCACTGATGCAAACCAAGACGACACAGCTCACCCTGATTTTGACCCTAAATGCCCCTCCCGCCTAGAAGTCATAAGAACTGTCTGGCACAGAACAAGAACCGCCCAAAAGCCCTCTGACCCACCCTCTGACACCCATATGACCAGCAATGAGTGATTACAACTGTGCCACGGCAACCCTACGAACAGTATACACAACATCAATAGAAGCACCATAGCCCTTGACTCCCTTTTGAACTCTGCTGGCAGGATCGCAGACATCATTGTGATACAGGAAGCTGATATTAGAAACCCCATATATGCCACAACACACCTAGATTTCCTTCTCCTTATACGCCCAGCAAATACCCACACATTTGTCAGAACGATGGCATACATTTCGAAACTGACCCCTCACCTACATGTTCCTCCATGCCCTGACATCTGTGCCGAACCGGATCTACAGATCCTTGGAATACATACCCCCCTCATCCCCACCTTTTACCTACTCAATATTTACACAGAATGGGAACAAGAATCCAAACAATAACCCCTCCCACCTTCATTTACCCGAGTAACCCTGCCCCACCACTGCGTCCTGACAGGTGATATGAATGCCCATCATGCGCTGTGGAACTCTCATCTCACACGGATGACACGTGCGGATGAGCTGGTATACCTGATTGAAGAAACAGGCTGGCACTAACTAACACACCACAAACACCTACATAACACTACCACAACAGCCACGGATCCTGCGTCGTGGACCTGACTGCCTGTGAACCCTCAATAGACAACAAAGCACGGAACTGGGCAGTCAATGAGGAAGCGGCAACAGGTGCAGTTGATGAGGTCATCCGTGTCCAAATACAGGCTCAACACCCAGATGTTGAGCTCTTCAGCCCCAAACCACGCCTGAACTGGAAAAAGACCAACTGGCATGAATTTGCTGCCACCCTCATACGACTGGCATGTTCCCTTCAACCCCGGTCGTCACACCTGCAAGGGAATCCTACTCCCAATAACATGCACGAATGGGCCGCCACCATGCAATAGACCATAGCCATGGCAGATCAGCCATCTACTCCAGGCATCAAACATTCCCCCTGATCCCAACGCTGGTGGAGTGACAATCTCACGACCACCAGGAAAGCAATGAACCAGGCTCAAAGCGTCTGAGAGCGCACAAGCCAGCCAGATGACCACGCCCAGTTCAAAAGCAAACGTAACCACCTCTTCGGGTGGTTCAAAATGCAAAGACAGCTTATAGAAGGAGTCCCTCTCGCAAGCAATAGGAGCTGACATATGGGCTGCCTTCCGCTACACTAACCATCGCCGCGCCCAGCTCGCCCCCCAATCACTGACATAACTACCGAACCCAACCCCCTCCGAACAGACTTTGCCGGCAAGGTTCAAGCCTTCCAGGCCCTCTTCCTCCCCCCCCCCCACCAGATGCCCCCCCTGAAACCCACCAGGAAACCAAACCCCCAATCGAATGGAACACATTCTCAGAAGCCGAAGTCAAATCAGCCATCTTCACCTTGGCACCGATTAGGGCGCCTGGCCGAGATGTCATCCCAGTCCTGTGCCTACGGCAAGCCTACACTACCATCCTGGAAGATTTCCACCTTCTATACGCAACCCCTGGCACAGTTGGATATCAACCACGCTGCTGGAGACAGGCTACTACAGTGGTGATAGCAAAGCCAAACTAACCTGACTACAGCTCTGTGAGGGCCTATTGCCCGATCGCGCTGCGAAACTGCAATGGGAAGGATCTCAGAGAAGCTAATGGCGACACGTCTAGGACAACTAGCAGAAACACACCTCATCCTTCAGAGACATCAAATTGTAGGACGGCCCAAGCCATCAGCCATCGATGCAGCAATGGCCCTGACACCCGACATTGAGGCTGGCCACAAAAACAAACTCATTGCCTCCGCCGACTTCCTCGATGTCAGAGGTCCATTCCACAAAGTATCCTCCACACGCCTCCTCACTACAATGACATCTCTGGGTGGCCCACTCCCTACAGTATCTTGGTGCGCCTCCTTCCTCCAGGACAGACCCACCACCTGGTCATTTGATGGACAATGACATCTCTGGGATGCCCACTCCCTACAGTATCTTGGCGCGCCTCCTTCCTCCAGGATAGACCCACCGCCTTCTCATTCCACGGACACACCAACGAACACTGAGCTACGCGAACCGGTATTCCCCAGAGATCACCTTTCACACCAATCCTGTTCCTCCTATACCTACGACCGCCCTTCGACAGTCCATCATTCATGCAGCCAAGCATCTGGACAAGACGTCGCTCTGGTAACACAGGGTATATTCAGAGAATCCAACTCAAGGGCCCTTGAGAAGGCCGCAGAAACCGGTTTCGTATGGGCCAACAGCAACACTGTGGCATTAGACGACTCCAGATTCCAACTCCTCCACTTCCACAGTTCGCAAAAAGGCGACACTACCTCTGAGAAATGCATCAGACGTCCCAACGGTACAATAGTCCGACCAAGCACAAAAGGAGGAAAGAAAGATGTGGTCCGGTGGATTGGCATCCACCTTGATAGAAAACTTTCATTTGCTCACGATGTCAATGCTATTCTAACAGCCGCATCCAGGTCCTTTAACGCCCTAAGGAGCCTTGTGCGATGTGAAACTGGTCTGTTCCCCTCCGCTACAAGAACACTTCACCGTGCATGTGTTCAATCCAGGTCCTACTTCGGTTCAGAGATATTGTGGTCAAATCCAAAAACACTGGAATACAAACTAAAATGAGCACAGAACACCACCCTATGGAAGATCCTCAACCACTTCACATCAGCTCCAATCATGGCCCTGCACCACGAGGAGGCGCTCCCCTCCGTTAAGATCAGACTCACCTACAAGAAACCAAAATATGCCGTCAGACTACTCTCCCTTCCCCCTACTGACCCCCTTCTTTCGCGCTGCTCCTCTTCCTTCCCCACCCCAGGCCACTTAGAGAATGCCATCCTGTCTTTCACCGAGTATGACTGTCACTGGCATGGTGACATGTGCCCCTAGTCCCGTCTCACAAGCATCCTCTGATGAGACCACGGCTATCCCCCACCAGCACAGTTGAGAACACGGCACAACCAGACCCTGCTATATGGAAACCACCGCCTCTGACAACAACCATCTCGACAAGCAAAAAGGAGGACCCAGCTATCGAACACCTTGCGCTGCTACACTCCCTCAAACAACACCCAACGCCATCATGGTATACCCTGATCCGTTTTGTTTTGTTTTTATCATGGGCTGTTCGAGGCGTCAAAGGCCTATGCAGGAAGGACGAACTCCCGGTATTCTGTCATCGTGGCCAAGACCTCCTAATGAGGCGCCCCTGTCTCCTACCCCCCTTCACACACCCCCGCAAAGAAAAATGAAAACAGGAAAAGCAAAACAAAAGGAAAAACATCCAAGCCACACCGCCCAAGAAAAGATAAGGAAAAGAAAAGCAAAGAAAGAACAGAGACGAAGTTGCTTAGAAGTGGACCGCTCAAACGATGCGAGGATGACAAAAAAGGAAACGAACAGAAGGTGTTTTTGCCAAACGAAAAGAAAAAAAAGAAAAAACTCCGTGTCCTCCGTTCCCTTCATCCCCGTGTTCTCCACTTTCGCCGTACCCACCCGTGCCTTCACTGAAAAATATCGCCTGCCACCTCCGTGGCTCCCAGGAACTCCATGATCACTTTTGTAAGCCCATCATCTGGAAAAATCTCCACCGCCTTTCCCTTTCACGCCGTCGCCACGGCTGTCCCATGATTCTGTCCACCCGTCGGAGAGCAACCGTTGCAACGCGCCTTGTGCGTCAAAAAAAATAGTCAGGAGGTGGGAGGGGAGGGCGGGGGGCGAACCACCAAGTGATGGTAGTTGTCCCAGTGGTCGCGCAGGGCGATCAAGATGGTGTGTACCTCCGCGTCGTAGACCCCCGCGTGTCTACACATCCAGAAGCAGGGGCAGGTGAGAGTTCCCCAAACACACCGGGCGCGGCCAGAACCGGCAACGTCATACATGCGGGACCCATTGCCACTGCCGAGCGCACGCTGCAGCCTCGGCTGTGGGTGCAATAGTCACGGCGTCCGGGAAATGGCCTCCACCCCCATTTTCGTCCCTTTCCTGCTCGTCTGTTTGGTGGGGTCTGTCCCCACCGTTACTGCTGGGGTGCGTGGTCCATATCACATCTGCTGTTCCAGTGCCCTGCTTGCACTGAGGCCACCTCGCCCGGTTCCTCCATTTCCTCCTCCCTTCCCCCTCCCATTTTTGGTGTTCTTTTTCCGCATTGGTGTCCTACGCTACAAACAAAATAATCACTTCCGCCGGCCCCCCTCTTCTGCCCCTTCCCAGCGCCCCTCTCTCCCCTTTTTTTCGCCCCGCCCCCTACGCCCTCTGAAGCAAAGAAAGAAATCCTCCCGATGTACAAGAAAGAAAGAAAGATAGCGACAAAGGAAAAACCGTTCCCGTTTCCGTTCCCCTCCCCGCCGTTCTTCCTGCGCTCCCGCACTTCTGTCTCCGTTCTCCTGCCGTTCTCTCCTCGTCATCCCCTTTCGTCCCCGAAATCCTTGCCCCAACGAACGCGATAAAGAAACGAATCAGAAGGGAATACAATGTAACAAACGACAATCAAAACCCCGGTTAAGATCAAATGCGAATGAGAAAAGAAAGTAAGGAGAGTAAAGACAACATAATAAAAGAAAATGAAACAAGTCTAGCGTGAGTGCGCGAGAAGTTGTCTAACTGTGGTCAGCTTAGTCACCGGAAAATGGGGTCTTCTCCCTTCTGTGAGCCTTGTTCAACCGGGTGTGTTCCCAGACCGACGTAGCGGTCTTGGTCGTGGAGATGAAATGAGAGAGATCCTTTGTTCCGGAGGTGATGTTGAGGATGTGGTCCATGTTGAGTCGGGTGTGTCGTGCAAGTTTTAAGTCCCGTCGGAGGGTTGTACGAGCATCGCGGAACTTGGGACAACTTAGGAGGCGGTGTCAAGGGGTTTGTGGGGGGTGGATCGGACAATTGCACAAGCGTGCTGGGTGTGCGTCAGACGGTGGTTGAGTGAGGCAATTGAGAAAGTACCCGTGCCCTGATCAAAGTCCGAGGATGGCTGTAGATATCCCACGGGGGTGGTCGGTGTATGCAGAGTCTATGCGGCGTTGGTGTTTGATCGCGTATAGTTCAGGTTTGGGGGAGGGGTTGTGCCACTCCTGCCATTCGCTGATGTAGAGTTCATGGGTATCTTGTCGTAGCCATGTTACGCTGATGGCAGGTAGTTGTCGGGGCTGGACCGTTGTGCCTTGAGGGCCCAGGTCATCGGCGGATTCGTTTCCCGAGATGTTGCCGTGGCCGGGAATCCAGTGGACAGTGATAGTGGTGCCGTATTCCTCGAGGCTGCAAGGGACTTTGTGGATCTTGCGGGCGACCTCTTGACTGGGGCCTTGTCGTAGGTGGGAGGTTCTGTGTGCGCCGCCCCGATTGTGCGTGAAGACGTGGATCGTTCTGTTGAACAGGGAGCGTCGTTCTGTGTATTTTAGGCAAGTGCATGGGCCTTCAAGGATGGCAGTGACCTCCACATCAAGGACTTCGGCCATGTCCCCCATTGGGATGATCAATCGTATCGGTAGGGGCACGGCGTGGGGTATGGTGTACCCTCCCTGCCCCCATCATGCCGTTGGATTTCGCGCCATCCGTGTATGTAGGATGTTGTCGTGGCTGCTGCGGAGATCGTGTATTAGGAGAAGGTGTTCGCCGACCGCTTCGCCCTTCGGGGAGGTAGTGATGGGGGGGTAATCGAGGTTGCTGTCTCGTCATCGGATACCACTTGTGAGGTGTCTTCGATTTCGGCGTTGGGTGCGATCCATGGGGAGAGGGTGCGGAGAATGCGGAGGAGGCGAGTTGGGGTCGTACGGGCGTACGCCAGGGGTGATCGTACTCCTTATCGGTGTTGATGGGGGCTTCGTCAACTCCGGGAGCAGGGAAAGACATGGGGCAGCGCTCGATGACTGGGTGTGAAGCCGGGAGGGTGAGGGTGCAAAGGGCGTATTTCCTCTGGCAGTTGTCAAGCTGGCTGTTGACATGGGGAAGCGCCTCTTTGTTGTGGAGGGACAGAATGCGTGTTGAGCCGAAGGTGTTGAGGATGCTGCGGAGTGCTGTGTTTTGATGGGTTTGTATGATATTGGCGAGGTCTCTCTGATTAGTCCACCATATTTCCGCGCCAAAGTCTGCTTGGGACTGGACACATGCCTGGTATATTAGTTTCGTTGCAGAAGGGGACAGACCTGTCTCGGAACGTGCAAGCGTGCAAAGTGCGTTAAGGGTTTCTCTCGCTGCGGTTGTTCTCTTATGTACACGCTGTTTACAAGTGAGTCTTCTATCTGCGTACATGCCTATCCACCGCACAACGTCCTTCTCTGCTCCCTTTGTACCTGGCGTGACCACTGTCCCATTCGGTAAGTCAACCTTGTCTTCTGCGGTGATCGTTTCGGCGTGAGCCCAGTGAAAATGGAGTAGTCCCGACTTGGAATCTTCAAAAGCTACCACATGTGTGTCAGCCCATCTGAAGGCTGTTGCCGTTACCTTCTCTAATGCTCATGCGTTATCCTTTCGTGGTCGTCCTTGTACGACCATAGCTACATCGTCTTTGTAACGAGGCGTCCATGCGTATGGGTGTATCTGTTCTAACTCGTCCAATACCAGCTTAGATAGTGTAAGAACAGTACTGGGGACACGGGAGAACCTGGCAGGCATCCGGTTTTGACCGGGCGTTGTCTGTCTGTTGGGCCGTCAGAAGCAAGGGCCATTGTGCGATCCTCGAGGAAGGATTTGCACCACGATGTCACTGGTTTAGGGCACTCGAGTTGGTGGAGAGTCTGCTGTAGTCTGTCCGCTGAAACGTTATCGAATGCTCTGCGCACGTCTAGAAAAAGCGCGGTCGTTATCATTCCGTTGGTTTTCCCTATCTCCGCGTCATACACTAATGCCATCAATACGTCCACTGTGGAGTGCTGGGGGCGTCCTCCGATCTGGTCCCTGTGTAGCAGACTGTGGGTGTCTGCCATGACTCCCAAGCGCGTCGTGATAAGCTTTTCGAGGACCTTAACTAGGCAGTGTAACAGGGCGATCGGCCTGTAGCCTTTGGGTTGCTGTAGCCGGGCTTGTTGGGTTTTGGTATGATCACTGTTGTCGCTTCACGCCACCCTCGCGGGTGGTATCCTGGCGTGCCCAGTGTGGTGCTGAGCGTGTTGATGAGGTCGAGGATAGCGAGGTACACCTGTCTGAGGCATGCGAACGTGATACTGTCGGGGCCCGGGGCTTTCTTTGGTGCCGAGGTGAAGATGGCGGTCTTCATCTCTGTTGGTGTAAAAGTCTGCCATTGCAGTTTGCGGCGGGGCGTGACGGGGGACGTGGGAGGAGGCGGAGGCGGGGCGGGAAACAGTTTCTGGAAGGCTGTGATTTTGGATTCGAACGAGCTGCATCCTGTCTCCTGTCCATTGATCGTCGCTCGGATGTTGGGTGTTAGCTGGGCCCGTCGGGGGTACGTATACCTGAATGCCTGCCACACGTCTGGTCCTTCTGCTCGGGTCAGGTACTCCTTCCATTTTGCGAGTTTTTCGTAGCGTGTGGTGCGGTGGTAGGCATCGCGCAGTTGTTTTCACGTTGTGTGGCTGTTGTCGGATCTGACGAGTTTCCGTTGACATCGGGCTAGCGTCATCTGTTTGCGTGCGGTTGCTACCTCCAGGGTCTACCATCTCTTTGATCTGGTGGTCACCTGTAAGACGGGGGTGGATGATTAGGCCGCTTGGATGATTCTGTCATGGAGAGCGTTGGTGTGAACCTGGGCACAGCTTTGACCATGCAGTGGCTTATCCGATTGTATCTCTAGTGCTTCGTTCTCACTGTTGAGAGACACTTCGTTCCCAAGAACACACAGACTCTTTGCAACCGCCAGTACTTGCCCCGACCGCCTCGCCGCCGTAGCAGCTGCCCGCCTGGCCCGCTTGTCCTGCCTAAACCCCGTCACCTCCGACGCCCCCACTACGCGTGTAGCCTCCGCCTCGACTCCTTCCTCCTTCCCGTCTCTCACCCCTCAGTGTCAGGACCCGTCCCCCTCAAACCGCTTTGGCCGTGGTGAACCCTTTCGGTGTCCTTATGGACACCAACTCCGAAGCTGCCTCCTGCGCGGGGACGACAGATTCCGTTGCGCCTGTAGAACCTGAATTATGAGTAATATTCGGGTTCTACAGCTCAACTGTCGTAAGAGCGGTGAGGTCCTTGAGGCAATGATGGAGAGCGGGAAGGAGTTGAGCGCGGATGTCGTTCTGGTGCAACAACCGCCTGCGTTCCCAGGGTGGAGACGCCCAGCGTATGACTTCATTTGGATGTAGAAGGGTCCTGGCTGTGGTACGGAAGGATTCGGCGTGGACCTCGCGGTCTCATGAGGATCTCCCGGCGGAAAGTGATGGTGATGTACAGGTGTTAGACGTAATGTGTTGAGGACACCGTCAGCTTCGAATCGTGAACATCTATGACGCTCCTCGTCATTCTGACGGAGCGCGACCTGCTACGAGTGTCAATTCGGACCGCATCATCACTCCAGGAACGGTGTTGGCAGGCGATTACAATGCCCACAGCCAACGGTGGAATCCCCGGTGTGAGGTGCCGCTCCACCACACCTTCCTGGAGTCCCTGATGGACACCCACAGCTTACATTACTTAGGAGATGGTCTTGAAACACATCCACAGAGGGGACAACTGCAATACAGTGTCATTGACCGGGTACTGGCGACGGCGGAGTTGGCGACGGCGGTGCGAGCCCCGAGGTTGGATGCGCCGGAGCATGCTACGAAGACCGACCACGCTCCGTTGTCGTTGGAGGTGTCAACGGTAGTAGCTCCGGAGGACTCCGAAATCCCTACGCGGGGGTGGGCTATTAGAGAACCGTTAGAAGAGAGGAGGGAGCGGTGTCCGCGGCGTTTGATTGGCTCCATCGAAGCGAACGCAGACCGCTCCTGACGGACCTCAATACGGAAGGAGACGTGGAAAACGAGGTGGTATGGGTGAGGGAGGAACTTACGTCTTTGCTGGAACCTGGGGCCAGAAAAATAAGGCTCACCACGACGTCGAAGCGGTGGTGGTGTGTCGAGATTAGGGAAGCATGCACAGCGTATGGACAAACTCGTCAGGCGGTCAAGGAAGGTCGCGCGTCGGTGGAGCAGGACCACCAGCTGCGGAATGCTTATCATTCGCTGCAGAGAAGGAAAGAACGTAGGTATCGGGGGGATTTCCTTTCGACAGCTAACGAGCATGCTGTGTGGGCGGCTCTGCGAATGACCAAGCCGTGAGCGGCGACGGTTGTCGGCCCGCTCGAAATCGAAGAGGGGCAGCGCGCAGAGGAGGACCAAGACAAGCGACGGATGCTCGCAGAGGTCTCCTTCCCCCCACCCAACACGTTCTCTGGATCGCCACTTCCCCCAGGGCCCGCCGGAAGCCTGTGGCACTCGGTGTCGTTGGATTCTCTGACCTCCGCCCTGACGCCGCAAAGCAGCAAGAAGGCCCCTGGCACAGACGCGCTGGGTGTCCCCATCATTAAGGCCCTACGCTCGTGGGACCCGGACCGTGTGGTCTCGGTTGTGGAACACTGCCTGCGCCTGGGGTACCACCCCCATGATTGGAAGATCGAGAAGGGAGTGTGCATCCCGAAGCCGGGAAAGTCAGGGTACTCCCGTGCAAAACGTTTCCAAATAATCTCGTTCCTCAGCTGCTTAGGCAAGCTGGTGGAAAAGGTAGTGGCTCCGCTCCTCACGCAGGAGGCAGAACGCACGGGGATACTGCACGACGGGCGGTTTCGTGGATGCGCCAATATATCGGCGGCGGATCCGGCGGCGGTATTGGACGGAGACGTGGAAGCTGCTTGGGAAGAAAAACTATCAGCTGGTTCCCTCTTGATGGACGTCGAGGGTGCCTTCCCCACCGTCAATAGCGTATGCCTCACCAACAAGCTGCGCAGAGCACCTGTCGACGAGGGACTGGTTCGCAGCATCACCAGCTTCATGGAAGGCCGAAGGGTGGAAATTTTCCTTGTGGGGGACTCCGGAGACCCAATTGATACCGACTGTGGCCTCCCTCAGGGCTCCCCTTGTCCCGGCACACGGCTCACGAGCCGTTGTGTTGTTGCGTCACCGTTTTGTTGTCGTTGTTGTTGTTGCCGTCGTGCCGTTGTGGTCGTTGTGCCGTGTTGTGTTGTCGATGTGTTGTTGTGTGTGCCGTGCCATTGTTGATGATTGATCGATTGATGATGGATGACGTACCACGAGCTGTAGAAGCTGTGGCTTCACAGGTTAGATGATGGAGAACGGAAGCTATTCATGTAGCGATGTTGGATGACGGCCCAGCAAGAGTGCTGGCCGCCCTTTGTACATGAGGAGGCTTGCCTCCCCGTCGACTGAGTTCTCCATCGAACGTCTTGTGTCTTTCCCTCGACCTTTAATAAGATTCCTCATCCAAGACTTACGTCACGCTTGTTCCTGTTTTTGTCCTTGTCTAGTGTGCCGGCCGTCTGTCGAGCACTTCGGTCCTTGTCTTTACGTTCCCGTGTCCCGGAGCCCGCCTAGCCCCCCTTTCCCGGTAGTGTTCACTGTGTCCCTCGAACGTCCATTCGCAGTCCCTGACACCCCTGTGTCGCCGAGACTGTTTTTGTTGTACAATGCCGTCCTGGCGAGGTTCGTGGAGGCGGAGGTCGAAGGAACGCTGGGGCTGTCATTTGTCGATGACGTCACTTGGCTGGTGTCAGGCGCTTCAGTGACCAACGTCACCGCCAAGCTAGGTCGGCGCGCGTCCCTTTGCCTCGCGTGGTGCGTAGCGAACGCGGTGCTGTTCGAATGAGAGAAAACGGAAGCGATTCTTTGTTCTTGGCGACGCGCCCCTCCAACCACAAATCTCTAACGGTAACGGTGGGACCGCACTCCATTCGTTGCTCCGAGACTGCAGTTCACACTCAGGTTATTGTGAACCTGGGCACAGTCCTAACTATGCAGAGGCTTTTCGATTGCTCTTCCAAGTGCTTCGTCCTAGGATGGACAAACACTTCGTCCTCAAGACAAACAGACACTTCGTTCTCAAGAACTAATAGAGGTATTCCAAAGATAAAGCTAGGAAGTAAATCAATCGATCACAGGCCGAATACACTTAAGGGTTGTCTTCGGAGGTATTCGTTGGTGTAAATAGGTATCGTCGCGTAGAGGATCGAATGGTTGAGGATGGAGGAGACAGAGGGAAGACATAGGGTTTTTTATAGACTTTCGTCTACAAGTTCGCCCAGCCTTCCTTGGGGAACCAACTACCAAACTGAGCTTTGGGAGATAAGACATGGGTCAAAGCTGTGACGCATCTGCTGAGGCTCACATCATGCTAAGCGCGCAATTAAATTAATTGCTCACTTGCCTAATGCTCGCCCTGGTCAGATTAATCCTTGAAATAGCTCACCGTACTACCACACCTTCCATGAGGTGCTGGGGTTATGAGTCATACCGGAGGGCAACTCCGTCTGACTGCCTCATGCATGAACTCATGTGATAATGACACATGAGTCATTTATCGTATGAGTCGCGCCATCATAGATCTCCCTAGAGAATCTCGATTGCAAGTAGAGGTTACTGACATCATAAGGCATCCTGATGCCCTACCGGAGTGGATCACTCCGTCACATTCCTGTGTGATGTCATATGTGCCCCACCTGCGCGCACTTGCGCGCAGCCACACCCTGGTGTGGATGCAATTGCCGTCTTGTTCCAAGTTGGCAGCTCTAGGCCCAAGGACGCGTCATATCAGTTCCATCAAACAGGTTTCCTGAGTGGAGTTCCCTGCTGGACGCCGTCTCATGCTGATGCACTGTTGACCCTTGTCCTGCATTCCACTCCTGTTTGCTGACTAGACTCTGCCTTATCTCTTCGCCCAACTGTTCACCCAACTTGTAACACCGGATGACACCCTGGCGCCGCATCTGCATCTTCTTGGAATCTCCTGTTCCTATGCAGCCCCTATTGTAGCCGTGTATTGCCGAATACTCCTCAGGTATAAGGAGGTGACCTTTCCTCGTCTTCTTCGTTCACCAGCAGCGTCGTTCGTACTTGTCTCAAGGGTAAGTCGACACCCTTCAGGTAAGTGTTCCTTTCTCCTTCTCCGTCCTGAGTCCTCCCAAACTGACAGTGAATAATAGTTTCGACGCCTCAGGCCGGGATCCTCGTAAGGACCTATCGTAAAGTCACGAATCACGTACCGTGGCCAGCCGGAGCTCCTCTGGGAGTTCCGGCCCGGGATACTAACTTAATTATTCATTCTCCTGTCGAGTTTGCCATATTCTCCATAGCGTTATATATGATACCAATTCTATCTTCACACATTATAGGGTGTGACAGTTATTGGCTGGACGCCAAACTCACCTTTAATCAGCACAGGCAAAAGTGGCTCTCCCGAGCCGCCCAGCAACATGCACAAATAGCACGGCTCTGCATGAAATACGGGCTCCCCGCCGGCAGCACCACGAGTCTCCACTGTCACGGCTCGAGAATTACTACCTTCCGCCTCCTCGTCATTCATTCACCTATCATCATTCGCTTCATTATTCAGCACTCGTTTGTTTATTTATTTCTGTTATCCTTCAGTCTTCGATCATCATTCGTCACTCGCCTGGGTTAGGGTTACGCTCAATTCCCAAATTGTCAAAAAGGTCACGTGACCCACCGCCAGGGTTAGGGGTCTGCTCGGATCCCTTTTCGGAAATTGCATACCTACGGTCTACCGATCATCTTATCCGATTGGATAAGATCGGTCACGTGTCTCTAATCAGTAGTAGATCAGTATGCACGCGCACTGGTCTACTAATGTCCGCACACGTCACTAGGGCTAGGGCACGATCATCTTATCGATAAGATAAGATCTAGCCATGTGACCTTATCAGTATTGCACCATCTTTCCAATCGCAGCTGATCTGGATTCACGTGACTAGGGTTAGGGTTGCACCCGCACGCACACAAACTAGGGTTAGGTTTGTGACCGTACGCGCACAGCCCGGGTTAGGGTTACGGAGGCACACGCACGATTAGGGTTACGGAAGCGCGCGCGTGGCTACGCTTAGGGTTACGCTAACGCGCACGCGAAGTACGCTACCGGGCACGCGAGTTACGCTATCGCGCACGCGAGATACGCTAACGAGCGCGCGACGAGGCTGTGCACGCGCACACGCTAATTTGGTACGAACGCGTCAGCGCGTCTAGAACGCTTAGTTATTTTTCGGGAAAAATCTGCAAGTAGTGGCTCGGCGTGTAAGGAGGAAAAATTGTATATAGGAGGATTGTTTCTTTGTTTGTTTATTTTGTTTTTCTTCTCTCCTTACACAGTTATTTGTTTATTTACAAATTCAAATACTTTGTCGATCTTTGTTTACGTCCTCGTTCTCGTCCCCGTCTTTGGATCTCTTAGTCCCTTGAAATCTTTGTTTATTTCCTTAACTTCTAAACACAGAAATCTCTAAGTTGATGCTCGACACAGGTTAAGAGTTTCTAACGTTGAAGTTATTATAAGGTTATCTTCATTGAACTGAAGAGTGAATAATTGGGAAGAGCCCTCAGGTTCTCCGTCAGCTATCTCTCCCTTGTTCGCCGTTACAACATAACAGTGTAATCAAGACCTGCCGGCTCTACCGTCAACTCTCGATCACAACAAGCTTTACATGCTTCACAACCTCTGGTTCTACGAATTCATCAATCTATTACCGATTTTCCGTTCCCTCGAAAACCCTGTCGTCCTCGACGAAATTGAAATTGCTCGACAACTCGGAAACGAATACTCAGCAACTCGAATTCAATATAATGACGAAACCAACATCTGGCACCTTCGTTAATCCCTCGACATGGACCAAAATGACAAGGTCGTTGTGGCCCTGTACCTCAACGAAGCCGAAAGGCTGGAGGTTGAACAGGACCCCACGAAGATCAGACTGGTCCGCAACGCCGAAAAGGAATACGAACGAGTCTGTCAACTTAGAGACGACCTCCGAGTTGAACTAACAGAAGCTCGAAAGGATAACTCCCTCTACGCCCAACGAATTACCGACTTGGAGAGGGATCTCGAAAGCGCCAACGCCTCCGTTCGACTCCTGCAAGCCCTTACGAAGAACGGTCCCCTTCCGAATACCCGTCCTATCGATTTACCCCACCCACCTTCGTTTTCTGGGGAACGCAAGGAACTCTTGAACTTCATTTCGAAAGCCAGATCCAAGCTCGCCGGAGACTCCTCCCGTTTTACCAATGATCAACATAAGCTACGTTACACTTATGGATATCTCAAAGGCAACGCTCAGAATCAAATTCAACCTTACATCCTTACAGATAAGATTAAGCTTAAGGACGTTGAGGCTCTTATTACAATTCTGGAAGCTGCCTTCGGAGATCCTGATCAAGTTGGAACTGCATCTGCGGAATTGGACAAACTTCAACAGGGCAACCGTGAGTTTAGCCAATATTACGCAGAGTTCCAACGATTAATGGCTATCTTGAACTACGATGAGAACGCCAAGAAGGCTGCCCTGAAGCGTGGGCCCTCTCGAGACCTTCAGACCAGTCTTGTTTATCAAGCTGAAGAACCTCAGAAGTTACCAAGTTTTGGATCTTTGTATGAAGCTAGACTATAGAATTCGAGCTCATTCAAACACCACAAAACGGCATGTTCCTTCGCTCCCCAGTCGTTCCAGCTCCACGCCGTCTTGCCCGGTGTCCCACCCACCGAATACCAATAGTGGTAATTACGGATCGGCCCCCATGGACCTATCAGCTTCCCAAAAGGCTCAGAACCAACGCCGTCGTGATGAACGAATGGCTAAGAGACTTTGTCTTTATTGTGGATCAGCCGATCACTTCAAGAACGAATGTTCTACGTTGGCAGCAAACAACTCCCGCAAGATTCGCCTAGCCGCCGCCGAGGTTTTGGATATCCCAACAAACCCCGACGCCGACCAGGGAAAAGAATAGTCCATCAACAGCCTGTTGGCTCTGTTGTTGGACCAGCCCCTGCCTCGTCTTTCGTTTCATCTCAGGAAATCGTTTATGTATCCGCTAGTTCTTTGTCAAGTAAACAAGAAAACGAATTGCATGGGAATCATTTGGTCGTGCCATGTACACTAACTGAACACAATACCAAAATCAATACTCATGCTCTCGTAGACTGCGGATGCACAGGAATTTCCTTCATGAACCAGGACTTCGCACGCCAACACAACTTTCCCCGTTCTCAATTAAAAAACCCCAAAATGGTTGAAATAATTGATGGTCGACCCATTTCATCAGGAGATATCACCGAATACGTTGAAGTCGAAGGTACAATAGGAGGCTATCATGAATTACTAACTGCCTACGTTACTCGGCTTGGTCATTATCCCCTCGTTTTAGGCATCCCATGGCCTTGTAAACACGATGTTACAATAAACTTCGCCGACAACGATATCAAATTCTCATCACCGAACTGTCTCCCCCACCAAACCACGTTAACACCCACCCCTGTTGAGGGTATTGCTCCGAAACAACAAAATAAGATCTGTGCTATTTGAGCTACGACGTTTCGACGAATCGTAAACAATGCCAACAATCGTTACGGAAAAGTCGAACAATTCGCCTTATCGTTGAATGAAATCACCACAGCTCTTCAACCAGAGAAAGCGGTACCAGATCTTAAGACTATTGTACATCCAGAATATCACAAATACTTGGGAATCTTCGACAAAGTCAATGCCGATAAGTTACCGCCCCATCGACGGCCGGATCACAGGATATCACTCGTCCATGGTTTTCAGCCTCCCTTCGGCCCCCTTTATTCCCTATCACGTCCAGAGTTGGAGGAATTGAAACGTTGGTCAGATGAAAACCTGACCAAAGGTTTCATTCGTGCCTCTTCATCCCCAGCGGATGCTCCCATTCTTTTCGTAAAGAAAGGCGATGGTTCGTTGGGTTTGGTGGTCGATTATCGTGGAATCAACCCCGGAACAATCAAGAATCGCTACCCTCTTCCCCTGATGCAGGATACCTTAATGAACCTTTCAAGAGCTAAGTGGTTCACCAAGCTCGACATTAGGGGAGCGTATAATTTAATACGTATGGCAAATGGGGAAGAATGGAAAACCGCTTTTCGTACCCGGTACGGATTATTCGAATCATTGGTTATGCCCTTCTGACTTACCAATGCCCCTGCTACGTTTCAGAACTTCATCAACGACGTATTGGCACCTTACCTTGATCGATTCTGTACTGCCAATTTGGATGACACCCTGATCTATTCGGATAATCTCGAAGAACATAAACAACATGTTAAATTGATCCTCGAAGCATTCGAAAAAGCAGCATTACATCTCAAACCAGAGAAATGCGAGTTCCATCAGAAGGAAGTAAAGTACTTAGGACTCATCATTAGTACAGAAGGAATAAAGATGGACCCTGAGAAGATTACTGCAGTCCGGGATTGGAACCTCCCCGAAACCTCAAAGATGTTAGAGCGTGTTTGGGTTTTGCAAATTTCTATCGACGTTTCGTTGAGAACTATTCAAAAATAGTCCCACCTCTCACGTTACTCACACGAAAAGGAGTTCCTTTCGTCTGGTTGGAACCCCAACAACAGGCCTTTGAGGAATTGAAATCAACGTTTACATCCGCCCCCGTCCTGGCTCGTTTCGACCCAGACCGGGATGTTATTGTCGAAACCGATGCTTCCGATTATGTCTCTGCTGGAGTACTTTCTCAATATGATGACCAAGGAATCTTACATCCTATTGCTTACTTCTCAAAGAAACATTCCCCCGCCGAATGTAATTATGAGATATATGATAAAGAACTCATGGCTATCGTCCGGGCTTTCAAACAATGGCGTCCCGAATTGCAGTCTGTTATTAACCCCATTCGAGTGCTGTCAGATCATAAGAATCTGGAATATGTTACTTCGACAAAGCTCTTGAACCGCCGTCACGCCCGTTGGTCCCAGTTTTTGTCTCAGTTCAATTTCAAGATTGTTTACCGCCTCGGTACCGCGGGCGGTGAACCAGACGCACTGACTCGTCGATCCGGAGATCTGCCTCAAGAGGGGGATGAACACTCCCTAGAAAACCATACAACGATCATTAAGCCGGAGAATATCCTTCACGTTGCGGCTGTTACCCCCCGTAATCGACAAACAACAACGGATTCGCAACAAACAGTAATACCGGACCCACAACAAACAAACCCCACCTTATCCCAGCTCATCACGCAAGCCTACGATAAAGACCCATTCCCTACTAAGGTTCTTGAAATGCTAAACAATAACACTCGTTATTGTAAAGACATTACATTAGCTGAATGTACAGTGAACAATAACCGTTTACTCTACCGGGGATGTTTATGGGTCCCGAATTACGAACCTCTACGATTACATCTAATCCAACAACACCACGACTCTCCTACGGCTGGACACCCAGGTAGATCTAAAACATTAGAATACCTCTCAAGAACCTATACTTGGCCCCGGATGAGGACAGACGTGGAAAGATATATCCGAAATTGTCATACCTGTCAACGTTCGAAACCTACCAGAAACGCCCCGTTTGGTATTCTACGCCCATCACCTATTCCAGAAAGATCCTGGCAGGACATATCGATGGACTTCGTAACAGGATTACCATGGTCTAATGGGTGTGATGCAATTTGGGTAGTTGTGGATAGATTAACCAAAGAACGACATCTGATTGCCTGTCGAACGGATATCGACGCAAACGAATTATCGTCTTTGTTTATTACCCACATCTTCCGATTGCATGGACTCCCCCTTACCATTATCTCTGATCGAGGACCCCAATTCCGTGCTTTGTTTTGGAAGAATCTCTGTCGACGTTTGGGAATCGAGCCTCGATTATCAACGGCATTCTATCCACAAACGGACGGTCAAACAGAACGAATGAACGCTATTATGGAACAATACCTCCGAGCCCACATCAACTATCGTCAAGATTATTGGGCTGATTGGTTACCATTAGCAGAATTCGCTGCGAATAACCAAGCATCCGAGACAACAGGAACTTCCCCGTTCTTTGCTAATAAAGGATTCGACCCCCGTTGCCAATTCGATTTACTCCCAGCAGCTACAAATGATGTAAACGATCGACGGGCCCTCACAACTTCGAAAACCCTCGCCGAAATCCATAACCATCTACGAGCTGAAATCAATAGAGCCAATCGACGTTATCAGGAGAATGCCGATGAACATCGACTCCCGTCACCGAATTATAACCCTGGAGATTTGGTATGGATGAATGCTCGCAATTGGAAAACTCGTCGACCCTCCCCGAAGTGAGACAACAAACGTTACGGACCCCTCAACATTATCGCTAAAGTATCCCCCTATGCCTACCGATTAGAACTACCCCCGACGATGAAATGCCATAACGTTCAACATGTTTCCCTATGGGAACCAGCTGCGAATGACCCCTACCCCGGCCAACAATCAGACCCACCACCCCCGGTGGAAATCGACGGTGAAGACGAATACTTCATCGAAGCTATCCTCGACTCCTGAATCCACAGGAAGAAACATCAGTACATGGTTAAATGGGTTGGATACGATATGCCCGATTGGGAACCCGCCGAACTTCATTCCGACAGTAAAGCCGTTGACGACTTCCATAAAAAGTACCCCGATGAACCGGGACCCCTCCCTGACTTATCAGAGACGTTACTTCGCCGGAGCTCAGTCCAAGAAGGTGGATCCTGTCGCGGCTCGAGAATTACTACCTTCTCCCTCCTCGTCATTCATTCACCTATTATCATTCGCTTCATTATTCAGCACTCGTTTGTTTATTTATTTCTATTATCCTTTTGTTTTCGATCATCACTCGTCACTCGCCTGGGATAGGGTTACGCTCAATTCCCAAATTGTCAAAAAGGTCACGTGACCTACCCACAGGGTTAGGGGTCTGCTCGGATCCCTTTTCGGAAATTCCATACCTACGGTCTACCAATCATCTTATCCGATTAGATAAGATCGGTCACGTGTCTCTAATCAGTAGTAGATCAGTATGCACGCGCACTGGTCTACTAATGTGCGCACATGTCACTAGGGCTAGGGCACAATCATCTTATCGATAAGATAAGATCTAGCCATGTGACCTTATCAGTATTGCACCATCTTTCCAATCGCAGCTGATCTGGATTCACGTGACTAGGGTTAGGGTTGCACCCGCACGCACACAAACTAGGGTTAGGTTTGTGACCGTACGCGCACTGCTAGGGTGAGGCTTACGGACGCACGCGCACGATTAGGGTGACGGAAGCGCGCGCGTGACTACGCTTAGGGTTACGCTAGCGCACACGCCAGATACGCTAACGAGCGCGAGACGAGGCTTGTTTTGTTTTGTATCATACACTGATCGAGGCCTGAAAGGCCTATGCAGGAAGAAAGAAATCCTGGTATCCCGTCCTCGTGGCCCAGACCACCTAATGAGGCGCCCCTATATCCTATCCCCGTTACACACACCAAGAAGAAAAAAGAAAAAAGAAAATAACCAGTCAAACTGTGCACCCCCAGAAAAGATAAGAAAAAATAAGAAAGGAAAAGAGACAAAGTCGCCTAGCAGCGGACTGCTCGAACACATCGTGACAAATTCAAAGGAACACAAAGACACGCGTCTTCACCAAACGAAAAGAAAAAAAAGGAAAAGCGCCGTATCTCGCATCGCCTCATGCCCCGTGTCCTCCGATTTTGGCCTCACCCACCCGTGCTGTTCTCATTCTACGTAGCGCCTTCCCACCTCCGTGGCCGCTAGGTATTCCCTGATCGCTTTGGTAAGCTCATCGTCCGAAGAAATCTCCACCGCCTTCAGCCTTCCCTGCCGTCGCCGCGGCTTTCCCGTTATTTTTTCCACCTCTTGAGCAAGTACCTCATACTCGCGTTGCCAGCGATCGCAGGCACCAAAACAGGTGGCCTCGCGTTTGGCGTTCTCCGGAATCGCACCACCAACAGCGATCCGAGTCTCGGTTCTTTATGCGCAATAGGTGTGTGCCTATCAGCGCATGACCGGAAGCAATCTGGAAAAACACCGCGGCCCGGTGTTTCGGCACGGTTTTCAGGCCGTCGCGGATGCCCCACTTTTTCCGGGGGCGGTAAGATGCGTTAAGGTCGGTACGGTGGCGCACTCACTTCTCTGCAATCGCCTTGGCAATCTCCGTCGCTGCGCGATTGACATGCGCCAGCGATGTCCAAGGAACGGGGCAGCAGACAGGGTCCGCGCACCCGCGGAGGGGGGGGGCTAAGCATCGGTAACCTGTGCCTTGTTTTGCTGCCGCGTCCGCGGCTTCGTTTTCCACAATGTCGGTGTGGCCGGGCACTCACCGGAAGTCCACCTCAATGCCAGTGAAGGCGCGGAGTTTTGCGACTTCTGTCGCGATCAGGCGTTGCAGGATCTGGCCCGGGCCAGGCACGTCAGAAAGCAGTCGCTGCAGCGCGGCTTGTGCATCTGAAAAAATTGTGAGGAGCGGGGGGGGGGGGGGGGGCGAGCTACCGAGTAGTGATACATCCCAGTAATCTCGCAGGGCCATTGGAATGGCATGAAGCTCGGCATCATAAACTTCTGCATCACGTCCCACGCAGAAGGAGGAGGAAGTGAGGACCCCCCGCAGGTAGCGAACAAATCTGGAACCGGCGACGTCTTCCATGCGAGACACCTCGGTCCAGACGCAGGCGCAGTCAAGTTTCTCCCACTGTTGGGCGCACGCGGTTGCCTCATTCCTAGATGTGATGACGACCGTGCCGGGGAACTGCTGGGGGAGAGGGGGGAGAACTCTCTCGACGTGGTGGAAGCCCGAACGGGTCGTTGCGCGCTGGGTCAATTGTCGGACGATATCGGCGCCGGAGACGGGGGGCTGGAGCCAGGGGGCGCTGGGCGGGTGAGCAATCGCGCTCTAAAGCGGGCTTCCGGTCCGCGCACAAGAGATTCTGCCTGTCTCGTCACGCTTTCTGCTGACAGAAAGCCGAGCGGGGTGGTACGGAAGCAGCCGGTGATGGCCCGTGCCTGCTTGTTGAGGATGAGTTGAAGGCGAGACAGGTGGCCAGCGTCT
The DNA here is from genome assembly GCA_024516155.1 of Pyronema omphalodes. Taxonomy (NCBI): domain Eukaryota; kingdom Fungi; phylum Ascomycota; class Pezizomycetes; order Pezizales; family Pyronemataceae; genus Pyronema; species Pyronema omphalodes. The sequence continues at coordinate 33,728 of JAJJXM010000026.1, read as the reverse complement.
TGGGAGGGGAGTCGGCGGGCGGCGTTGATTTCAATACCGTAGGTAGCAACGGATTGCACCACAGCTTGCTGAAGATTAGCGGTGCTGCCCGCGGAGAGCCCGTATGTGTTACACAAGCGTGCGATATGTGCCTGTTGTTGAGAGGCTCGGGAGAGCCACTTCCGTCGATGCTGGTTGAAGGTGAGTTTGGCCTCCAGCCAGTATCCTAATCACCGAACAGCGGTTGCGGAGTACCGAATGGAGTGGGGCCCCACCGTCACCGTGAGGGAGTCAGGGTTCGCGGGGGGGGCGTCTCCGAGAGAAAAGGATTGCTTCAGTCTTCTCCGATTCGAACACCACCGCGTTGGCTACACTCCACGCGAGGCAGGGGGACGCGCATCGTTTTAACTTGGTGGTGACGTCAGTCGCTGACGCGCCCGTCACGAGCCACGTGACGTCATCGACGAAAGACAGCCCCAGCGTTCCCCCGACCTCCGCTTCAACCATCCGTGCCAGGTCTGATATGTATAGCAAAAAGAATATCGGAGACACAGGGGAGCCTTAGGGCAGCCCAGTGTCGGTGTCTATCGGATCGCCAGCTTCCCCGGCGAGGAAAATTCCGACTCTTCTACCCCCATGAAGCTGGTAATCCACCGGACGAGACCTTCGTTGAAGGCTGCTCTGCGCAGCTTGTTGGTCAAACAAACACTGTTGACGGTAGGGAAAGCGCCTTTGACGTCCATCAAAAGAGCGCCGCCTAACAATTTTTCCTCCCAGGCAGCCTCGACGAACCCTACCAGCACCGCTGCTGCGTCCGCCGCTGACCTGTTCGCTCTCCCCCCGAACTCCCCATCGTGCAGTATCCCCATGCGCTCGGCCTCTTGTGCGAGGAGCACCGCTACCACTTGTTCCACCAGCTTGCCGAAGCAGCTGAGTAGGGAGATTATCCGGAAGCTCTTAGCACGCGAATAGCTCGGCTTCCCCAGCTTCGGGATGCACACTCCTTTTGCGATTTTCCAATTGCGGGGGTGATACCCCAGGCGCAGACAGTGTTTGACCACTGAGACTACACGGTCTAGGTCCCACGAGAGCAGGCTTTGACAATGGGGACACCCAGCGCGTCAGTGCCTGGGGCCTTCTTGTTGCTTTGCCTAGATAGAGCGGAGTTTACTGACTCCAACGACACTGACCGCCACATGTTTCCAGGAGGCCCTGGGGGGAGTGACAACCCCAAGAAACGCTTGGGAGGGGGAAAGCATACCTCCGCAAGCATCCGTCGCCTATCCTGATCATCCTCCTCGCGTTGTCACTCTTCGTTCTCGAGCGGGCCAACCACCGTCACCACTCGCGGTTTGGTCATTCTCAGTGCCGCCCAGACAGCATCCCCGTTAGCTGTCGAGAGGAAGTCCCCCCAACCACAGCGTTTTTTCTCTCGCTGCATCGAATGGTATGCGTTTCGGAGCTGGTGTTCTTCCTCCACCGACACGCGACCTTCCTTGACCGGCCTGCGGGTCCAACCATACTCTGTGCGAGCCTCCCGAACCTCTGCGGACCACCACCGCTTCGAACGCGCAGTGAGCCGAATTTTCCTCGCCGCTCTTCCAGCAACGATGTGAGTTCCTTCCTCACCCAGACCACCTCGTCTTCTACCTCCTCCTCCGTGCTGAGGTCCGTAAGGAGTGGTCTGCGTTCGCTTCGATGGCGCCAATCTAACGCCGCAGAGACCGCTCGGTCCTCATCCTCCAACAGTTCTCGAACAGCCCACCCCCGCGTAGGGACTTCCAAGTCCTCCGGAGCTACCACCGTCGACACCTCCCACGACAACGCGGCGTGGTCGGACGTGGTGGCATGTTCCGGCGCCTCCAACCTTGTGGCCTGTACTGCCGTCGCCATCTCCTCCGTTGCGAGCACCAAGTCGATAACACTATAACGCAACTGACCTGTTTGCTGATGCGTCTCGAGACCGTCACCCACGTAATGTAGGTTGTAAGAGTCCATCAGGGACTCCCGGAAGGCGTGGTGGAGCGGTGCTTCACACCGGGGGTTCCACCACTGCCTATGGGCATTGAAATCGCCCGCCAGCACCGTTGCCGAAGTGATGATGCGGTCCCAGCTGACATCTCTATCAGGTCGTGCTCCGTCCGAGTGACGAGGAGCATCGTAAACGTTCACAATCCGAAGCTGCCGGTGTCCTCGACACATTACATCCAACACCTGTACGTCCCCGTCACTCCCTGCCGCAAGATCTTCCCGGGGCCTCAACGTCCACGCTGAATCCTTGCGTACCACCGCCATCACCCTACCCCTCCATAGAAAGTCATACGCTGGGTGTCTCCAGCCTTGTAAGGTCGGCGGCTCCTGCACGAGAACGACGTCCGCTCCCAGCTCTTTCCCGCTCTCCATGATTGCCGTAAGAACCTCACCGCTCTTGCGACAGTTTAACTGTAGAACCTGAATGTTACTCATAATTCAGGTTCTGTAGGCGCAACGGCATCGGTCGTCCCGGCGGAGGAGGCAACTTCGGAGTCGGTGTCTATGAGGACAGCGAAAGGGTTCACAACCACCAGGGCGGTGGAGGGGCTGGGGTCTTGCGACTGGGGGGAGGGGGACCGAGAGGAGGAGGGAGTCGGGGCGGAGGCTACACGCGTAGTGGGGGCGTCGGTGGTGACAGGATTCAGTCGGCCCGAGCGGGCAAGGCGGGCGGCTGCTATGGCTGCGAGGCGGTCAGGACAAGTCCTAGCTGTCGCGAAGTGCTCCTCTCCGCAGTTAGCACATTTGGGCACTGGGAGAGAATGGGGGCACGCGGAGCCCATAGGCTTGCTGCAACCTGCGAATGAACACGCGGGGTGTTTCGCGGTGGGATGACTGAGGGCGCAGAAAGCGCACCGGAACACATCAGGTGTAGAGCAGCGCTCGCGGATGTGGCCCCACTCAGGCATCCGGAGCACTGACTATCGGGACCCTCAAAGACGTAGAGTTCTGCTCGGTGGCGGCAACTGCCCAGCAGGACACCCTTAGTGATTAGCAAGCGGGCGGAGGCGGAGCTCCTCACGAAAATTACAGCAGATGAACTTTGGGTGGCTCCACGGAGGAAGCGTTCACGGATTTCTTCTACTTTCCTCAACCAACGAACGTTGGGTAGAACCTCTACATTTTCATGGTTCGCCTAGATTTCCACCTGGAGTTTTTGCACTCCGTGGGAACCTTCCCCTAGGAAACGCGCGAGCGGTACGCCATGCACCTTGAGGGCCACCCAACGGTCTAGCTCCTCGACGTCCGTAACCCCCGAGTCTACCTCCCGAACTGCGTTGATGATTTCATTACAGTAAAAACGTAGAAGCGTAGCGTCATCTACCCCTGGGACGGTGGTGGCCGTCAGGGTGCCCTTTGCGTTACGGGATACCTTCAACACGCGATGGAACTGGGGCGCGTTCTTGTACCACATACAGTTGTTGAAAGCTGCTGTGTACGCGTCCAAGGGTTGGGAGCAGTTCGCGATGGCGGGGTCACGAGAGAAGACGATGCGGCGGACCTCTGACGGGAGGTTTGTGGCAGGGGCGTGTAGGCTACCAGCGCGTTGCTGGACCTTCTTCGCGTGACGCGATTGGTGGGTGGCCCACGGCGTGGTGAGAGCAGGTGTGGGGGTGGGGAGGCTTGCGTTGGCAGCAGCGACCTGTGCAACAGTCGGCTGGCTAGCTATCTGCACGGGGGGGCGGAGCGGAGCAGCGGTGGTGTGTGCGGCGGGGCGGGATGGTCTGGGGGCAGGCGGGGCGGGTCTGGCGAGGGCTTCGTTAAGGCGAGCGCGAAGCTGGCGATTAATCGTGCGGAGGCGCGTGACCTCTTCCTCAAGGGCGGGGACGCGTTTGTCTAGGGCATCCAGCCTCTTACCAAGGCTGAGAATGTACTCTGGGTTTATGACTGGCACGACCGTGGGCGCGTCATCACCGCGTTTCTCGCGTTTCTGATACGCGGGGCCTTCCTCTTCGAGGGGCTGAGTGGCTTGGGCTCGCTTTCCGACTGCCTGTTGGAGGCGAGTATGTGCTGCAGAAGAGCTCCTGATGGCCATCGGGGTGGGGGTACCAGGACGGACGGAGCGGGCGGTGCTAAAGATGTCATCTTCTGGTTAGCTGCTGGTTTTCGGAGAGGAGGTGAACGGGGCATGCCGCTGGAGAGAAGAGGTCTCCCCAAAGCGAAGCATGCCTGCGGGCTGGTGCAGAGGCAGGGCCGCGGAGAGCGGGGGGCTTGAAGCCGTGATGTTTCTTTGGAATTTCCCAAATAGGAAAATTAAGCGAAATGTCGGCGGTTAGAAAGCGCCAAGGTGAAGTGTAGCCTTGCAACGGCGGCGCGCACCGAGGCTGTGCACGCAAACACGCTAATTTGGTACGAACGCGTTAGCGCGTCTAGAACGCGCAACCGTGACCGCGTTGTTTACTTAGTTATTTTTCGGGAAAAATCTGCAAGTAGTGGCTCGGCGTGTAAGGAGGAAAAATGGTATATAGGAGGATTGTTTCTTTGTTTGTTTATTTTGTCTTTCCTTTCTCCTTACAGAGTGATTTGTTTATTTACAGATTCAAATACTTTGTCGATCTTTGTTTACGTCCTCGTTCTTGTCCCCGTCTTTAGATCTCTTTGTCCCTTGAAGTCTTTGTTTATTTCCTTGACTTCTAAACACAGAAATCTCTAAGTTGATGCTCGACACAGCTTAAGAGTTTCTAACGTTGAAGTTATTATAAGGTTTTCTTCATTGAACTCAAGAGTGAATAATTGAGAAGAGCCATCAGGTTCTCCGTCAGCTATGTCGCCCTTGTTCGCCGTTACATCCACCAAGAAGGCGTCCGATCCGTCGTGACGTATAGTATCGAAATTAATCCCGCCTGCCCCCTCCGCTCTCAAGACGCTGGTCAGCTGTCCCGCCTCCAATGAATCCTCAACAAGCAGGAACCGCTGACCCCTCCCTGCATTTGCGACAACAACAACAATTTCCCCGATTTTCGAATCGGTAATCGATTTCTTACCTCGGAATTACCCCGAATCTCGATTTGCGGAACCCAGCTACCGTTTACCGTTGAGATTCAGCGGAAAAACGCGATTCTGGGACCTCCGGGCCGGATTCCGGGCACTTTCATCAACGCCGCTCCACCACCCGCCCTCCAATCATCAAACCGACCTTATTTTCGGTTTCGGCATACCGAAATCCCCCCCCCCCCCCCCCAAATCCCCCCCCCACCAGCAGCACTGGTTGTGGTGATACCCCAAATTTCCCCCCTTTCGGACCCCTTTCCTCGCGAGAAATTTTCGTGCTCGCTTAGCAAGAGCCTCCTCACGTGACTCCTCGCCATCGCTTACCGTACCACCGGTTAAGCGATGGACGCTAACGCACCCACCCCTGCCACGCCCTCGCATATGCAGGTACCCGGGAATATTTTTATCCCCGACGAGCTTTCCCGAATCAACGCCCCGCACGCTGGCTCCTCCGCCATCGCGACCTCTAAGAAATCAACGACCGTCACCGGAAAAATCACCAAACGCTCCAACAAAAAATCCGACTCTAGAATTAACCTCGACCTCCTCCGCAAAAATGCCACCCAACCGAAAACAAACACCCCCGTGAACCTTGATGGGACCCCCGTCGAAACAATGCCGACCGCTATGGACACCGACAACTACCCCGACACTGACTCCGACTCCGACTCTGACCTGGACCTCAACGACAGCCAGCACGCAGTAACTACATCCGACGTCACCCTCGCGACCTTATCCGAATTGATCAAGACGAACATCATGGATCTCCTCCGCCCAATGAATCAACGCCTCGAAACTGTGACCAAACGCATCGACAAACTACACCGAACCAACACCCAGCCCCGAACCAACCACCTCGCCGACAACCCCCCGACCGCCCCGGACACCGCACCCGCCGCCAAGCCCATCACCAACGACGTACACCATTGCATAGCGAGATGCCACATACTCGAAGAAGTCTTACGCAGCAACAACATCGCCATCCCCCTCGACGCACCCCGGACTGCAACCCGCCCCTCCAACGCACCCTCGACGCCGTGGGCGGACCCCTCCAAGACCAAAACTCTCCTCAAAGCCAACCCCCCCACCAACCCCACACCCGCCACTACTCTCCCCGTCGTCAAACGACAGCCCCGAACCCGCCCCCAGGAAATCGTTCTGCCCTGCCCCAACCCCAGTGTCCTCCCGGTCCACACGAGAGTAGAAGTGGGCTTCGCAGTGAACAAAGCACTGCTGGAGGCCAAAGCCCCCTCTCACATGGGAGTCACTACGGTCCGCAAAAACCAAGCGGGAAAGATCATCTTGACACTGAACCCTGCTACCACTGCCGAAGAGCTAACCGCACACTTAGAAACGATTCAACGCGCTGCCCAAACGGTACACCCCTCTCTCGACAACCCCCGCATCAACGAAAGATGGTATAAACTCGCCGTCCACGGCATCCCCACGGACATCTACCCCGACACTGAGGAAGAAAGCGCCTCCTCCGGGAAGAAATCGAACGGAGCAACAACCCGGTCACCCTGGCCCAGACTCCGCGGTACATGACGACGGCAGAAAAGCGCGCTGGCAAGACGGCCTCCAGTGTAGTAATTGCAGTGCGCACGCCCGACGAGTTGGCCCTCCTCAAACGCCGTAAGGTGCTGGTCCTCTTCGAAGCGCGAAGGGTTACCGAATACTTCACCGCGAGGAAAACCGATCAATGTCGACGGTGCCAACTCTACCGCCACCACCACGCAACCTGCACTGGACCCCCCGGACCGATCTGCACCCTCTGTGGAAAAGAACACCCCACGGAGAACCACAAGTGCACCGAATGCCCGACGAGAAACGGTAAGTCGTGCTCACACACTAAGTACGAATGCAGAAACTGCGTCGAGGCTGGCATCCCCGACCATGACCATCCCGCCTTTCACAAACAATGCCCGACTCGCCTCCGCATCCACATGGAAGCCAGAGAGGCAACCCAACCCGCCGCCTCTACCTCACCCAACCCTACAGACAAAGACACCGACATGATCCAACATGTCTAATTACAACCAATTGGCAACGACAATCCGAATAGTTTCCCATAATATGAATCGCCAACGCCCAGCCCTCGACTCCCTCCTAAACAGCGCCTGCACAACAGCAGACATCATCCTGCTACAGGAAATCAACATCACCGACCCCGCCTTCGCCACCACCCACCCCGCCTTCACGTTGGTCCTGCCCCCCCGCGGTGACAGAGCCTCCAACAGGACAGCGGCGTATATCAATCGCACAAACCCTTACCTGAAAGTATCACAACGCACAGACATATGTACAGACCCGGACCTCCAGGTCCTGGAAGTAGGTACAGATCTCATCCCCGCGTTTTTCCTTTTAAATATTTATAATGAACGTGACCCTGAAACCCAAACCTACACAATTCCCCGCTCCCTATCACCCCTTTCCCTCCCACGCAGATGCGTTATAACAGGTGACCTCAACGCTCACCACGCTCTATGGAACTCCGCAACACGCACACCCAAACGTGCCAGTGAACTGGTACACCTTATAGAACAGGAAAATTGGAGATTGATTTCAGTCCCAGACACCCCGACACACTACTACCAACAGGGGACTAGATCCTCCGTTATCGACTTGACCCTGGCCTCGCCAGCCATGATGGAAGAGGTAGAAAACTGGGCCATAGACGATGAATTAGCCACCGGGTCGGACCACGAAGTAATTCGCTTCGACATCCAAACTGTGCACCCAGACATAGAACCTGCCCCCCCACCGGAACGTCTCAACTGGCGGAAAACAGACTGGGCCTTGTTCTCCACGACCCTCCAAGCATCCATCTCCGCATCGACAACACAGTGGAGTCAATACGCCTCCAACCCCACACCCGAAATCCTCGACGCCTGGGCGCGCCACGCGAGAGAACATATCCTCGATGCAGCTCGCGCCTCCACCCCCGTACTACAAGTCACCCCCCGATCGAAACGTTGGTGGACGGTGGAAGTCACCACCGCCAGAAAGGATATGACCCGGGCAAAAAGAAGGTGGAAATCAACGGGCTCAGACACTAACCACACCATTTACCGCCGCCTACGAAACATGTATCACCGTCAGATAAGACATGCCAAGGATGCGATGTGGAAAGAGTATCTGGCTCAGGCAGAATGACCAGACGTCTGGAGGGCCTTCAAATACACAAACCCGCGCCGTGCCCAACTCACTCCGAATATCCGCGCCACAATCAACGGTAGGGAGGAACTCTGCAGTTCGTTCGACAGGAAAGTAGAGGCATTTCAGATGTTATTCCCCCCACCACCTCCCCCGCCCCCCCCCATCCACCCTCCCCTGTCGCAGAGAGACAGCGTGGACGACCTTCTCGCCGTCGGAGGTCAAACAAGCCATCTTTACCTCTTCCCCCTCGAAAGCCCCAGGACCCGACGGGATAACCTTTGGTTGTCTCCGCCAAGTGTATCTCCGCCGTCCCCACATACCTAACCAATCTATACTCGACGCTGGGCACTGTAGGGTACCATCCCCGCGGGTGGAGACAGGCCACGGACGGTAATTATACCAAAACCTAACAAACCCGACTACGCAAACCCAAAGGCATACCGCCCAATCGCCCTGCTGAACTGCCTTGGAAAAACGTTAGAGAAATTAATGGCGACTCGGCTCGGACAACTCGCGGAGACCCGGGAACTGTTACACCGAGACCAAATAGGAGGCCGCCCGCAGCGATCCGCCATCGACGCCGCAATGGCGCTCGTCCACGACATTGAAATGGGTAAACAACAGAAACTTATCACCACAGCACTTTTCCTAGACGTACGCGGAGCTTTCCACGAATGTCTCCGCCGATCGCCTTCAGCAGACACTACACCAGCTAGGCTGCCCCCGACAAATCCGAACATGGTGCGAAACCTTCCTCGCCGAAAGGACGACCGCTCTATCCTTCGACGGACAAACAGATCGCCAACGCCCAATTAAAACGGGAATCCCCCAGGGTTCCCCAGCATCACCGATCCTGTTCCTCCTGTACTTAAGACCGCTCTTCGACGCACTAATGCAGGAACACCCGTTCGCGTGGGACCCCCAGTTACATGGATGACGTCGCAATCGTCGTACAGAGTCGAACCCGGAAAGAAAACGCGCGCCTCCTGGAAAAAGTCACCAAAACAGCATTCACTTGGGCAGCCTTCCAATGCTGTGGCCTTTGACGACTCAAAGACGGAACTCCTTCATTTCCACTGGGCGAGGTCGAGATACAATCACAGACAATGAAAAAGTAAAACTACCGAACGGTACGATAGTGAGCCCTGGGACGCAGGGAGGAGAAAAAGATGTTGTACGATGGATTGGTATGTACCTAGACAGACGCCTTACCTTTAAAGCACATGTACGTAGAAAAACAGCCGCCGCACAAAGAACGCTCAACGCGCTATGCCGATTAGCAAGATATGAAACTGGTCTGTCTCCCCTCGCGACCCGCCTAATTTTCCAGGCATGCGTCCAAACCCGTGCGGACTTTGGAGCGGAGATATGGTGGACGCGACAGAGAGACCTTGCCTCGAAACTACACACCCAACAAAATTCAGCCCTACGCCGCATACTCAACGCCTTTAACTCGACCCCCACACTGGCGCTCCATAACGAGACCGCGCTACGTCCAGTACCGATACGCCTGGACCACAAGCAACGCCAATACGCACTTCGCGTCCTCACTCTCCCTCCGACACATCCGATGGCACGCCGGTGTCCCACATCCTTCCCCATACCGAGCTTACAATCCGCCGCTATTGAGATCGCAAACGAGTACGACCACCCGTGGCACAACACCACACGACAGCCCACGCGCCTCCTCAGCGCTCTACACTCTCTCTCGCCTTGGCTCCCTCTCAACGCACCGGTCAAAGACACCTCCCTCCCCGTTCCGCTCGACGCCGACGAAAACCTCTTAACCGTCGACATCCCCACAGCCCCGAAACCCGAGACAGCGCACGCCCACCTCCTACTCCTCGACAACCTCAGACGACGCCGCAATGTCATCATCGCCTACACGGACGGGTCGCAGACCGCGTCTGGCACCGGCGCCGGATACACCATCACCACTGGACTACCCACCACCATTAACGCCATCGTACCTATGGGAGACACAGCTGAAGTGTTCGATGCAGAGGTACGCGCAATTCAAGAATGCCTCTTAACGTGCTTGAAATACATCGCTCGCCTCAACCTCCACAACCGTCGACTGCACATCTTTAGCGACCACAAAGCTGCGCTCCAACGTGCCTCACACCTCCGGCGCGGCCCCGGCCAGGAAATAGCCCACACTATACATGAGACAGCCGAAGCCCTACTACAACACGACGTCACAGTCACCCTCCACTGGATTCCCGGTCACTCCGACATACCCGGCAGCGATGCCGCAGACCGCCTGGCTAAACAAGCCACCGAATCCCTCCCCCGTGCGAATCTACCCATTACACTCACCTGGCTACGCAAGAAAGCACGTGAGAAGACCGTCGCCGAGTGGACACACTGGTCCTCCTCCTCCGATCGACCACACACATACTCTGCCCCGCACCGGAGACGCATGGATCCCATCTACGTCCGACAACCCCCGGTGGCTCTCTACCGCGATCCTTGGCGTCCGTACAGGACACGGATACTTTCTGGACTACCTGGCACACCCGCCGACAGACTCCTACCCATCGCGACATTGTAGCTGCCCGCTACACCCCCCTCAGACCCCCCGGCACCTGCTCCTCAGCTGCCCAGATCACCAGGACGCCCGGACAACACTTCGACAGGATCTCAAACTCCACAGGAATTCCCGGATCAATTTGGACAACATCCTCTACACCCCCTCCGGCACAAAGGCTCTCTCTTCGTTTATCTCCGCAACAAAGGTCGCTACTTCGGTATGGGCTCATGCCAGGTTAAGTAGGACTCGCAGGCGAGACCACCCCCGTTTCATTGACAGCTAATAAGCAGTACCGCTTGACTTCTCCGTGCGTTATAGACTCGTCGTTCTCTTTTGACATCATGTATTCCTTCTTATTTTCTTTGCTTTTCTGTTTCCTTTGTTATCGCGGGCGGAGTTGGATAGGAGAAGACAGTGGAAGGAGAAGGGACCGGGGTAAGGAAGGGGGGACGGGATTGTGCGACGAGAGTTTTTCCTTTGATTATTTCCTTTCTTTTGTTTTGTTTTTAAGGGCGGAAGGGGTATACGGGATTGCACGAGGAGAGAGAGGCGCGATGGGAAGGGGCAGAGTGGGCCGGCGGAGGTTATCTTTTTCTTTTTGCTCGTGGAGGAAATAAAGGCGGGAAAAACGGCTAAAACATGGGAGGGGAAGGGTGGAGGAAAGAGAGGACACCCGGCGCGGTGGCCTCTGTGCGAACAGGGCACTGGAACAGCAGACGCGGTTGGACAACAAGACCAACGAAGTAATAGTGGGGACAGGACCACAAAATCACAGCCTAAGGGAGGATCAGCGGAGGTAGAGACGGGACTTTGTTTTGTTTTTGCTTTTGACTTTCCATGTACTATAAACCTGTACCCTCGTCATAACCAATAAGGTTGCATACGAGTAATGAATAAACAAACAAACAAACAAACAAAGGGGACCATGGCGGGGAGGAGGAAGAGGAGCAACGAGAAAGGGTCCAAGTCAGCGAACAAAATGATCATTTTAAAATGGGGTTCGATCAGGACACTGGAAGGGATGAAGAAGAGGAAGAACAAAAAGGAGTCTGTGAGGACGAACAAAATGATCCTTTTCGCATGCAGGTCGAGGAGGACAAGGAGGAGGAGGAACGAAAAGGGATCCAAGATGACGAACAAAATGATCCTTTTCGAATGCAGGACGAGGGGTACTGTGAGGAAACGCAACGAAAAAGGATCCAAAATGACTAACAAAATGATCCTTTTAGAATGCATATCGGAGGGAAGGAAGAGGAAGGGGAGGAACGAGAAGGGATCCAGAATGCTGCACAAGATGATCCTTTTTGACTTCAGGCCGATGGGGACCGTGAAGAGGAGGAAGATGAGGTGGACCGAGGGGGGGCCCCAGGCTCTCTTCGACTGGATCGCCTACGCATCACGGAGTCGCTGCAGGGCATCCAAGATGACCCTGTTCAAATCCGATCAGCCCCGGGGTTAGCCAACTCGCCACAGCAGGAACTGACCCCGCGTTCGGCCAGGGATATCGTTCCAACCGAATGGGATGACTTGCTGCAGGTATTTGATACGGAGGATGTTTCCGGGTGACCCCCACACCGCCATCAGGACCATCGGATACCAATACAATCACCGAAGAAGAACACACCACACAGCAACCGCTGACCCCCCCCTGCATTTGCGACAACAACAACAATTTCCCCGATTTTCGAATCGGTAATCGATTTCTTACCTCAGAATTACCCCGAATCTCGATTTTCGGAACCCAGCTACCGTTTACCGTTGAGATTCAGCGGAAAAACGCGATTCTGGGACCTCCGGGCCGGATTCCGGGCACTTTCATCAACGCCGCTCCACCACCCGCCCTCCAATCATCAAACCCACCTTATTTTCGGTTTCGGCATACCGAAATCCCCCCCCCCCCCAAATCCCCCCCCCACCAGCAGCACTGGTTGTGGTGAACCTCAAAATTTCCCCCCTTTCGGACCCCTATTCTCGCGATAAATTTTCGCTCGCTTAAGCAGAGCCTCCACACGTGTCGTGACGTATTCGCCCCCGGCGAACTCCGACGCTCACATGGACGCTAATCCGTCCCTCCCGCCAACCTCCTCGCTTATGCAGGTACCCGTTGACACCTGCAGCCCTACCACCCCAGTTCCGACAACCCCAAACCACCGCATCATCACCATTGACCCCAACACCGGCATGTCAACCGACCCCCTCTCTCGCGCAGATGCCCCTCACGCCGGTACATCCTCCACCATTGCCCCCTCTCGCAGAAAACAAACGGCGACCTCCAGAATCAACAAACGCGCCAGTGCCCCATACGCGAAGAGCGTCGCCGGCATTGAAGTCCTCCGCCGCGCCGTTGAAGAAAAGAAACGCATCGCCCCCTCTGACCTCGAAGCTACCCCCTCCCTGCCTCCACCCGCCGATTCCGACATCGAACTCGGCGACGACGACGACTACCCCCAGCCTCAGCCCGACAACAACCTCCTCTCAGCCATCACCACTATGATTTCGAAAAACACCAACGACGCGCTCCGACCTATTGTCCATTCCATCGACACCATCAACAAAAGACTCGACAAAATCACAAAACCCAGCCCGCCCCCTCCGACACAGCCCCAACGTCAACCCCACCCCGAACGAACGACCACCGCCAACTCACCCCCCGACGACCTCCAATACTGGAAAGAACGATGCCGACTCCTAGAAAACGCCCTTCGCCACCACAACATCGCCATACCGACCTCCACCACTACTCGCCGCCACAACCCCTCCACGACCACTCACCAGCCGTGGACCTCCGGCACAACCGTCAGTGACCTCTTCTCCCCCGCCCACGCCCCCAAAAACAACCCCCCCGCAAAACCGCACCCCCGACGCCAACGCACCCGCCCCCAGTCCGTCGTCATACCCTTCCCACACCCTGCGGAAATCGACGTCAATACCAAATCCCAACTGGGAAGGGCGATCAACGCTGCACTCACCCAGACACAGGCGCCGCCTCACATGGCTGTCGCCACGATCAGACAAGCCACATCAGGAAACCTCATCGTGACCATGACAGACGGCACCACTGAATCCGAGCTGACCGAGAACCTAGGGACCATACACACAGCGACGCGACAGGTCAACACCTCCATCGCCGCACCCCGCCTGAACGAGCGGTGGTATAAGCTCGCAGTTCATGGAATCCCCACGAGCCAATACCCCGACTCCCCCGACGGTATGCGCTTCCTCCAGGAGGAGATCGAACGCAGCAACGGACCTGTCACCCTGGCGCAACCCCCCCGATATATGACGACCGCGGAGAAACGTGTGGGCAAGGAAGCGTCCAGTGTGGTTATTGCGGTACGTACCGCCGAAGAGCTCGCACTCCTGAAGCGCAAACGAGTCATGGTACTCTTCGAGCCCCGAAGAGTCACCGAGTACCACTCTGCCCGACGGACCGACCAGTGTCGGCGCTGCTTGCTCTTTGGCCACCACTACACCAACTGCACTGGACCGCAAGGCCCCACCTGCGGCATCTGCGGCCAGAACCACCCCACGGACGACCATGCCTGCAACGACTGCCCCCAAAGCAAAAGTAAGAGTTGTGAGCACACTAGATACCATTGCAAAAACTGCGCGGACGCCAACCTCCCCGACCTCGACCACCCAGGCTTCAGCAAGCAATGCCCCGTACGCATCCGCATATTCAAAGAAGCCTGGACAGCGTCACAAAACCCCGCCGCCGCCCCACCCAACCCCGCCGACAGAGACACTGAGATGAACGCCCATGTCTAGCTACAACAGACTGGCAGCAACCATACGGATCGTCTCCCACAACGTGAACCGACAACGAACAGCACTCGATGCGCTGCTGAATAGCGCACACAACACAGCCGACATAATCCTAATACAAGAAATTCACATTACCGACATAACATACGCCACCACACACCCATCGTTCACACTGGTCTTGCCACCGCGTGGGGATAGAACCACCAACAGAACAGCCGCCTATGTGACCAGGACAAACCCATACCTCAGGGTTTCTCAGCGCACCGATATATGCGCGGATCCTGACCTCCAGGTCCTTGAGGTAGGCACCGACTTAATTCCTTCTTTCTTTCTTCTTAATATGTACAACGAAAAACACCCCGAAAGCAATATTTATACCATCCCGAGAGCCCTCACCCCCCTCCCCCTCCCCCGCAGGTGCATCATCACAGGTGACCTCAACGCTCACCATGCCCTGTGGAACTCCTCCACACGTTCCCCCATCCGCGCCACCGAAATAGTTGACCTCATGGAACAACGAGACTGGACCCTCGTGTCCGTCCCTGACATTCCCACCTACTACTACAACCAAGGCCGCAGTTCTTCCGTCCTCGACCTGACCCTAGCATCACCCCACATGGCAGAGGAAACAATCAACTGGGCAATTGACGACGACAACGCTACGGGATCTGACCATGAAGTCATAAGTTTCGAAGTGCACACAACCCACCCAGACGCTGAAACAACCCCCCCAACAACCCGACTGAACTGGAAAAAGACGGATTGGGAGCTCTTCGCCGAAACCCTCCGTGCCTCGTGCTTAGCCCTCACACCATCATGGACACAATACCGCAACCACCCTACCACAGACAACCTCGATGCGTGGGCGGAGTCAATACGTGATGCCATCCTTAATGCCGCGACTACGTCCACCCCCGTACTACAAGTGACCCCACAATCGAAAAGATGGTGGACCGCAGAAGTCACCGAGGCAAGGAAAAAGATGACCAAAGCAAGACGTAAGTGGAAACGCAAACGTGACGATAGATCCCACCTAAACTACAAACAACACCGAAACGAATACCACAGGACCATTCGAACGGCGAAAGATGCAAAGTGGAAGGAATATCTTTCCCAAGCCGAAGGACCCGATGTGTGGCAGGCGTTTAGGTACACGAACCCTCGGCGTGCTCAGCTAACACCAAACCTCCGCGCAATGATAAACGGCCAAGAAACAATCTGCAGCTCCTTCGACGCAAAGGTAGAGGCCTTCCAAAAGTTGTTTCCCCCGCCGCCGCCACCACCGCCTCCGTCCGTCCTCCCCCCGCGCCGCGAGTTGCAGTGGACAACCTTTACACCGACAGAGGTAGAAACAGCGATATTCTCCTCCTCGCCGAAGAAGGCGCCCGGACCCGATAGTAAGCACTAAACACCACACGGCAACGGCGACCCCCCCCCTGCATTCTCAACAACGAGCACCGAAACCCCCGGTTTTCTCATCGGATTCGGATTCGCAGCACTCTGTTACGTTATTCTCTGAATTTTCAGGGAATTCTACGTTGTTTTTGTTGACTTTTGTCGCAAAATCAGAGTTTTCACGAGTTTTGGCTTACCCCACCTCACGAAATGTCGCCAAAACAACGACAGAACAACGCCCAACGATCGAAACGGTCCGGAAACGCGTATAATGTTCTAGCCCACCTTCCTCATGATGGATCTCATCCTACTTTCGATGGAAGAGATGGAAAAGTTGATGAAGTTGATGGAAACTTCGCTGGAAAACCCTTCCAGAGCGTGGTCTTGGCAGGATCACCAGTTCCTTCGGCTTCAACACACCAGCAACAAGCGACAACTGACCAAAGCCGGTTCAGTACATCCCGTCGCAATATTGTATCTGCCATTAATCAGGCAGCCCTGGTTGATGACAATTATGCCTCCCTTGAGCAACTGTTTTATAACAGCTACCCCGAAGTCACTGGAACCAGCTTCCTGGGGATACAACAGATCCATCAGGACACACAGCGACGCTTCAATACCCTCGATGAATCCATACGCAACAACAGCGATGCGATACACAGCAGATTCGACGTCATGATGACCAAACTCAACGATCTGCTCGGCGAAAACACGAAGCTGCGCGCAGCATACGACTCTACACAGGCAGAAACAGCAGCTCTCAAGGCTGCTGTGGACGCCCTGACGAAGAAAATCGACGAACAGCAACAAGTCATTTCGGCGCCCCCCTCACCGAACCTCACGGCCTCTTCCTCAGCGATGGAAGAGATGACTATGCAACTGTCCGTGGTCCAACATGACATTCAGGATGTCCTGGACGCTGTTCGCAACCCTCCTGGCAAGAGAAAGTGAAGGGGAAGCGACCAGAACACCGAACCCACCTCACCGAGAAACAGAAGACCGGTGAACCACAAACCGAGAGCGGCATCACCGGTGCGAAGCCTGATGCACTCGAAACATGCGACTACCGCCGCCCAGGACAAGCTTGATGCCCTCAAGCCTATGTCCCCCCTACCTCTCCTCGCGATCACGTCGACCGAAGCGACACCGGAACCACACCCTGACAGTCCATCTGCTCAGGACACACCTCTCCCCGACGCCCCAAGCACTGCCCCTGCTGAGACCGACGGATGGAAGACTGTGGAGGCAAAGGCTACACAGAGGAAGAAGCAGAAAGCGAAGGAGACGACACCTACGGCAGCGACACCCAGCAAGACCCCTACAACAAAGAATGGTGGCCGGGGAAAGAATACCCACCAACCCAGAACGACAACCTCCTCTGCAAAGAAGACTTGGGCAGAAGTCGTCAAGAGCGGAGGCATCAACGTCCAGATTGTGCTTGGGAATGGCAATCTTGGACTGACAACACCACCGACAAGAAGGGGAGAGAGGCGAGGGGGAGCAGTGAGAAGGCTGAGGAAGAAGGAAGGAGAAGGGGAGAGAGGGGAGGAGAAGAGGGGCAGGGCGGGCCCGGGTGTCTCAAAGGGCAAAGGGTCAGGAGACACCGGCGGAGGAGGTGAGAGAGGAGAGGAGAGTGGGGGCACGGGTGGCCCGGCGGCTGTTTAACTTTGCTTTGGTTTCGTTTTTGCTTTGTGGAGGAAATAAAGGAGGAAAAATGGTTAAAAATGGGAGGGGAAGGGAGGAGGAAAGGGAGGAGCCCGGCGAGGCGGCCTCTGTGCAAGCAGGGCACTGGAACAGCAGACGCGCTTGGACAAGAAACCCCCGTAGTAACAGTGGGGACAGACCCCACAACCACAACAATCAAGAGGAGGAGACTGGTAGAGGTGGAGACTGGGTTTTTGCTTTTACATTTCTTTCTTCTTCTCTTTTGTATTTATCTGTCCCTTGTCATAACCTTCGGGTTGCAAACAAGTAATGAGAGAACAAACAAACAAACAAGACGACCGGAAGAATGTTTTACCATTGGCAAAGTTTGCCGCAAATAATCAAGTATCAGATACGACGTCACTGTCCCCGTTCTAAGCCGTATACGGCCGACAGCCCAAATGCTCCTTCGAATTGGGAATCAGGACAGACAATCCTGCAGAAGTGAAAGCACACGAGGTAGCGGAAAGGATGTCACACAGCCATGACGTCCTACACTCTGAAATGAAATACGCCCAAGCCCGCCACGTGGAGGCCGCTGACAATTCCCGACTCCCCATGCCGGTCTTCAAACCAGGAGACCTGGTATGGCTGAACGGCCGCAATCTCAGAACCCGCCGCCCCTCAAGAAGATTAGAAAACAAACACCTCGGCCCCTTCACCGTGGTCCGGCCCATTGGATCCCACGCCTACGAGTTGGATATATCGCAGACAATGAAACATCACAGGACCTTCCCCGTATCCCTACTAAACCCAGCCCCTTCGGACCCCCTCCCTGGCCAGATTATCCCACCGCCCCTACCGGTAGTAGTAGATGGCGAAGAAGAATGGTTTGTCGATGACATTCTGGATAGCCGTTGGTCAAGAGGGAACCTACAGTACCTCGTCAAGTGGACCGGCCATGACTCTCCTACCTGGGAACCGAAAACGAACCTATCAGACACCGATGCCGCTGAGAGATTCCATCAACTATACCCAGACAAGCCTTCTCCTCTGGTAGGAACTCGAGCCTAACGGGGGGGTACTGTCACGGCACACGGCTGACGAGCCGTTGTGTTGTTGCGTCACCATTGTGTTGTCGTTGTTGTTGTTGACGTCGTGCCGTTGTCTTGCCGTGTTGTGTTGTGTTGTTGTGTGTGCCGTGCCATTGTTGATGATGGACTGACTGATGATGGATGACGTACCACGAGCTGGAGAGCTGTGGCGTCGCAGGTGAAATGATGGAGAACGGAAGCTGTTCATGTAGCGATGTTGGATGACGGCCCAGCAAGAGTGCTGGCCGCCCTTTGTACATAAGGAGGCTTGCCTCCCCGTCGTTGAGTTCTCCATCGAACGTCTTGTGTCTTTCCCTTGTCCTTTAATAAGATTCCTCATCTCGAGTCTCACGTCATTCTTGTCCTTGTCCCTGTCCTTGTCTAGTGTGCCGGCCGCCTGTTGTGCTTGTTTGTTCTCTCATTACTTGTTTGCAACCCGAAGGTTATGACAAGGGACAGATAAATACAAAAGAGAAGAAGAAAGAAATGTAAAAGCAAAAACCCAGTCTCCACCTCTACCAGTCTCCTCCTCTTGATCGTTGTGGTTGTGGGGTCTGTCCCCACTGTTACTACGGGGGTTTCTTGTCCAAGCGCGTCTGCTGATCCTCCCTTAGGCTGTGATTTTGTGGTTCTGTCCCCACTATTACTTCGTTGGTCCTGTTGTCCGACCGCGTCTGCTGTTCCAGTGCCCTGTTCGCACAGAGGCCACCGCGCCGGGTGTCCTCTCTTTCCTCCACCCTTCCCCTCCCATTTTTAACCAGTTGTCCTCCTTTATTTCCTCCACAAAGCAAAAACAAAACCAAAGCAAAGTTAAACAGCCGGCGGGCCACCCGTGCCCCCACTCTCCTCTCCTCTCTCCCCTCCTCCGCCGGTGTCTCCTGACTCTTTGCCCTTTGAGACACCCGGGCCCGCCCTGCCCCTCTTCTCCTCCCCTCTCTCCCCTTCTCCTTCCTTCTTCCTCATCCTTCTCGCTGCTCCCCCTCGCCTCTCTCCCCTTCTTGTCGGTGGTGTTGTCAGTCCAAGATTGCCATTGCCAAGCACAATCTGGACGTTGATGCCTCCGCTCTTGACGACTTCTGCCCAAGTCTTCTTTGCAGAGGAGGTTGTCGTTCTGGGTTGGTGGGTATTCTTTCCCCGGCCACCATTCTTTGTTTTAGGGGTCTTGCTGGGTGTCGCTGCCGTAGGTGTCGTCTCCTTCGCTTTCTGCTTCTTCCTCTGTTTAGCCTTTGCCTCCACAGTCTTCCATCCGTCGGTCTCAGCAGGGGCAGTGCTTGGGGCGTCGGGTAGAGGTGTGTCCTGAGCAGATGGACTGTCAGGGTGAGGTTCCGGTGTCGCTTCGGTCGACGTGATCGCGAGGAGAGGTAGGGGGGACATAGGCTTGAGGGCATCAAGCTTGTCCTGGGCGGCGGTAGTCGCATGTTTTGAGTGCATCAGGCTTCGCACCGGTGATGCCGCTCTCGGTTTGTGGTTCACCGGTCTTCTGTTTGTCGGTGAGGTGGGTTCGGTGTTCTGGTCGCTTCCCCTTCGCTTTCTCTTGCCTGGAGGGTTGCGAACAGCGTCCAGGACATCCTGAATGTCATGTTGGACGACGGACAGTTGCATAGTCATCTCTTCCATCGCTGAGGAAGAGGCCGTGAGGTTCGGTGAGGGGGGCGCCGAAATGACTTGTTGCTGTTCGTCGATTTTCCTCGTCAGGGCGTCCACAGCAGCCTTGAGAGCTGCTGTTTCTGCCTGTGTAGAGTCGTATGCTTGCGCGCAGCTTCGTGTTTTCGCCGGTCAGAATGTTGAATTTCGTCATCATGACGTCGAACCTGTGGCGCATCTCATCGCTGTTGTTGCGTAGGGTGTCATCGAGGGTATTGAAGCGACGCTGTGTGTCCTGGTGGATCTGTTGTATCCCCAGGAAGCTGGCTCCAGTGAATTCGGCGTAGTTGTCTATAAACAGTTGATCTAGGGTGGCATAGTTGTCGTCAACTGCGACTGCCTCATTAATTGCAGATACCATTATGCTCGCGGTAGTCGCTGAACCGGCTTTGTTCAGTTGTCGCCTGTTGCTGCTTTGTTGAAGCCGAAGGAACTGGTGATCCTGCCAAGACCACGCTCTGGAAGGGCTTTCCAGCGAAGTTTCCATCAACTTCATCAACTATTCCATCTCTTCCATCAAAAGTAGGATTGGATCCATCATGAGGAGGGTCGGCTAGAACATTGTACGCGTTTTCGGACCGTTTCGATCGTCGGGCGTTGTTCTGTCGTTGTTTTGGCGACATTTCGTGAGGTGGGGTAAGCCAAAACTCGTGAAAACTCTGATTTTGCGACAAAAGTCAACAAAAACAACGTAGAATTCCCTGAAAATTCAGAGAATAACGTAATAGAGTGCTGCGAATCCGAATCCGATGAGAAAACCGGGGGTTTCGGTGCTCGTTCTTGAGAATGCAGGGGGGGGGGTCGCCGTTGCCGGGTGGTGTTTTACTAGCCCAGGATGCCCATCGCCAACGACGTACACCATTGGATGGCGAGATGCCACATGCTCGAAGAAATCTTGCGCAGCAACAACATCGCCATCCCCCTCGACGCACCCCGGACTGCAACCCGCCCCTCCAACGCACCCTCGGCGCCGTGGGCGAACCCCTCCAAGACCAAAACTCTCCTCAAAGCCAACCCCCCCACCAACCCCACACCCGCCACTACTCGCCCCGTCGTCAAATGACACCCCCGAACCCGCCCCCAGGAAATCATCTTGCCCTGCCCCAACCCCAGTGTCCTCCCGGTCCACACGAGAGTAGAAGTGGGCTTCGCAGTGAACAAAGCACTGCTGGAGGCCAAAGCCCCCTCCCACATGGGAGTCACTACGGTCCGCAAAAACCAAGCGGGAAATATCATCTTGACACTGAACCCTGCTACCACCACCGAAGAGCTAACCGCACACTTAGAAACAATTCAACGCGCTGCCCAAACGGCACACCCCTCTCTCGACAACCCTCGCATCAACGAAAGATGGTATAAACTCGCCGTCCACGGCATCCCCACGGACATCTACCCCGACACTGAGGAAGGAATGCGCCTCCTCCGAGAAGAAATCGAACGGAGCAACAACCCGGTCACCCTGGCCCAGAATCCGCGGTACATGACGACGGCAGAAAAACGTGCTGGCAAGACGGCCTCCAGTGTAGTAATTGCGGTGCGCACGCCCGACGAGTTGGCCCTCCTCAAACGCCGTAAGGTGCTGGTCCTCTTCGAAGCACGAAGGGTCACCGAATACTTCACCGCGAGGAAAACCGCTCAATGTCGACGGTGCCAACTCTACGGCCACCACCACGCAACCTGCACTGGACCCCCCGGACTGATCTGCGCCCTCTGTGGAAAAGAACACCCCACGGAGAACCACAACTGAACCGAATGCCCGACGAGAAACGGTAAGTCGTGCTCACACACTGAGTAGGAATGCAGAAACTGCGTCGAGGCTGGCATCCCCGAACATGACCATCCCGCCTTTCACAAACAATGCCCGACTCGCCTCCGCATGCACAAGGAAGCCAGAGAGGCAACCCAACCCGCCGCCTCTACCTCACCCAACCCTACAGACAAAGACACCGACATGATCCAACATGTCTAATTACAACCCATTGGCAACGACAATCCGAATAATTTCCCATAACATGAACCGCCAACGCCCAGCCCTCGACTCCCTCCTAAACAGCGCCTGCACAACAGCAGACATCATCCTGCTACAGGAAATCAACACTACCGACCCCGCCTTCGCCACCACCCACCCCGCCTTCACATTGGTCCTGCCCCCCCGCGGTGACAGAGCCTCCAACAGGACGGCGGCGTATATCAACCGCACAAACCCTTACCTGAAAGTATCACAACGCACAGACATATGTACAGACCCGGACCTCCAGGTCCTCGAGGTAGGTACAGATCTCATCCCCGCGTTTTTCCTTTTCAATATTTATAATGAACGTGACCCCGAAACCCAAACCTACACAATTCCCCGCTCCCTATCACCCCTTTCCCTCCCACGTAGATGCGTTATAACAGGTGACCTCAACGCTCACCACGCTCTATGGAACTCCGCAACACGCACACCCAAACGTGCCAGTGAACTGGTACACCTTATAGAACAGGAAAACTGGAGATTGGTTTCCGTCCCAGACACCCCGACACACTACTACCAACGGGGGACTAGATCCTCTGTTATCGACTTGACCCTGGCCTCGCCAGCCATGATGGAAGAGGTAGGGAACTGGGCCATAGACGATGAACTAACCACCAGGTCGGACCACGAAGTAATTCGCTTCGACATCCAAACTGTGCACCCAGACATAGAACATACCCCCCCACCGGAACGTCTCAACTGGCGGAAAACAGACTGGGCCTTGTTCTCCAAGACCCTCCAAGCATCCATCTCCGCATCGACAACACAGTGGAGTCAATACGCCTCCAACCCCACACCCGAAAACCTCGACGCCTGGGCACGCCACGCGAGAGAACATATCCTCGATGCAGCCCGCGCCTCCACCCCCGTACTACAAGTCACCCCCCCGATCGAAACGTTGGTGGACGGTGGAAGTCGCCACCGCCAGAAAGGATATGACCCGCGCGAAAAGAAGTTGGAAATCAACAGGCTCAGACAATAACCACACCATTTACCGCCGCCTACGAAACATGTATCACCGTCAGATAAGACATGCCAAGGATGCGATGTGGAAAGAATATCTAGCTCAGGCAGAAGGACCAGACGTCTGGAGGGCCTTCAAATACTTATTTATTTATTTATTTATTAACTCATACACGCATCCAACCGTAAGGTTATGGCGGAATCTACAGTAAATACAAAATCAAGGAACCCGGGTGTCAGGCCAAGCTCTCACTGGGTATGCCCCAGAGCTTGTCGTTAGGGTGTGGGGTTGTAGACCCCCAAGTCTCGTTGTGCTTTTGTTCGTCAAGCGTCGTCTGTTCCAGGAGCCCTGTACGCTCGGAGGCCACCTCGCCGGGTCGTTCCCCCATTTCCTCCACCCTTCCCCTCCCTTTTTTAACCGTTTTTCCACCTTTATTTCCTCCACAAAGCAAAAACAAACAAGCAAAAAGAAAAGAAAAGAAGATATAACTCCCCCGGGTCAACGCCCCCCCATCGCACCTCTCTCCCCTGTGCCACTACCCTACTCTACGTCCCTCCCCTCGCCCTTCACCACGCTCCTCCCTCTCGGCTCGCCAGCCATCCATCGTCCCACTCCGTCCACTTCTCTCCGCGTCACCATCTCGTACTCGCCTCATGCGTGCTCCTCCCGTCCGTCTCCACCGCGTCTCTCCTCTCCCTTGACTCCTCGCCTCACTTTCATTCCCGTTTCAAAAAGAAAAAAAAAAAAAAAAAAAAACACAACACTCCATTCTCCACAACAACCACGCCTCCGCTCTCCCAGTCTCCCGTCTCCACTCTCTCCTCGTCATCGTCCGCTTCCTCCATCTCCCCTCTCCCACGTCTCTCTCTCCGCTCTCGCCTCCCGCTTCTCCCTCCCTCCGTCCTCCTCCTACTTCTTTTTATTATTATTTTTTTTTTTTTTTTTTTTTTTTAATTATTAGAGGTAACCGCGTGCTCGTCCGTCAGGTCCAGCAGCGTCCCCCAGTCTGTTGTCAGCGTAGCAGATGTGTCCTCCTCAGCGGGGAGTTTACTTAACCTTGCGTGAGCCCACTCCGCAGTCGCTATCTTGGTCTCTGAGATCATAGCGGACAGTGCTTTGGTTCCGGCGGTGGTATGTAAGATTGTCGGTAGTGTGAGGTGTCGTCGTCGTGGGATTTTCAGTGTACGTCGCAGTTCGGTCCGTTGGGAAGTGAAGTAGGGGCACGAGAGAATGAGATGTTTGGGGGATTGCGGAGGGTGAAGGGGGCATGAGCACAAGCGGGAGGGGTATTGGGCTGTCACACCCTATAATGTGTGAGAATAGAATAGGTATCATATATAACGCTATGGAGAATATGGCAAACTCGACAGGAGAATGAATAATTAGGTTAGTATCCCGGGCCGGAACCCCCAGGGGAGCTCCGGCTAGCCACGTCACGTGATGCGTGACTTTCCGATAGGACCTCACGAGGATCCCGGCCCGAGGCGTCGAAACTATTATTCACTGTCAGTTTGGGAGGATTCAGGACGGAGAAGGGGAAAGGAACACTTACCTCAAGGGTGTCGACTTACCCTTGAGACAACTACGAACGACGCTGATGGAGAACGAAGAAGACGACGAAAGGTCACCTCCTTATACCTGAGGAGTATTCGGCAATACACGGCTACAATAGGGGCTGCATAGGAACAGGAAGAAGATGCAGATGCGGCGCAAGAGTGTCATCCGGTGTTACGAGTTGGGTGGACAGCTGGGCGAAGA
Source organism: Pyronema omphalodes (assembly GCA_024516155.1). Lineage (NCBI taxonomy): Eukaryota > Fungi > Ascomycota > Pezizomycetes > Pezizales > Pyronemataceae > Pyronema > Pyronema omphalodes. Next base: position 8,757 of record JAJJXM010000026.1, on the reverse strand, counting down.
GATAAGGCAGAGTCTAGTCAGCAAACAGGAGTGGAATGCAGGACAAGGGTCAACAGTGCATTAGCATGAGACGACATCCAGCAGGGAACTCCACTCAGGAAACCTGTTTGATGGAACTGATATGACGCGTCCTTACGCCTAGAGCTGCCAACTTGGAACAAGACGGCGTTTGCATCCACACCAGGGTGTGGCTGCGCGCAAGTGCGCGCAGGTGGGGCACATATGACATCACACAGGAATGTGACGGAGTGATCCACTCCGGTAGGGCATCAGGATGCCTTATGATGTCAGTGACCTCTACTTGCAATCGAGATTCTCTAGGGAGATCTATGATGGCGCGACTCATCCGATAAATGACTCATGCGTCATTATCACAAGAGTTCATGCATAATGCAGTCAGACGGAGTTGCCCTCCGGTGTGACTCATAACCCCAGCACCTCATTGGAAGGTGTGGTAGTACGGTGAGCTATGTCAAGGATTAATCTGACCAGGGCGAGCATTATGCAAGTGAGCAATTAATTTAATTGCGCGCTTAGGATAATGCAAGCCTCAGCAGATGCGTCACAGCTTTGACCCATGTCTTATCTCCTAAGCTCAGTTTGGCAGTTGGTTCCCCAAGGAAGGCTGGGCGAACTTGTAGACGAAAGTCTATAAAAGACCCTATGTCTTCCCTCTGTCTCCTCCATCATCTTCCATTGATCCTCTACGCGACGATACACTATCTACACCAACAATTACCTCCGAAGACGACCCTTAAGTTTATTCGGCCTGTGATCGGTTAATTCTCTTCCTAGCTTATCTTTTGAATAAGTTCTATTAGTTCTTAAGAACGAAGTGTCTGTCTACGCTAGGGCAGAATACTTGAGATACAACCGGAAAAGCCTCTGCATAGTTAGGACTGTGCCCAGGTTCACACTATAAACTTAAGGCTACAAGCTACCAAGTTTATTAATCGACACGCATACGGAAGACCCTCTTCTAGGGCAATACGACAATCCAAACCCTCCAAAAAACGAATTACAGAGCAATCCAATCAACAAGAAATGGCCTCACGCAGAATCGCTGGACCTGCCGGTCACGATGATGGCCTCGATGCTCCTATGGGCAACACCATCAGCATTAGCCGTCCTCGTTCATGGGATGAGGTTACTACTCGGGGACCAGCAAGGGTCCATCACGGAACAACGATCAACACAAGCGATGTTCCGCAATGGGTAGTTTTAATGATGGAAAGGATGGATGCTACAGAAGGAGATATCAGGAAGTTGATTGAGGCAGCCGGAGAAGGGGCTGCAATGAATGAACAGTTGCAGCAGATGAAGGGGTTATACCAGGAGATGGCCCAAGGCATGCAGAAGGCCTACGATATTTTGGCAAAAAAGGGGAACTTGGACCAGGAGGTTAACCTCGAAACTGTTACGCGGCTAGTTCAAGCCAGTAATGAATTTGCTGGGCAAGTGTGGAAGACAATTGGAGACCTTGCTACAGATGCAAAGTCAAAGGAAGCAGCGAATCAAGCAGCTGCTGAGAGGTTGAATCAGGGCATTCAAACAACGAATGCCATTCTTGAAGCCTTTGCTCAGAGGCAGAGGGAAATTAACAGAGAAATTGAAAGATGGGCTTTCGAGAAAAACACTCGGGATGCCATCAGACAACAGGACGATGAGCAACGGGACAGGCGGATTGAAGCTCTCTGCGTGGCAGAAGAAACACATCAACAGCGCCTACTCGACTATGAGGAACAAAGGGAGGAGGAGAAATTGGAGTTGGTCAACAAGGTCATCAGCCTTGTTATGTCTAAAATTCAGAAGAAGGAAAACTTTGATGCTAAGTCTCTTACTGAGGCTATGCATGAGGAAATGACCCCCAAACCCCCTTCCCTTGGCAGAGCGCCAGAATTCCCGTTACCACCATCAGAGGATGGGTCTCCTGACATCGGTCAAGGAAATGGTGGAGGAAAGCCACCTGGTGGTAGAATTCCGCCACCTCCACCACCCCCATCTGACCCTTCAGACGACGAAGACTCAGATGATGAGTACATCAGAAAAGCATTGGAAAGAAAGCGCCAGGAGCGCAAAGAAAAACAGAAAGAGAAAAACCCAGAAGCAAAGAATGCAACAGAGGCATTCTTAGAGTCACTGGTTAAAAAATTGCAACAATCAGAACCTGTTGGACCGAAAAGGCCCAAGATGCCTGAAATGAAAGCACCACAGTTTTTTAGTGGGAAAGATAAAACATTGTTCAGAACATGGTGGATGTCGGTTAAGGATTATATTGAAACTTATACAAAAACATTTCCAGATGAAGACGATCAGGTTAAGTGGGTTGGAAGCTTGCTCACACATAAGGCATTGAGCTGGCACCAAGAAAGAAGGAAAAATATTCAACGACAAGGATTAAGGGATACTTGGGTTGCATTTTCAAGTGCAATTGAGACTAGATTTGAGGATAGGCGAGAGGCCCAGAAAGACGTCAAAAGAATCACCGAACTGCAATACGACGGAGACATTGACGATTATATCACCAAATTGGAGGATCTTAATATGAGAGTAGGGGCAATTGGCCCCATGTATAGGAATGTCATCTGGGAGGCGATGACACCTGCAATTAAGAAGATGGTTTATCAGAGATGTGGTGGAATCCCAACTGATGACGAAGAAATGATTGATGCAGTAAAGGATGCTGCGCATGTTGTTGAAGAATTGGACGAAGAATTGAAGGGTTCAAAGAAGAGGACTCTAGAGGTACGAGAGGATCGTACCAAGGATAAAAATAAGCATAAGGAAACTGTGCGCCCTCGGCAGGAGCAGCAAAAAGACAAGTTTAAGGAGAAGAAGGATAAGAAAGTTTTTGCTGGAAAGAAATCAGAGAAACCGGCGGTATATGCCTCAGGAAGGGAGGCCCTACAAGGAGTTCCCCAAGCAGAAATTGACAAACACAAGAAGGAAAAGGCAGACTGTTGGCGTTGCGGTCGTTCTGGGCACAAGATGTATGACTGTTACGCAAAAAAGACAGTTGGGGGAACTGAGTTGACAAAGGATGGAAAGGTAGCTTCTTCAGGGAAGAGGAAGCGTGATGATGATGGAATTGAGGAACAAGAAAAGCCTAAAGAAAAGAAGAAGGCTAAAACTGCTGCAGTAAGGCAAGATAATGAAGATATGGATATGCCTGATGCGCAGCCAAGGATATGGGAATTGGAGGAAGATCAAAACATGGAATCGGATTTTTAAAGTCCTCTAGGGAGGCGTCACCCGAGGAGGAAATGGATACAGACGCATTAATTGGGAAATGTGCAGGAACAAAACGGAAAACAACGGACAGCCTTGAGTCGACCAGGACTAAGAGTCGACGATCGGACAACGGAGATGCAATTCCAGGAACTAAGGAATTGGCACCTACTCCTCCTCATCATGGACCGAGACCAATAATTAATATGGTTCTCAATTGGTCCAAAAATCAGCAACGCACAGTAAGAGTCCTCTTAGATACAGGCTCTACTGCTGCCCTCCTGGACAAAACTTTTGTCCACAAATTCAAGATTCCAACCGTCAAAAGAGACACTCCCCTCCAAATTCGCAACTTCAACAATGAAATAGTTGCTGGAGCAGGAGTATTCTTTACGGTTCCATTTCTACTGCAGCATAAGAGCCACTTTGCTGCAGAATCATTCGAAGTAGCACCACTTGATAGCGACTGTGATGCTATCCTTCCATATTGGTGGATGGCACAACATCAGCCCTGCAACCTGTGGGGAGATCAGAACCAGATCTCATTTACCTCCTCACGTTGCAAAGAGAAATGCACTAGGGCGCAGGCCAGTGCCTTCTCCCTCCAGGTCGACAAACATGTACTCGACCACCCAGAGGCCTTAATCTTAGGCCACATCTCATCCGTATCCACCACAGAAGAATTATCAGAGGCACTTCAACAAGTCCCTGAGAAGTTTCGTGGCTGGATCAATATTATGACAAAGGAAGCAGCAGATAGGCTTCCCGAACACAAACCATACGACCACGCAATTGACCTTAAAGAAGGAGAAACTCCTCCCTGGGGACCTGTCTATGCTCTTAACGAAGTTGAGCTCGAGACATTAAGAGAATGGTTAAAAGATATGCTGCGTACTGGGAAAATCAGACCTTCCAAGTCACCGGCAGCAGCTCCTATTCTCTTCGTCCCTAAGGCCCATGGCAGAGGTCTTCGGTTATGTGTTGACTATCGGGGCATCAATAAAATTACAATTGCCAACCGATACCCGCTCCCACTCATGTCAGAATTACAAGACAGAGTGCGAGGAGCCAAAATATTTACAAAGATGGATCTGAAGAATGGATACCATCTGATAAGAATAAAAGAAGGAGATGAATGGAAAACGGCTTTTAGGTGCCGATATGGGTTATATGAATTTCTGGTAATGCCATTTGGGTTGAGCAATGCTCCGGCCACATTCCAAGATATGATGAATCATATCTTTAGGGACATGTTGGATCAAGGAGTTATTGCATATATTGATGATGTACTCATCTATGCGGAGACGGAAGAAAAGCATGATGAGTTGGTAAAAGAAGTATTAAAAAGGTTGGAAGAAAATGGGTTGGTTATATCACCGGAAAAATGTGTCTGGGGACAAAGGAAAGTGGAATTTCTGGGATATATAATAAGTGAAAATGGGATTGAAATGGCTAAGGACAAGGTGGAAACCGTCCTTATATGGGAACCCCCAAAGTCCTTGAAGGAAGTACAAGGTTTTCTTGGATTCGCTAACTTCTATCGGAGATTCATTAAGGACTTCTCAAGAATATGTCGTCCTCTTACAGAATCTACGAAAGGCGATCCGAAGAAATGGGAATGGACTGTTGCAATGGAATTAGCATTTGACGAACTGAAGAATCGATTTACAACAGCACCAATCTTGCGTCACTTTGATCCAAGAAAGGTTTGTATAGTTGAGACTGATGCTTCGGATTTTGCTTTAGGCGCAGTTCTGTCCCAGAAAGGGGATGATGGAAAGTTGCATCCAATTGCTTTCCATTCAAGAAAGTTCTCTCCTGCTGAGATAAATTATGAGATTCACGACAAAGAGCTATTAGCTATTGTGGACTCATTTAAAGTATGGAGGAGATATCTTGAAGGAGCAATGTTTACTGTGGAGGTTTACAGCGACCACCAAAACCTTGAGTATTTTACAACAACAAAAGTACTCAATCGACGTCAAGCTAGATGGGCTCAAGAGCTTGCTGGCGTTGACTTCAAAATTTATTACAGACCTGGGGTTAAGAATGGGAAACCTGATGCTCTATCTAGGCGTCCGGAGTTCCGCCCTGAAAAGGGGGGAGGTGAAGATCAGCCGATTACGACGATCCTACATAAGAATCATTTTGCATCGATTTCGTCAATCAGCACAGCTGGAGAAGGAACTTCTTTCATTATTTCTTCAGCACGTCTTTCCTCTATTCCCTTGGTTAAATGGTCTGCAGAATTTTTGAAGATGGTCAAGGAAACTGGAAAATTGGATCACATTTACGTGGAGGCAACAAAGAAAATCAAAGAACCACTGACGATAGAAGATGGCATTCTCTATCGAAAAGAAAAACTATGGGTACCAAAGGATTTGGTAAATACAGTTCTTGAATCCGAACATGACTCTAAAATTGCAGGTCACTTCGGACAAGATAAAACTATTGAACTAATTCGAAGGAACTTCTGGTGGCCGAAGATGGAAGAAGGAATAATAAACTATGTTAGGAGTTGTATGGAATGTCAAAAAGACAAAAAGGCACGGCACCTGAAGTATGGATTACTTCAACCTTTGGAATTACCTTATGCCCCATGGCAATCAATCGCCATGGACTTTATTACGGACCTACCGGAATCAAATGGATGTGATCAACTCTGGGTAGTAGTTGATCGATTTTCGAAAATGGCCCACTTCATACCATTGCAAAAAGACGGCAAGACAACTGCAGACCTTGTCAGAATCTTTGCTAAGGAAATTTGGAAATTACATGGGCTGCCTACAGACATCATTTCGGATAGGGACTCCAGGTTCACAAGTACGACCTGGAAAGCATTTCTTGGGACACTAGCCATCAAGCCTAGAATGTCCACAGCGTTCCACCCTCAAACCGACGGACAGACGGAACGACTCAACCAGACAATTGAAGCTTACCTCCGCTCTTTTGTCAATCATGAGATGGACGATTGGGTTGATTTGTTGCCAATGGCAGAGTTTGCCTACAATAACTCAGTAACCACCGCTACAGGACTCTCACCTTTCTATGCGAATTACGGTTACAACCCCATTGCCAGCAACCCCACTGCAACTGCTGTGCGAAATCCAGCCAGCAAAGCATACGCCCACTGGATGCATACTGTGCACGAAGGAGCAAAGATATCCTTACAGAAAGCACAAGAAAGAATGAAAAAGTATGCAGACCTACAACGAAAGGAGGCACCTACTTACCAAGTTGGAGACTTGGTTATGCTCGATGGACGACACATAAAAACAAGACGCCCATCACATAAATTGGATCACAAACTTCATGGTCCATTTCAAATCGAAAAAGTCATATCCCCTACAGCATTACGTCTCACATTACCACGAAAATGGAAGATTCATAATGTCTTTCATATTTCCCTACTTGAGCCTTTCCACACCGGTACAAGAGCTCCACCAGACCCAAATAAAATTCTTAGGGAAGCAGACGATGTTGAGGGAAGCGAGGAGTACGACATTGATGAAATCATGAGCTGTCACACCCTAAAATGTGTGAGGATAGAATTGGTATCATATATAACGCAATGGAGAATATGGCAAACTCGACAGAGAATGAATAGTCAGATTAGTATCCCGGGCCGGAACCCCCAGAGGAGCTCCGACAAGCCACGTCACGTGATTCGTGACTTTCCGATAGGACCTCACGAGGATCCCGGCCCGAGGCGTCGCAACTATCATACAATGTCAGTTTGGGAGGATTCAGAAGAGAAGAGATTGGGGAACACTTACCTCATGGGTGTCGACTTACCCTTGAGCAACTACGGACGACGCTGATGGAGAACGAAGACGAAGACGAAAGGACACCTCCTTATACTTGAGGAGTGTTCGGAAGTTGACGGCTACAAAGGGGTCTGCATCGGAAGAGAGTTCCAAGGATGTGCAGAGCGGTGCGACGAAATCATCCGGTGTTACTTAGTTGGGTGAATGGTCAGCCAGGAAGACAAGGCAGAGTCTAGTCGGCAAACAGGAGTGGGGCTATGGACAAGGGTCAAGATTGCTAAGGCATGAGACGACGTCCATACGCATGCAACCCTCTCAAGGAAACTGTTTGGTGGAACCGATATGACGCGCCCTTAGGCTATTGACTACCAACCAAGGAACAGCTCGGCGTTTGCATCCACACCAGGGTGTGGCTGCGCGCAAGTGCGCGCAGGTGGAGCCATAATGACCTCACACAGGAATGTGTCGGAGTGATCCACTCCGGTAGGGCATGGATGCCTTATGATGTCAGATTCCTCCATTCGCAATCGAGATTCTCTAGGGAGATCTATGATAGCACGACTCACAAGATAAATGACTCACATGTTATTTGTCAGAGGAGTTCATGCATTATGCAGTCAAGCGGAGTTGTTCTCCCATATGACTCATAACCCTGACACCTGATTGGAAGGTGTGGTAGTACAGAGAGGAATGTCAAGGATTAGTCTGACGATAGCAAGCATCATGCAAGCAAGTAATCAATATGATTACGCACTTCGTATGATGCAATCTATCAGCAGATGCGTCTCAGAAATGACTCTTGTCTTATCTCCTAGGCTCAGTTTGGAAATTGGTTCCCTAGGAAGTCTGGGCGAACTTGTAGACGAAAGTCTATAAAAGAGCCCTTGTCTTCCCTCTCTCTCCTCCATCATCAACCATTTGATCCTCTACGCAACGATACCTATTTACACCAACGAATACCTCCGAAGACAACCCTTAAGTTTATTCCGCCTGTGATCGATTAATTCTCTTCCTAGCTTTATCTTTGGATAAGCTCTATTAGTTCTTGGGAACGAAGTGTCTGTCTGTTCTTGGGAACGAAGTGTCTGTCATCACTGAGAACGAAGCACTTGAGATACAATCGGATAAGCCTCTGCATAGTCGAAGCTGTGCCCAGGTTCACACTATAAACTTAAGGCTACAAGCTACCAAGTTTATTAATCGATACGATAACGAAAAGACCCTCTTCTAGGGCAAGCAAGATCAATTTCACAAAGCACCTACTACTCAGCAATGTCCTCCTACCGCAGAATCACTGCATCCCCGGCAGCCCGTCACGATGACGATGTTTCCATGGGAGATATGGTGGAAGTCCATCGCCCTCAATCATGGGACCAACTCTCTGCAGCTGGTAAAGCTGTAGTTCGCCAGGGAACCACTGTCAGCAGGGACCAGCTTCCAGAATGGTTCGTCAAGATGGTGGACAGGATGGAGACAACTGAACAAGATGTGCAGGCATTGATTGAAGCCCTGAAGAAAAGAAGGAGTTTCTGTACAGACCGATATGCAAAACGTCAAGAATCTGTACCAAGAAATGTCAGGCATTATGCAAAATGCCTACGATGTTGTTATTCGACAAGGCGACATCGACAGAGAACTCAACCAAACAGCCATTGTTAGACTCATCCAGTCAAGCAATGAATTCAGTTCTCAGGTTTGGAAACGCCCTTGGTGAACTAGCCACGGACGCTCAAGAAAGCAAACAGCCAACCATCAGGCTGTT